>CAMTDV010000010.1:61701265-62901265 GCA_947069175.1 Scalesia atractyloides | reverse complement strand
ACAAAAGAACTTCAAGATAAAGCCAAAATGGAAAGTGGTATAAAACCCACTAAAGGTCATCCAAATGATTCTCGGACTTGTTTCAAGTGCAAATAAATTGGTCATATTGCACGCTAATGTCCGAAATCAAAGCCGGCTCATCTTCGAAGAAAAGAAAGTTCGAATGTTGTGAAACTGAAGCATCCAGAGTTTGTAAAACCGGTAAAGCTTTTGAAAAGAAATGAATCAAAAACTGAAGTTAAACCTAAAACAGAAAAGAAATTTGAAAATTCTACTTTCAAAAAAGGTGAAACTTCAAAAGCTAATGAAAACAAGTTTTACATCAAAAAGGCTAACATCAAACCTCAAGCCTGGATTGCAAAGAAACGGTCAACAACATCAGTTGTTATTAAGTCTGAGCTTGTAAAGACTGATAACACGAAAGAATCAAAATCTGAAATCAAGTCTGAAACTGTTAAACCTACAAGTGGTAATGTTTCAAAAGATAAAAAGAAAGTGAAGTTTTCAAACATAAACATTTTAGAAATCCAGATGATGATTATGATTTGATTCTGCTGATGAATGTGAGTTTGATTACGATGATGGTTATACAATTCAACCCAAGACCAAAAAGGCTTGGGTCTCGCTTTTTAAATAGATTGTTGAAATGTGCAGGGGCTCCAAAGATCTGTATTCTCCAAGTGGATTTTGGATAGTGGAGCATCCAGGCATATGACGGGTATGAAAGCGTTGCTATTCGACATAAAAGCTATCAATGGTGGATATGTTGGATTTGCAGGAAACCAGGGTGGAAGGATAGTCGCCGAGGGAAAACTCTCAAACGTCGTCGTTTCATTTGATCGTGTGAACTATATTGCAGAACTTGAGAACAATCTTTAGAGTATATCGCAAATTTGTGACAAGAAGTTCACGGTCCATTTCAACGATAGAGAATGTATTATCTTAAAGTCGGGTTTTGTGATTCCAGATGAGTGGATTCTGATGCGAGCACCACGCGAGAATGATCTATATGTTCTTGATATGGGCGTCGCTACCACTTCAGCACAATGTTTTGTGACAAAGGCTACTGAAAATGATTCTATTCTTTGGCATCGTAAGATGGGGCATATTCATTTACGAAAAATGAATTTCTTGGTTCATAATGATCTTGAAGAAGGCGTAAATCTTCGGAGCTTTAATATGTCTATTGCCTAGAGTGTAAAAAAGGAAAGCAGATCAAGAAATCTCATCCGAAGAAAATTCTTAACTCAATCAAGTTTCCATTAGAACGTCTCCACATGGATCTATTTGGTCCTGTAAATGTTCGAAGTATTTCAGGAGACTTATATTGCTTGGTCGTGACAGATGACTATTCGAGATATTCGTGGGTATTCTTTCAGTAATCAAAAGACGAAACGTTCGAGAACTTGGTGATTCTGTTTAAGAAACTCGAGAATCTTTATCATCTGCTGGTCAGACGCATTAGAAGTCACAACGGCACAGAGTTTAAGAATAACAAAATGAAGGAATTCTGCAACGCAAAAGGGATTCTGCACGAGTTTAGTGCTCCCTATAATTGAAACTGTGTTGCTGAACGGAAGAACAAAACTTTAATTGAAATTGCGAGAACCATGCTTGTAGATTCTAAACTTCCAGTCAGCTTCTGGAGTGAAGCGGTTGCTGCGGCTTGCTACACGCTAAATAGGATTCTCACTGTTAAACCAACAAAGAAGAGATGTTTTGAGATGATAAACCGACAGAAGCCAAATTTGAAGTTCTTAGAGCCATTTGGTGCGCCATGTATCGTAATTGATCAAGATGGCAAATTCGGAGCTAAATCTCTTGAAGGTTTCTTTGTCGGATATGCGAGTCCGTTGAGACTATTTTATATTCCTTCGTTGCTAAAAGTTATTGAAGCACAACACGTGGATTGTTTCAATTACATGGATCCTGTTCAAAGGAGAGGTGACGCGTGGCTGTTTAACTATCAAGATCTATGGAAGTCTTTTGACTTGCCCGAAGAACCGTCTGACGAAGAAGTTGCAGCGTTATATTATCTTCACCAGTCAGCAAATCAAGAGCAAATTGTTCGACCAATTGTGGTTAATCAACCCACGTTGGATCCATCTTCTTCTGGCACAAGTTCTAGTAATAGTGGTGTTCCGGCTGAAAATGTTTCTGAAACATTAGCAACACCTACTCCTCCTCCAACATATGCCTCTACTGAACCAGTGAACGCAACATCGGAGCCTAACGAGCCTCAGAATCATAATTCCGATTCAGATGAAGCGCCAACATTTGATGCTATTGGGGAATCATCTTGGTCAGATGAAGAAGTAGAGCAGATAATAAGTCTTCTTAATCAATCTGCAGGCCCGAGCAACAGAAATGAAGCTTCATCAAGCTCTCCAAACGTTGAATTGGTCGTTGATCTCAACATTACAAATCAGCAAAACTCAGTAGATGTTCCAAGTGAAGAAATTCCACGATCATATTCCTACCATCCGTCAACAAATATAATCGGAGAACTTCAAACAGGTGTTAGAACTCGAAGTCAAATCAACAAAACACTCAGTTATTTCTACACTCGCGTTGCTCCAGCCAGAACTATTGCTTCTATTCATGTTTCAACTCTCAGATAGAGCCAAAAACAGTTAATGAAGCTCTAGCCGATGAAAACTGGGTACAAGCAATGCAAGAAGAACTATTGCAGTTTGAGAAGTTGGGAGTGTGGAAGCTTGAAGACCTACCAGAAAATCAGAAAGCGATTGATACAAAATGGGTCTTTAAGTGTAAA
The DNA here is from genome assembly GCA_947069175.1 of Scalesia atractyloides. Classification (NCBI taxonomy): domain Eukaryota; kingdom Viridiplantae; phylum Streptophyta; class Magnoliopsida; order Asterales; family Asteraceae; genus Scalesia; species Scalesia atractyloides. The sequence goes on along the minus strand of CAMTDV010000010.1, from coordinate 62,898,489 downwards.
CGTGATGATAGAGGGGTTATTGTTCGTAACAAAGCTAGGCTTGTTGTCAAGGGATTTCACCAGCAGGAAGGGATAGACTACACGGAAGTCTACGCACCAGTAGCTCGCTTGGAATCTATTCGAATCTTTCTAGCTTTCGCATCATGGAAAGGATTTAAGGTCTATCAATTGGATGTCAAATCGGCTTTTCTGTACGGAAAATTACGCGAAAAGGTGTACGTTGGACAACCACCGTGGTTTGTCGATCCACTCAACAAGAAGAAAGCATACCTTCTGGATAAAGCACTTTACGGCCTACACCAAGCCCCGAGAGCTTGGTACGAGACGTTATCGCAACATCTCGTGGGAAACGACTTTATCAGAGGAACTGTGGATAGTACGCTTTTCACCAGAGAAGTTGATGGTCATCTGATTATAGTTCAAATCTACGTCGACGACATCATCTTTGGATCTACAAACGATAGTCTATGCAAAGAGTTTGAGGGAATCATGAAAAAGAAATTCGAAATGTCCTCGATGGGCGAAATGAAGTTCTTTCTTGGTTTGCAAGTAGATCAGCTTCCGGATGGTATTTTCATTCATCAGACTAAGTATGTTCACGACATCTTGAAGAAGTTTGGAATGGAAAGCTTGAAGCCTCTTGCGTTGACGAGACTGGAGCCAAAGTTGACGAGACGTTATACAGATCGATGATTGGATCACTGATGTATCTGACGGCATCGCGCCCAAATATTATGTATTCGACATGCCTCTGCGCCAGATATCAGTCAAGCCCGAGGATCTTACACATGCAGATCGTGAAGCGAATCTTCCGATACCTGAAAGGATGCCCAAGCACCGGCTTGTGGTACCCAAAGAACGACAATTTCGACCTCATAGGCTATGCTGATTCTGGTTTTGGTGTAGATAAGTTGAATTCAAAATCAACTACGGCAGGATGCCAGTTCTTCGGAACAAGAATGGTAACCTAGCAGTGTAAGAAACAGACTACGGTCGCTCTCTCTACCTGTGAAGCTGAGTATATCTCGGCCTCCAGCTGTTGTTCACAGATTCTGTGGATTCAACAGCAGATGAGAGACTATGGTCTGCAATTTCAAGACACTCTGCTGTATGTTGATAACAAGGCAGCCATAGATATAACTAAAAATCCGGTTCATCACTCACGCACAAAACACATTGAAATTCGTTAACATTTCATTCGTGATTGCTACGAAAAGAAATTGGTGCGAATAGAAAAAATCCACACCGACGAACAAAAGGCTGATTTTTATACCAAACCATTTTCTTTGTCACGGTTTAAATACTTGTTGAGAATTAATGGTATGAAAAATTTGTTGACAGGTGCGGACGCTGAGGTTGAATACGGATCGGACGACGAATTCGCGTGATCCACATTGGTTTGTAAATATCTTTCTAGTTTAGAATTTTGTTAAAAACTAAAATCCAAATAGATGTTTTTTATTTTAGGGGGAGAAATGTTAGAGAAAATACAAAAACGTTCAAAAACTTTTGAAATCCAAAAACATTTGAAAAATACAAAATGTACAAAAACATTGAAAAAGACAAAAAGAATTCAGTGTCATAAAAGGAAATGATAGTACATCTGTGGACTATCACAGTATGCTAAAGAAATGAAAAGTTTAAAAGTAATAAACGAGTCTTACTGTGGATGTGTCGGTAGGCTTAACACATTCAGTAAACTGTTTTCGAGATATAAACTAAATTTTACAACTGCTTAATCTTGTGGATTAACACATCTTGGATATATGGACTTAGTACTCTGGAATTTTGTTTGAAAGATTGCCTGAGTCTGAGATACGAGGTCTTTATAGATAGTAGATATCTGGGGTATTATACAAGTTCTTCTGATTTTGCGGAAGCAATGGCCTAGAACTTCTATAATACTTTCGCTATAAACCCCAAATTGCATGCAATCTTGAAAAGTATCGAAACATATAATCATATGCAATGCTGAAAAGATTCCTTAAGTGGAACACACCTAAAGACGAGCCTTCATCTCTTAGTCTGTATGGTAGTACTAACCTAAGCTCTCAAGGTCTCGCATAACCCAGATACAGATATCAGTTACGCTATATTCACCTGTAAGATGAAATCTAGGGAATCTGGATACGGGAGTATATTCAAGAAGTGGCAACCTCAGATAAGTCAAGTTTCATAAATCTTACCTTAACATATCTTGAAACAGTTGAGAAATGTGGCAAGACAAACATATCGACAATCTAGGTAAACGAGTTTAAAATTTAAAGTCATTTAAAGGTCAATGGTACTGGTGATATGTCTCAATCAACTGATATGATCTTTAGACACGAATTCACAAAGTCTGTAAATATGTTTGTACTTAGTTTACTTTGTCCTTTACATAGTTTATCAGCTTTACAGATTAAAATCAAAAATATTTTCGGTGTGTTTTAGCATAAACTTACAAAAATACAAAAAGATTTTATTTCTACATTGTTTTCAGCAAACCAATGTTGGAGAACGGATCTTCGAAGTCTAGTAAGATGCTAGAACTGGTGGGAATCTCTTTGATAACAGGATGGGAGCTAATCTGTAAAATCTGAAAAGTCAAAACGATAAAAAGTTCATTAATTTGAAACTTTGATTTTGAAAATATCAACAGTTTGTTCGTAACGGGTCAAACCGGGGTCATTAACTTGGACTCGGCAGAAAAATCGGTTAACCCAGGTCATTAACTTGGACTTGGTCAACTGAGTGGATTTCATAACTGGTAAAAGGTTGGGAAGTTCAGGGGTTAAAATGAAAATTTTGATTTTAGGTTTTGGCAAGTTCGACCGAACTTGCTAAACAAATCAGGTTTAACAAACAAGCAAGTTCGACCGAACTTGCAGATGGATTGCTAAGTTTTAAAGATAAGTTCGCCCAAACTTTTTTGGGCTTGAGTTATGGGCTTTGCAAGTTCGCCCGAACTTACCTAAGTATAAATACCTAAGTAAGTTCGGCCGAACTCACTTCTGCAAAAACCAAAGACTCTGAGCGAACTTGAACTTGAGAGAAAATTGAGTGAAATTGGCAATTTGACACCGTTACTCTACCCAAATTTGTTTGTTTTTTGTTATTTACACACCATCTACAATGGCCCAGGTATAAAATTGATGTTTGGACTGTGAATTGAACCATTATTAAAATGTCAGATCTAAAAAACTTAAAAACTGATAGTTCTAGATGTTGTTGGACAAAATTGAACTTAAAATAAGAATCTATACTTAAAATACACGTGTAATTGTTTTAGATTGGATTGTAATGGTGAATTGTATGTGAACAGATGTTAAGGTTGGAGAAGACGACAAGTTCGGCCGAACTTGTTGTCAAGTTCGACCGAACTTGTATAACAAACTTGTTAATCAATCTGTTCAAAAGTTAAAACATATGTTCGACCGAACTTCATAATTTGTATTTGAAAGATTTATTGGAAGTTCGCCCGAACTTATATTTTGAAAACTGAAAAGATTGTAAGTTCGCCCGAACTTACTCCTGAATTTTGAACATGTTATGTGCATGTTCGGGCGAACTTAAGTAAAATAGATTGTTATAACACATAATCAAGTTCGCCCGAACTTGATAAATGTGTTAGAAAAAATTTGAAAAAAAAATTGAAAAATTTTGTATTTGTTTCTCGTAAAGCGTGCTAAGTATTTTGCGTCGTTTTTCAGGCACAAGTTCCAGAGCGTGTAATCTCAGTGGAATTTTCTAAGACGCACAACACCTGTATTACGCTCGACAAATCGATCTGTCCATCGCTTAAGGAATACGACAGTATATTGAAGTTTTTGGAGGAAAGTCCTATTCACCGGGCTATCACAGAGCGCACAGTGTCATAGAGAAACTTTTCATTTCTGGACGAATGCGGAGCTTAGTGATGATCAGAAAACAATTAATTCATCAATACAAGCTGGAAGTGAAGTTAAGAAGATTTCTGTGATTGAAGAAGATATTCGCAGAGTGTTACAATTCAACGACAACAAAGATGATCCGATTTATCTCAACGAGATGATGGTTAGAGGCTGTGTTCTTTCGTATGGGTTATAAGGGGAGCGTGAATAAGCTGACATTGAAGAAAAGGGAAGTGCCTAATCCCACAAGCTCTTGATGCATGCTATAATTCACACTTTTAGTCATCGCAAGGCGGGTTTAGACGATGTCCAAGATTATTTAGCCTGCATGGCAACGACGCTTATTCTGAAAAAGCCGTTCAACTTTTCGAAGCTTGTTTTCACACACATGTCCAAGAATATGGAAGATTCAAGACTTTGTCTGTATCCGAGATTCGTGCAAATCTTGATTGATGAGAAGTTCAAGAATATAGCACGGGATCCGAACGATGTGTTGTATCTAGTTCACCTTGATGAAACGACAGTGAAAAAGCTCATAAAGTTTCAGAAGCAAGCTTCAGCTCCTGTTGCAAAGCCTTTTTTCGGGGCGATTAAAGATTCAAATTACATTGCGCCGCCAGACAATAAATGGAGGAAAGATGGTAGCGACGATGAGAAAGAGCTTAACACTGAGAAGGAATGGTTCAAAGACTTCAAGCCGAAAGCTAGAAGTGAGTGGTTCTTAAAGGCAGAAGCTGATAAGCCTAAGAAGAAACGAGCTGCAAAGAAGGTTGATACTATGTTAGTTGATGAAGATGAACCTGAGAATGTTCAAGGTGAAGCAGGTTCAAGCGCAGCAGTTAATATTGAGAGTCAAGAGACTGAGAAAACAACACAGGAAGATGTATTTCTGCTACTTTAGAGAATGATAATTCTGATGATTCTCTTGAAAGAATTACAAAGAAGACTATAGCAGAGACTGAGGCAGAAAAGGCAAAAGAGACTGATGCTGATTTTGATCCAAATCAGGAAGAAGAGTCCGATGAGGAAAGACCAAAGGAAAAAGTTAAACATGTGAAGTCTGCCACTGTTTCATGATCTCCTCAAGCGAAAGGCAAGAAAGAAAAGCAGCAAGCAGAAAGTATATCGGAAAGGGGAAAAGCACAGAAGCCCCACAAGAACCTTCTGGCGCACACGAGACAGGAGCCACACAAGAACCTCCTACACAAGAACCTCCTGTTATTATTCATGCTGAGACTGAAAGTCAAGGAGTTACACAAGAACCTCCTGTGACTGGTTTACTCGAAGTTCCTATTACTCAGTCTCCAATTGCTGCAACGACTTCTGTTCCTGAAAGCTCTACACCAAAGTCAACAACAAAGGCTGCAACACCAAAGTCAACACCAAAAACTCCAGGAGGTCCTATAGTGTTTGGTGATATGTACAACGATCCGATAAGTCTTCAAGATCTTAATGATTTCTTTCCAGAAACGAATGTTGAACTTCTGGAAAAGCGTGTGAAGGCGTTAGAAGAAAAAGTAGCGTAGAATGAAGTTGAAAAAGCTGAAATTGATTAACAAGATGAATCAAAGCGCTGTTGAGAAAGAAATGTTGGATGACAAAGTGAAAGTGTTAGAGAATGAAAGAGAATATTTTAAAGTTTTGATCGAGAGTTTGCAAGATGCAAATGAGAGTTTGCAAACTGAGATAGCCGATCTAAAGACTATTCAAGCCCTAAACGATTGAAGATTCAACAGGTTGCAAAAAGTTTTATCTAACTCTCTGGGCATTGACTTCATCAAAGAATATGATTATCTAGATCAACAGGAAGCTAAAGAACGCTCTGAGAAAGAATTAGCTGCAAGCGGTAAAGGAAAGGATGTTGAAGGTGAAGCACCTACTTCTTCTGTAGCTGCAGAGAAGTCTGTCGATGATGTGATTATAGCTTCTGAGTCTGATATTCCAAAGGTTGACGAATCTGTCAAGCCTTCTGATCTTATCACTGCTTCTGAAGAAAAAGAAGAGGAAGAAGCTGAGAAAGATGATAAAGATGATGAAGAGGAAGAAGGTTATGAGGATTGGAATGTTGGTGATGATGACGATGATTATGATCAGGGTAGTACTGGCAATGAAGTTACTGAAGCCAAAGTCGTTGATGACTTTGATTTTTCTGATCTTATGAATGATGAGTCGAATAAGATGGAAGATAAAGTTGAGGGGGAGTCAGGGAAGACAGGGCCTTCAGATGATATTGATTTGTCAGATGTTGATCGATCTGCAAAGCCAGTCGCTGCAGTACCCACAAAGCCTTTAATGTTGATGTTGGAACATAACGTGGAAGAAGGTGAGTACGTGCACAATTACTCAAAAGAAGATTTGGCGAGATTGATTGAAGTTGAAGTTGAAAGTTTAGAGTTTGTTTTCGAGGAAGTTTTGAATGTTAACATTTTAGCCAAACGACTATCAGTATGTTAGAAGATTCGAGGCTGATGAATACAACAGAGTAATTTTTGAAGATTGGTCTTCGGATGATGAAATTGATCAAACGGCGAAGTACACTGGTCCAAATTCAGATAGTTTTCCTACATTCGAGGAGATGTACAAGCAACTCGATGAAGAAATGTTGAAGGAAAAGATAGAGGAATCAGTAAGAGAGGGTAAAGTTCCTAAATCCATGACTAAAGAAGAAATTGCTCAAGCAAGAAAGTCTTGGTTCAAAGAAATGCCGCGCGAACGCAAGTTTAGACGTCCTCTAGCATTCTTTACTAGAGACAAAGATGTTTCTTTGGGGCATATTTTGAGTTGGGGATGGTTCAAGGAGCTTAACGTATATGCAATCAAAAGGGAGTTTGGAGTGCAATACTTCAAATACATTGATGATTTCAAGACATATTTGGAAGAGTTGGTACAGACAGTGAATGTTACATACCAAATGAAGTACATTAATCAGTTGTTGTGGAAGACGATCAAGTATGAAGCATCAATAGGGTTTAATTATTGGAAGCCGTTTATTCCTGGCCGTAGAATCAAAACTAACAAGAAAACGGTGGAAAAGGACATAACGTTGATTATGAAACGTCGAAGAGCTATGAGAAATATGCCGCTAATGCCGATTGAGCAGAATTTTTATCCATTGTTCAAGTGGTGGCAGATAAATCCATCCACTTGTGAAGCAGTTATTGTTTTGAAGTTTGAAGAACATTTGGATATAACGAAGGAAAGGGTTGAAGTGATGGGACATCAGGGGTTTATGGAGGACGATTAGGATTCTAGATCCTATGTGGCTTGTGAACTGCTCGAAAGAAGACATCAAAAACTTGTTCTATAGCAAGATTGTATTTGAAGAACGTGAAAAGCTACAAGCGATGCGGTTTCAGAAAGTTGTGAATGTTTGTTATGCGCGCGAAGTCAATTCAGGGAAGATGTGGCAAACGAAGTGGAGAGATCTGGAGAGAGTTGAGTTTTTAAAAGAGGATAAGCGTCTTGAAGCGATTAATGAAAGAACAAGAAAGGCAAGTATTAATAGATTTAAGTACTTGAACAAGGTGCCGCCTACAGACCAGACGCCAGATCCTAAACAAGAGCGACGAAGGAACCCATTTAAGAACTTCTTCGGTCGTGTTCATTAACATTTATATGAAGACAGAGTTTTGAAGACTGATACAAGACGAAGACTATATCCAAGGGGGAGTCTTTTGGTGCATAATGTCTATGTCTTAGTCTTATATCGAGTCTGTATAGTATAGAGTTGAATAGGCAAGCTGAAAAGTGTATTTATGTTTGTTAGAGACAACGCTCATATTGTGTCATGTAAAGGCAAGTTTGGCCGAACCTTCTAATGCAAGTTCGGGCGAACTCATGTCTCCCAGGAGCGAACTTGGACTATTATAAATAGCTAGCTTGCCTCATTCATTTGTAACTTTGGCATTTTGGAGGCAAAGCTCTGTCAGTTTGTACTCTCGAAGTTTGATCAATAAAACTGATGATTAACTGATTAAATCTTGTCTATTGGTAAACACGACGTAATATTTCCGCTATTATGGACGTTAGATATCAAATTTAGGTTCCTTAGCATCGAGGATCGGTCCTACAATTACTATTACTATTACTATTACTATTACTATTACTATTACTATTACTATTACTATTACTATTACTATTACTATTACTATTACTATTACTATTATTATTATTATCGGTTATTACAACTATCACTCCTTTAAAAGAAATTTCATCCTTGAAATTTGTAGATCAGGATACGGATCAGTATGGTATACATTGATACATATTACGGAATTCCCAAAAGTGCACATTTGCACATGTAATTCACAATTTTGTTCATGACCATAATTGTCAATTACCCTACAAATATGCCCTAACAGTCCTTACATCGTACGTGCAAAACCATATAGAAAGCCAACGTATAATGGAGTAACTATCGATACTATTATCTACACAAATATTAATCATAGATAAGAGATATCCACATAAATCAAAATATGAGTTAACACAGAAAGATCGGAATTTCATCACACAAACAAAGCAAGCTTCACAGTTGCCTGGACTAAAGGTTCTATGACTCAAAGAGACTATGATATGCAGAACGCATTGATTCCTCGATTTCCCAGGTTGCTTCTCGCTTGGTATGTTACTTCCACAAAACTTTAACGAAAGGAATCACTTTCCTATGCATAACCCTTTCTAGATGGTCTAAAATAGCTTCAGGTTCTTCCTCATAAGAAAGATCCTCATGAATTGTATGCAATGGATAACTAATGATGTGGAGCGGGTGATAAGTGTATCCTCTCAGCAAGGACATGTGAAAGACATTAGGAATATGCGAGAGTTGAGGTGGTAATGTTGGACGATATGAAACTTCTCCAACTCTCTCTATAATTTTGAACGAACCGACAAAACGAGGGCTAAGCTAAGCTTTCCCTTGATACCAAATCTATAGATACCACGACAGGGTGATACTCTTAGAAATACATGGTCACCAACTTTGAATTCTAAAGCTCGTTTATGTTGATACGCATAACTCTTTTGTCGTCTCTGAGCTTCCTTCTATTTCTCGCGTGCAATGGTGACTTTCTCATTACTAATCTGGACCAACTCGGGTCCTTCAGTGATCTTTTCACCAACTTCTTCCCAACATATCGGTGCTCGACATTTCCGACCGTATAAGAGCTCAAAAGGTGTCATACCAATACTTGCTTGCCAACTGTTGTTGTAGGCGAACTCAGCAAAACACAAGTATTCATCCCAGTTTCCATTCCATTCAAGTGCACAAGCATGAAGCATGTCTTCCAAAGTCTGAATTGTGCGCTCTGATTTTCTGCCTGTCTACAGGTGAAAAGCGGTACTAAACTTTCATCGCGTTCCCCAAGCTTCTTGGAAGCCTTTCCAAAATCATGAAGTGAATCTTAGATCTCTATCTAAACAATTGAAGACGGTGTGCCATGGAGTTGGATAATCTCCTGAAAGAAAATTTCGAATAACTTACTAACCAAAAATCATTGCTGAATCGGTAGGAAGTGAGCTGACTTAGATAGTCAGTCAACTACAACCCATACAGTATGATTCATCTTGAATGACTTTGGCAAACCCGTAACCAAATCCATCTAGATTTCATCCCATTTCCATACGTGGATATCCAATGGCTGCAACAAACCACTTGCTCGTTGGTGCTAGATTTTCACTTGCTGGCAAGTGAGACACTTACTTACGTATCGAGCAATATCTTCCTTCATGCCATTCCACCAAAAGTTCTAACGTAAGTCTCGATACATTTTTGTAAATCCAGGGTTAATAGAAAATGGTGAGTTGTGAGCCTCGGCTAACAATGATTCGCGGGGGGGGGGGAACATTGGGTACACATAGCCTTTTGCCACACCATATTACACCACGTTCATCTATGCGGAATTCTGATTGTTTACCCACCTCGATTTTCTGCATATTCGCCTATAACACTCGATCATACTTCTATGCTTCCTTGATTCGTGATATGAGGCCAGGTTCTATATGCATCTTAGCAAGATAACGATCTGATTTACCAACATTAAGTCTGATATTCATCTTATTGAGATCTGAGATAATGCGAGGTTGAATATGAAGGCAAGATACTGTCCCAAAATTCTTCCAACTCCAAGCATCGGCTACGACATTAGCCTTGCCAAGGTGATACTGAATATTAGCGTCATCATCCTTCAAAAGTTCTAACCCCCTTTTTTGACTCATATTCAACTCCTCCTTCTGAGTAAATATATACTTGAGGCTTTTGTGGTCAATGAAGATGTCACAAGTCTCGCCATATAGATAGTGTCGCCAAATTTTCAATGCAAAGACAACTGCAGCTAGTTCCAAGTCGTGCGTCGGGTAATTAACTTCGTAGGGCTTTAGGTGACGCGATGTATAAGCAATAACCTTCCGATGTTGCATTAACACATAATCTAAGCCTTTCTTCGAAGCATCACTATAGATTTGATAACCGCCTAATCCGGAAGGAAGAGTAAGGATCGTAGTAGAAACAAGGCGTTTCTTCAATTCTTCAAAGCTCTTTTCATGTTCCTCATTCCATGAGAATTTAAATCCTTTCCTCAAACGTTGCGTAAAGGGGTAAGGCAATGGTGGAAAATCCTTCAACAAACCTAGGGTAATAACCGGCTAGGCCCAAAAAACTTTAACTTCAGTGGTAGAGGTTGGTCTAGGCCATTGTGTGATTGCTTCAATCTTGGAAGGATCCATCTTGATTCCATTTGTTGATATAATGTGACCTATGAATGCAACTTGAGTTAACCAAAAGTCACATTTTGAAAACTTTGCAAATAAGTTCTCATGTCGCAAAGTTCCGAGCACTGTAGGCGGATGTACCTCATGTTCTTCGCAGCTCTTAGAATAAAGCAAGATGTCATCAATGAAGACAATGACGAATTTATCTAGAAATTCTTGGAATACTTGGTTCATTAAGTCCATGAAGACAGCAGGTGCATTGGTTAGCCCAAAAGGCATAACCAAGAACTCGTAATGATCGTATCGAGTCCAAAAGGCAGTCTAAGGAACATCTTCTTCCTTGATCATCAGTTGATGATAACCGGATCGGAGATCTATCTTCAAGAAGAACTTAGCTCCCTAAAGTTGGTCAAATAGATCATCAATTCGGGGCAGAGGATACCGAATACGGATGGTGATATTTTTCAACTCCTGGTAATCGATACACAAACGCATACTACCATCCTTCTTCTTCACAAATAAGAGCGGTGCATCCCAAGTTGAAAAGCTTGGTCTTATGAATCCCAAATCTAACAGTTCTTGAAGTTTCTCTTTTAAATCCTTTAGTTCCAATGGAGCCATACATTACGGTGCTTTAGAGATAGGCTCGACACCAGTGATCAAGTCAATAGTGAACTCTATCTCACCGTCAGGTGGTAGTCCTGATAGTTCATCCGGAAATACGTCAGGATACTCACGAACAACAGGATGGCTATCATTTCATTTCCATTAATAGAGGCATCTTTAATCGAACCTAAGAATCCAGCACAACCATGAAAGATTAATTTATGAGCTTTGAGCGTAGAAAGATTGCCAAATATGACACATTTAGTATAACAATCAATAGCCACGCGGTGGCGAGTTGACCCATCCATCCCAAGGATCACATCAAAGTCACACATATGCATCGGAAAAAGATCCGCATTACACACAATGGATTCTATACGAATAGGACAATCTTTGTAAACATGAGTGATCATGACAGAGTTCTCTATAGGAGTAGAAATAGACAAATGTGTTCTAACGGTGTCGGTGCAATCTTAAGGTATCTAGTGAACGAGTTAGAAACTACAGAATGTGTTACTCCCGTATCGAATAACACATAGATACTACGTTCACCTAGCTGAAGGGTCCCAGACACAGTACCTGAGGCGTTAGCAGCATCTGTAGCAGAAAGTGCAAACACTCTTCCCCTAGTGTTTGGTGGTGCTACATTCCCTCCGGTAATCCACTTAGTATCCGACTTGGTATAGTCTTTAATCATGTCTCCAGTCTGGCCACACTTGAAGCATGTTCTCGCGGCCCTACGACATACGACGTGATGTTTCTTGTCACAAGTATTACATAAAGGGCTCATGATCAAATTTTGGTTCATCAGTTGAGCCCTGTTAGGTTTTCCATTAGGCTGAGTCAGATTCTGGACAGGTGTTTAATTGAGGGGTCTCGGCTCCCAAAGACGTGTCTGATTTCCAAGGTTTTGATTTGCTTGAACTCTACGTTCCTGATGGTTTTGTAACAGTGGATGACTAGCCCGTAGCCTGTTTGGGAAGTCCATCCTTGTCTCTCTTCTTGTTTTCCCCAGTCCGAGATAAGAATTCCTTTCTCTCGAACTCAAAAGTCTTAATTGCATCTGCCACCTCAGTGATGTCCTTGAACTTCATGAACATGATCGATTTCCAAATTCGATCATTAACTGCCCATTTGCACTTCATAGCTTGAACTGCGGCAGATCCTTTTGCTTCTTCCACAATGCTGGCCAACCTTGAGAATCAGGTAATAAACTCCAAAGCAGACTTATTGATCCCTTGTTGAATAACAACATACTCCCTGATGTGAGCTTCTCTATCAGCATTCGAGAAATAACCTCTTGTAGAAGATGGCACGGAACTCAGCCCATGAAAAAATGGTGACATAAGCATCTCTTCATTTGACTTGTTTGTATCCTTCCCACCAAGTTTGTGCATCGTCTTCTAGCTTGAAGGTGGCCAACCTAACCTTGTACTGATCTGCAACTCCCAGTACCTCAAGATCTTCTCTATACGAGCTATCTAGTTTTGTGCTTTGATCGGAGTAGTAGTGTGGCTGAAAGATTTTTGGTGTTGGCTCTGGAAATGACGGAGCCACACATGGATACCTTCAAAAGTGTTATTGGTGAAATTCTCATCAAAAGTTCCTCCGAAATTAGGGTTAGCATGTCCTTGAGTTTGATGCATAACAACCTCTACACTCTGGAAACGAGGTTCAGAAGCAGTCCGGCTAACAGCTGGAGTTTCATTTCAGGCAATGTCGTTAGGCAGATGGTTAGTCGCGTGGGCGTTCATACGAATTTGGCGACGAGGAGGCATATATCAAAGTAGATGCATGAGTTAGAATATGAAAATGGTGATGAGTAACTAGGAACATTTAGCAGGATTCTATCCTAGACATCTACCCAACCTCACAGGCCTAATTACTAATGTTTAACTTTTCTACAGGAAAGAGCCTTTGCTCTGATACCATAGCTGTAACACCCCAACACGGATGGGTTGACGTGTCACAATAATAGGGGATCATAACAAAAGTCGTAATTCCATTGATATTAAAGTTAGGGTTACATTTCAAAAGATAGTTCCTAGTCCTAAGGGCCAAATATACATATTTGTTTTATAAAAGTGAAAAACGTCCTCGATAACATCCTAGGGTTTATTCTTCACTCTTCACCCCGCCTAAAGTAACCTGTGAACCTGTGGTGAAATAAAATACACGAAATGAGCGAAATGTCCAGTACGGAATAATAGGTTAAAATAGCAAATAAATAAACAACTTAAATGGTCTCACTATATCACGTAATGTAAATTGATAATAAGAGAAACAATACAAAGCAAAGCATAACATATATCTGAACTGAATCATATCATACGAATGTACCCGTAAGCTAAACAGAGGTTACATCCACAAAGTCTGTCACATGAGACGGTGCGGGTTGGCCTACCCGTCATCCATTTCCATAAATATTCTAAGGATATATCCGTACACATCCTGGTCGCTATGTACCACACTTGTACCTAGGGACGCCGTGAACTGATAACTCCGTCACAGGAGTAGCCAGAGAGCTTAGGGTAGCAGATCTCAGATAATCAGAAATAAATATAACACTAATATTAACAAATATTATAAGTATCAGAACATGGGATAATGGGCACAATATAATTATAAAGTTATCGCATGTTGTCAAGCGGAATAACAATTCTAATCAAAGTTAGAAACAAACAGACGGTCAATTGAATCGAGGCAAAAAAACGTTAAGAGTTTTAGAGATATACATATATATAGGGTAGGGTTCGTGTGAGAACCACCTTTATTGCGAGAACGGTGAGAACCAATGTGAACACAAAATAAAATCTACATAAAATCATAAAAACACTCATAAATTTTTTTTCAAGTAAAAGTTATCCATGCACATGTGCATATGTATGTTTACTTCGACAAATTCCGTAATACATTATAAGTAGTAGACAATTGCACTTTATTTACAATACCATCCATAATACACTACTTTTTACATAACAATATTCAAAATGCACATGTGCATCATTATGTATAACCATGATATAACGTGTTTTGGTACAAAAAGTTTGTGATTTTGAATGATGAAGTAGATCCATATACATGTTTTTTGGTTAGTTATATCTAGTGGTTGGTGATTTGGTTATAGTTATCACTTTATGATGTAATATGTTGATTGGATGGTATAAATGGTGTTGATATACATGTAATAAAGTGAAAATATTGGTAATGATATTGTATTATGGATGGTAGAAGGTAATGATAGTGTGTTATGGATGGTATGATAGATGAAAGAGAAAGTGTATTCAAAGTAGTGTACCAAAACACCTTATTTCATGTTGATACATATAGATGTACATGTGCATTTCTAATATTGGCAACGTAAAAAGTAGTGTTTTACATGTGGTAGTGTAAATGAAAGTGTAATTGTCTAATATTTGGTAATGTCTTACGGAATTTGTCAAAGAAATGATACAAATGCACATGTGCAAGGATAACTGTTACTCGATTTTTTTTTATTTTTTTATTATTAACGAAATATAACGATGTTTCCATAAAAAATTAAAAAAATTGGGTGTTCTTTAGATTTTTTTACGTATTTTTTGGTTGTATTCACACTGGTTCTCGCGGTTCTCGCAATAAAAGGGTGGTTCCTAACGGATCCTTCTCCTATATATATATATATATATATATATATATATATATATATATATATAATATAAATAAAGGTTTGTAGCAAATGATCCGGCTAACAAAAGAATAGGGGTTAAAGATCCGTACCTTGTTTCTTGATTTTGAGTCTTATAAATAATAGTCTTGTTTTAAGTGTGTTCGTATAAACCTACATTGTGCCTATATATTCCATAACCATAAGATTATGTTCGTATATATATATATATATATATATATATATATATATATATATATATATAAGGATAATGTTCTAGAGAAACCCTCTATATTGGGAAAACCTTGCAAACCCATTATATGGCCTACAATCAGCCACGTATACACAGACAACTTGACTATACTCTTTGCTTTGAGGGTATAATTGTAACTTTACATTTAACCTCCCAACCCAAAAGATCTTATCCCCATTTGATTTGACAACTCTAATTAATGCATCTCACATCATTGTACAACCACCATTTCTTTTAGCTTATTTATTTTAAAAGGGAAAATTTTCAAATCCTCTTCATCTTCTTAAACAAGATCTTTAGTACAAGATCCACCATTAATCTACCATGGAGCCTCCACCAACAATGCTTGAATTAATGTTACCAGAGTTTGGCATCGAGTTTGACAAAGACAATGAAGAAAATGTTCCAGGTTTGTACAATGATTATGCCGTTGATGTTGTTATTTTCATAAAAGAAATCAAAGAATCAAGATGCTATCTGAAGGTCCGTTGTACGAATCTTTATGGTCCTAATTCGGCAAACCTAAGGTAAACGTGCGGAATCATTTGCATAGGCGACATTGGATACAAGTTATTCACTGATTAGTCACTGTTTCATTGATTAGTAGACGTTACAGATCCTGGAAACACTTGGACACAGCTTCACCTCTGTCGTGACAAAATCTCTAAATGTTACAAATGAAATCACAAGCTAGCTATATATACTATTACAAGTTCGCTGGACATCTTGCAAGTTCGGGCGAACTTGACTTAGTCAAGTTCGGCCGAACTTGACTACAAAAACACACCATGAGCGAACTTGTCCTAAAAACCTATAAATACTCCATTTTGCTAGCATATTCTATACACACTCGATACAAGACTAAGACATAGACGTACTGTACTAACAGACTCCCCCTTGGATATAGTCTTTGTCTTGATCAGTCTTCCAAATCATTTATCATTAGCTTATGATGACGTAGGCAACAGACGTATGCATCAACAGATTCCCCCTTGGATGTTGTCGTAGACATCATTCTTCAATTAAGTTCCTGAGTCTTTAATGTCCTCTTGATCTTTATATCTTGAATAACTTTAACCTCCATTCTCCCCCTTGCTTCGAGCTTTCTGTTATCTTCATTCATCATGAGTATCTAGCTCCCCCTCAAATGATGCTCCGAATCTCTAAGATTTGACGATTAAGAACAATCACACGTATCCACAAACAAACAGTTTCTTAATAGTCTTGTTGATCCGGCTCACATTCAACATTATCAGGTTACCATGGAAGATTTTGAAAGAAAATCTTTTGTATTTTTAATATTGACTGCAGAAATGTAAACAAACTAAAATGTAATCTTTACAGTTTATATTTTTGTGAGAAAACGTGCTAGAGGATCATATCAGTTTTACTGAGACATATCAGCTGCACCATTGATCTAGATGAAACACTCAGTTTAAACAACTAACATGGAGTGTCGGTATTGTTGTCCACTTAAACTCAATCTAAAAACTTTCGTAATGCTTACCGATACGTTAAGGTACATTAATTTGCGCTAAGCCCTTATGGACCCTACGATCTCAGCATATCCCCTCATCATGTAATACACTAACTCAAGTAAAGCCTTTAAACTTTCATCAACTGTGATTTGTGTGAAAATAATGCAGAATGTTTAAACATTAACAATCAGGTCGATCTTTCGATACGCAGAGAAAGTCCAATGTTTAAACAAAAATAAGAAATAAAAAACCAAGTTGAATTGTTTAGATCTTAATCTCCGGTTCGATATTCTCATATACGCAGAGGTGATCCAAGATTTAAACGGAACACCAAGGAAAATAAAGCAGAAACGTTTAGGCACTAACATCCGGTTCGATACTTTCGTATACGCAGAGGATGTCCAATGCTTAAACAAAATAAAGAAATAAAACAAGTTTAAATCTTTTGAAAATGAAAACACAATCACAGTGACTTTTTCAGTAAGATGTGAAAGTTCACAAACTAACCGGTTTTTATGCTTCTTAGCATTCAGCGAATACCGAGTAGGTAGACAGTCACGAAGGACAAAACTAAGTACTATGCTTTCAACCGTGTTTCCCACTAGAATTAGGCTTTTCTATTTAGGTTTGTATCATTTTCGCAAAACTACTAGTCTAGCTGAGCCTACCGACACATCTTTAGTGAGATTGTTTAACCATTTTAAACAATACATGTCTTTAGCATGCACTGATTGTCACACCCCGACCCGCAGCGGAATAAGAGTCGGGGCATAATTGGGTTATCACCAAAGCTCATGATGTTTACTAATATGTTTCATATTTATTAAATCCAAATTACATTTCAAAGTTCCAAGTCAAATTCATACAATACAAGGAAAGGAAAAATTAACTAAACAAATCCATAATCTAAACTGGTTTATTCTTCTAAGCCGCCCTATATGTTTCTTGCTTCAACTTGATCACCTGTATCATGTGTAAAAATGGGAAATTTTGGGTCAACAAAAGTTGGCGAGTGAACCTTGTTTAAAACATTTTTTATTGATTTATTATTGTAATTTAATTTGGGAAAATTGTGCAATAATCATATATGAACAAATGTATGTAAACATAACAATCACAAACCACCTTGCTTAAGCAAAAAATAAGAATGACAATGTATATGTTGGCAACGTCCCGTTCACGCTCATAGGTAATGGGGAACGGACGGCCTATGCTAATGTATGTGAGATCAAGGCTCAACCAAACGGAGCCGATCTTATGTTGGCAATGCCTGGTTCACGCTCATAGGTAATGGGGAACAGCTCACGCTCATAGGTAATGGGGAGCGGCGGCCTATGAAATGTATGTACTGAAATGATAAATTAAATCTAAACTTCAACCACACAAACAACGGATACATATTGAATACACATGATCATGAATATGATGGATGCACAAGTGTTTAATTAACTTAAATAAATAGCGACACATGATACACCCCAAAATGTGATTAAAACGGGGAATTGGTAGAGATTCACTCACATTGGGTGCGTTTGTTTGAAGGTGTTGAATGCGCACGAGTTTAGAGGATTGATCAACGAGAGATAACTAACCAAATAAAATAACGAAAAGGTACGGTAAGTATGTGGATTTTATTAACTATTTTAATAGGATTTTTGGGTATATTTTTGTGAGTTTAAGGCTACTTTCTATCTTTAAAAACGTTATTTTTAAGTATTTTTAATTGATTTTTAAATTAAATAAATAAATAAAAATAATAAAAAAATAAATAAAAATAATAATTGATTTTTGACCGTTGACCAAGGCCGTTGACCGTTGACCGTTGACCGGTCCGGTCGATTATATATACGCGCTGGGTGAGACTCGAACCCGTGACCTCCCGTACGCGTGCACGCAGCTCTACCAACTGAGCTACGTGTCTAACCCGAAATAATTCTGTTTTTAATTATACTTATATACTATTTAGATTTATCCAGAAATTAATTATTTTTAAAAATGGTTTTAAATGAAATAAACCGGTGCTGACCACAGGTCTCAAACTCGGGACCTGTGGTTTAGCGTACACACAGTCCACCGCTGGACTGTGTGTCTCGCCTGGTTATTAACTTGGTTTTTATTATACTTAACATGGTCTGTGAGTCAACCCGGTTCAGTTAAAAAGGCAAGTTTTTATTTCGAGAGAGTAAAGCTGGGACAGGATTCGAACTCGCGTCGCATGTGTGTTTGTTGCACACAGTCCACCGCTGGACTGTGTGTCTAACCCGTTAATTAAACCGATTTTAATTAATCTTATATTATACATCACTTCATCTTCTTCGTTTAAAACACAAACATCGACCAATTGACTGTTATTTGTTAAATTAGTTTAACGAATTTTATGAGCCATGGTAAAGTAATGATCGGAAAAAGGTTGGAGGGTTGATTGTACCAAACTGTTCGTTTTTCTTCAGATGTCCGGCAAGGTCGTCGGCTCCGTCTTGGTGAGCTTCGGCTAATAGGATTTACCAACAATTTGGAGGGATTAGATGTGAAATGGAACTACTGGGTAACGATTATCAGTAAGTTAGAAGAATCATACCGGTTAACAGCAGGTTCTTGAAAGTTCAGAATTTCTCCGGCGAAAACAGATAATCCGGCAACGTCAACAGGAAAGGATTCTGGGTGAGTGATTGATGTCTAATAAAGGAATGAAACAGAAAAATCGAAGTATTTACCGTGAAGGTGGAAGTCTCGGTTTTCCGACGACTTGCAGATGTTTTCCGGCGAGCAAAATTTCGTCGAGAAGAGGTGCGATTTGTGAGCGAAAAGACTTCCAGTGGATTGTGAGTGAATTTATAGGGAAGAACCGAGATGTATGGGGTCTGAATTCGGTCTCAATTCAAGGTTAGCCGTTCTCCGGCGGTTACGACTGATGTCGCGGGTTCAGACGTCGGTTATAACCGTCGTTAGAGTTAATTCTTCGGTTATCTTGGACGAAAACGTAAATTATCGGCGAAGTCGTCGGGATTTCCGACGACTGCTATTTGGGCGCGATTTTGACTGAATTTGACTTCCGTGCTTTATTATTTGAATTAATTGATTCAATATGATATCAGAAAATCAAAGTGGCGGAGCGGTTGATAGTGTGAAGGTTAAGTCTTTGGGGATTTCCGGCTGACCCGGGTTCGACTCCCGGCAGCCGGTTTTCCTTTTTAATTAATTTATTTTTATTTTTTTACAATTATAATTTATATCATCTAATTTGTTTATTAATTATGTATCGTTTAAAATTAAAATAAGCCATAAATTAACAACAAAAATTTAAAACTGATTGTTCGGTTATTAAACGAAGCGGGTTTCGAAAACCAGTTTTTCGACAAATGTTACAGTATCCCCTACTTTTAGAAAGCAGTGGTAGTTACAGGAAAAAGGTGTGGGTATTTCTCGCGCATTGAGTCTTCACGTTCCCAAGTAAACTCAGGTCCTCGTTTCGACTCCCAGCGTACCCTGACAATTGGGATGCGGCTTGTTCTTAAACGTTTTTCCCCGAAGTCCATAATTTCTACTGGTCTTTCAATAAAATGCATATATTCATCGACTTGAATGTCTTCTAGAGGAATATGGAGATTTTCATCGGCGAGGCACTTCTTCAAGTTCGATACGTGGAATGTGGGATGAATTCTGTTGAGTTCCTCCGGTAGGTCAAGCTTGTATGCTACAGGTCCTAATCTTTCGAGTATCTTGAAAGGACCTACGTAGCGTGGTGCTAGCTTGTCTTTTTGGCCAAAACGAACTACTCCCTTCCACGACGATACTTTTAAAAGTACTTGGTCACCAATGTTAAATTCCAAGGGCTTTCGTCGCTTGTCAGCATAGCTCTTTTGACGGCTTTGAGCCGCTAAAAGGGTGTTTCGGATTTGATGAATCTTGTCGGTTATTTCTTGTATTAATTCTGGACCGGTGATTTGAGCTTCTCCAATTTCGTGCCAACATATTGGTGATCGGCACTTACGACCATATAACGCTTCGAAAGGTGCCATGCCGATACTTGAATGATAGCTGTTGTTGTACGAAAATTCGACTAACGGTAGATGAGCGTCCCAATTCCCTTTGAAGTCTATAACACATGCTCGAAGCATGTCTTCAAGAGTTTGAATGGTGCGTTCGGATTGACCATCAGTTTGTGGATGATAAGCGTACTGAGATCTAATCGTGTACCCAAAGCGTCTTGCACCGCTTGCCATGTTCGTGAAGTGAAACGACCATCACAATCTGAAATAATGCTTAACGGTACACCATGACGGCTTACGATTTCGCTGATGTAGATACGAGCTAGCTTCTCATTCTTGAAGTCCTCGCGAATCGGAATGAAATGGGCTGATTTTGTAAGGCGATCAATGATTACCCATATAGTGTCATACCCACCAGAAGTGCGAGGTAACCCGGTAATGAAGTCCATGGTTATATTTTCCCACTTCCATACAGGTATTTCAGGTTGGACTAGAAGTCCTGAGGGTCTTTGATGTTCAGCTTTCACTTTAGAATAGGTGAGGCACTTAGAAACAAAAACAGCAATATCATTTTTCATGCCAGGCCACCAGTAGGTGTATCGAAGGTCTTGATACATCTTGTCGGCTCCTGGGTGTACAGAGTATCGTGTTTTGCGCGCCTCTTTCATAAGGGTATCGCGAAGGTTATTGTGATCGGGAATCCATATGCGATCTAGGTAATACAGAATGCCGTCAGATTTTGTTTCGAGTTTAAGTTCTGCTCCACAAGATAACTCATTGCGTATGTCGTATTCTGTTATGGAGACATGTTGAGCTTCTCGGATTTGATCTTTGATATCGGTTATGATTTGCGAACATAGAAGACGAATGGTGTTCGCATATTCCTTTCGACTGAGTGCATCGGCCACCACATTTGCCTTGCCGGGATGATACCGAATTTCGCAGTCGTAGTCATTAAGAAGTTCGACCCATCTTCGTTGCCTCATATTCAACTCCTTTTGGTTAAAGATATGTTGGAGGCTCTTGTGGTCAGTGTAAATTTCACACTTGGTACCATAGAGGTAATGTCTCCATATCTTAAGAGCGAACACAACGGCTCCAAGTTCTAGGCCGTGAGTAGTGTAGTTCTTCTCATGAGTTTTGAGCTGCCTAGAAGCATAGGCTATCACTTTTCCCCTTTGCATTAAAACACAGCCTAGTCCCTGCCCTGATGCGTCGCAATAAACTACAAAGTCATCGCAACCTTCGGGGAGTGTGAGGATAGGTGCGTCACAAAGCTTTTGCTTAAGGGTTTGGAAGGCTTCTTCCTGTTTAGGTCCCCATATGAAGGGTTTTCCTTTGTGTGTCAAAGCCGTGAGTGGTACCGCGATACGGGAGAAATTGGATATGAAACGACGATAGTAACCAGCCAAACCAAGGAAAGATCTTACTTCGGTTGGGGTACGTGGCGCTTGCCAATCTTGCACCGCTTTGATCTTTACGGGGTCGACATGAATTCCCTTGCCATTGACGACATGACCAAGGAACTGTACTTCTTTTAACCAGAATTCGCATTTGGAAAATTTAGCGTAAAACTCTTCGGTTCTCAAGAGTGTGAGGATGAGTCGAAGGTGTCGTTCATGATCAGTCTTAGTCTTTGAGTAAATGAGAATATCGTCGATGAAGACTATAACAAAGCGATCGAGATAGGGTTTGCAAACTCTGTTCATTAGATCCATGAAGACGGCTGGAGCGTTGGTTAGACCAAATGGCATAACCATGAATTCATAGTGACCATAACGAGTTCGAAAGGCGATCTTTGGGACGTCTTCTTCATGTACCCTTAGTTGGTGATAGCCGGAACGAAGGTCGATCTTCGAAAAACAAGTGGCACCCTGGAGTTGGTCTAGAAGATCATCGATGCGAGGTAATGGATAGCGGTTCTTGACCGTTAATTTGTTGAGCTCCCTGTAATCGATACACATGCGAAACATTCCGTCTTTCTTCTTCACGAACAGAACAGGTGCACCCCAAGGCGATGAGCTAGGACGTATGAAACCTTTGTCAGTCAGTTCTTGTAATGACTGGCCAGCTCTTGCATCTCGGATGGGGCTAACCTATAAGGATATTTCGCGACGAGTGTAGCGCCAGGTATAAGATCGATGCGGAATTCGACTTCTCTCTTGGGAGGAAGTCCTGTGATGTCGTCGGGAAAAACTTGCGGGAATTCTTTCACTACGGGTATATCTTCGAGTTTCTTCTCTTTGTCTCCCTTCTTGACAACGTGAGTTAGAAATGCTACATAGTTATTGCGAAGATATTTTCGGGCTTGAAGACAGGACATCAGCTTGAGTCCTTTCGAAGGAGTTTCTCCAAAGATTCGTAGAGTTTGACCGTCTGCAAAAGGAATGCGAATGAACTTCTCACGGCATACTACTTCAGCATGATGTTGGCTGAGCCAGTCCATGCCAATTATAATGTCAAAACTTCCCAACTTCATAGGGATGAGGTCAACAGGAAATCGTGATCGTTTAGAGTAAGAGTACAGTTTCGGATAATGGAGTTTAATGAGACTGGTTTTCCGTCAGCAACTTCTACCGTTATGGATTCCATAAGTTTATCACGAGTTTGGTTGAGGATGGGTTCAAATTCTAAGGATACAAAACTCTTATCCGCGCCAGTATCAAATAACACGGATGCATAACTACCATTGACGAGAAACGTACCGTTAACCACGTTGTTGTCGGCCCTAGCTTGGTTGGCGTTGATGTTAAATGCTCTTCCTCTAGCAGGTGGAGGAGCTTGGTTAGCTTGATTCACCGGATTTGCTTGAGCTTGAGCATGTATGATGTTCACCAAGCGTGGACACGTGTTTCTAAAGTGGTTTGGGTCTCCACAATTGTAGCAAACCCGCATGGGTTGCATCATGGGGTAGTTGGGTTGGTAGTAGGTTTGGGTTGTATGTTGTGTAGGTGGTGGTAGTAGGGGTTGTTGGGCTTGACCCATTATTTGATGGTGGGTTTGAATTGTGGGTTGGCTGCGGTTTATTCGTTGTAGTGAGCGGCAGGCTTGGATGGTGTGACCTGCACGGCCACAGCCGGTGCAATATTGACAAGGGTATTCGGGGGAGTGATGGTATTGACAACGGGTACACTTTGGGTAAGGGCCAGAGTATTGCCTTTTGTATGGTGCGGGTGAAGGAGCAACTTGTGTGATGGGTGCAGCAGGGATTGGGAAATTTGTTTGGGTGACGGCAAAATTTCTGGTATTTCGCTTCCTCTTGTTTGAAAATTTTGAGGAGGAGGTGGAATGGTTTGAAGTTTGGCCCTCAACGGGGGCTTTCTTTTTCTCCTCTTTGAATTTACCGTTTCTGATGCGGTTCTCGGTAAGTTCGCTGGCTAATTCCATAGCAGCTTCGAGAGTTGCAGGCGAAGTGCTGAGGACTGAGTCTTGAATCTTCGAGGGTAGGCCTCGAATATAGTGTTCAACCAAACGGTATACTGGGGTGAACAAGTTAGGAACCATCTGGTTCAGCTCAAGAAATCTTTTGTTGTAGGAAGTATGGTCCCCTTCCTTTTGCTTCAGCGAGTGGAATTCGTCTTCCAACTTCTTGAGTTCGCTTCTTGGGCAGAAGCGTTTTGTCATCATTTCCCTTAACTCTTCCCAGGTTAAGGCCATGGCGTCTTCAACTCCTCTTTTACCCTTCTCGGTGTTCCACCAGGTCAAGGCTACCCCAAATAATCTCCCGGTTGCGTAACGTACCTTGCGATCCTCGGGACAATCGCAATTTAGGAAAGTGTTTTCCATTTCCTCAAACCAGTGGAGGAGAGCGGTGACACCTTCGGTCCCTTCGAACTTTGGGGGATCGCAAGACTTAAAGTGCTTGTAGGAGCACTTCTTGGAGGAAGGGTTGTCAATGATTTGATCCTCTTGATTGGGTGGGTTGACAGGATTCGCGGTGAGAGCTTGCTGGACTTGAATTACAATATCAGGAAGCACCGCGGCCATCTGTTTCGCAATCTGAGTGGCCAAGCGTTTGTTTGACCTTCCTGACTTTCGTCCTCCACGTAACTGCCTAGCCGACATCTACATGAACATACATAGGAAAGATTGTGAGTTTATGGAATCTTTTTTTTTTTTAGGTGTCATGTGTCTTAAAGAAAATGAAAATAACATAAATATCAATAATGCACTACATCCATGGGATGTCTTAGGTTTGCTCATGTTGGTCCTCAAATGTCCCCCATACTATAGCCGGTATAGTCATGTGGGCCCCCATGACTATTGGCTTAGTAGGATTCACATTGGTATTGGCGGTTTAACACTCGCATCACCCGAATGAAAACCACAAAATATGTTTACGAGATGTATGGTCGGAATGTGTCCAGGTGTAGACACAATGACAACTCAAAGTGGGGTTAGCTCACACGACGTTTGGTATAGCATGCTTTGGCCTAATAGGTACTTCGTACTCTCATCGTTAGTCCCCAGGTAGGCAAACTGGTCCTTTATTTTGGATTTATACGAATGCCAGCCTAGAGAGGACGTTCCGACTACCGATACTGATACCCTTCCAGTTACTACATGCCCGTCATGAGAACTCACTTTGATGAGATTTGAAAATACAAAAATCATTGTAAAAGCAATCATGAAAATGATGTGGTGTGTGCTTCCATGGATATGATATGTTATGAGAATATGATTCATGATAGGCATTTTATGATAATATATACTTATGAACATGCTTGCATAACATTGAATGTAACATTTAACATAAAACATATAAACATCATGTAATTTGGCATGTAACACACAAAAATCTTAAAAATTTCTAATTAACTATAGTATAGGCTCTAAGGGTCTAATAACCTATCCTATATCCCTATAGTCATGGCTCTGATACCAATATGTCACACCCCGACCCGCAGCGGAATAAGAGTCGGGGCATAATTGGGTTATCACCAAAGCTCATGATGTTTACTAATATGTTTCATATTTATTAAATCCAAATTACATTTCAAAGTTCCAAGTCAAATTCATACAATACAAGGAAAGGAAAAATTAACTAAACAAATCCATAATCTAAACTGGTTTATTCTTCTAAGCCGCCCTATATGTTTCTTGCTTCAACTTGATCACCTGTATCATGTGTAAAAATGGGAAATTTTGGGTCAACAAAAGTTGGCGAGTGAACCTTGTTTAAAACATTTGTTATTGATTTATTATTGTAATTTAATTTGGAAAATTTGTGCAATAATCATATATGAACAAATGTATGTAAACATAACAATCACAAACCACCTTGCTTAAGCATAAAATAAGAATGACAATGTATATGTTGGCAACGTCCCGTTCACGCTCATAGGTAATGGGGAACGGACGGCCTATGCTAATGTATGTGAGATCAACGCTCAATCAAACGGAGCCGATCTTATGTTGGCAACGCCTGGTTCACGCTCATAGGTAATGGGGAACAGCTCACGCTCATAGGTAATGGGGAGCGGCGGCCTATGATATGTATGTACTGAAATGATAAATTAAATCTAAACTTCAACCACACAAACAACGGATACATATTGAATACACATGATCATGAATATGATGGATGCACAAGTGTTTAATTAACTTAAATAAATAGCGACACATGATACACCCCAAAATGTGATTAAAACGGGGAATTGGTAGAGATTCACTCACATTGGGTGCGTTTGTTTGAAGGTGTTGAATGCGCACGAGTTTAGAGGATTGATCAACGAGAGATAACTAACCAAATAAAATAACGAAAAAGTACGGTAAGTATGTGGATTTTATTAACTATTTTAATAGGATTTTTGGGTATATTTTTGTGAGTTTAAGGCTACTTTCTATCTTTAAAAACGTTATTTTTAAGTATTTTTAATTGATTTTTAAATTAAATAAATAAATAAAAATAATAAAAATAAATAAAAAAATAATTGATTTTTGACCGTTGACCAAGCCCGTTGACCGTTGACCGTTGACCGGTCCGGTCGATTATATATACGCGCTGGGTAAGACTCGAACCCGTGACCTCCCGTACGCGTGCACGCAGCTCTACCAACTGAGCTACGTGTCTAACCCGAAATAATTCTGTTTTTAATTATACTTATATACTATTTAGATTTATCCAGAAATTAATTATTTTTAAAAATGGTTTTAAATGAAATAAACCGGTGCTGACCACAGGTCTCAAACTCGGGACCTGTGGTTTAGCGTACACACAGTCCACCGCTGGACTGTGTGTCTCGCCTGGTTATTAACTTGGTTTTTATTATACTTAACATGGTCTGTGAGTCAACCCGGTTCAGTTAAAAAGGCAAGTTTTTATTTCGAGAGAGTAAAGCTGGGACAGGATTCGAACTCGCGTCGCATGTGTGTTTGTTGCACACAGTCCACCGCTGGACTGTGTGTCTAACCCGTTAATTAAACCGATTTTAATTAATCTTATATTATACATCACTTCATCTTCTTCGTTTAAAACACAAACATCGACCAATTGACTGTTATTTGTTAAATTAGTTTAACGAATTTTATGAGCCATGGTAAAGTAATGATCGGAAAAAGGTTGGAGGGTTGATTGTACCAAACTGTTCGTTTTTCTTCAGATGTCCGGCAAGGTCGTCGGCTCCGTCTTGGTGAGCTTCGGCTAATAGGATTTACCAACAATTTGGAGGGATTAGATGTGAAATGGAACTACTGGGTAACGATTATCAGTAAGTTAGAAGAATCATACCGGTTAACAGCAGGTTCTTGAAAGTTCAGAATTTCTCCGGCGAAAACAGATAATCCGGCAACGTCAACAGGAAAGGATTCTGGGTGAGTGATTGATGTCTAATAAAGGAATGAAACAGAAAAATCGAAGTATTTACCGTGAAGGTGGAAGTCTCGGTTTTCCGACGACTTGCAGATGTTTTCCGGCGAGCAAAATTTCGTCGAGAAGAGGTGCGATTTGTGAGCGAAAAGACTTCCAGTGGATTGTGAGTGAATTTATAGGGAAGAACCGAGATGTATGGGGTCTGAATTCGGTCTCAATTCAAGGTTAGCCGTTCTCCGGCGGTTACGACTGATGTCGCGGGTTCAGACGTCGGTTATAACCGTCGTTAGAGTTAATTCTTCGGTTATCTTGGACGAAAACGTAAATTATCGGCGAAGTCGTCGGGATTTCCGACGACTGCTATTTGGGCGCGATTTTGACTGAATTTGACTTCCGTGCTTTATTATTTGAATTAATTGATTCAATATGATATCAGAAAATCAAAGTGGCGGAGCGGTTGATAGTGTGAAGGTTAAGTCTTTGGGGATTTCCGGCTGACCCGGGTTCGACTCCCGGCAGCCGGTTTTCCTTTTTAATTAATTTTTTTTATTTTTTTACAATTATAATTTATATCATCTAATTTGTTTATTAATTATGTATCGTTTAAATTAAAATAAGCCATAAATGAACAACAAAAATTTAAAACTGATTGTTCGGTTATTAAACGAAGCGGGTTTTGAAAACCCGTTTTTCGACAAATGTTACACTGATAGTCCACTGATGTACTGTCATTTCCTCTATTCGCACAAGTAATCTCATTTTTCATTTTTCAATGTTTTTGATACTTTGATATTTTCTACTGTTTTTGGCTTTTTTGAAAAACTTATCAATCTAAAATGATTTTGAAATGGTGTTTTTCAATTTTACAGGAATTTTTTGACAATTTTAAAATTTTTCTCCCCCTAAAATTGAAAACATCTTATCGAAATCGAAAATAAAAATCTTTCATTTTAACCATTTAACGACTTTTTACGAATGTGAATGCGAGACTACCATTTTGTTTGTGTGGAATATCACTCCTGTCTCTTGTCTCTATGCATGAACAACCACTGCTTCTGAAATGACGATTGGGTTGAAGCTTGGTTATCCTGCACATTCAAACAAACTTTAATCAGTATTGAATTGGAACCCAATCCATTCTGGACTTAGGTTTACCAAATTCATTAACATCTGAAGTAAACAAATATTCACACTCTTGTTGATATTCAAACAGTTTGATAGAAACTTTATTTGAAAATTTTACTTTCTTTGATTTTTTAACTGTTTGAATTATCAAATTATTCTCCACTGATCTCTCTTTTGTCCTCAGATTTGTATCTGATGAATTTGTTTTACTTGACTATGAGTAAAATGATTCATTAGAACTTTTATCTGATTTTTTAGACGTATCCGAGGACAAAATCTTTTCCAAATACTCTCTAACTTTTTTTCTCTTTTTCCTCAATTTGTCTTTCTACCCTTGTGATAATTTCACTTTCTGTTCTTGGGCTTTTGTTCTGTTTTTCCTATCTTCTTCGCAGCTTTTCTGTTCTCCCCCTGAAATTGATCCGACGATCTTCTCTTCGAATTTATCGGACAATTTCTGGAAATACGACCTTTGATTTGACAATTATAGCAGCTTCTCGTATCAAATCTCTTTCTTGGGCAACTAACAGCAATGTGTCCATTTACTCCATAGTTGTAACACATCCTGTTATCATACCAATCTTCTTTATCAAACCATACACTCAAATCATAACATTGATTTGATGTGTAGTAGTCATCTTTCTTGCTTCTTCTGTAAAATTGATTTGACTTTGAAGCACTGTGATCCGACCTGCACCACTTATTCTCAAATTTTTGTGAGTTTTTATAATGAATGGATGATCGTACCGACGAACTTTATTTTTGTTTTGAAAATTTATAGAATTTTGTTTTTCATGTTGTTTTTGTTCTCCATTATGTTTAGAAGGTTTTTGCGTTGAGCATTCACCTTTTTCAGGAGAATGTAGAACAGTTTCTTGAAATTTTTCTTTAGTTTCAAAAATATTTCCTTTTTATCATTTTTATCATTTTCATCATCGGTATTATCGTCACAATTCTCAATTATGACATCGTCATAATTTGTGACATTGTCACTTATTAGAATTTCCCTTTTATTCACATTGATCGTTTTGGACATATATGATCTAACTTCAATGAAGAAGTCACAAAACCTTTCAATAATTTTGCTGAATTATCAGCTTCATTTTTAACAGTCTCAACTTCTTTTTCAAGTTGAGTTATTTTCTCAATATGAGAATTTATTGCTTTTTGATTTTCTATATTTAATTTTTCAAAAACAATTTTATCATTTTTAAACATTTTTATTTCATTTTGAAAATCTACTACTATTCTACAAATTTTATTTTGTTTTCAAAATTCTTTTCATTTTCTTTCAATTTTTTATTTTCTAATGTCAAACTCTCAATCTCATTCAAGAGTTTGGCATTATTTGCCTGATAATTGTTTACATCATAGACCGGGCAGACTGGTTTAGAACTTGAAGATCCATTTGTAAATGTACTTGAAAGTTGAGCTTCACAGTTCTTAACCACTACATTCTCTTCTCTCTTTACCTGATATTTATTTTTCAGAGATATCCAGAGTTCTTTTGCAGTCTTGTACTAAGGCAGTAGTATCAAGATATGTTCGTTAAAGATTGTTGAATTAGATTAATCATTTTCTTATCAGCAAAAAACGCCTCTTTCTGTTGCGTAGAATACTTGCACTTCTCTAGAATATTCTGATTCTCATCTCTTGGAACTACATATCCTGTTTCGATCGCCACCCAACTGCTAAAATGCATAGCTTGGACCCAGCTCCCAAATTTTCCTTTCCAAACTTCATACTCGTTCATACTCATCAACTTTGACGGCTTCACTGACTCCATTTCGTTTTCCAAATTTATCCGTGTTTCAAAACACTTGATAAAATGATTAGCAAACAGACAGTTTTAGCAAAAACTGACGTTTTAACCGACAATCGGTACGTTAAAAACGTTTAAAATTTTTCGAAAAACTGTTTTTACCAGATTAGAGCTTTAAACTTGTCTCGTCAATACGAATCTAACGATATATAATGTCCGAGACGTTTTTCGGAATTTTCATGCCTTTTTTTAGTCTCTTAGACAAGTTCGGGTGAACTTGTCAAAGCTGGTGAAGATCAGCTTATTAACAAGTTCGGTCGAACTTGTTATAGATTTTAGGAAATTTTCCCTGAAGGTTAAGTTCGAGCGAACTTATGTTGGATTTCAAGAAAAATTGCAAGTTCGGGCGAACTTATAAAAGATTTTAACAAAATTTGATCAAGTCCGGGAGAACTTGATTAAATTTTGATGAAAAATTACAAGTTCGAGCGATTTTATACAAAAATCACTGAAAAACCAATCAAGTTCGGGGGAACTTGATAAAAAATCACTGAAAAAGTGAGTTTTTCAATCAATTTTGAGCGAACTTGAGTTATCAAACATGGTTTTTTCAAATTTTCAACATGAATTCATTTGTTTTAAGCTCTGATCTTCTCAAGAGTTTTACTATTATGGATTTTACGTATTATACTTGAAAATCGGTCCATTTTATCCGTGAATTGTCCAAGAAAAGTTTAAAAAATGAAGAAATGAGTAGAAGATGAGATGATTTTAGTCCAATGTCTTCAAATTAGGCCAATCCTGCTCTGATACCAATTGAAGGTCTGTTGTACGGATCTTTATGGTCCTAATTCGGCAAACCTAAGGTAAACGTGCGGAATCCGTTTGTATAGGCGACATTGGATACAAGTTATTCACTGATTAATCACTGTTCATTGATTAGTAGACGTTACAGATCATGTAAACACTTGGACAGAGCTTCGCCTCTGTCATGACAAAATCTCTGAATGTTACAAATGAAATCACAAGCTAGCTATATATACTAGTACAAGTTCGCTGGACATCTTGCAAGTTCGGGCGAACTTGACTTAGTCAAGTTCGGCCGAACTTCACTACATATAGCTATATATATTAGTCAAATTCGGCCGAACTTGACTACATAAACACACCATGAGCAAACTTGTCCTAAAAACCTATAAATACTCCATTTTGCTAGCATATTCTATACACACTCGATACAAGACTAAGACATAGACATACTACACTAACAGTAATAGTAATAGTAATTGTAATAATATTAGTAATAGTAATAGTAATAGTAATAGTAATTGTTGCAAATGCAAATCTCGTATTCGTAAAAGATAGAAAGTTGTCAGGTAAGTTTCAATTGGGTGATGAGAAATTTTTTTTGGATAAAATATTGTGTTCATTATTCAAGTTGACTATGAGAGAATTATTTATCTCTGCAAAACTTTCTACAACTTGCATCATATAGAACCTCCATTTTGCTCTATAAATAAGAGACCTGATCATTCATTTCCTTCAACCCATTTCTCATGCTCAATTCCTTGCTATAATATTCCTTCATTATTTTAGTGAAGAAAACCTGGTTTCAATAACCATAACCGAACACCATACCAACGCCGCTTTCCATTCACCACCATCTCTAATAAACCACTCAAAGCTTTAACCATGAAAAACGTACTACCCAAAACCATTTTCGGTGAAGAAATACCAATTCCGGCAATACTTACATATTTCTGAAGACTTCTCTCGTAACCCAAACGCGTTTTTGACCAAGGTAACCGTAAAATATATCTTTATTTTTTATACTTTAAGGTTAATCTATAATGAAAATGGAATCTAGAATTTATTATGTCAATGTTAGTTTGGTATAAAAGATGATGAAGAAGAAGATAAACCAGTGAACTGAGTAAATAAATAAATAATGAGTATGTTTGTTCACAAGGGCTCATATAGCCCTTTTGTTTCAGCATATGGTTTACAACCAAGAGGTCACAAGTTTGAATCCTGCTGCAGATATATATTTTTACCAGAATTCTGACATAAAGCATCAGAATCTGATGCATATCAGATTTACATTAGATTTTCTAGTAAACATCAGATTTTGGTAAAAACACCAGATTTTCTATTAAATGCACCAGATTTTCTTATATAAAACATCAGCATTCATAAATCAAACATAAATAACTAAGTGGTCCACAGGTTAAGACTCTAACTTATAACCTAGAGGTCTTGGGTTTAATTCTTGCAAGAGACATTCTTTTTAATACATCAGATTTTCATTAGATTTGCATTTAAACCCATCAGATTTCTAGATTTCTAGATTTCTGGTTAAACCCATCAGATTTGAAATACATGTCAAAAGATGGTGTAGTCCAACTGGTTAAGTATTGGAACTTAGAAACTAAAGGTTTGGGGTTCAAACCTTGCTGGTGACATTAATTTTACTAGATTTTCTCAATTATGGATCAGATTTCTTGATTAAATAATCAGATTCTTGGTTAAATAATCAGATAAACAAATTTGACTAAGTGACTCACTCGTTAAGTATTTTGACTTATACCCTTTAGGTCACAAGTTCAAATCTTGTGACTAACATTTATTTTTAATTAATGATTATTTTGTTTAAGCATATATTTAATGATTACTTACTAATTATATCTTTATAATTAAGACTATACAACTAAAAATAACATTGTGTTTTATTAATAAATACAAATATAAATACACATATACTCTTTAATCTAAGCAAAACTAATTTATATAAATGATTACTTAAGTAAACTTGGGCATTTAAAGTAGTCATGGGTTTGACAAGATATCTAAACAACAAACAAATATATATATATATATATATATATATATATATATATACACACATATATATAGGGATGGGTTAAAATTAAAACCACCACGAGTCACGAGAACCGCGAGAACTTTTTGATCCGGGCGAGTTGGGCCAATTTTTGTACACAAACGTAGATGAATATATTATAAAGACATCTGTAAAAAAATTTAGAAAACAATTGTTGAGTCGGTAATTTTGACCGATGCAAGTTTTTTTTTGCTTGGCGTAAAATTTAAATTTAAAATTTTTGACTGGCGTAGAAAAAACTTATGATGGTCAAAAATACCGACTCGACAATTTTTAATTTTTTTTCAGATGTGTTTATAATATTATCATCTACGTTTGTGAAAATTTTTTTGGCCCAACACGCCACGGATCAAAAAGTTCTCACGGTTATCGCAGCTCATGGTGGTTTTCATTTGAACTGAATCCTATATATAGGATAAGGATAATTTCAGAACTCTAAATAATAACAGAACTTACAGAACTCCTAATAAATGATCATCCTAGTTATATATTTTTATATTTAACATTGTTTAAGGGTATTTTTATCATTTAATATGATTCCATGTGTGTGAAGAGTGGTTTTATCATTTTTTTCATATGTTATTTTATAATTACATATATGTAAATTGGTTTATTTACACATATGTAAATTAGTTCTTTTACACATATATAAATTAGTTATTACATATAAATAATTTGGGTTTTCATATATGTAATCATAAAAATACATATAATATATCCTTAATTATGTTAAATATAAAAATATATAAATAAAATAATTGTTTATTAGTGGTTCTGAAAGTTCTGTAATATTAAAAGTTCTGTAATATTAAAAGTTCTGAAATAAAACCAACCATATACACACACACATAATATATATATATATATATATATATATATATATATATATATACATATATATATATACGACATAATCTTATGAAATATACGGGCATGATGTAGGTTTATACGAACACGCTTAAAACAAGACTATTATTTATAAGACATAAAATCAAGAAATAAGTTACGGATCCTTAACCCCTCTTTTTTTGTTATCTAGTCCATTTGCTACAAATCCTTATTTATATTATATGTGTATATATATATATATATATATATATATATGGTGAGGATCCTGTGCAAAGTGTGTTTCTCCTAGAAAGTCTAGAAGTGATATGGCCATCCGATGGGTGTGTTTAATGGTTGAGATCATCTTGATGGCATTTTGGTAATATGTGCGTCTTAAAAATAGGATTATTTAATTGATTGGGGGTATATGTGTCATTTAAGTTTTTTTAAATAAGGAAATAACTACCAATCATAAAACCACCTCCAAAAATGTCGCAATTTTTTCTCTCTCTCTAATCCCTCATATTTGAAATCACCTAATCACACAAAAAATAACGATAAAACAGATCTAGATGTGTTCATGGTAGTGTGTTTTATCGCTAAAACACAATGTGACGAACTATGACTGACTGCTAAAACAAAGTGTGATTAAACAGTACCTGAAACCAGTAACTGCTAAAACACAGTGTGATGAAATAGTACCTTAAACGAGTAACTGCTAAAACACGGTGTGATGAAACAGTACCTGAAACGAGTAACTGCTAAAACACAGTGTGATTAAACAGTACCTGGAACCAATAACTGCCAAAACACAGTGTGATGAAACAGTACCTGAAACCAGTAACTGCTAAAACACAGTTTGATGAAACAGTACCTGAAACGAGTAACTGCTAAAACACAGTATGATGAAACAGTACCTGAAACCAGTAACTGCTAAAACATAGTGTGATGAAACAGTACCTGAAACGAGTAATTGCTAAAACACAGTGTGATGAACCTAGTATAAAACACAACGTGAAGAAATCATAATGATTTGAAACTTTCAAAGAGATATACGTTTCCATAAATATTTGGATAGTTAGTTAGGATATATAATATTCCAAAATTAAATTAATTATCAAATTACCATCATGCCCTTTTGAATAAAAAAACTAAAAGCCACATGTCACCTCCCTATTGCTTCCTAGACTTTCTAGGAAACATAGGCTTTCTAGCCAACTCCCGCTTGACAACGTGCGTTAATTTATAATTATATTGTGCTCATTATCGTATGTTCTGATACTTATAATATTTGTTAATATTAGTGTTATATTTTTTATGATTATCTTAGATCTGCTACCTTAAGCTCTCTAGCTCCTCCTGTGACGGAGTTATCAGTTCACGGCGTCCCTAGGTACAAGTACGGTACATAGCGACTAGGAAGCGTATTGATATATCCTAGGAATATTTCTGTAAATGGATGACATGTAGGCCAACCCGCACCTTCTCATGTAATAGACTTTGTGGGTGTCACCTTTGTTTACCTTACGGGTACATTCGTATGATACGATTCAGTTCAGATATATCTTATGTTTTGCTTTGTATTGTTTCGCTTTTTATCAATTTACATTATGAGATATAGTGATGCCATTTAAGTTGTTTATTTATTATCCATTTGAGCCCATTATTTCGTACTGGGCATTTAGAAAATTCCGTATATTTTATTTCACCACAGGTTACTTTGGGCGGGTAAAGAGTGAAGAATAAACCTAGGATACTAACCGATGACGTTTGTCACTTTTATAAAATAAATATGTATATTTGGCCCTTAGGGCTATTAACTATCTTTTGAAATGTGACCCTAACTTTAATATCAATAGAATTATGACGTTTATTCTGATCCACTATTATTGTGACAAGTCAACACATCCGGGTTGGGGTGTTACATCCCGTGCCTGGACCCTGCTATCCTATAGCCATTTTCACTTGCTCATATTCTCTCCTCCTCTCCACTATACACTTCTCTTCTATCCCACTATTTTTAATAATTGTAATCATTAGGAAAAACTCAAGAATCGTTAGTGTAATCAAGTTTTTTTTTATTTAAATGATCTTTTCAAGTTTGGTAACATCCAGTTTCACGGTCATTCTTGGCTAGATTCTTGAAAGTGTTTGGTTGAAAGTTACCCCCTTAATGTTTTGTTAAACTAACGGAGAACATGGATGAACAAGGTGTGTGTGTGTTAATCACATTAACTAATTATTTAGTTTATTGAAAGTGAGTGAAATAATAGTGTCACCATTAACTTGAGACATTAAAGTTTCCGCCTAAACCTTAAAATCTACCAATAATATTGCGACGCCATTTACTTGGGTCGTTCATATTTTCTATGTCTATGTAGAGTCAAAATATGTTGATTCTCTTAGCGAAGGTTAAATGTTTTGGATGGGACTTCGGGTTGGGTAAGCTCTTGCCTTTGTACAGAGCTAACACCAAAGTGTATTGGACTTAGTTTATATAAATGTAACAACCTTAGGAGAATGGACGACTCGCCGATGGACAACTAACAGGGACAAGTAATATAAACTTTTTAAACTATCTAATTAATTAATACTATTTTCCGGCCTTTTTTTCCTTGCAGATTTAAAGCGAAAGGATTAAGTGTGTTAGCATTCGGACCAAGATACTTCACAATAATACGCATTTACACACAATTCCTCGTCTGATAATCGAACCCTTGTTACCCTAAGGTAAGATCTAGTTAACAAAGCAACAAGGGATATGTTATCCTAAACACCCTTTTCTATTAGTGATTACTACTTTTTTTTATTTCCCTCTTCATTTTTTGAGCCATTTTCGAAACTTTTACTTTTGGATTTGACTAGTGTTATAGTACTTTATCGTTTTAATAAATAATAAAACTTGAACTAGTACATAAAACAACAAAAAATAATCATCTTTTTATAAGCACACCGAACCACGTCAATGACCGTTGTCGAAAGTATCACGAGAGGTTGCGAAGAAATCAAGGATGTTATAGAGCTTAAAAGGAATGGAATTACTTCAGAGCATCTTGCAGAATCTTTGGTTTCTAGCATTGGACGGTTCATCCTTTAATACCGGACATGATCTCATCCTTTATTACCGGACATGATCTAGCAATGGATGATGGACTGAACTTCAGAACACAAATGATTTGATCATGTACATTTTTTAATGCGGAAGTAGGGTGGAGGTTAATGGTGGCCCGTGGGTGCCCCGGCCCCTACCGTTTTTTTCTCGTATTGTTAATTTTTCTAAAAACATTTTTTTATAGTGTAAAATATTGGATTTTTAAAAGCCCCCTACTAATTTGGATTTTGAAAGTCAAATCCTTACCGAGTTTTTATTTAAACTCCGCCACTATGTGAAGAGTACTTGCATACCCTTGGTTGTTGATATAACAACAAATGTAATACATCTATAATAATTTAGTTTTCATAACATGATCCGCAATGATTACTTTTTTTAGAATAACAAAAGGCAATAATTACTTTTACTGTGAAGAACCTGCTTAGATCTTGGGGTGTGGTTCCTCTTTCCCCATGGCCACATTACCTCTACTTCACCTCCACATCATCACCTTCTTCTTCCCTTTCCTCTTCTACCAACACTAGGAAATGGTTTCCTGATTGCACCGATCAAAGGACGGGAGGCAATGTTCCCGTCGGGAGAGAACCACCATATCAGCCTCCCGATGTGTTTCCCCGATACACACCCCACCATTTTATAATATAATATCACCTTTTAAGGTCAAAATACATTTATTTTATTTACAACTTATTTTTAGATGAGTTATCCAATATGTTAGTAACGTTGTACATTTGCATCATGCTTATTATTATATTTGTTTTTATAAAAGTTTTATTAAAAATTCGTTTAGGTCAAATATAATTGAACTTTTTGTTTCTTATCGTAAAGAACAGAACGATAATTTCCGAACTACAATGGTAACTTAACCAATATATGTTTTATGGTTTCCTGGATGTTCCTATCAGCCTCGTGACTTTCGAACCAATGCCAACCATACAAAAATGATACCATCCGATCTGTATAGGTATTCGTTTTTAGAGTTTCGGCCGATAACATCCTCTTGGACATATCTCTTTCGGTTGTTATATTGAGTGTCAGTATCGTACCAGTACTGTAACAAAACGAATGGATACCAACCAAATGTCCATCACAACATGTGAGAAATCCCACTTGTTATATATTCAAAAGAAACTTTGCTTTGAAAGATATTTTACTGTACCTAATAGTGCTACTAATAAAACTTCACGTACGTATAAGGTACACATGCTTTTTTGAAATCTACACCGTAACCTTAAAAAGTTACAAGATCACCCCTCCATTTTCCTTCGAACATACTATTTCATTAGAGTCCCTAGTGGACATGTTATTTCTTATAGTCCCTATACGGACTTATATATATTCCTTTAGTCCCTGTGTGGACTTGTATTGCTTTTAAGTCCCTGTGTGGACAAGTTAGTTATTAAAATTCCTGTTTAAGGCACTATTATAAATTCCTAATGATTTATGGAAAGATTTGGTTTTATTATCAATATCGTATATGTATTCATTACATTCTTTGTTTCAGCGATCGTCTCGATTTTAATTTAAACTTTATCGATCCACGAAATAATTTCAAAAGATCTTCTTGATGATTTACCCTTGCCAAGTGGCAAGACCACATTAATTGGCAATTTTGGTAGTTAAGGATGACTAGCCTTTCTACCATGATAGTTAAGGTTGATGATCCCTTCTATCCAGATGTGATGAACTACGTTCTAAGCCTTCTAGTCTATGAAATCATGACTAGTATATTTAAACCATTTTAAGAAAATTATTCTTTAGTAGCATTCAAATAATGTTAATACTCCTGGCAGTGTGACTTGAGGGACTGAAAGTCCCTGGGACACCCTGGATCGATGACGAACAACATCCACTGCCCTCGATACAAGACGTGAAACATCAAAAAAACATAGAAGATAGAAAGATGTAGAAGATGAATCTCTTTATTAATGAATCAATCATCACATATTTACAAACCGAAAGAGTATACATCATCTCCTACAAGCTGGTTTAGATCACTAAGATCTAAACCTAGCTCACTCTCACTAACACAGTCTCTCTCTCTAGAATGTGCACACACTGATGGAGAATGGCTAGGGTTTGTGAGAGGTGCACAAAGCTTGTTCCC
The DNA here is from genome assembly GCA_947069175.1 of Scalesia atractyloides. Classification (NCBI taxonomy): domain Eukaryota; kingdom Viridiplantae; phylum Streptophyta; class Magnoliopsida; order Asterales; family Asteraceae; genus Scalesia; species Scalesia atractyloides. The sequence continues at coordinate 62,859,293 of CAMTDV010000010.1, read as the reverse complement.
CTAATCTCACCTATACACACATATATCTAGGCTAGGAACTAAACCTAACAAACCCGGACAACATGTCCTGACAAAATTATCCGAACTTATAATAAAATCAGCCATTGCAAAATAACAAACTCGGACAAGACTTGGTTTATTCTTTGACTTCTTTTGACTTTGACCTTTTACTTCATTGACCAGAACTGATACACAGTTACCCAGTGGGAGCTGCACTTACAGACTCCCCCCTTTAAATCTTGCTATCAGTTCTGTGTGGAATCGACAATCTTCAGTCACCGGATACTGCGCTTACAGACTCCCCTTGACTGATGATATCATGCCTGCTTTCAACTTTGGCTGTGACTTGATCTTTCCGGCAGAGCACAGCGATCTTCAACCATTCTAATCAAAGACTTGCTGAGGATCACTTAAATGGCCGTTTTGTGTAACCTGAAGAGACCAACATCAAACACTGTAGATCCTCCCCCTCAAACTACTCCCGAATCAAGTTAACACGAACCAACCTACAACCAAATGTAAGAATATCACTCGATCCTTGATCTTCAAACTTAACCGACAGAAGAACAAAACGTCGGATTTCCAATGCTCAACATCGAACACTTCAAATTCCGCAAAGACATGAAGTTTGGTTCAATAAGTTAATAACAAACCAAACTCCGAAAATGTACATCCACCATCTCGATCAAAGTCTTCAACCGAGTGTTTGAAATTATTTCATCTCGAATATTCAAGATTCAATCTTGTATCTTCACGAATCCACCAATTACCCGATGACTTTCATCTCTGATCTCCTCCTCAAAGTAAGAACCACTATTTCGAGAATCCGATCAGTCACCAACTTGGAAGAGGGACCAAGAAGACTAATCTTCTCTACTCTAACCGGCATATGATAAAGGCTCAATCTTCAAGTAGTTGCCAAACGAACAATCAGCTTCATCACGTCAACACTTGATCAAACCTCGAACAAACTTGACGAAACTCAATCAAACACACTAGCTCTAAATTGTATCATGTTTTGAACTTTTCTGCACCGATGAAATTAAAACTCATTAATCCCACAATTGTAAACACAAACTAGGTTCACTGTCACACCACAAGCTTTTAGAAATTTACAAAGAAAATAAGATATTTTAAATTTTTACTCCCCCTCTTTCTTTGTAAACATTCAAGGTCCAACCAAGTCATAATTATCTTCACCTCTCATGCACGATAATAGTTCAAAATTGTTCCAAAACTCAAGTAAGGACCAAATCCGAACACCGAGAAGCTTGAAACGAACACCGTGGACCAACATTACCGCATCTCATCTCCGTGAGAAAAAAATCTTCACTTAATCCGGAGACCAAAAGTACCCTAGAACTTTTCAGTAATCCAAAACCAACTTCAAAAATTCCGAACTACACAAAATTATGACTCTTAGCTAATTATGAAGTACCCCAGGTAACCCGGAATAACTAGAAAAACTCGGAACATGCACAACTCGGAACTTCCGTACTACAGAAACTTCTAAACTTAGCTAATAATCCGGTACCCCAGGTAACCCGGAATTCTTAGAAAATTCGGAACTCCTAAAACTCAGAAGCTTTTGAAACATCAAATCAGATCATCTAAACAGTACTTAGAATACAAAGAAATTCGGAACACGCAAAGAAATTCCGAATATAACTCATAAATTCGAACGCAAAGAAATGTCAAATATAAATCAAAACTCCGAATTTGACCCATAAATTCGAACAACACCAAGAAATTCGGATTTTTTTAGTCCACTGAGTATGAATACAAGATTAAGTTTGGACATACAAGTCCTTACAATAAGTTCAACCAATAGTATTCTAGAATAAGTTCAACCAATCATATTCTAGAATAAGTTCACCAAGTCCTTAAAATAAGTTCAACCAATAGTATTCTAGAATAAATTCAACCAATTATATTCTAGAATAAGTTCACCACCAAAATAAGTTCAACTTTATGTCCTACTATTAAGTTCAACCAATCACAATCAAGAATAAGTTCTACCAACAAAACCATCCACAAATTCGGACTAGCTTTGAAATAAATCCTGACAAGCTCACAAGTCCTTACAAACTCACAAGTCCTTATTCTAATCCTCACAAGTTCGGATTTTTTTGTTGAAACTCACAAGTTCCTACAAGGACAAAGGACTCACAAATTCGGATTTTCATGTGGATGAATAAATTCGGACAACACAAAGTGAATGAAGAAATCCTAACAAACACTTATACTGGCACAAAGAGAGAATAAGTATTGACACTCCAAATTTAACAAATAAATTCGAAACAAGAATAAGTACTTACACATTCCAAATTCAACAAATTCGGACAGTGGAGAATAAGTACTGACATGTGAAAGCAAGTACGGACAAATACTGAATAAATACTTGTAAGTGCGGACACTTAAGATTTGAACCACAAATGCGAACAATATGAGCCAATAAGTGCGTACACTACTTGACTCAATTAAATGCGGACAAGAAGAAATAAGCTTAAGTGCGGACAAATTCTTGTGATCTAAGTGCGGACAAACCAGAAACTCACAAGTGCTGACAAGCGAATTCAATGAGTTTTGACAAATACTGACGAGTGTGACTTCGCACAAGTCATCAGAATAACAAATACGGACAACGAAACTTCTAACACAAAACTAACTTCGGACAATACCTTTTTCAGATCAAAACACAGATCTGAAACAACTTGGAAAAGAAGAAAACCACTCAGACAACGAACATCTTCAATTTCTTCAATAACTTCACGCCTTCATGATGTTTGGTGGAAACAAACATCAAATCAAGAGCAATGGTGATTTGAAAGGCGGTTAGACCATTCCAAATCGGTAACCATGCTCTGATACCACCTGAAAGTCCACGGGACACCCTGGATCAATGACGAACAACATCCACTGCCCTCGATACAAGACGTGAAACATCAAAAAAAACATACAAGATAGAAAGATGTAGAAGATGAATCTCTTTATTAATGAATCAGTCATCACATATTTACAAACCGAAAGAGTATACATCATCTCCTACAAGCTGGTTTAGATCACTAAGATCTAAACCTAGCTTTCTCTCACTAACACGTTGTCTCTCTCTCTCTCTAGAATGTGCACACACTGATGGAAAATGGCTAGGGTTTGTGAGAGGTGCACAAAGCTTGTTCCCCTAATCTCACCTATACACACATATATATATAGGCTAGGAACTAAATCTAACAAACCCGGACAACATGTCCTGACAAAATTATCCGAACTTATAATAAAATCGGCCATTACAAAATAACAAACACGGCCAAGACTTGGTTTATTCTTTGACTTCTCTTGACTTAGACCTTTGACTTCATTGACCAGAGCTGATACACAATTACCCACTGGGAGCTGCACTTACAGGAACCACGCTAGCCATCTGGGTAAAGGACTATGTCCAAACCTTATAGCCTATGTGATCAAATTTGATCCCGCCTTATATCATCAATACGATGACCATAATTTAACATCCATTAGTGCTGTAGTGCCTACGGGCCATGAATTAACATCCATTAGTGATGTAGTGCCTATGGGCCATGATTTAACATCCATTAGTGGTGTTTCGCCTACGGGTTATATCGTCAATAAGACAATGACAGTTGTTACCATTATGGTTCCCTGTCAAAGGTGGTGGGCTATGCCCAAGCCTCATAATCAACATGATCAATACGATAGTGACTACTATCATCAGTATGATGATTATTATTTTAAGATCCTTTTGAGATGTCAATCGTTTTGCCTACGGGCCATATAATATCGTCAATTATGACAGCGACAGTTGTGGTCTACGACCCCCTGTCCAAAGGCAATGAACTATGTTTAAGCCTTAAAGCCTCTTTATCAATAAGATCAAGATCGTGACTTATATATATTTTATAATGTCCTTGTGACAAGGCCTCGTACCGTATTTTGATATCCTTGTGACCAGGCCTTTTGTATCATATCTTATAATGTCCATTAGTGACAAAGTCGTTTGTGCCATATCTATATATCTTTATTAACGAGGCCATTTGTTCCATATTTTAAATCCTTTGTGGCAAGCTTACGAGCTACTTAAATTGTCATTACGACAAGGACAGACGTGACATTATGATCTACTGTCTGATATTTCTAGACTATGTCTGATCTTTTAAAATACCCGTGATGGTCCTTTGAGACCTAGGTTATATATATATATACACACACACACACACTAAAAATTCATTTAAAATGTCAAAGCCTGACAGTTGTGATTTTAAACACACTAATCTAAAAGGGAAAAGGATTTATATATCCAACTTAAAGCCAATATGGTTTAATAATACCATAGCAAATATACAATGAGTCATCAAATGCGAATGACCAACTAACAAAATATAAATTTGTGTTTAGTACCAAGCAGCTGAAATGGAAAATTCTGGGGAGGTTAACAGTAAGCAAAATGACGATAATATTGATGACCACATTGTCATAAGTAAGAAGGACTTACAAGCTTTAATTGCCACGGAGATTGGCAAGGCTATAAATGCCTATACTAAGAAACAAAAGGAGTCGAGCGCTTCTCGCTCCAAACATTTATCGAAACACTCATCAATACCTCGTACGAATCCTAGGGATAGTGAGGTACACTCCTCAAATGTGAGGAGTAAAACTGAGAGACAGGAGCATCATGATAAGATGCGTTCCAATAAGGATGGGTGTTCATACAAGTACTTCGTATCCTGTAAGCCCCGTGATTTTAATGGAGATGAGGGGGCAGTTGACGCCCTTAGATGGTTAGATGAAATGGAAACTTTGGTTGAGATCAACAACTGTGATGATAAGGATATTGTGAAATTTGTATCACAATCATTCAAGGGTGATGCCCTAATATGGTGGAAGGCTATGGTACAGTCTGCTGGAAAGGTGTATCTGTATAATTTGAGTTGGTCCAATTTTGTGGACCTAATTAAAGAAACGTATTGTCTACCTCATGAGTTGGAAAAGAGAGAAACGAATTTCTTATCTCTGTCAATGAAGAATTTAGATTGTCGAAAGTATGTGACCGACAACAACTCTTTGTCTAGGTTAGTGCCATACCTAGCTTCCCCTGAGCCAAAACGAATTGCTCATTTTTTGGTGCTTAGCGCCAGAAAATTAAAGGAAATTTTAGGGCTTCAAAGCCCAGCACATATAGGTCTGCTGTAGACCTAACTCTGACTCTCACTCAGGATTTAGTTAGACAAACCCGGTCAAAGCTGAGACCGATGGGAAAAGAGAAAGGGAGAAGGATAACTCCCCGAAATGTAAGAAAAAGGGGAAGCCTGGATTCAATAAGAACCAGCAAGACTCTATGTCGCAACCCCTGACCCCTACCCCGGGAGCGGGAGGTACGAGACACAGAGCTGGTGGTACCGGTGTTTATTAATTTGGCAGCGGAATTACATCATCTGGATCGTAGTTAAGAAATAATTGATCAGAGTTTCAAAACGCCAAACTTTTATATTACACAAAATGGGATAAAACCCAAGTTTCAATTACAATACATCTGTAGGGATAAACCCTGACTTATGGAAAACATAAACTCCGTTTATTTAGATAACTTTTATAGCCACTTTTCTAAGCCTTCAGTGCTCTCCATCTGGCTTCTATTAGCTTCACATTAAGTTACCTGAAACGCGTTTTAAAAAGATTTTATCAGCAGGAAATACTGGTGAATACATCCCAGTATAATCAAAACAAGTTTTATAGCTTTACAGTTATTGAGAGCATCCGCATTTACAATGTTTATATCTACAGCATTACCCAATCAGTACTGTCACTCCCGACTTGTGGGTCATGTTACCCATTGGCAAAAATCCATTTGTCCAACGGTAACGGATTCAAATTTCGTATACAAAACCCCAACATACCAGCAGTAATTGTAGAATACATATACTCAATCACTGTTAAGCATAATTAAAATATTTTGACTCACAAAAAGGTTTACAAAAAGAGAATGTACTCACTTTGAAAACTTAGGTATTCCACGGAGTTCCTGGTGAAAATTCTTGATAACTTCCTGGAATTTCTATCTAAAACATACAATGTACATGCGTTAGTAAATTAACCCAGATCACTTTTAGCCATACAACCGAGACAGAACCCCGGCGTGCGGAGTCAGGCAGGGCCTTAACATGCGTCAGTGGGTCCTAAATCAATTGGGTAGGATAACCATACAACACAAGATAGAAACACAACATTCTCAGTCGGGCAGAGCCTTGACATGCGTTGGCGAGTTCTAACTCGGGTAGGGTAACGAATTTGTAATCGGGGGTTAAGATACTTACAGCGGGTAGCGCTTCGCAAGTTTAGGGGTTTAGGGGGAGGGGGTTTCGACAGAAACAGAGATAGAGGGAGTATACGAACGAGAATTTCGATCGCAAATGAGCAACGAAAACGATCCCAGGCCTGGCCTTATATAGGCCAGTTTGACCTCTCCCGCGCGTCGCGCGGGATTACAGGTCCCCTCTCGCGTGGTGCCTGAGGTGCCTAGCTAGGGCTAGGTCAGCCTCGTAACGGTTATAGGCCTGCCACATGGCAGGAGATGGTGACACGTCACCGGATGTCCCCCGCACGTCACGACAGAGACCATGGTCTCTGGCGCGTGGCGCCTGGGATGCCCAGGTCCATTTTCTTTGTTTTACGTGCTGAGTCTCTATTCGCGTATCCGGTTTGTCGTTTCGGCTCGTTTTGGGGTGTTTTTGGAGAGTTGCTACATCCTCCGCACTTTGATTTAAATCTCGTCCTGGAGATTCACTTAAATAGGTGTGGATATTTTCTTTGCATATCTTATTCTAGCTCCCATGTATATTCTGGTCCTCTCTTTGAATCCCATTTAACTTTGACCAGAACTAATCTCTTGTGCTTGAGATTCTTGATCTTTCTATCTTCAATCTGAATGGGTTTCTCTACAAATTTAAGCTTCTCGTTAACCTCTATATCTTGGAAAGGTATCACCAATGATTCATCTGCTAGACATTTCTTGAGCTTACATACATGAAATACATCATGTATTCCTGCCATTTCCTCTAGCAATTGTAGCTGATAAGCTACTGGTCCTATTCGTTTGACAATCTTGAAAGGTCCAACATACCTTGGGCTTAGTTTTCCTTTCTTACCGAATCTTACAACTCCTTTCCATGGTGAGACTTTTAATAGCACTTTATCTCCAACTTGGAATTCCAAAGGTTTGCGTCTGTTATCAGCATAACTCTTTTGACGATCTCGGGCTATTTTCAGTCTTTCCTTGACTTGAATAATTTCGTCAGTTGTTTCTTACACAATCTCAGGACCTGATAATTGCTTTTCTCCAATTTCTGCCCAACACACTGGTGTTCGACATTTCCGTACGTAGAGTGCTTCAAAAGGTGCAGCATTGATGCTGGTATGATAACTGTTGTTGTAGGAAAACTCTATCAAAGGCAAATGTTCATCCCAATTTCCTCCAAAATCAATTATAAAGGCTCTAAGCATATCTTCCATTGTTTGAATTGTCCTTTCACTTTGGCCGTCTGTTTGAGGATGATATGCTGTACTTAGATTTAATCTGGTTCCATTGCTTTTTGGAAACTTATCCAAAAATGCGAAGTAAACCGGCTGTCCCTGTCAGACACAATAGATAAAGGGATTCCATGTAATGAAACTATTTCATTTACATATAATTTAGCTAGCTGTTCCATACTGAAAGTTTCTTTTATTGGTAAGAAATGAGCCGATTTGGTTAACCTGTCTACAATTAGCCAGATTGTATCATTGCCTTTTCGCGTCCTGGGTAGTTTGGTAACAAAGTCCATTGTTATTAATTCCCATTTCCAAATTGGCATCTCCAACTGTTGCAATAGTCCTGAATGTTTCTGATGTTCAGCCTTAACCTGTGAACATGTTAGACATTTAGCAACGTAGGTTGCTACATCTTTTTTCATACCTATCCACCAGAAAATCATTCTCAAGTCTTTATACATCTTATCACTTCCAGGATGCATTGTATACTTAGTCTTATGGGCTTCCTCTAAAATTCGATTTCGCAGGTCTCCTTAAAAAGGAGGGTAAATGCACGGTACCCCTGACCGCGGGAGGGTTCTCCCTCCCCAAGCTAGCTTAGCCCCATAGCTGCCTGGCGGTTACTACCCGGCAGGATTATTCGGGCCGAGCTGGACTCGAACCCGCGTCCTCCCGTTTGGAATGGGTGAGGCTGGCCACTGGGCTGACACCCCGTGGTTAGGTCTCCTTGAATAGGAATCCAAATTCTTTTCTTATGGAATCTCCAAACTCCATCGGTTCCTTTTTCTAATTCCTTAATCATTCCTTTTAATCCTTCAGCATCATCCTTAATGGCTGTTTCCTGGACCTGTTTAATTTGCTCATTTAAATCTATCTGAAGATTTAGTCTAAGAGGGCGTACTCTTTTCGGGTTCTCATGATACTTTCGACTTAAAGCGTCTGCTACTATGTTAGCTTTTCCTGCATGATACTGGATATCACAATCATAATCACTTAGGATTTCCATCAATCGCCTCTGTCTCATGTTTAATTCCTTTTGTCCAAAGACATATCTTAAACTCTTATGATTTGTGAATACTACAAACTTACTACCGTAAAGATAATGTCTCCAAATTTTAAGGGCAAAAATTATTGCTCCTAATTCCAGATCATGTGTAGTATAATTTTCTTCATGCTTCTTGAGTTGTCTATAGGCATAAGCAATAACCTTTTGATGTTGCATTAGCACACATCCATATCCTAATTTAGAAGCGTCGCAATAAACTATGAAGTCTTCAGTTCCTTCTTGCAATGCGAGTATTGGTGCGTTGGTTAACTTGTGCTTTAAAATCCTCAATGCTTCTTCCTGCTTTGGTCCCCATTCAAATTTAACTGATTTGCAAGTTAGCTTGGTTAATGGAATGGCTATTCTAGAAAAATCTTGAATAAAGCGTCTATAATGTCCTGCTAATCCAAGAAAACTTCTTACTTCCATAGGCGACTTAGGTACTTCCCATCTGGTAATCGCCTTGATTTTTGTGGGATCCATATGAATTCCTTCATGGTTAACCAAATGTCCAAGGAATTGTACTTCTTGTAAACAAAATTCACACTTCGAGAATTTAGCATAAAGCTTTTCCTTCCTTAGCAATGCCAGGAGTATGTGCAAATGCCCTGCGTGATCTTCCTTATTCTTAGAGTAAATTAGAATATCATTTATAAAGACGATTATGAATTTGTCCAGGTATGGTTTACATATCCTGTTCATCATGTCCATAAATGCAGCTGGGGCATTGGTTAAACCAAATGGCATGACAGTAAATTAATAATGACCATACCTCGTTCTGAAAGCAGTTTTAGGAATGTCCTCTTCCTATACTTTCAGCTGATGATATCCTGAGCGTAAGTCGATTTTAGAAAAGAATCGAGCTCCTTGGAGTTGATCAAACAGATCATCGATTCTCGGTAATGGGTACCAATTTTTAATTGTAACCTTATTCAATTCTCGGTAGTCAATGCACATGCGCATTGATCCATCCTTCTTCTTAACAAATAACACCGGTGCTCCCCATGGTGATGAGCTAGGTTGTATGAAACTCTTCTCTAGTAATTCATCCAGTTGTTTCTTCAGTTCCTGCATTTCCACCGGTGCTAGGCGATAGGGGGCTTTGGCAATCGGTGTTGTTCCTGGTATTAGGTGAATTCTAAATTCAACCTCTTGGTCTGGTGGCAATCCAGGCAACTCCTCTGGAAAGACATCAGAGAAATTTGATATTACAGGAATATCTTTTAATTCTTTTCCTTTAATGTTGATGATTATGGAAATCATATACATCATCCCTCCTTTTCATGTATAACTTGCCGCTTTCATCACGGAGATGAACTTTGTTGACCTTGTCGACTTATCTCCCTTAATTGTGATCCTCTCGCCAGATGGCGCAATCACTTCTACAGATTTTTGATCACACAATATTCGTGCCTTATTGGTTACCAACCAATACATTCCTAACACGACATCGAATCCGGCTAGATCCATTGGAAAAAGGTTAGCAGATAAATTTTGACTTAAAAGTTCTATCTTAGCTCCCTGCAGGTTTTACTTATTTTGATAGAGGGTCCATCTGTCGTCTCCACTAAACAGTCTCGGTGAAGTTTAGTTAATGGTTGATTAAGAAAATTGCAGAAGGAAGTTTTTATGAAGCTTTGGTTTGCACCAGAGTCAAATAATACTTTTGCATAAACATCATTAACTAAAAACGTACCGGCAATCACATCCGGAATCATCTTGGCTTCTTCGGCAGTCAGCACGAACGCTCTGGCAGTCTTCTTGGGTCCTTCTATCGTCCTTGCTTTGTTGTTAGCCGCTTGAGCTAGTTTCGGGCAGTTGGTTTTAATATGATCGGCTTCTCCACAATTGTAGCATAGCCTATTATTAGGTTTCTTTCTGCAGTCTTCTTCCTTATGCCCTGGGAATTTGTAGAAATTGCAGTATGTAGAGCATTTCCTGTAATGCTTCTTTGTTGCAGTACTTACATAGGGGTGACGAAGAACTTGCCCCTTTTCTGCGGTAGGAATTACCATAACGTAGTTCCTGAGTAATCTTTTGAGCTAGGTTCCTTTTCTGATTTTCTTCTTGCCTACATACCAATTCATCTGTCAATGTGTTTGCTAGCTCTACTGCTTCTTCAATAGTTTGTGGTCTAGCTGCCTTAACCACATGTCTGATTTCACAGATTAATCCCAAATGTAACGGGAAATACTGGTTTTGGGGAGGCCAGGGTTGGTACAATCTTTGCATATTCAAAGAATGTGGTGGTATAATCTTTGCAATTTACCCCAATCATTCTATGATTTAGGAACTGATTAGCAATCTGTTCCTTTACATTAAGAGGACAGAATTTCCTTTCAACTATTTCCTTAAAGTTGTTCCATTCCATACTGTAAACCCTGTCACTTCCTCGAGACTGAAGAATGGTATTCCACCATTCTAAAGCTGCATCTTTATAAATATTAGAAGCATACATAACTTTATCCTCATTGGCACACTTGCTTATTTTTAAAACTACTTCTGTCTTTTCTATCCAGCGCAAGGCTGAAATAGCTCCTTCATTGCCTGAGAATTCTATCGGTTTGCATGATAAGAATTCTTTATAAGAACAACCATATGAGATGGTTCTTCTTCTTTTTGGAACATGAGCTTGAATTAATAGTTCATGATTTTCGTTCATGCTATGATTTGGTTCAGAGGATACGCGTTTACTTCCGTTTCCGGACTTATCGTTTTCTGCCTTTTTAATAGTATCGATAATATAGGGCATAGCATCTATGATTCCTTGGGCTACTATGTGTTCGATAGCAATTTTATTCATTTGATTCACGTTATTATCGTTATTCTGGATTTCCTGATTTACTTCGTCTAACATCTGAATTGTAAACAATTATCAGGTATTAATATCACAGAATAATAAATATCACACAACACAGTGAACGAAAATCGTCGAGCATTGAGACTTTTACTCTTTTCATATATATGCGTCTATTACAAACATAACTGAAATTCAAACATTAGTAACTGTGCATCGATATATGTATATAGGTGGAATATAGTTTATATCTTATTTTAGTTTTGTTTTTTTTTCTAACTATGTAACAAAATACACACGCATATATATACATATATAGTAGGTGGTGGTTGCTTAAAACTGCATTTCCCGCTCGTCATACTTCCAGACGAGCTTCTCTCCGATTTGGCGAATTTGGTTTCCTTCCTCCACCAGTTCATCTCCAAGCTGGCGGAGTTCTTCCACATGCTCCATGGGTAGCACTGGGGCTAGCACTGGTTCAGGGTAAGGTGGAACTGATTCTTCGTAGGGGAATGGGTTTTCCAGTAATTGTTGTATCTCCCAGTTGTTGGCCCACCATAGGTGTAGAGGATTTGGTGCTGGAATCCTAGGTTCCTCGTTGGGGTCAAAGGCTGGAATTGGAAATTGGTTCCCCTGGTTCTGGTCTAGATTCATCGGTTGGTTGGGAAATAAAGGAAGTATCTGTGGTTCTGGATTTGGTGCTTGGTTGAAATTTGGCTCTCCTCCTATATTTTCATACAAGTGGAATTCGCTAATTGTCTATCTAACTCTTCTTCCCATAAGGGTCTAGCTTCTGGGTTTTGGGTATTTCTAACTGCTATGGCTTGCTGTTGGGCTTGTCTTAATCTTTTCATCCTTTCTCCTTTGCCACGACTAAACCAACCTCTCTTTTTAGGGGAAAAAGGTTCTACAGCTTTGGCTTTAAAAACAAAGATTCCCTCGAAATCAGTAGTGGATCCCGCGGTTGACTGGGAGGTTCCTACATCTGTGGGAGAATGAGGTAGGTGACGATAAGCGTCAGAGGTACCCTGATCACTCATACTGTAAACTAAGAAAATTTGTCAGATTAACACAAAATAATCATAGAAGTTATAGATATTTCCTAACACAATAAGATAAAATTTAGGTATGTAAAAGAACACCTAAATGGCTTAAACCAGTGGCATGGCTCTGATACCACCATCTGTCGTAACCCCCGACCCCTACCGCGGGAGCGGGAGCCACGAGACACAGAGCTGGTGGTACTGGTGTTTATTAATTTGCAACGGAATTACAACATCTGGATCGTAGTTAAGAAATAATTTATCAGAGTTTCAAAACACCAAACTTTTATATTACACAAAATGGGATAAAACCCAAGTTTCAATTACAATACATTTGTAGGGATAAACCCTGACTTATGGAAAACATACTCCGTTTGTTTAGGTAACTTTTATAGCCACTTTTCTAAGCCTTCAGTGCTCTCCAGCTGGCTTCTATTAGCTTCACATTAAGTTACCTGAAACGCGTTTTAAAAAGATTTTATCAGCAAGAAATACTGGTGAATACATCCCAGTATAATCAAAACAAGTTTTATAGCTTTACAGTTATTGAGAGCATCCGCATTTACATTGTTTATATCTACAGCATTACCCAATCAGTACTGTCACTCCCGACTTGTAGGTCATGTTACCCATTGGCAAAAATCCATTTGTCCAACGGTAACGGATTCAAATTTCATATACAAAACCCCAACATACCGGCAGTAATTGTAGAATACATATACTCAATCACTGTTAAGCATAATTAAAATATTTTGACTCACAAAAAGGTTTACAAAAAGAGAATGTACTCACTTTGAAAACTTGGGTATTCCTACGGAGTTCCTGGTGAAAATTCTTGATAACTTCCTAGAATTTCTATTTAAAACATACAATGTACATGCGTTAGTAAATTAACCCAGGTCACTTTTAGCCATACAACCGAGACAGAACCCCGGCGTGCGTAGTCAGGCAGGGCCTTGACATGCGTCGGTGGGTCCTAAATCAATCGGGTAGGATAACCATACCGCACAAGATAGAACCACAACGTTCTCAACCAGGCAGAGCCTTGACATGCGTTGGCGGGTTCTAACTCGGGAGGGTAACGAATTTGTGATCGGGGGTTAAGATACTAACAGTGGGCAGCGCTTCACAGGTTTAGGGGTTTAGGGGGGTTGCGACAGAAACAGAGATAGAGGGAGTATACGAACGAGAATTTCGATCGCAAATGAGCAACGAAAACGATCTCAGGCCTGGCCTTATATAGGCCAGTTTGACCTCTCCCGCGCGTCGCGCGGGATTACAGGTCCCTTCTCGCGTGGCGCCTGAGGTGCCTAGCTAGGGCTAGGTCAGCCTCGTAACGGGTATAGGCTTGCCACATGCTAGGTCGCGACAGAGACCATGGTCTCTTGCGCGTGACGCCTGGGATGCCCAGGTCCATTTTCTTTGTTTTACGTGCTGAGTCTCGATTCGCGTGTCCGGTTTGTCAATTCGGCTCGGTTTGGGGTGCTTTTGGAGAGTTGCTATAGTCTAATGAAAAGCCTACGTGCAATACCTGCAACAAAGACACTGGGGACAGTGTTGAACTGACCAAAAGCCAAAACAATGTGGTATATGTAAAAGAACTGGTCACCAGTCCCATGAATGCAAGGACATAAAGAATGCGGTCTGCTTCAGCTATGGCGAGAAAGGCCACATTAGTACTAACTGCCCTAAAGCGGCTAAAGATAGTGCAGCTAAGCCTGGAGAGGCTAAGAAAGGAACCGCCTGAATATTTTCCTGATGAATGTCGTAGGCAGTAAATATCTACAAAGTTATCCGGTACATTTCCTATCATTAATTAAGGTTATGTTTGCTAAGGGTCTTTTTTTATTCAAACACTAATAAGTTTTTCATAAACCATAAGTCTAGCAAACTTCTGAAAATATTCATAAGGACTCCAGATATTAAGTATAATGTAGAACTTATCGGTGAAACCATAGAAATCGTTCTTCTATTCATGATGGATGCTTTTATCCATAAAAAATCAGTCATGCTCTTCCTTAGGTTGAAGTACGACGAATTCTTATTATTATTATTATTAAATTATTTTATTATTTATCTCCTTAATTTCTATCGACTATGAATGCCAAACTAGTTTTATAGAAGCGTCATATGATAATTGGTAGTACCTTAGTGTGTCCCATAGATTGCTTTCATGCCTGATCAACATGAAGGTTTAATGCATGGAACCACTAGGATCTCCCAACAGTCATGTTGTACTAAAATCAGCAAACGGTATTCAAGAAGATATTCCGTATCGTGATGCTTGAGTAGGTGTCTCTACCCAAGGCATCCTAGTGTATTCGAAAAGTGGATATTTCATTTACATGGCGCAGAACTACACGAATTATCTTCTTAGAAACAAGTGAAGTTAAGACTGACATCATACCAGAAGTAGGACCTATTGCAAAAGCTCCATATCAACTAATACCGACGAAAATAGAAAAATTAGATCCTAATTGAATGAACTTCTGAAGAAAGGCTTGCGCAGCCTAGCTCGTCACTTTGGGAACTCTGATAGTGTTTAATTAAGAAAGACGGTTCAATGCGGTCATGCGTTAATTACCGCAAGCTTAACATGTAGAGATTGAGAATCGTTATCTGTAGCCCAGGATCGACAATTTGTTCGACCAACTACAAGGGTTAAGTACCTCTTTAAAATTGATTTAGGTGATGGTTGGAATGGCTATTTTACCCTAGTTAAGATCACTTATAATATTTCATATAAGCATAAAGGTTGCTCCTTTGGAGGCCTAGTATGGGAGAAAGTGTCAAACACTGTTTGTTGAACGGAAGTTTGGGAGGCCCAACTATCAGGACCTGAGAATGTCCTAGAAACGACGGATAAAATCAGACAAATCCGTGATCACCTCAAACTTGCCCATGATAGGCAGAAGAATTACGTCGAATAAAATATATATATATATATATATATATATATATATATATATATATATATATATATATATATATATATATATATATGAAGACCATCTGAGATAATCGAATGTGTCAAGTCTCTAGTATGTAAGTTAAACTTACTCGAGAAGCTTAGTGGAATTCACAAGGTGTTCCACAATTGCAGTTTAAAGAAATGTCTAACCAATGAGTTGCTAGCTATGTCACATAAAAATGTGCAAATTAATGAAAACCTACGGTTATGCTAGAAAACCGGTACCGATCAAGGATCAACAGGTTAAGAAACTTCTAAGGAAGCATGTGCCCATTATAAAGGTAAAAAGGGATGCTTGTAGAGATCCCTAGTGTACATGGGAGGTTAAGTCCACTCTGGGGACAGATGTACCTCTATCTTTTTTAATAAAATCTAGAGGACGAGATTTCTTTTAAGGGGTTGAGGATGTAACACCTCGTAAAAACCCGTCGTATAAAATTGTCCCGCTAATCCTCGTAAGCCACGTGTTAAACAAGAGGGACCAAAAGCGTCGTTATGTTATTTTATAACCTCTGAATGACAATTTGTTAATTGAGGGACTAAAGTATCAACATGCTCAAACTAAGCCTCTGAGTGACCTTTTAACGAACCGAGAGTCTTATGAAGTTAGTCATACTCGTGTGTGTGCCTAATATGGGCCAAAGATAGCTTTATGCACTAATTATAACATTTTACGCAAGTTTGGAAGTTCTGGGGCTATTATTGACAAACTGCAGAAACTTGTTGATTCTTGTATTTTGAATACAGGCCCTATATATAAGTCCAAATATGCTACATACAATAACATCGTGCATTTTATTGATAAGAATAAAAGGATGTCCATTGTTGTGAAATCTCGATCGTTTTTGTGTCCGTTTAAGCGTTTAACGCATTTCTGCGAAACACGTGACCGTACAACCAAACGAACTGACATCCGGGATAATTTTCGGACATAATTTAAGTCACATATACCATAACATCCTAATAGTGCCTTGAAATCAGGTTAAAATGGGTTACGGGTGACAAAACGTGACGAAACAAGTCCTGGGGCCAAAACTGTCAAAAAGTGAAAGTGTGGGTTGCTGACCTGGGTCCATACGGACCGTATGGCTGGACCCTTGCTGTCCATAAGCCATCTGTAGGTTAGCTTCTTGCTTGGTCATCAAGCATAACTTCACCATTTGACACCTAGCTCGTTTTGCCACCAATTCACCTGGTCTTGACACCTCCTAAACACTTGTAATCATCCTCATGAAGCCTTAAACATATGGCATGATCTTATGATCCCTCAACACTATAAATAGGTGGTGAATTCATGAGTTAAACTTGCACCGTTTCTCATAATCTTTCTATAACTCTCCTCTGGGGGTTCCTGAGCATTTGGGAGCTTCCTTTGATTTTCTTCCGTCATAAGGACGACAAGTAAGTGTTCCTTTCATGGCTAGTTCTTTTATTTTGGCTTTTAAAGCCAAAAGTCAAGCGTTTTCGATAAACGCTTTGACTTTTTTCTTTAGACCTTAAAGGTCCAACCATTGTTTGCAACGAACGTGGTTACGTGATTGTAATTAGGTAGGTGTTATTCCCTCAAAAGGGCACCTCCTAATTACCACGTATGCTTGGTCAATTGACGGGTCAACATATTAATGTTTTAAAAATCAACGGGTCAGAATTTGAAATATTCATAATCTGAATTTATACATATTCTAAAGTATGTTTTAACACTTAAACAACTTGGTAATAACTACTAAAACAATTGTAAACATGTTCAGCTCGTCAATTTTAGTTTTAGGGTCGGTTCGCAACCGAAAGTCGCGAAGTTTGACTTCTGCGTTGACTTTTGATTACGAACCGAATTAGATTAGTATGCTACTGATTTAAGGTCCTATTATGATCATATTATGATGTAGCAAAACCTTCTGAGGTTAAATTACACGATCATAATAGTAATCTGAGTTTAATGCGAGTTTCCGTAAAAATGTCATATTTTGACTATTTTGCCATAACTATGAACTTGCAAATGAATTAGTTACTGATATGATTTCATGTTTAACATACTTTGATGTTACAAATCTGATCATAAACCGAGTTTTCGTAATATATCGTAAATAAAGCCTTAAAGTGACCGAAAAGCCCTTTCGGTGCATAGAACGGTTTTAAACGTAATTTATCATACTAAACTCATTACATATTGATATAATATCATAATTATGATATTTTGGGATATCATTTCAGTTTATAAACTGAGTTTATATACAAGTGTAACATTTGTCAAAAACAGGTTTTCCAAACCCGCTTCGTTTGTAATCGAATATCAAGTTATAAATTTTTCGTTGCGTATTAATGTTTATTTTAATTTTAAACGATGCATAATTAATTAACAAATTAGAATTTAAAAACTATAATTAATAAAAAGTGAAAAGAAAATAAATAAAAAAGAAAACCGGCTGCCGGGATTCGAACCCGGGTCAGCCGGGTGGGTCTAAAGACTTAACACGCACACTTATAACCACTCCGCCACTTGATGTTTTCTGTTAGTTCTAGGAATCAATAAAATCATAACTTCAATCGCGAATCAACCTGGTTACGCCATCTGAAACCGTAACCGGTTTCCAAACGTCCAAAACGTTTGAGTGTTCGCGGTTTTCTGACAATAACCGATACACCGACACTTTCAATCAATTCAGTCTTGAATGGACTTGAATTTATGTGATGATTGGTTTTAATAACCGAAAATCTTCATTTCCTGAATTACTCCAACCATAGCACCCTCTCGCGACTCAAACTCACCCGCAGAACCTCCAATTTCACTTTCGCTCTACGTTCAGTTCGTCGGATAAGTTTTTTGGACTCGCCGGACTTTCGCCGGAAAACCGTGTCTTCCATCAAATCAGTAAGTTTCTGAATTCTTTCATCGTCTATCAGTTGTTAAGCTTTTGCTAACTCAAACCCTTCAATCAGAATAAGTTCCAGGCGACGATATCGGATAATCATCATTCGCTGGAAAATCTCTGAGAATTTCTAGAACTCGCTGTGAAACGGTATAAACCTTTAAACATTCAGATAACTCTTGTTCAGTACTTCAATTCCACATCTAGCTAATCAAAATTGTTAATTTGTCCGCTCAGACAAAATCCATAAAAACAGAGCCGACGACTTCGCCGGAATTCTGAGAAAGATCGTTTCTCCGGTATGTTTACTTCCAAAATCTTCTCTGCCATTTCATTTTAGTCATTTGAATGTTTGTCAATCGAATTAAACAAGAAACAATAGAGAAATCGTAGTCTGTGATATTGTAACGAAGAAGATGAAGTTAGTTTGTTTATAAGTTTAATATAAATTGGATATTATCTCGGGTTAGACACACCGTCCAGCGGTGGACTGTGTGCGCACATATATCACACGCCGCGAGTTCGATCCTTGACACACACGTATGCTCTGTAATAAAGATGTTTTCTTTTTCTAACTGAACCGGATTAACTCACTGAAGTTGTTAAGTATAATAAAAATCGGTATATTAACCAGGTTAGACACACAGTCCAACGGTGGACTGTGTGCAACACTAACCCACAGGTCCCGGGTTCGAGACCTGTTGCACACTCCGGTTCAACGATTAAAACCCTTTTTGAAAATAAAAGAATTTTGAATAAACTAAAATAGTATATAAATATAATTAAAAACAGAATTATTTCGGGTTAGACACGTAGCTCAGTTGGTAGAGCTGCGTGCACGCGTACGGGAGGTCTCGGGTTCGAGCCTTACCCGGCGCACACTTACACTTTAGCAAACCGGTCAAACGGTCAACAGTCCCGGTCAACGGTCAATGGTCAACGCAAAAGTCAACATTTTTTTGATATTTTTATTTATTTATTTAATTTAAAAATCAATTAAAATTACTTAAAAATAATGTTTTTAAAGATAGAAAATAGCCTTAAACTCACAAAAATATATATAAAAATCTTATTAAAATTATTAATAAAATCCATTCATTTACCATACTTCCCGTTATTATTTAGGTTAGTTAAGTCTCGTCGATCAATCCTCCAAACTCGTGCGCATTTCATAATCTTCAACCGAACGCACCCAATGTGAGTGAATCTCTAAAAATTCCCCGTTTTAATCACGTTTTTGGAGTGTATCATGTGTCTTACCATTTATTATATTAAAATCATTGTGCATACATCATATCCATGAACAAATGTGTATTCAACTTGTATCAACTGTTTGTGTGGTTATTATTTAGATTTAATTTATCATTTTCAGTACATACATTATCATAGGCCGCCGCTCCCCATTACATTATGAGCGTTGTGCTGTTCCCCATTACATTATGAGCGTGAACCGGGCGTTGCCAACATACGATCGGCTCCGTTTGATTGAGCCTTGATCGCACAGACATTCATCATAGGCCGTCCGTTCCCCATTACATTATGAGCGTGAACATGACGTTGCCAACATATACAGTTTCATTCATGTTATATATTCATGCAAGTTGATATGTTATTGTATGTTATTGTTTGTGGTTGTTATTGTTATTGTATGATTATTTACATTTGCTCACATATGACTATTGCACAATTTTTCCATGATAAAGATAATAAGAAATCAATAATAAATGTTTATCTAACAAGGTTCACTCGCCAACTTATGTTGACCCAAAAACCCCTATTTTTACACATGATACAGGTAATCCAGCTGCAGCAAGAAACACATAGGATTGGCTTAGAAGAATAAACTGGTTTAGAGCTTGGATTGTTTAGTTGATTATTTTTCTTTGTATTTGTATGAACATGTTTGGAATATTGAGGATGTAATTTTGACTTAAATAAATATGAAACATATTAGTAAATATCATGAGCTTTGGTGATAACCCAATTATGCCCCGACTCTTATTCCACTGCGGGTCGGGGTGTGACAGATTGGTATCAGAGCCATGACTATAGGGATATAGGATAGGTTATTAGACCCTTAGAGCCTATACTATAGTTGATTAGAAATTTTTAAGATTTTTTGTGTGTTACATGCAAAATTCATGATGTTTGTATGTTTTATGTTTAATGTTACATTCAATGTTATGCAAGCATGTTCATAAGTACATATTATTATATAATGCCTATCATGAATCATATTCTCATAACATATCATATCCATGAGAGCACACATCACATCATTTTCATGATTGTTTTTACAATGATTTTTGTATTTTCAAATCACATCAAAGTGAGTTCTCATGACGGGCATGTAGTAACTGGAAGGGTACAAGTACCGGTAGTCGGAATGTCCTGTCTAGGCTTGGCATTCGTATAAATCCAAAATAAAGGACCAGTTTGCCTACCTGGGGACTAACGATGAGAGTACGAAGTACCTATTAGGCCAAAGCATGCTATACCAAACGTCGTGTGAGCTAACCCCACTTTGAGTTGTCATTGTGTCTACACCTGGACACCTTCCGACCATACATCTCGTAAACCTATTTCATGGTTTTCATTCGGGTGATGCGAGTATTAAACCGCCACTACTAATGTGAATCCTACCAAGCCAATAGTCATGGGGGCCCACATGACTATACAGGTGAAGGTATGGGGGACATTTGAGGCCCAACATGAGCAAACCCAAGACATCCTATGGATGTAGTTGTATTATTGATATTTATGTTATTTTCATTTTCTTTAAGACACATGACACCTAAAAAGACTCCATAAACTCACAATCTTCTTATGTATGTTCCTGTAGATGTCGGCTAGGCAACAACGAGGGGGTAGAAAATCAGGAAGGTCACACGAACGCTTGGCCACTCAAATCGCAAAACAAATGGCCGCGGTACTTCCTGACATTGTGGTTCAAGTACAACAAGCTCTCGCCACAAATCCCACCAATCCTCCCTAGCAAGAAGACCAGAACATCGGCAACCCTCCTACCAACAAGTGCTCATATAAACATTTCAAGTCTTGCGATCCTCCGAAATTTGAAGGGACCGAAGGTGTCACTGCTCTCCTCCCCTGGTTTGAGGAAATGGAAAACACCTCCTCAACTGCGATTGTCCCGAGGATCGCAAGGTACGATACGCAACCGGGAGACTATTTGGGGTAGCTCTTACCTGGTGGAATACTGAAAAGGGTAATAGAGGAATCGAAGATGCAATGGCCTTAACGTGGGAGGAGTTAAGGGAAATCATGATGAGACGATTCTGTCCTAGAAGTGAGATTAAAAAGTTAGAGGATGAATTTCATTCATTGAAGCAAAAGGAGGGAGATCATACTTCCTACAACAAGAGGTTTTTAGAGTTGAACCAGATGGTCCCTAACTTGTTCACCCCAGTTTACCGCTTAGTCGAGCATTATATTCGAGGTCTTCCCTCGAAAATTCAAGATTCAGTTCTCAGCACTTCGCCAGCAACACTTAAACCTGCTATGGAACTAGCTACTGAACTGACCGAGAATCGAATTCGCAACGGTAAATTTAAAGAGGAGAAAAAGAAAGCCCCCGTTGAGGGCCAAACTTCAAACCATTCCACCTCCTCCTCTAAGTTTGCTAACAAGAGGAAACGTAACACCAGAAACTTCGCTGTCACACAAACCAATTACCCTATCCCTGCTGCACCCATTACCCAAGTTGCCCCCTCACCTGCACCATATAAAAGGCCATACTCTGGCCCATTACCAAAATGCAACCGTTGCCAATACCATCACTTTCCTGATCATCCCTGTCAACATTGCACCGGCTGTGGTCGCGCAGGTCACACTGTTCAAACCTGTCGCATACCTCAACGAACGAACCGCCACCAGCCCTCAACCCAAACCCACCATCAAATAATGGGTCAAGCCCAACAACCCCTACTACTACCACCTACCCAACATTTAGCCTAATCATACTACCAACCCAACTATCCCATGGTGCAACCTATGCGGGCTTGCTACAATTGTGGAGACCCAAGCCACTTTAGAAACACTTGTCCACGTTTGGTGAACATTATACATGCTCAAGCCCAAGCAAATCCGGTGAATCAAGCTAACCAAGCTCCTCCACCTGCAAGAGGAAGAGCTTTCAACATCAACGCTAACCAGGCTAGAGCTGACAGCAATGTGGTTAACTGTACGTTTCTTATCAATGGTAGTTATGCATCCATGTTGTTTGATACTGGCGCGGATAAAAGTTTTGTGTCCTTAGAGTTTGAACCCATCCTAAACCAAATTCGTGATAAGCTCATGGAATCCATAACAGTAGAAGTTGCTGACGGAAAACCAGTCTCATTAAACTCTATTATACGCAATTGTACTCTCACCTTAAACGATCACGATTTTCCAGTTGACCTCATTCCTATGAAGTTGGGAAGCTTTGACATTATAATTGGTATGGACTGGCTCAGCCAACATCAGGCTGAAGTTGTATGCCGCGAAAAGTTTATACGCATTCCTCTTTCAAACGGTCAGACTCTACGAATCTTTGGAGAAACCCCATCGAAAGGGCTCAGATTAATGTCCTGTCTTCAAGCTCGAAAATATCTCCACAAGAATTATGTCGCATTCTTAACTCATGTCGTCAAAAAGGGAACCATGGAGAAGAAACTTGAAGACATCCCGGTAGTAAAAGATTTTCTGCAAGTTTTTCCTGACGACATTTCAAGACTTCCTCCCGTGAGAGAAGTCAAATTTCGCATCGATCTTATACCTGGTGCTACACCAGTTGCAAAGTCTCCTTATAGGTTAGCCCCCTCTGAAATGCAAGAGCTAGCCAGTCAATTGCAAGAGTTGACTGACAAAGGATTCATACGTCCTAGCTCCTCGCCTTGGGGTGCACCTGTTCTTTTTGTGAAGAAGAAAGATGGAACGTTTCGCATGTGCATCGACTACAGAGAACTCAACAAGTTAACGATCAAGAATCACTATCCATTACCTCACATTGATGATCTTCTTGACCAACTTCAAGGCGCCAGCTATTTTTCAAAAATCGACCTTCGTTCTGGTTATCATCAACTCAGAGTACATGAAGAAGACGTCCCAAAGACCGCCTTCCAAACTCGTTATGGTCATTATGAATTAATGGTCATGCCATTTGGTTTAACCAACGCTCCAACTGTCTTCATGGATCTAATGAACAGAGTCTGCAAACCCTATCTCGATCGTTTTGTTATAGTCTTCATCGACGACATCCTCATTTACTCAAAGTCTAAGTCTGATCATGAACGGCACCTTCGACTCATCCTTACACTCTTAGAGAATGAAAAGCTTTACGCCAAATTCTCCAAATGCGAATTCTGGTTAAAAGAGGTACAATTCCTTGGACATGTCGTCAATGATAAGGGAATACATGTCGACCCCTCAAAGATCAAAGCAGTACAAGAATGGCAAGCGCCACGCACACCAACCGAAGTAAGATCATTCCTTGGTCTGGCTGGTTATTATCGCCGTTTCATTTCAAATTTCTCCCGCATTGTTGTACCACTCACGGCTTTAACTCATAAAGGAAAACCCTTCATATGGGGACCCAAACAAGAAGAAGCCTTCCAAACCCGTAAACAAAAACTCTGTGATGCACCTATTCTCACTCTTCCTGAAGGTTGTGATGACTTCGTGGTTTATTGCAACGCGTCAGGGCAAGGACTAGGCTGTGTTCTAATGCAAAGAGGAAAGGTGATAGCTTATGCTTCTAGACAACTCAAAACTCATGAGAAGAACTACACCACCCACGACCTAGAACTTGGAGCCGTTGTGTTCGCTCTTAAGATATGGAAACATTATCTCTACGGTACTAAGTGTGAAATATACACTGACCACAAGAGTCTTCAAAATATCTTCAACCAAAAGGAGTTAAACATGAGGCAACGAAGATGGCTCGAACTTCTTAATGACTACGACTGTGAAATTCGGTATCATCCTGGCAAGGCGAATGTGGTGGCCGATGCACTCAGTCGAAAGGGTTATGCGAACTCCATTCGTCTTCTATGTTCGCAAATCATAACCGACATCAAAGATCAAATTCGAGAAGCCCAACATGTTTCAATAACAGAAGACGACGTACGAAAGGAGCTGTCCTGTGGAGCTGAACTTAAAATTGAAACTAAATCTGACGGTATTCTGTACTATCTAGATCGCATATGGATTCCTGACTACAACAACCTACGTGAATTCCTTATGAATGAGGCACACAAAACACGATACTCTATACACCCAGGAACCGACAAGATGTATCAAGACCTTCGATACACCTACTGGTGGCCTGGAATGAAAAAGGATATTGTTTTTTTTGTTTCCAAGTGCCTTACATGTTCCAAGGTAAAAGCTGAACATCAAAGACCCTCAGGACTTCTGGTCCAACCTGAAATACCTGTATGGAAGTGGGAAAACATAACCATGGACTTCATTACCGGGTTACCTCGCACTTCTAGTGGGTATGACACTATATGGGTAATCATTGATCGTCTTACAAAATCAGCTCACTTTATTCCAATCCGCGAAGATTTCAAGAACGAGAAGCTAGCTCGTATCTACATCAGCGAAATCGTAAGCCGACATGGTGTACCGTTAAGCATTATTTCGGATCGTGATGGTCGTTTCACTTCACGAACATGGCAGGCCGTACAAGCCGCTTTGGGTACACGATTAGACCTCAGTACTGCTTATCATCCTCAAACTGATGGACAATCTGAACGCACCATTCAAACTCTTGAAGATATGCTTCGAGCATGTGTCATAGACTTCAAGGGAAATTGGGATGCTCATCTACCATTAGTTGAATTTTCGTACAACAACAGCTATCATTCAAGCATCGGCATGGCACCTTTTGAAGCTTTATATGGTCGTAAGTGCCGATCTCCAGTATGTTGGCACGAATTTGGGGAAGCTCAAATCACCGGTCCGGAATTGATTCAAGAAACCACAGACAAGATCCATCAAATTCGAAACAATCTCCTAGCGGCTCAAAGTCGTCAAAAGAGTTATGTAGATAAACGACGAAAGCCTTTGGAGTTTAACATTGGTGATCATGTACTTTTAAAAGTATCACCGTGGAAGGGAGTAGTTCGTTTTGGCCAAAAAGGCAAGCTAGCACCACGCTACGTAGGACCTTTCAAGATACTCGAAAGAGTAGGACCTGTAGCATACAAGCTTGATCTACCAGAAGAACTCAACAGAATTCACCCCACATTCCACGTATCAAACTTGAAGAAGTGCCTCGCTGATGAGAACCTCCATATTCCTCTGGAAGATATTCAGATTGATGAATCTATGCATTTCATTGAAAGACCAGTAGAGATCATGGACTTCGGAGAAAAACGTCTAAGACGAAGTCGTATTCCAATTGTTAGGGTACGCTGGGAGTCGAAACGGGGACCTGAGTTTACTTGGGAACGTGAAGACTCAATATGCGAAAAAATACCCGCATCTTTTTCCTATTACCACTACTACTTAAATTTCGGGACGAAATTTCTAAAAGTAGGGGATACTGTAACATTTGTCAAAAACAGGTTTTCCTAACCCGCTTCGTTTGTAATCGAATATCAAGTTATAAATTTTTCGTTGCGTATTTATGTTTATTTTAATTTCAGACGATGCATAATTAATTAACAAATTAGAATTTAAAAACTATAATTAATAAAAAGTGAAAAGAAAATAAATAAAAAAGAAAACCGGATGCCGGGATTCGAACCCGGGTCAGCCGGGTGGGTCTAAAGACTTAACACGCACACTTATAACCACTCCGCCACTTGATGTTTTCTGTTAGTTCTAGGAATCAATTAAATCATAACTTCAATCGCGAATCAACCTGGTTACGCCATCTGAAACCGTAACCGGTTTCCAAACGTCCAAAACGTTTGAGTGTTCGCGGTTTTCTGACAATAACCGATACACCGACACTTTCAATCAATTCAGTCTTGAATGGACTTGAATTTATGTGATGATCGGTTTTAATAACCGAAAATCTTCATTTCCTGAATTACTCCAACATAGCACCCTCTCGCGACTCAAACTCACCCGCAGAACCTCCAATTTCACTTTCGCTCTACGTTCAGTTCGTCGGATAAGTTTTTTGAACTCGCCAGACTTTCGCCGGAAAACCGTGTCTTCCATCAAATCAGTAAGTTTCTAAATTCTTTCATCGTCTATCAGTTGTTAAGCTTTTGCTAACTCAAACCCTTCAATCAGAATCATTTCCAGGCGACGATATCGGATAATCATCATTCGCCGGAAAATCTCTGAGAATTTCTAGAACTCGCTGTGAAACGGTATAAACCTTTAAACATTCAGATAACTCTTGTTCAGTACTTCAATTCCACATCTAGCTAATCAAAATTGTTAATTTGTCCGCTCAGACAAAATCCATAAAAACAGAGCCGACGACTTCGCCGGAATTCTGAGAAAGATCGTTTCTCCGGTATGTTTACTTCCAAAATCTTCTCTGCCATTTCATTTTAGTCATTTGAATGTTTGTCAATCGAATTAAACAAGAAATAGTAGAGAAATCGTAGTCTGTGATATTGTAACGAAGAAGATGAAGTTAGTTTGTTTATAAGTTTACTATAAATTGGATATTATCTCGGGTTAGACACACAGTCCAGCGGTGGACTGTGTGCGCACATATATCACACGCCGCGAGTTCGATCCTTGACACACACGTATGCTCTGTAATAAAGATGTTTTCTTTTTCTAACTGAACCGGATTAACTCACTGAAGTTGTTAAGTATAATAAAAATCGGTATATTAACCAGGTTAGACACACGGTCCAACGGTAGACTGTGTGCAACACTAACCCACAGGTCCCGGGTTCGAGACCTGTTGCACACTCCGGTTCAACGATTAAAACCCTTTTTGAAAATAAAAGAATTTTGAATAAACTAAAATAGTATATAAATATAATTAAAAACAGAATTATTTCGGGTTAGACACGTAGCTCAGTTGGTAGAGCTGCGTGCACGCGTACGGGAGGCCTCGTGTTCGAGCCTTACCCGGCGCACACTTACACTTTAGCAAACCGGTCAAACGGTCAACAGTCCCGGTCAACGGTCAATGGTCAACGCAAAAGTCAACATTTTTTATATTTTTATTTATTTATTTAATTTAAAAATCAATTAAAATTACTTAAAAATAATGTTTTTAAAGATAGAAAATAGCCTTAAACTCACAAAAATATATATAAAAATCTTATTAAAATTATTAATAAAATCCATTCATTTACCATACTTCCCGTTATTATTTAGGTTAGTTAAGTCTCGTCGATCAATCCTCCAAACTCGTGCGCATTTCATCATCTTCAACCGAACGCACCCAATGTGAGTGAATCTCTACAAATTCCCCGTTTTAATCACGTTTTTGGGGTGTATCATGTGTCTTACCATTTATTATATTTAAATCATTGTGCATACATCATATCCATGAACAAATGTGTATTCAACTTGTATCAACTGTTTGTGTGGTTATTGTTTAGATTTAATTTATCATTTTCAGTACATACATTATCATAGGCCGCCGCTCCCCATTACATTATGAGCGTTGAGCTGTTCCCCATTACATTATGAGCGTGAACCGGGCGTTGCCAACATACGATCGGCTCCGTTTGATTGAGCCTTGATCGCACAGACATTCATCATAGGCCGTCCGTTCCCCATTACATTATGAGCGTGAACGTGACGTTGCCAACATATACAGTTTCATTCATGTTATATATTCATGTAAGTTGATATGTTATTGTATGTTATTGTCTGTGGTTGTTATTGTTATTGTATGATTATTTACATTTGCTCACATATGACTATTGCACAATTTTTCCATGATAAAGATAATAAGAAATCAATAATAAATGTTTATCTAACAAGGTTCACTCGCCAACTTATGTTGACCCAAAAACCCCTATTTTTACACATGATACAGGTAATCCAGCTGCAGCAAGAAACACATAGGATTGGCTTAGAAGAATAAACTGGTTTAGAGCTTGGATTGTTTAGTTGATTATTTTTCTTTGTATTTGTATGAACATGTTTGGAATATTGAGGATGTAATTTTGACTTAAATAAATATGAAACATATTAGTAAATATCATGAGCTTTGGTGATAACCCAATTATGCCCCGACTCTTATTCCGCTGCGGGTCGGGGTGTGACAACAAGTTCTTGTATTGCGCTCGTAAATGACGATGATGCCCTTGTGGTACATAAAATGGATTTGAAGCATGATTTTTCACACACAAACCTTTTACCTACTTATATGTTATACTAAATAACATATCTTAATCATATAAACCTGATCATAACATCAGTTTTCATAAAACATCGCAAATATCGTCATTTAACGACTTTAACGCCTTTTCAGCGTGTAATATGGTTTTAAACCATATTTACCAACCATCAATGAACTATTTTGCAAGTTCATTGAGGTTAAAAATAAGGTTTTAAACATCAATGAACTTGGAAATGAATTAGTTACTAATATGATATCATGTTTAACATACTTTGATGTTACAAATCTGATCATAAACCGAGTTTTCGTAATATATCGTAAATAAAACTTTAAAGTGACTGAAAAGCCCTTTCGGCGCATAGAACGATTTTAAACGTAATTTATCATACTAAACTCATTACATACTGATATAATATCATAATTATGATATTTTGGGATATCTTTTCAGTTTATTACAGGCAGACTCTTCCAAGGGGTCAGACAGACTCTTTCAAGAAAATACACGTGGAAGAGTCTGAAAGACACATTGGAAGAGTCTGAAAGACACATTGGAAGAGTCTGCCTGACCCCTTGGAAGAGTCTCCCTGACCCCTTGGAAGAGTCTGCCGCAACGTGTCCATTTTTTATTGGGTAGACGCATCCCATGGTTGAAAGACGTATCCCACGCATTTGAATCCGTGATGCGCCGCTCCAAGGACGCATGAAGTGGCCATTTTCGTAAATTAAATCTGGTCTTGGCCATTTTCGTAATTTCCCCACGTAAGAACCTCCTGCATTTAACGATATGATCCTTCTTCTTTAAAAATATGAAGTTATTTCAAGCTTACCTGTATTTACTCCTTTTCCTTTTATTAACAGTAACACCAGCTGCACTTGCAAAGTACGCCAAAACAAAGTGCAGTGATAAGTGCGGGAAGGTGATGATTCCATACCCTTTTGGAATCGGTGTGAAGTGTTCCATCAATAAATGGTACGTCATTGATTGCAACAACTCCACGCCGTATCTATCTGCACTCAACAACCACCTTGAAGTCTTGAAGATAAACTTGGAAGATCATATAGTCACCGTTAATACACCAACCATTTCTTATTGCCAAAACCCACTTTCGAGTAGCAATAAAACGATGAGTGTCGATCTTTGTCGGAGCCCCATCTGGTTTTCCAAATCACACAATACATTTGTTTTTGAGGGATGCGGTGTTGCTTCTATGATGGATAATGGGAATGTGGTAACAGGGTGTTCAACGACTTGTCTCAATGTTACAGATAGCGATAGAAAAAACTGTTTTGGAAATAGCTGTTGCAAAACAGCAATTCCTCATTATCTCAAGTCATACAGCATAAACATCACTGGCTTGGAAGACTAAGACTAAGACTAAGACGGAGACTATGGGTCTGCCTTCTTGGTGGATGAAACTTCATATGAGAAAGGAAGGTTCTCTAACACATCCATTTTAAGGAATACATCTGTTATTC
Source organism: Scalesia atractyloides (assembly GCA_947069175.1). Lineage (NCBI taxonomy): Eukaryota > Viridiplantae > Streptophyta > Magnoliopsida > Asterales > Asteraceae > Scalesia > Scalesia atractyloides. Next base: position 62,829,273 of record CAMTDV010000010.1, on the reverse strand, counting down.
CAATATCACTTCTGTGGACTCTAACAGATTCCGATCAAGTAACTTGTGGTCATAACAAACCCCCGGAAAGACCCATAGTTGATATGATCAATGGTGCCCAAGTGGATACATTGAAATGCTATCACATGAGTTTATTTCTAGGAAACCTATATCTATTAGATGGATGCACGCACAATGGTATGTAATTCAAAATCGAGTACTTATTTGTTTTTTTTTTTCTTAAAATTTATAAATCTGAAATTTGGATTAAATAATGTGATATACTCCCTTACTAATAATAATTCTAGATTCGTTCCTGGTTACATTTTCTGCTATAACGGTTATGAAATTGTTCCAAGCTTACCATTTAATTACTCTTTTTCCTTTAAATAGAAATTGCAAAGTACGCCAAGATGGGGCGCAATGTTACGTGCGGGAACGTGATGATTCCATTCCCTTTTGGAATCGGTGCAGATTGTGCTCTTAACCAATGGTACATAGTTGACTGCAACTACTCGACGCCATATCTACCTGCCCTCAACCAGCTGAAAATCTTGCGTGTAGACTTAAAAAATTAAACTGTCACTGTTAATACGCCAGGGATCAATGATTGCCAAAGCCCAGTTCGGAGCAGCAGTGAAATTATGACTGTAGATCTTGATGGGAGCCCGTTTTGGTTTGCCGGTAATAACAGGTTTTCCAGTCAAAAAAATATATTTGTTTATGAGGGTTGTGGTACTGCTGCTATTCATATGGATAATGGTAGTGTGCTCACAGCTTGTTCAACAACTTGTCCCAATGTTACACTTAGCGATAGAAACACTTGTTTTGGAATCGGTTGTTGCCAAACCGCAGTTCCTAATCCTCTCAAGTCATACAACTTCAACATCACAGGCTTGGAAGAGGAAGATGGAGGTTGTGGGTCTGCGTTCTTGGTAGATGAAACCTCATACGACCCATCTATTGTCAGGAGGAATACCTCTTTTATTCCCATATCACTTCTGTGGACTCTAACAGTAACAGACTCCGATCGAGTAACTTGTTGTCGTGACAAACCCCCTACAAGAGGCATTATAGATATGCTTAATGGTACTACAGTGGATTATTGGCGATGCTACAATATGTATTCAGACGGAACAGGAAACCTTTATTTAACAAAGGGATGCACTAATGACAATGATATGTAATTGGATCAATATATAGTCTTTGTTTGTTTATTTTCTGACATGGAATTTCCTCTTACAGATGAAAATGGAGAGAGTGTCGAAGGTGTGAGGAAAGTCGAGGTTACTGTAGCCTGCACCAGGAATATGACGTTGACGGTTCACTTTTTAGTCGGAACTTCGCTTGTATCGGTGGTGAAGGAAAAACTTCTCTGGGTTTAATTCTAGGTAATTAAATGTCTTTTCTTTATTCTTTTAATTCATTTAAGCTTAGAATTTCAACTCTCCTCACAAACGACGCCCATCACCGCTCTTTTCTCTCAACAAACTATTCTCTGGAAAATTCTCCGTTATTTGTTTTACTTGCTAATTTTTATTTGAGTTAATTACTATTTTCGTCCCTGTAGTTTTTCAAAAATCACTATTTCAGTCCATTTGTTTAAAAATTGCGAGTTCAGTCCCTGTGGTTTCACTTTCGTAACCATTTCAATCCCTGTGGTTTCACTATCGTAACCACTTCAATCCATTTATTCTGTAAGTATAGGGACTGAAATGGTTGCGAGGTAGACTGAAATGGTTACGAAAGTGAAACCACAGGGACTGAAATCGCAATTTTTAAACTAATGGACTGAAATAGTGATTTATGACAAACCACAGAGACGAAAACAGTAATTAACTCTTTTTATTTTTTTTTACTTGCTAATTGATTGTTTTCCTTAACAAAATCCTTAATACTTCAATCCTAAAATAAGCCATTAACTTCGTAAACAAAATATGTACGTATATATAGAGACGTGTTGCTTTCACAATTAAGAAATGAAATGTTTATAACTTTTTTATATGATATTATTTTTTTTATAAATGTCATCATAAAATCAAGTATTTTTTATCTTTAATTTAAGTACCATATCACTGTATAAAATATGACAATAAAAAAACAAAAAGAAAAATATGTTCTATATGTATTTTGTATAACATTTTTTGTGCTAGATTTTTATACTACATTTGTGTGCTAAATTTTTTGTAGTGAATTTTTTTTGTGCTATATTTTTTTTGCTTGATTGTTTGTTTTTAATTTTTTTGTGCTATTTTTTACTGGATTTTTTTTGCTAGATTTTTTTTACTAAATATTTTTGTTGTATTTTTTAGAAAACAAAAAGGGAGTCACATGTCATCTTAAGAGTCATACATATAAGGACCAAAATATTTTAGTACCAAAATGTCGTTTCTTTCTACTTATAAGAAATGCCACATGTCATTATTATAATCGTTCTTAAGCTAATTATATAAAACCCACTTTTTAGTGGATCTTTCCCGGCCATGAACACAGTGACACCGCATTATTCATTATCTCAAGCAAAATCCTCATTATTCATTATCTCAAGCTTAAAATTTTAAAAATATAACAATTATGTTGAAACGCAACGTTATACATCTATCTTGAAATTCCTTAAATAAATAAACAAATATAGTTTATTGATATAACTTACAGATTTATAGGTGCATGTAATTTCTTTGCAGCTAATATATACAGAATAGTAAACTGCAAAAATATCCTTAAGGTTTGATCTTTTATGATAATTTAGTTTAAAACTCAAACTTTTTAAATCTAGGTTTTTATGGTTTTAATTGTGTTGTCATTTTCATTCAAAAGTAAAATCTGTTCAGATTTTTCAATAACGTCCAGCTTTTTTTTCTTTTTCCTCCCTTTTAATGAAGGGAAAAATAGTCTTTTAACGTTTATTATACCAAATTAAAAAAATCCGACCAATTTGCTTTTCATTAAAAGGGATGAAAAAGACAAAAAAAAAACCTGGATGTTAACTAAAAAATCTAACCCGATTTTGCTTTTAATTGAAAATGGCAACAAAATTGAAACCATAGGAATAAATTCAAAAAATTTGAGTTTTGGACTAAAATGACAAAGTGACTAAACCTCATGTACCATTTGGACAGTTTACTCTATAAAGAATTTGCACATGCATAGGAAAAAGTTCAAACGTTAAAAACAAAGGGACATATTAAAGTTACTAGATTGTATATATAAGGATGGGTTAAAATGATACTACCTTGAGTTGTAAGAATCATGAGAACTACGACATCCAAAAGGTTTTTTCCGATTTTTTTCTCAAAATTTATAAAAAAATCACTTGTTTAGACAAAAAAATGCCGCATACCCACATTTACATTATGCGTAAAAAAATTATTTATTTCATGCAAAATTTACGCCAAGGCGTAAAAAAAACTTGCATTGGTCAAAACTACAGCCTCGACAATCTCTTTTTTTTTTACTTTTTTTTACATATGTGTTTAAAATGTTTTCATCTACGTTTATGCAAAAAAACATTTGGCCCAACTCGCCCTATATCAAAAAGTTATAGCAGTTCTCGCAACTCGTGATGGTTCTCATTTGAACCGAACCCTTGTATATGTATATAACATAGATATTTGTATGTCAAAGGTTAATATATATATATATATATAATGGTAGGGTTCATGCGAGAACCGCCTTTATTGCGAGAACCGCGAGAACCAATGTGAACACAAAATAAAATCTTAAAAAAAAGCACTCAAATATTTTTTTAAAATATTCGCTATATTTCGTTACCAAAAAAAATCGTTTTTTTTTTCGAGTAATAGTTATCCATGCACATGTGCATATGTATCATTATTTCAACAAATTCCGTAATAATTACTAGTAGTAGACAATTGCACTTTAATTTACAATACCATCCATGATAAACTACTTTTTACATTACCAATATTCAAAATGCACATATGCATCATTATATATAACCATGATATAACGTGTTTTGATACAAAAAGTTCGTGATTTTGAATGATGAAGTAGGCCCATATACATGTTTTTTGGTTAGTTATATCTAGTGGTTGATGGTTTGGTTATATTTATCACTTTATGATGTAATAGATTGATTGGATAGTATAAATGGTGTTGATATACATGCAATAAAGTGAAAATATTGGTAATGGTATTGTATTATGCATGGTTGGAGGTAATGGTATTGTATTATGGATGGTAGGAGGTAATGGTAGTGTGTTATGGATGGTATGATAGATGAAAAAGAAAATGTATTCAAAGTAGTGTAACAAAACACCTTATTTCAAGAAAAAAATGGTAGATATACGGTACCCCTGACCGTGGAAGGGATCCCCCTTCCCAAGCTAGCGAGCCATCAACGCTGCATGTCGGTGAATACCCTACCGGATGGGCAATTTGGTTGAACAAGGACTCGAACCTGCCCACCCCAGTTTGTAATGGGTGCTGGTGGCCACTGGGCTAACACCCAATGGTTATAAAAAAAACACCTTATTTCATGTTGACACATATAGATTCACATGTACATTTCTAATATTGGTAATGTAAAAAGTAGTGTATTACATATGGTAGTGTAAATGAAAGTGCAATCGTCTAATATTTGTAATGTATTACGGAATTTGTCAAAAAAATGATACACATGCAACTGTGCATGGATAACTGTTACTCAAAAAAAATTATTATTGAAGAAATATAGCGATTTTTCCAAAAAAAATAAAAAAGGGGTCTTTTTTTAGATTATTTTAAGTATTACTTATTGTGTTCACACTGGTTCTCGTAATAAAGGGTGGTTCCTAACCCCCCCCCCCCAACCAAAAAAAAATAATAATTAAAAAGTCACTATTTTTCGTCCCAAAAATTTATATATATATATATATATATATATATATATATATATATATATATATATATATAAATTTCTGGTTGTGTGGTTCTCACAGTAAAGGGTGATTCCTAACAGATCCTTATCCTATATATATTATATAGTACATTATTAAAAAAATTCGACGATTGAGGTTTTTTATCACAGTAAAACTATTTTCTAAAATGAACCTCCACGCACTATATTATAATACATACGAACAACAAAAGATTTTTACATAATTTTAAAAGTTTAAGTAATACAACTTTTAATACATATGGTACAATATTTTAAAATATATTGCTCATTTTTAAACCAATCATTTCACATGATTTTTAAATGGTCATAACTTTTTATACATTAATATTTTTTTTATAAAAATTACACATATATATGGACATTTGATTCTTTTAAATTTAAGTACGGTATTATTATAATTTTTATGGTATTATTATAATTTTTATTTAAAAAAATTAACATGTTACATGATTATCAATGTTTGTGTTACTCATCATATCGCACATACACCCCTCTAATATATATATTCAACAGAGAAACTCCAGTATTTGAAAAAACTCAAGAAAACTCTATCTAACCATTATTTTTCCCTAAAAGTTAGACACTAGAACTAATGCCTGAAAGCTAAAATCTATATACTAAAGCTAAACCATAAAAGCTAATCCCTAAATCCTGAAAAAAAAATTATCCAAAAAACAACCCCTAAAAATTAAACCCTAAACCTTAAAAATTAAACCACATACGAAATTCAATATATATATATATATATATATATAACCCACCCCCTATATATATATATATATATATATATATATATATATATATATATATATATATATATTCCTTAACGTACGATTCGTGCGAGATAAATTTCGTATGTGGTTTAATTTTTAAAACGTAAAACCCTAATCATGCATGTTGAAAAAGCATAATCACGCATGTTAAAAACCATAATCACGCTTGTACAAATTCAAAAATCACGCAAGAGATAAAAACCTGATCACGCATGTTATAAAAGTAAATACGCATGTTATAATTTCATCTCGTACGTAACTGAGAAACTTTAGAAGCATTCTAGACCACATATTTCTCTATGATTTTTGTAATATACACATATATGTATAGTTTAAAATTGACTATATACATATGTGTATATTACGAAAATCATACAATTGTGTGGTATAGATTGCTTCTCAAGTTTCTCAAATTTGGTGGACTTCTCTTAGGATCCCTACCCTATGTGTGTGTGTGTATATATATATATAACCTTTATTGTGAGAAACGCGAGAACCACTAAAGTAACCCACTACATCACCACCTAAAACCTAAAAAAACCTAACCCTCCCCCCCCTCCCCCAAGCAAAATGTTAAAAAAAAACTAAACCATAAAGCTAAACCCCCTTAAAAACCTAAAAAAAAAAACCTAACCCCCCACCCCCAAAAAACCTAACCCCCCCCCCCCCCAAAAAAAAAAATATAAATATATATAGGGTGGTGTTCTAAAGTGAATACTAGTGTATTTGTCAACTGAGTGAACAAATCATGGCCATTGATTTACCTTGTCTATACAATTGTGTATTGATATAATCAAGAGCTATAATTAGTTCACTTGTATACATATAGGGTAGAAGTTGTCTACAAAACCTACTTTTCCTACAAAGTTTAAGAAAAAATCTCTTTGTGACATGTGGTATTTAATTATTTTATACAAAATGCCATAATGGTAATTGGATAATTTTATTTATGGAAGATTTAATATCCTAAACAAGTTAAAGAGATTTTAAGAAAACTGCACACCTTTTTGATTTCATAATTGACAGGTATCTTTTATATCACGATGGTTGCTAAAAAACATATTCAAATTCCGTTATTTCTTGACAATGTGTTTTATCAATTTTTTGGTTTCTTCACACCGTGTTATATCAATTTTCACAATTAAACAAACCCCTCACACATTCTGAAACATAAAACGCATTCATTATTTTCTTGACCTTGTGTTTTATCAGTTTCTAGGTTCTTAACATTGTGTTATATTAGTTTTAACAATTAAACACACTCCTTAGACATAAAACACACTAATGTCTTAAATACAAAAATATAAAACACACCAATGTCTAAAATTCAAAATAAAAACACATCAGGAGGTGACACATTTACCCCTAATCAATTAAATTAGTCTATTTTTAAGATACACATATTACCAAAATGCCAGCAAATTGATCTCAACCTCACTTCCTACTTTATTCTGAATTTTTTGAACTGAAATGACACGTTTCGAGAATATCATGAAGGAAAATGGTACAATTTTAACATTTGACCTGAAATGGCAAAAGTGAACAAATCATATGGACGTAAATGACACTTAACTCTATTAAAAAATGTTTACCAACTTAGTTATATATTTTAAAAGTTTGATTCGATTTCGATTAATTTGGTTATGGAAGATTACTTAACCATAACAAATAGTTCGGTTATGTAGATACACATAACCAAAACCAATCAGTTTGGTTGGTTTTTAGTTGCTTTCGTTTATGGTTCAAGTTTTGTACACCCATAAGTATAATGAATAAATGATATCATCTAGTGCGGTCATGTCATATGTGTAAACTAACACCTTTTTTTTTTGAACTACCAACAAAAGCGTTTTATTAAATTACCATGTCGGACTAACAGTTGTTAATCACTACCACCAATATTTACAGCCATAAAAGGAAGCAGAATTACATTAGGAGAATTACTCCTCCCCACCCCACCAGATTACATCAGACCCCCAAACCTCCAACATCAAAACCATTCCATTTTTCCCATGTTAACGATTTCCTCCGTGTTCAGCTTTTAAACCACAAGTAGCTTGTCGCCTTGACTTCTTCGAAAACACTCCTTATCTGTGCTTGTTTCTTTTTGAAAATTAGGGTTTACGACATCGCCAAATGCTCCACACAACCGTTTGCATAACTAAATAAACGTGCCTTATCCACTTTTCTGACCCGCCGACATATTGGTGAAATAACACCAGATCCTTTCTTTCCAGCAGGAAAAAATCGCTGTTCTTGACCCAACTTCTAACCTCTTCCCACAACCTTTGAGCGAACCCACATGAAGTGAATAAATGGTCCGTCGTTTCATCCCCAATCCCACAAAAGGACATAAAATGCTCGGAACCTGTATGTTGCGGTGCCTTAAAGCCACCAAGGTAAGGAGTTTGTCTAAGAAAACTCTCCACAGCAAGAAGTTCACCTTGAGCGACGCCCATGTTCACCTAGCACTTGTAAACTGACAAAGAAATATATACGTAAGTTGAACCTAATATAAAACAATATGTGTAAACTAGCGTCAAAATGTTTACCATGTGACATTTGTCAAAGAGTAAATTGCCATTTTAGTCTCTCAGGTTTGACACAAAATTGTCACTTTAGTCTAACTAGTTTTTTTCTCCTATGGGTCCCTGACTTTTCCAATTTGCTGCCATTTTCATCCGACCCACTAACTCTGTCAAAAAATATCAGTTAACTCAAGGGTATTTTGGTCAGTTCACTATTATAGTCTGATGTTTACCATTTTCATCCAGATTTTTTTTATGTTTTCCCTTTTTTTACTTTATATACAAAAGATAATAATATAATTTTTACATATAATATATATATGAGTTAATTACGTTTTTCGTCCCTGTTGTTTGTCAAAAATCACTATTTTAGTCCATTAGTTTAAAAATTGTCATTTCAGTCCCTGTGGTTTCACTTTCGTAACTATTTCAATCCATTGGTTTGGCAAAAATCACTATTTCAGTCATTAGTTTGCAATATAGTGTCAGAATAATTGGATGGAATTAACGAAGGTGGATTGAAATAGTTACGAGAGTGAAACTACAAGAACTGAAATGGCAATTTTTAAACTAATGGACTGAAATAGTGATTTTTGACAAACCACAGGGACGAAAAACGTAAATAACTCTATATATATATACACCCACAAAACCTTTACAAGTTAAAAAAAATAAAACAAAATATATTATTTATATGTATATATGTTCATCTTCAAAGTCTTATGATTTTTTTCAACCTACCACCAGTAGCCGTTGCAATCACCAACTCCACCACCACTAGCCGCCGTTCACAACCATCACAAACTTCATTCGCCACGAACAACCCAAAAATCAAACGTGCAACAACCCAAACCTATACGACAGTACCACCACCGGTTGCGTTCCAAATCACTGTTGTTAAGGTCTACACGCTACCACCACCGGCTGTTTTCAAAACCACCGTCGTTCAGATCTATGCGCCACCACCGTTCAAATTTAGACGCCATCACCACCACCGGGGGTGTTCTAAGCCACCGTCGTTCAGATCTAGACGCCACAACCACTACCGGCCGCCGTTCAATGTGAACCCCGAAAACGACGTCTGAGAATCTAGGGTTTTGATGGTTTGAGACGAAAACGCTAATGGGTGTGGTGATCCAAAACTCTGATCCATCAATGGTGTCGCGCGTGAGGATGACGACAGTGACCTCAGTTGTGACCGCCAGATCTGATGGTTGTGGTTTAAGGAATGATGTGTGTATTTGGTTGTGGATTGTGGTGTGGTGCGTTTTGACTTAGGGTTGGTGGCCGGAATGGGTTTTGATGTTATGAACAATTGTTGTTGTCAAAGGTGGAGATGACAGTGATTATGAACGGTAGGGGATGGTGGTGGAACCATAATAATGTGAATATTTATAATATTTTTTGCCGGACACGAAGAAGGGTTGGCGCCGGAGTTCTTAGATGGTGGTTGGGATCTCTGGCAGGTGATAAAGAGGGTGGGGGTGGTTCCCACTAATTACTATTATTTATAAAAAGAAAATAAAAACACAATAAAAACACAATAAAATTGTAAATATAGGGTTTGGATCAAAATGGTAAAAACAAAATATAATAGTAAAGTGATCAAAAATACTTTTGACTTAACTGGGTAGTTTGGATGAAGTTAGGCCATATGATTAAAATGGTAACAAATTGGAAAAGTTAAAGATCTAGAGGAGAAAAAAAACTATTTGAACTAAAGTGGCAATTTATGTCAAACCTCAGAGACTAAAATGAAAATATAATCATTGTGAAAACAAAATGTTTGAAAGAATCAAAAACATTTCTATAAAAATATATAACAATATCATACTCTTATTAAAAAATAATTATTTTTGTTGTATAATATTTTTATTAAAATAATAATTTAATAAAAAGTTATTAACGGTTAAAAAATGTTAAATGTTGGTTAAAATTCAAAATATGATTGGCTACACCCGCTTAAACGTGCTACCCCCTTTAATCTATAATCTCCTATGATGTGACAGATATTGATTATTTCATTCATTTATTATTTTTGGGGGTTAAGATTGTTTTTATAATTTTTAAAGAGCTGGTGGTTGAGTGGTAAGGAAGAGACCTGATGTTTTAAGTGACTTAGGTTCGATTCCTATTATCCCCATTAGTTTTTGCGGTATCTGGTGATAATAAGAGACTAGGTAGAGATTGCTAGTCTAATCCTTTAATTGAGCAAGTTTTACCTCACCACACTATCGTGCCTTTAGGAGAGTGTACACGGGCTTCGACCCAAGGTGAGGGTTTTCCACGGTTCGAAGGCGAGTGTATCCCGATGTTGTGAATTTCGCTAGTAGCCTATTTGGAGGATTTGTAGCCATTAAAAAAACCATTTCATACACACACATGTGTGTGTGATTAGTGCTAGGTAGACGCATGAGGGGATATCCTTTGATTCGCTTTCTTTGTAAGGACAAATATGTGTCATATAGGCGCATTAGTATATGTAATACCCTAGTTTGAAAACAAGATTTCTATATTTATTTAGTAGCGGATATTGGTCCCTAAATCATATAACAATTTACACTTAATATCAATTGCCAATTGTATTTCTTTAAGACTATTAACTAGGTGTTATAATCATTCCTTGAAGAGTGTTCATAATCTACTTAATGAGCCAACTAATCTTTTCCCAATTGTACAATCCAAACTTTAGACTCGATCTTCAATGTCATAAATTTTAGCTTCAATACGCGTATACCTGAGAACAAATATAACACATCATTAGCAAATCTAAGTGAATGGTATATCACATGTATCCTAGTATAATCAAGGAAATATACATCTAACCTTTATCTCTTATAGCAAGTTACATTCAAAATCATACAATTATTTCTTACCACATTTGACAACACTATCATGTCCAAAATCCGTCCTTAGTCTCCTCACAAAACCTGCAGCTTGATACTCAATATGAAATCATACTATCCATAGTCAAGTTGGTTAATACATTCCAAACACATATTTGCAAACGATCTAATATCAAATTTTTTGGATTGAATTACAACCTATACATCCAACTAACTTGGTCAAAACGAAACATAATACGTAAATTAGAAAACCAAATACACTTCCTATCAACACCTCATAGGTTTGACAAATGCAAAGACCTATAATCAATCTAGAACTTAGACAAGTATTACATGACTCTACCCACTTTAAAAACTACAATAATAGGATTGTTGATCACTTCCATACTTACCAATGAACAACATCTACAATAGCATACAAGGTATTTAAAACATAAACAATGTGATTTAACATCCCCTATACAGAAAAATTAACCCCTCACCTTGGCCCGTACGAAAGTTGTCACCATTTCCTCTTGTTCGATATGTTGTCTTCCTAGCTTTGCCACACCTAGCTTAGCAACAAGCTCATTCCTTCAATCCTTAGAATACTTACACCTAGTTGGTGCACAAGTCATTCAAATACATTGATAATAATCTACATACTTTCTCTTGTATTTATCTACAATAATACATCTTTGCTAGATTATTGACTATATAGTTAATCTGTTTAACTTATTTAAGTTAATACTTGCACAATCCATTCTTATGCATATAAACATTTTAAACACACTTTAACAATTGTAATTATTCATACAAAACAACCTTTAGGGTTTAGGCAATGGGGATTTAGACAATCATTCATGTTAAGTTCATGAAACACATTTTATTTTATTCTCACTGCTGTACCTTTTGTACTTCTCGCCCTAGTTTCACCCATGTACAGTATGAATTAGTTCAACGTGTTCAAGTATGAAACGTTATAGCCTCTTATAGCTTTCCAACCATATATCTTACGCCTTAACCCAAGCTACGGCTGATTTTATATGAATTTTTCAAAAACAGGTCAGCAACATAAATTCTTTCAATCAGCATTGTTGAGAATTCTGAGTTATTGCTAAAAACATGTAATTTGACCCATTTAAAATTCAAACCAAGTCTTTATGTTCAAACATGAAATAGAATAAACTCAAAGAGCTTTCTAAGCATATAAGTCTCATATTTACATGAATTTTCTATGATTTTACACGAATTTTCTAAAACAGGCCGACAACTAATTCAACTTCAACAAATTCTAACTTTCACCTTCTTAAAGGTATTTCTACAAACACCTGGTGTGCACCCTAGTAAAAGATCCATGTCAAACATACAGAGCCTACTTAATTCCAGCATTAGCATTCATGAACCATGATTCTTTAAGATTAGTAACTAAGTAATCTTTATTATCATTATTCCAACACATTAACATAGAAACATAAGGAAATCAATAAGAAAAAGCTTGCATAATTTTTGGTTTCATCAACCAATTACATGTCTAGAACATATAATAACATCCTCATTCAGATTTGTGGGGTTGTATAATCATACCTTGCTTGAAGATACTTCCCCCTTCTAGTTTGTAGCTCAAATCCAACATGCATTATCAAATCTTTTGGATTTCATCTTTGATATTGTGTTAGATGTGAGTGTATAAGAACCCTAGTCAAAAGTTGAGATTTCAATCTGATTTGGGGCTTCCAATTTTGTCACCTCCCTTAGGTAAACCAGAATTTTGGTTAAGTTTATCAATTTGACACTTTAAGTCCCTCTAGTTTGGGTTCTAGTCCTATTTTTGTTGAAACTCCCTTTTACCTTCATATTTAGTTCTCATTAACATACCACATGCCAAATAAATACCTCCCTACAAAATACTTGCTGGAAAATAATTAAGTTTGGTCAACTTACATTTTTAGCCCTTACAGTTTGGTAATTTCCACTTTTGACTCGAAATTGCTTTTCTTGTTATTTAACCAGTGTAGTTCTTTTTGTTAACTTATAAAATGAGTTTGTCTTAATATATAGTTAGGTGTATAACCAAATGGTTTTAATTATATAAATAACCCTTGTAGTTTGGTTTTTTGACACTCCAAACCCACACTACAACTTTTTATTCAAAATCCCCATCTAGTTTTCCAATTCAACCGAAAGGGTATTTCTACTAAATTAATGATGTTACTTCCAAGCTTATTTTAAAAGTTCTTTGAGATTTGATCAATCCAATTACATACTTGATATTTTAAATTAATGTAAATCCCAGACTCTATGATCCTTCTAGTTTGGTCTTTGACATGTCGGACCCAAACTACAACTTCCATTTCCCGTATCATGTAAATCCCAAAATGGGATGTTACAAGTCTACCCTTCATTGGTTTCATTTCCTTCATTAATGTAGGCCCAGCCTACATGTCGTTTTCTAGTTAATGATAAACATACTACAAAACTGATATGGTTTTAGCAGCCAAACTTCACATTTCGTGCTTGACATTTAAAACCCTGCATCTCCAAACAATTGCAAATGGCTATTTGATTTGAGATTTTTTCATAAGCTATAATCAGTTGCATCCTTTGGCAACATAAACTTTAATAATTTACAATGAGATTACATTGTGCTCACAAAGAAAGTCAGGAACAATATGAAACTACTCAGTAAATATTGTAATCATGGTTACTTGAAACAAAATTTTGTTCTCTATAAACTCTAGAGCAGATTAAGACATAATTTGGGAAGTTTGGATCCATGTAGTACACTTACTAACTACCGACTTTGTATTGGTCTTCATCCAGGTGTTAGCATAAGCTTGGGTGTACTTTTTCTAGTTGCAATTAGCTATTTATTGTACAAAGTGGTTAAAAAAAAGAGAAAGGAGGCGAAGAAAGAAGTTTTTCAAACGCAATGATGGTTTACTTCTAAAACAATAAGAAGAAGCTGACACGTCTTTAGTTGATAAAACCATACATTTCACATCACATGAATTGCAAAAGGCCACTGACAACTTCAATGAAAATAGAATTCTTGGCCGAGGAGGTCAAGGTACAGTTCTTATAAGAATGTTGATAGATGGAAGGATTGTGGCAGTCAAGAAATAAAAAATAGTTGATGAAAGCCAGTTAGAGCAGTTTATCAATGAAGTGGTCATTCTTTCCCAAATTAATCATAGGAATGTCGTCAAATTATTGGGATGTTGCTTAGAGACAGACGTCCCTCTCCTTGTTTCTGAGTTCATTCCAAATGGTACCTTGTATGACCGGATTCACAAGAAACTGACGAGTTCCCAATATTTTTGGACATGAGATTACAAATAGCTACCGAGATTGCAGGAGCACTTGCATACTTGCATTCATGAACTTCTATTCCAATATACCATAGAGACATCAAAACCACTAATATACTTTTGGATGAAAAATACAGGGCCAAAGTTTCTGATTTTGGAACTTTAAGGTTCGTGTCTGTAGATCAAACTCATTTGACTACCTTAGCCAAAGGTACATTTGGCTATCTTGACCCAGAGTACTTCCAGTCTAGCCAATTTACTGAAAAAAGTGATGTTTATAGCTTTGGAGTTGTTTTAGCTGAACTATTAACCGGAGAAAGACCAATATCTCTAACTAGATTTGGTGAAAACAAAAATTTGGCTACACATTTTTTGTTGGCTATGGAAGAAGGACGTGTTATGTCAGTTTTTGATGGAACAGTGATTAAAGAGGGTGCTAGGGACGAGCTTTTGGTTGTAGCTAACCTGGCAATGCGATGCTTAAATATGAACGGTAAGTATAGACCAACAATGAAAGAAGTTGCTTTAGAGTTAGAAGCCATACGAAGGTCGCACATTCCTTGTATCATTCAAACAAATACAAGTTCCGTGGTGTATGGGGAGGAACTATCGATGCTACCTTATGGCGAAACATCATCAACATTATCTAGTTTCAATATTGATTGAATTAGTCGGTGACACAAAAAGCTCTATCGTTGTTTATTGTTTAATGAACTTATGTTGTCATAAAGTTGCAGGACATGTAATATAGTTATTTTTATGTGATCAGGTTAAGTTTGGGAAAGCAAAGTACTTCCATTTTTCTATAAACAAATACTCACTTTCATTTATATAATAGTAGATATGTGTTCAGTCTGTTTGGAGTCTGTCTTCTTCGGCTGCTCATCAGCCACTTTTGTCGTCCTTGCAAATGATGTTTCTACATGATGATCCCCATGAGCCCATGTATGAGGCACCGAAAATGAAAAACAGAGATATTCTGGTACGTTTCTTCTTGGTGATCATCAATCTCAAATTGTTTGTGTTTTTGTGTAGGTGGTGTTGATGGTCTTATGGTAGCGTCGGATGTTTGCAGATTATATTAGGGACAACTATCTTATTACAAATTATTTTTTCTAGTTGAATTAGAGTTTAAGATATCTTCAATGAAATTTGAAATCCAAGCAGGGCAAGTCCGATTAGATGAGACCATTATGTTTAATAATGTATTATTATTATTATTAGAGTTAATTGCTCGGATGGTCCCTATGGTTTCATATTTTTTCACGTTTAGTCCCCACCTTCTGAAAATAGCAGGTATGCTCCCTATGGCTTGTTATTTTGTTACTCGGATAGTCCCCTGCGTAAATATCAGGGGACTATTCGAGTACCAAAATAACAAACCATAGGGAGCATACCTGCTATTTCCAAACTAACCGACATTAATCAGGGGACTATCCGAGTAACAAAATAACAAACCATAGGGAGCATACCTGCTATTTCAAAAAGGTGGGGACTAAACGTGAAAAAAACATGAAACCATAGGGACCATCCGGGCAATTAACTTTAATTATTATTATATTGATAAACCCTCGCAGACACTCATTTGGCTTGATATTTATGACTTCGTAGCAGGTTCGTAAAAGTGAGATGAAAATAATCCGATGTTAGATATTTTTATTTCCATATAATAAATTTGCAAGTTTTGGTTGCATTAAGTGTTGTAACTTAAGCTTGGGGAGTTTTTCAAAAAAACTTTGATTTTTCAATTTTAACCCAAGCATTTTCTTAATTTGTATTTTAACCCCTTTTAATTTTTTTTCTTTTAACCCAAAAGTTTTCATCTTTTATAATTTAACCCAACACTTTAGTATTTTCAACTTTGGTCCCATATGCTTTTTATCTTTCGAAGTTTTTGTTTTATGTTTCATTCTAAATTTTGCGAGTTAACACATCGCAACGTGCATGTGAGGTTCAAAGTTTTTTGCTCTATTTTTCATATTTAACAGGCCCGTTGCAACGTGTCCATTTTTCCCCTTTTAACAAGTTCGCTGCAACAGCCGGGTCCTAGATCGATTAAGTTATTGTTTTCTATGTTTTACGTTTCTGGTTAATTTCTTCGCATTAATACACTGTAACGGGTGTGCGTGGTTCACGATTTTAAGTCTGCTTTACGTTCGGTGTAATTTTTCCATTTTATCTCTTTTATTTTTACAAGTTTTTCCGATGTTGAGAGTCGATGCTGGTGTGGCATTGGTGCTACTTTGCACAGTTTTACGAACGTTTTTAACCTATTAAATTTTTTACTAATAGTTTGTTTCGGTTTACCCCTATACTTCCTTTACTTAAAAACTATTTTTTTACATGCATATTTTATGTACGTGTAGGTATAAATATGATCTGTTCTACAGTTTGACGTAAACTTTTTTATAAACGACTCGGGTAAAGTATAACATGTTTTCGTCTAAAGAAATCGTTTTTACGTGCATGTTTTTATGTACGTTTCGGTATAATATGTTTTCGTGTTTATTTTATATATGTTTCGTAAAGTTTGTTTCGAACCGAGTGAAGTCAAATTGTGGTTTCTTTTTTCCCCTTTTTTTGAAAGCTCTACTTAATTCCCTTCGATTACATGTGTCAGATTTTTCTTCATACCCGTTATGTTTTCTATGTATGAGTTGGGTCACATATAATATGTTATGATTGTTCTATATAACTTTGATTTACTTTACGTTTGATCCAATCACAATGCTTATACAGGTTACATTGAGTTCATCTGGTTACGTCGAAATGCGTGTTTTCATATGGTTAATGCATCATATAACATTTGGACTAATCCATTCAATGTTTACGATGTACCCGTACCGCAACGCGGGCGGGTCTCAATCCTAGTTTATTGATTTACCTCAAAGGTCCTTTTGCTGGATGATACCAAGGTGTGTTTGCAGGGCCGACATACTATAGTCCGTGGAGTACCCCTAACATTGTAGCCTAGTGGTTTGTTTGGGGTGGATAAGGCTTAGAGATCATTAGTTACTGGTTCGATTCCCAAAATGGGTTTTCCCCGTATTTAATGGGTTTCCCCGTGAATTGGTGTATAAACATTATTCCCTAGTGCAGATAGATATGATCGGGTGGTTCTGTAACATCCGTCAAAAACGGATTTACCAAACCCGCTCCGTTTATCAACCGAACAGTCAGTCAAAATTTTCGTTGCGAATTAAATGCCTAAAATATTTTTAAACGATCCGTAATCAATTATTATACGGGAATATATATTTAGTTTTTGAAAAACTGTCAAAAATCGCAAAATAAAAATGATTTGTTTCTGCCGGGTTTCGAACCCGGGTCTGTACCGAGTCACTCAGCAACTTATCACCTCACACACAAACCACTGCGCCACGGATGCTTCTTGTGAAAAAAATAGAATCATTTAATTGATAAAGTGTCGTTACGAATTCAAAATCGGCGCCCAAACGATTCAGTCGTCGGAATCCCGGAATTCTCGCGAGTCTTAACTACAATTTACGTTATAACGTAAACCATTAACCAGATATCGGTTATAACCGATGTTTGAAGTCCGCGACCAAAAATGATAACCGCCGGAAATTTAAATCAGTGAATACAGTCCGAAATCAGACCAAATACATCTCGTTTTTTCCTATAAATTGACCCACAACCGACGACAAACCTTTTCGCTCAAAAACACATCTTTTCACGGCGTAATTCCACTCGCCGGAATAAACCTGTTCGTCGCCGGAAAACCGAGTTTTAATCTCTGAGCTTTACTGAATCCCCTAAACCTTTACCGAAGTCACCCTTACCTTTTCCAAGCTTTCCGGAGACTAGCTGCTATAAGGAACACGTCGCCGGAGGTGAATTCTGTCGCCGGAGTTTCTGCCGGAAAACAGAGAGTCCAGTTGGTATACCTCTCCGCCCAATTTCTTTTTCTTTTCTCATTTATCTCACCGTAATAAACTGTATAACGCTAATAAACTGATAAAAATCTTGAACCAGTCGATTTCCGATTTCTGGTTCAAACTGGATGAAGAAGACGACGTAATTCTGTATCATATAAGTATAATATAAATCATGAAATTAATCGGGTTAGACACACAGTCCAGCGGTGGACTGTGTGCACATATAAAACGCAAAACGTCTCAAGTTCGAATCCCGTCTCACACACGCTGCCTTAATAAAATCTATTTTTTTGTTTACTGAACCGGAGTCGCCTTAGAAATATGTTAAGTATATTAATAACCGGAATATTAACCAAGTTAGACACACAGTCCAGCGGTGGACTGTGTGTTTGTTTATATCACAGGTCACGAGTTCGAGTCCGGTCTTCAGCACCGACTCGGACAATTATCTCCTCTTTTTAATTAAGGCAGAAAAGGAAATAAATAATTAGTATTTAAGTATAATAAAAATCGAATGATATAACATGTTGAACACACAGTCCAGCGGTGGACTGTGTGTTGGATTAAACCACAGGTCCCGGGTTCGAGACCTGTGGAGCGCATCACCGAATTGATTTAAAACTGTTTTAAAATAAAATGATTTTCGGTTTAAATTAATTAGTATATATATATAATTAAAATCAGATATATAACGGGTTAGACACGTAGCTCAGTTGGTAGAGCTGCGTGCACGCGTACGAGAGGTCTCGGGTTCGAGCCTCACTCAGCGCACAATAATATTCCATCGAACCGGTCAACGGTCAGGTCAACGGTCAACGGGCCGGTCAACGGTCAGAAAAAAATAATTTTTTTTTATTATTTTTATTTAATTATTTTAATTAAAAATCAATTATAAATACTTAAAAATAACATTTTTAAGGTTAGAAAATAGCCTCAAACTCACAAAAATACACCCAACAATCCTACTAAAATAGTTTAATAAAATCCGTTTACTTACCAAACCATAATGCGATTTATCTAGGTTAAATCTCACTCGTGGTTAAAACCACTTCGCGTGCATTCAACGTCATCAACCGAACGCACCCACTGTGAGTGAATCTTACAATTCCCCCTTTTAAATTACACGTTTTGGGGTGTGTCATGTGTTATGAAATTAATTAATTTATTTATTTAAACTTGTGCCATACCACATCATGACTTAAACTTAGATTGTTTTATTGTTGTGATTTACTTATATTCCTTTTGTCAAATTATATGAAACTCATACATTAAGCCCATCAGTTCCTCGTGGGAGACGAGTAGAACATCGCGTGCTTCAATTCAAATTCATTATTGTTCATGTGTGTTTTCATTGAGTTTATTTTGTTTGTAGTTGTGTTATTCATATCATCATGTTTATGCAATTCATTCATCAGGCCCCTCAGTTCCTCGTGAGAGACGAGTTGAGCATCGCGTGCCTTTAATTGTTCCATTATTATTCATGAGTGTTTCATTTAACATCTTATGATTGTTGATCAAGTTACATCTAGTTTTACTCATGTTTGGTTGTGCACATATTTCATAATCAATTTAAATAAATTGTTCAACTGTTTTCCATAGGATTCACTCGCCAACATTATGTTGATCCAAAAACCTTTTTACACATGATACAGGTGAACAGGTTGAAGCAAGGATAACATAGGATATGCCTTAGAAGAGAACAAAGAAGTTAGATTGTTAGTTAGTTCATGTTGTAACATTATTGTAAATTTCCATTTAATTTGTATTAATGAATATGAAACGTTTAATAAATGTCATGAGCTTTGATGATAACCCAATCATGCCCCGATCACCTTTTCCGCTGCGGGTCGGGGTGTGACAGGTTCCGCTGGTTGCACGTTGATATCCAAGTGGTCCCTCAATGATCCAAATTTGTTGCTAAAAAAACTATGGTCCGTGTAGTACTCGGCACCCACCTTGAAAAAAATAGTGTAATATTTAGACAAAGTTACCGATCGCATCCCTTAAAAATATGATAAAACCCTCCGATCGCACCCCTGAAAATAAATCCTAGGTCCGTCACTATGTGGGTGCGTTAAATGAAGTCTATCTCTATGAGGTCGAGAGTTTGTGTCGAAAGAACATATAAGGTAGAATTAGGATCCACTTGGGAATAGTCTAATGATGGTGAGTTAGATAGAGCTTATGTAGTAGGAGTTTAATGGTTCAATCCCTATTGTTTGCAAGTTTAGCGGTTTAAAGAAAGTAAAATTAGGAGAAGATTATATGGCATTTAAAAACATAATTATTTATAATTTGATTATCTATCATTAGAAGGCGCACAACATGCAATTCGAAAATATTTATCGACAACCTACCAGGGTTGCAGCATGTGAGGTGCGGGAAGGGGCGCCCCCCTCCCAAACTTTTCGGTCAATAGTGTTACGTATGTGTTTTTCGTATATAAATTTTTAGGGATATACGCCCCCCCCCCCCCCCGGTTTTCGATGGCAAGCTTCGCCACTGCAACCTACAATATACAACTTTCCGTTTCCATGAAATATCCATCCACACAGGTCGATCAATTTCCATATGTTTGGTGGTCCATCACAACTCTAGACCGAAAAACATGTAAACGTTTGTAGGATCACATGATAACGGTATCACTTATCACCCAGAAAGGTGAAAATATTATAGATTTAAAAAAAAACAGTAAATTTGGATTATTGACGTACCACTAGAGTAATCTTGCCACCAATATAAATCTAAGAAAAACCCCCTTCTAAGAGTCGAATCCAGGACCTCATAGTCTCTAAACCTTTACAAACTCCTAAGATGCCATTAAACTATAATGCCATGGGCGAAAATATAAGCATTAAAGATTTGACTACTAGGTTTTATAGCATCTAGCTCAGTTATAAGCGTTAATATAAGCAACTACTTTTTATTAGTCTCATCCAAGAAGTTATACAAAAAGTACTAGTCTCAAAAGTTTTATCAAAATTAACCGAAAAACTTTTTTTTTTTTCATTTTTCTTACTGACTCGAGAAATAATTGTATCCACCATAAGGCAAAGCGGCCTGTTAATAATTTATATCCCTTACAATTCAAGTGATTGAGCCCTGCTAATTAAGGGAAAAAAAATATAACAATAATGAGTACATCGACTAAGACGTACCTTAGTGGTTCATAGCCAGTGAAATTTTAGTAGTGGGATAAGGCTTTAGAATATTAGAATACGAGTTCAATTTCCATAAGGGGGGTTTTTCTCAAATTTATTGAGTTTCCTACTGAATTTGTGTATAGACCTTATTATAGCCTACTGGAGATGGATATGATCTGATAGTTCTGCTGATGGCACCATAATACTCAAGTGATCCGTCAGATCCTAATTTGCCTTTCAAAAAAAAACTGACATACCTTAGTGACAATCAAATTCTGACAGGTAATCTGCATTTCATGTAACATAAAAAAAACTTTCCAAAAATTTGCCAAGTTACATCAAAACAAAAGGTAGACGGGAAACAAGTTGCGCCGCCAACTCTTTCTGAATTGCAAACTCTAACCTTCCAAACACAAACTCCTGCCCCCTTGGGGTTGAACAATTGTTGTGGACGACCCGTTAAACCTTCGTCAAAAAGTGGATAGTTTCTGGCGCTAGGGAGCTAAAAGTATCAAAGGCAAAAGAGACAAAAACATGTTGGTTCTCTGCACAAGCTTTAGCATGCTTATCCACTTTCTTTGATTCTGCCTTTCTTGCTGCTTGTCCAGCTACAAACCCGTTTTCCCTTAAACCAACCAAAGAGGAAACCCTCGTGAGGTCTACACAAGCATGTTTCCCCCCAGCCCAGCCAAAGACGAGCAGATCCGTTGCTCGCAGAGTAGTTCTCCCTCCCGTAGGGTCCGTGAGGAAATTCACAGGGGCCTTTTTCTTAGCAGAAATCCCAGCTTTTCTTAAAATGTCCCACAAAACATCCCGCATCCAGTCGTGCCGATATTTGAACCCAGGGAGCTCTTTACAATGAATAAATAGATTCTGATTTCCAATAACTATTAACGAAATCTCGTCAATTCTTGATCTCCTCAATTAGTTGTTAACGCCACTGAAGAATTTGAAGTGTTTATTCACATCGACAATTCATTTGACTTTGGCTTTAGTAAGTCTTCCAGATTTATTCATATCAATTGAACTTGCATGACCACAACTAGGTTCTCATTATATATTGAATTGATAAAGCATCACAGCAATTTAAGCCTGTGAGTTCCATACTTCTAGCCGGTCCACAAGGATTTGAAAACAAGCTAGCGCTATAAGCCCCTGTTTGGCCCAAGTTTTTTTTTACCTGCATAAGTTTTAAATCATCTAGTCTAGGGTGCCTTTAGTGATCTAGACGAAGTGCTTAACGTTGGAGGAAAATTCTATGAAGAAGCCGATGGAAGAAGAATAAATTATAGTTACTCTACATGAACAAAAATAGCTGCAAAAATCATTTGAAATCAGAATTAGTTTGGTGTAGTATTACTATTCAAGCAAAAACTCTAATCGAGCGTTAGTGCATTGCCTGAGCCCAATTAGCTCATCGTTTTAATTCAAAATCAAATCTTAGAACCTACACATTTGGAGAAATAAGAAGCCAAGCCAACGTTAGGTTTGATGAGTAATAAGCCCACAAAGGTAGCCCACTTGCAAGAAATAATAATAATAGAAACTAGTGAGATTTTATCACGCTTCGCCGCGGCAATTTGATCGGGATCTGTCGATTCGTGAAGGTACCCGCACTCACTTTTGTAATCAAAAGAGGAAACCTTGCATCGATTGAAAACAATAAATACGAATATCGATACCGGTATTGATGTTGTTCAGTTGATATCGATTCAGCGAGTTCTATGTTTATTATTTTTTTCATTATAAACTTTTCAGTATTTTATTTATTTTCTAATATTAAATGAAAGCATTAGAATTTACATCGAGATAGATGGTAAACGGGCAACAAGCTGCGCCACTACCCCTTTTTGAATAGCAAAACGAAGCCTTTTAAAAACTACGTCCAATTAGATCCCGGGGTCATAACAATACTATGCATGACCCTTTGAAATCGACTAAGAATGTCCATAGCCTCTGGCGCCAGAAAATTCATTGAAAATGAAAATTGTGCAGCTGGCCCGCTATAATAAGAAATCAAACTAAAACCGACTGAACTACATATTCGATACTGGTATTTATTTTTATGGTTTTTGCTTTCGATAAAAGGACACTGTATCGCTACCGTACCGTACCAAACGAACCAAACGGCATCGGTACCGGTATATATTGATTTATATGGTTTCCGGTTTGATAATTGATATCATGCCTGTAGTGAACCAAACGAACATCATCTGTTTTGGTACTGGTATTAATTTTTTTCTCTTTCGATAAACTGACACTGTATCGCGACGTGACTATACCGTACCAACAACATCAGTACCGATGCCTATGTTCATTTTTAAGGTTTTGAGTTTCGAAATTTTTTTTATTTATTCAACTCTATCTGTGATGATAAATGAATATCGGTACCAGTAGCATGGCAATTTGAACAGATCAATACCATTCGTACGATATCGGCCCGGAACCGGTGTTCATTTTTATCGTTTTTGATCGAAGTAGAACACATGTTAATTTCTATAGCGAATGTATATATCGTACTATTACAAACCGAGCCAATACCGGTTCAATGCTCATATAACGTACCATTGTGTTAAAAAAATAAACGTAGATGCAGATTTTAGATATTTTCTTAACAACATAAAATCATATTGAATAATATTATAAATACTGCTAAAAATACTTTAAAAAAGAGTTAACTTAAAATATAAAATATTATTAAAATGTAAAAACAAATACTTAAAAAATAGAATTCACTATTCATCAACTCTTTTTATTAATATATATAGTGTATTTGACCGCGCCTTGCAGTGCTACAATACCGCGAGCACCGTATCGGTATCGCTTTGGTTTACCATAGTACTGGTACGATACACGCAATAAGTATAGAAATCAACATGTGTTATACCATCGATCCAAAGTGACAGAAGCGAACACTGGTATCGGCACCGATGATGTTCGAACGGTATCGAGCGCTTCAGATCGTCACGGTACCGATATCTATATCCCGTCGCGGATAGAGTTGTATAAATGAAAAATTATCGAAACCAAAAACAATAAAAGTGAGTATGGTCATCGTACTAATGTTGTTCAGTATGATACGATGTAAGTTTATTGAAAGCAAAAACAATAAAATACATAATGGTACCGAAACTAATATTGTTCCTTCGGTTTTGGCACGGTAAACTACAGTAGCGGCACAATATCCATTATTAAACATGAAACCATTAAAATAGATACAAGTACCGTCACTGATCTTGTTCGGTTCAGTATGGTACGGTACTGTATGATAGCGATAAAAGCAAAAAAACAATAAAACTAAATATCTGCATCGATACAGAGGTTGTTCGGTCGTTTATGCTCAGTCTGGTACGATAGCGGCACAATATCCGTTTTAAATAAAAGTTATATCACAATGTTGAAAAAGTCAAACATAGAACAAATAATAAATTATCATTCATCGTCCATTTTGGTATCCATATTCGATAAAGTTTATATAACAGTGTTGAAAAAAATATATAAACATAGTTACGAAGTAAGATTTTTTAAATAGTTAACGAATAAAACTTATTAGAAAAAATTAAACTAAATAGTGCATAAAGATCCATAAAAAATAAATACTAAAAACATAAAATAAATAAATGTTAAAAGTAGAAAAAATAAACAAATACTTTAAAAATCATTGTTCATGAAGAGTTTGTGTTAATATGTATAATATATATATACTAAATTGTTTTCGCGCGCGTTTCGGCAGTAAGTTATCGCAGCCATTCGATCAGTATTGTTTAGGTTTGTTATAGTACAAGTACAATACAAACACTTGGTATAGAAATCAACATATGTTTTATATCAAATGAAAACGGAAAAAATGAACACCGGTACTGACATTGATATTGTCCAAATGGTATCGATCAGTTCAGATCATCACGGTACTTGTAATGATATTTGTTTATCATTGCAGACAGAGTTGTATAAATGGAAATGATCAAAACTAGAAATCATAAAAATGAATAACTACACATAACAATGTTGTTCGGTACGATACGTCAGTTTATCAAAAGTAAAAACACTAAAAATAAGTATTGGTACCAATACCGATGGTGCTCGTTCGATTGACTATGATTGTGGCACAAAATTCATTTCCAAACATAACCCATTCAAATGAGTATAGAAACAGGTACCAATGTTGTTCGGTATGGTATAATAGTGATACAATGTCAGTTTATTGAAAACAAAAACAATATAAAAAAATACTGGTTTGTCGAAAGCAAAAACCAATATAAATAATAACCGGTACCGATTCGGTCGGTTCGGTTCTTTTTGGTACGATAGCGATACAATTAAATGAAAATAATAATAAGTATAGAATCTATTGTAGTAATGTAGTATTAAAAAAATAAAAACATAAGAAAAAAACTAAATATATTATTATAAAAATAAAGTTACTATTTATACTCACTTTCTAATTTCTAATTATTAGTTAACGAACGTAAGTTATTATAAAAAAATCAAATTAAATGCTAATTAAAATACTACTAATAAAATATACATAAGAATTTATTACTAAAAAATCAAATGAATAATAAATAAAATATTAGTCAAAAAAATTATTAAAAAAGCTCGATCATTATTCATTGACACTAATAAAAAAAAACTATTCATGACACTATTCATACCCACTTTCTAATTATATTTATTATAAAAATAAAGTTACTATTTATACTCACTTTCCAATTTCTAATTATAATTTAACGAACATAAGTTATTATAAAAAAATCAAATTAAATGCTAATTAAAATACTACTAATAAAAGTATACATAAGAATTTATTACAAAAAAATCAAATGAATAATAGATAAAATATTAGTAAAAAAGCTCAATCATTATTCCTGGACACTGTTAAAAAACTATTCATGACACTATTCATGCCCACTTTTCAATTATATATATTAAATAGTGTGTTTCCTTCTCGCTTCGTGACGGGAGCTCGGTCTGTGATGATTTGCTTTGCTACAATACTAACATTGGATGTATTAATTAAAAGAGAAAGCCCAAAAATAATTCACTTCCAAAAGATATCAACACGTGTTTTATATCAATCGATTTACATTGATCGAAAATCATAAAATTGAAATAGGTATCGTTTCTGCTAGTACCGATGCTACGGGTATCTATGTTGTTCGATCAAAATTGATTCAGTTAATCACATGTTAAAACAAAATCCATATCAGAATGTCAAGTAATAAAAAATAGCACAACTATGTATTTAGATATCTAAAAAGTTAATGAACACATATTATTAGATGAATATGAACTAAAGAAAATATTATTAACAAAGAAAATAAAAAAATGTTAAAAACAAAATTATTTGAAAAACGCACTATTCATACAAAGTTTTATATATATATATATATATATATATATAGGGTAAGGGTAGGGTTCTAGAGTGAACACTATATTCAGAGTGAACTGTGTGAACTGATCTGAGCCATTGGTTTGTATCATCTAGAAATTTATTACAATGACATGATGGTAATTATGAATTATTGTTTTCCAAATTAAATTAAACAGAAAAAGGTATTTTTGTATTTACCCACCCCCAATTATTATGGAGCCAGAAAACCAATAGTTTCCTTTTCTTATAAAATTTTCAAATCCCTAAATTCTCTCATATTCAGTTATTATATACACACATTCATTTATTTTAGAATAGAAATTGTTTCTCTCTCTAATAATCTCGATCATGTGTATATTGTACAAGTTTGTTTTGTTAGTGCACGTGTAGTTTTCATATTTTCACCTTGTACACAGAATAACATAACACTGTACAGTGTAGTTTTTATATTTTCACACGTGTATTTTTCATATAAACATGTGTACACTTCCGTTGTACACATGTATATTTTCAAGTTATACACATGTGTGTTGTGAACCGTACACAGAAAAAAAAAGTCACTTATGAGTTTGACGGATTACGGTGTAATATGTTTCCCGATTCTTGGATATGACCATGCATTTTTATTTAGTATGCTTTGAAAAAAAAATGACGTAATACAAATTGAATAAGAAAAAAAGAACATTCGTATACGTATAATCATTGATCTTAAATATCATATGATACAAAACTTGAGTGATCCAATATTCATTAATTGGATTGTTATCTTCATCAAAATTCGTATACGTATATTCATTATAATACAGAAAAACACACGATTCGTGACTACATAAACAATAACCATGGATATAAAAAAAACTTTGAATATTCAATTCAAAAATAAAAAAATACGTTGTTAAAGCTTCTCTAAATCAATTTAAGGGAATCGCGATCTTGTTGCGTGAATATGCAACTAAAGAAAATAAATAACATTCATATTAAAATAAGAAATTTCTAATTCTTGTGTGAATATGCATAAAAATAGATAATAATCAACATACGAACTAAAATATAGTACTTTTCATTTTTCTAAGGAATCGATGATGGTCATTTCGAGTGCCGTGCCTGGTGGAAGGAATTGTTGAAAGAAACAAAAAGAAAAAAATATCAAACTAGTTATTTTTGGATAAATAGTGATATGAAATCTTGTTAAAATTTGAATGGTATTTTAAAATCCCAAGAAAATAGGATCAATTAACTTAACTGATTTTGATAACTCCCTGTTTAAAATGGAATATAATTAAAGGAAATAATATTAAGTTTATATGTATAATTACAATATTATCCTTTTCATCATAAAATAAATGAAGGGTTAGGATTAGTTCACTCTGTTCACAACTAAAAGGGTTGTTCACTCATGAACCTAACCCTATATATATATTATAGGGCTCCGTTAAATAAGAACCACCACGAGTTGTGAGAACCGTGAGAACTTTTTGTTCCCGTGCGAGCTGAGCTAAAATTGTTTTGCACAAACGTAGATGAAAATATTATAAACATATATGTAAGAATATTGTCGAGTCGATAGTTTTGACCGATGCAAGTTTTTTTTACGCGCTTGTTGGGGTAAATTTTGTATGCAGATAAATATTTTTTTTCGTCTCATGTAAATGTGGGTATGCGTCATTTTTTTTAATTTGTTTTTTTTTGCTGAAATAAGTGATTTTAATGACTTTTAAGAAAAAAATTCGGAAAAACCTTTTGGATGGCTTAGTTCTCACGGTTCTCACAACTCAAGGTGGTTCTTAATTTAACTAATTCATATATATATATATATATATATATATATATATATATATATATATATATATATATATATTGTAAATGAAATATTTATTTATCATCGCAGACAAGTTATGTAAATGAAAATTATCTAAACCAGAAACCATAAAAATGAATACAAGTACATGTACCAATGTTGTTCGGTAGGATACATTAGTTTATAAAAAACGAAAACAATAAAAATAAGTAGCGGCACTGATACCGATGTTGTTCGGTCAGTTTTGGTTTGGTTAACTATGGTAGCATCACAAAATCATCACTAAACATAAACCCTACAAATGAGTACATGTACAGGTACCACAAATGAGTATATGTACAGGTACCGACGTTGTTTGGCACGATATAATAGTGATACGATGTCAGTTTACCGAAAAGAAAAATAATATAATTAAAAATCAGTTTATCGAAAACAAAAAATTATAAATAAATATTGGTACCGATACATAGATTAAAATGGGTTTCTAGTTCATCCTGCTAGATTATACGCATCCTCATCATCATCATAATCATGCAACATATATTAAAGTATAGTTCAAAACACAAGGCTTTGGCGAAGATACAAGTTTCAATACTGGATAAAAAAAGTTCCAAACATTCCACAGGGCATAAACGTTTACTTAAGCTAACATACAATACTAGTTATGCAACTATACATGTCAACCCAAAGTTTACCGCTAGCGTAATCTAGTCATAACAATGACTAGACCGTTTTGTTTACTTAACATGACCTCACGAATACGGGCGGTGCATTAATCCTATAGCGCTATACATGTTAAGGGAGGCTTGTACATAGTTAATGACATAGTATAAAGCATTCGATTCTAGCATATAAGTTTGCAGGTATTCGTATTTAGCATGTATAATTGGATGTTTGTTTTATGATTTAAGCATAAAGTATCGTGAATGAGTGGGTTGATATAACATATATGTTGCACCCCAAAAGTGTAAAGATAAAAGAGGAGTCGAGTATACTCATAGTTTTGCAAAGCTTTCCTAGCAAACTGCGAGTCGTCAAGTTGGAGGATAGAGCATGGAGGTTATCCTTACATGAGGGAACAAAGGTGCGTGAGTGTTCTGAGTTGGTGAGAGATTTGGATTCAGAACAGAAAAGTAGAATAAAAGTATATGCAAGAAAAATGTCACTTCGTACGAGGTGACCACTTCATGCGAAGTGATCCTTCACTTCGTGCGAAGTGACTGTCCAGTTGGGGCGAAGTGAGTGTTCACTTCGTGCGAAGGGACTGTTCAGAATAATGTAGCTCGTCTAACACTCTTTTCGACACTTATTTATGTGAACGGGGATTTTAGCAACGAGACAGAAGGGTCCAAGTTCGTAATACTTAACCACGAATCGATTAGCATCATGAACCCGACTAGGTTTATAAGAAATATGTATAATGTATATAGTTTATGTCCACAATTCGTCAAATATGTCATAGAGGTCAAGCAAGTAGGTATGAAACCTCGTTATATGATTCACCAAAACACTAAGTTTATCAACGTAGTCGATAAACCAGGTTGGTCATGAATGTACCGAAGTTGATATGTACAAAAAAGGTGTACAAGTGAAGTGTGGAACTTAATTCAGAAAGCCAAGGCTCCCATCATTCTTACACTAGCTTGAACACGAGTTCATCTATATTGAACTTGGTTTCAGCTCTCACACTTGGTACAAAAGTGTTAGTACATAATATTTATGTCTTAGTCTTGGATCGAGTCTGTTTAGTTCGGGCTAGATTATGTCAAAGTATAAGGGTATTTAGGTAAATACTATACAAGTTCGCCCGGAATCAATATGTTAGAACAAGTTCGGCCGAACTTGTTCAAGACAACGCCCGAACTTGTCTATCCCTAGCGAACTTGTGTTAGTATAAATAGTCAGCCTTAGTTTGTCATTTGTAAATTCTGCAACTTTGTCACTTGTACGGCGAAGCTCTGCCCGATCTGGATTTGACATGTATTTGACATTTATGATCAATAAACAAACATTAAACGAGTAATCTTTGCATATTCGATTAACTTGTCATATAAATTTCGCGTATATAGACAATAGAAACCAATTTAGGTTCCCGAGCTATTCAGGAGCGATCTAACAAGTGGTATCAGAGCCACGGATACCTGAATTGGTGAAATCATTGCAAGATCTACTCTTATTCTACTCATTTCTACCACTTTTCTTCACTTTTTCATGAAAAAAATGAATCTACGGATAAAAGTTGCTAATTTTTGAAAATGTCATGTTAAATACACTAATGATAAACCCCTGAGAGTTTCAAGATCAAATTCAAACGAATTGGTGTCAAAAAGTTGAAAAAACCATGATTTGCAAACATGATTTGGTCGAACTTAACATCAAGTTCGCCCGGACTTGATTAAAATTCATTGATTTTAATCAAGTTCGCCCGAACTTGAATGATATTTCAAGGTTTTTCATATAAGTCCGCTCGAACTTACCTAATTTTCATTCAGTTTTTATCAAGTTCGCCCGAACTTGATTAATTCTTGTTGAAAATCTAGTATAAGTTCACCCGAACTTGAGAATTCTCTTAAAAATCTACATAAGTTCGCCCGAACTTGCTTCAGGGTAAAAAAATTTCAAACATTTTCAACAAGTTCGCCCGAACTTGTTTGAAATAAAATTTGATTTTTCTTAAACTGCAAGTTTGCCCGAACTTGTCAGTGTACTGATCATTTTTCGAAGTTTGCGAACGTGTTTTTCAGGGATTTTCGTCAGTTTTTCAAGATGGAAGATCTTCACAATGCTTTTATGACGGCAACCGCATCGAATGCTCAAATGATAAATCAAGTTAACATTGATAACGAGATGGGCACATCTGTGAAACCGCCAAAACTCATGTGTATGGATGAGTACGAAGGGTGGAAAGAAAAGTTCACTAACTGGGTGCAAGCTACGTATTTTCACGGCTGGGTTGCAGTAGAGACTGGCTACACATGGCCACAGGATGAAAATGATAATGTTATCGACATCAACAAATTTTCTACAATACAGAAAGATGCTTACATCGCCGAGAAGAAAATGATAAGCTTGATCCAGCAATCGGTAAAAGAAGATATATTGGTGCTTCTACCGGAATATAAGACTATGCAAGAATTATGGAAATTCCTGAAGAACAAATACCATGGAAGTGCAGAAATGGTCAAAAGCAAGAAAGCGCTGATCTTGAAAGAATTTGACATATTCACGATGATTAAAGGAGAAACGATGAAACAGATGATTGAAAGGTTTTGTCATCTAAAAGTGATTATGAGGAGATACGGGCTTGAGAAAACGAAAGAAGAATACATTGATAAACTGGCTGATGCATTGCCTGAAGGTGAATGGACGACATATCTCGTGGTTCTTAAAGAAAGTGTGAGCTGGGAGTTCTTTAAACTATCCACATTCATTGATAAACTGGAAGGTCATGAGATGGAGTTGTTAAAGATAGACAAATCAAAGAATTCAAACGTTACTCAAGATGTAGGGTTGTACTACAAGATAGGAGCTCAAGAGAATATCACTAGCCTGAAAATCCAAACCGCTTTTAGCGCGAATCTGAATTCTACGAATCATTCGTCGTAGAGTCAAACTCAATCATTTCCGAAATATGATCAGAGTCCCCAGAATTCTTCGTATTCAAGCACGGGTTCAAATCAGAATAGTCAATCGAATTCTGATTCAAATGTGTTCAAATGCAACATTGCAGTCAACCTAAACAATGCCGTTTCTGAACAAGTCGCTAAACAACACCATGGCACTTCTTGCCACAGTGTTGGAATCGTATGAAAGTCTGGTGGCTGGGAAGATTGGTAATCCGGAGATGACCTCCGAAGACTATGATCAAGTAGATGAAGAAGAGCTTGAACTGGCGGATATCAACTGGTCATTAGCTTCGATCATCCGAAGGGTTACTAAGTTTGTTGCACTAACCGGTAGAGATATCGGGAATTCAAGAAACAAATTTGGGTTCGACAAAACAAAGGTTACTTGCTTCAGATGCCGACAGAAAGGGTACTTCTAAAGAGAATGCAAAAATCCAGAGGCAACCGGTAACCAAATTCCATTTGGAGGTGGCAGTGAATATTATAAGAATTCACTACAATACAAGCCTTTCCCAAAGAAGACTCAATTCGAAATCCAAGAGAAATCTTCCAATAACACAGAAAAGGCAATGGTTGATTCAAACGAAGATGATGGTTTTGACTGGAATTCATATATCGCCAAGAAGACCGGAGTTGCATTAATGGCCGAGATAGTAGAAGATACATCTGCTGAGGATGCAGCGTTGGAAAATGCAATGCTAGAAGAATACATGCAGCAAGCTGAAGAGGAGGAAATCTATCATCACACAAAGGTGCAGGGTATCCTTTCTCCTAACATGACTACTAGTTTTGCAGGTTGTTTTGGTGATACAACATCTTTTGCTGAGGAGAAACTTGTGGTTGAAGAAGTCATCGTGATAAAAGAAATGAATGAAGAAAACCTCACAGAGATTGCCAATAAAGCTATGATGGCAAATCTGACAAAGGTAGGCCCAGAGGGTAAAAGTTGTAGAAAATGAAGTGGTTAAAGTACAAGTCGTTGAGGTTGCAAAACCATGTACGAAATGTGCTGAACCGTGTGTTCAATGTGCTGAAAAGTCTCAAATCATAAGCGAACTCAATGTGCATAATAACAATTTCAAATATGATTATCGCACAATGAAAGAGGCTTATGACAAATGAAAGATGATTACACGAGGCTTAATAATAATAACATCGAACAACACGACACAGTCAGAATGTTAAAAGCCACTTTAATGGAAAAACAAAAAGCTATTAACGTTTACATTAACAACATTACTGAAGTAAAACAAGAACTTCAGGACATGAAAATCGAAACTGAAATAGTTAGACAACTCTTAAAAAGCTATACCACAAATGCATATGTCATCGATCATATTCTTCCGACGATTCAATCGGAAGAAAATGTTTAGCAGGCCAAAGGTAAAAAAAACATGGAGACTATAGCAATGTTCCACCACCCCTATGCGAAAAGTATTGTCGCAAAAAGGCTGAGGGGATGGAAAAGGCGCTCAACATTGAACTTTTAACTGAAAAGAAAAATGAGATGCCTGAGAACATTGATATAACCTACACGAGTGATGATGGCGAAGTAGTGGTTAAGAATGTTGTTGAAAATGTTTTGAATAATTTTGATGATGGCAGCTATGAGAGCACCAACTCGAGTTCGAAAAATTCTGATTCACAATCTGAAGATGACGATACATCATCGGAAGATAGCCTAAGTGATGATCCTAACATTGTCATGTACAAAGTTAAGGATTCTGATAGACTATACTTCGATGATAGCTTTCCGATTCGGAAAGTGAAGGAAGATCAGCTTGATAAATTCTTCAAACTTGTTGAAGTATCATCAGAAGATTTGGAAATTAATGAAAAGAAATATTATTCTAAACCTAAAAGAAACAACTACCGAAGGAATGGTGGTGATTTTCATGAACATCTGAGAGCATGTTTGGGTTTGGAATTAGAAGAAGAACCAAACAAGAAAAAGTCACCATTTCATGGATATAAAGGTAAAAACATGGCATTCGTATATGGGACGAGCACGGTTCAGGAAGAAAATTTGATTGGAAAGCAATCAAATGATGATTTCAAAAAGGAAAAAGAACTTCGAGATAAGGCTAAAGCCGCAAGTGGTGTAAAACCCACTAGTGGACATTCTCATGATGATCGGACTTGCTTCAAATGCAATGAAGTTGGTCACATTGCACGTAAGTGTCCGAAATCTAAGCCGGTCTATCTTTGAAGAAAGACAAGCTCAGATGTTGAAAAGCCTAAGCAACCAAAGTTTGTAAAACCTGTCACAATTCTGAAAAGAAATGAATCTAAACTTGAAGTTAAACCTAAAACTAAATTTGAAAACTCAACTTTTGAAAAAAATGAAACTTCCAAGACAAATGAAAACAAAGATTCAAGGTTTTACATAAAAAGGGCAATGTTAAATCACAATCCTGGATTGCTAAAAAGAAATCATCAACATCTGAAGTTACCAAGACTGAGCAAGTTAAGATTGGTAATCAAAGTGCCTAATTCTGAGATTAAAACCGAAACTGTCAAATCTTTAAAAGATAAAAAGAAAGTTAAGTTTGAAAATGATAATGACAGTGAAGTCTCAGATGGTGATTTTGAGGATGATTATGATGCTTATTATCCCAAACCCAAGACCAAGAAGGCTTGGGTCGCGCTTTTTAACTGAATGTTAACATGTGCAGGGGCTCCAGAGATCCGTTTTATCAAAGTGGATTCTGGATAGTGGAGCTTCAAGGCACATGACCGGGATGAAATCTCTTCTCTTTGATATCAAAGCTATAAATGTGGATATGTTGGCTTTGCCGGAAATCAAGGAGGAAGGATCGTCGCTGAAGCAAAACTCTCAAATGGAGTAGTATCGTTTGATCGTGTGAACTACATTGCGGAGCTAGAGAACAATCTTCTAAGTATCTCACAGATTTGTGATAAACAGTTCACTATTCACTTCAATGATAAAGAGTGCATCATTCTAAAGTGGGTTTCAAGATTCCTGATGATTGGATTCTCATGCACCCCCCACGTGAAAACGATTTATATGTGTTGGATATGGGTGTTGCTACAAGATCATCGAAATCGGCTCAATGTTTTGTTACAAAAGCCACGGAGAAAGATTCGATTCTATGGCACAGAAAAATGGGGCACATTCATCTAAGAAAAATGAATTTTCTAGTTCATAACGATTTGGTCGAGGGGGTGAATCTTCGAAGGTTCCACATGATGGATCATTGTCTTGAATGCAAGAAAGGGAAGTAGATCAAGAAATCACATCCTAAGAAGATTCTGAATTCCATAAAGTTGCCGCATGAACGTCTACATATGGATCTTTTCGGTCCGGTGAACGTCCGAAGCATTTCAGGAGATCTATATTGTTTAGTCGTCACAGATGACTATTCTCGATATTCATGGTTTTCTTTCAAGATTCTAAAGATGAAACGTTCGACAATCTGATAATTCTCTTAAAGAAGCTCGAAAATCTATATCATCTCCTTGTCAGACGTATTCGCAGTGACAACGGCACGTAGTTCAAGAACAACAAAATGAAAGAGTTTTGCAACACCAAAGGAAATCTGCACGAATTCAGTGCACCTTATACTCCACAACAAAATGGCGAAGCTGAGAGGAAGAACAGAACTTTGATCGAAACAGCAAGAACAATGCTTGCAGACTCAAAACTTCCTGTTAGCTTCTGGAGTGAGGCGGTTGCAGCGGCTTGCTATACTTTAAACAGGGTCTTAACTGTCAAACCGACTAAAAAGACATGTTTTGAAATGATCAACCGAAGGAAACCAAATCTGAAATATCTAGAGCCATTTGGTGCACCATGTACTGTGATTGATCAAGATGGAAAGTTTGGTGCTAAATCACTTGAAGGTTTCTTCGTTGGTTATGCTAGTCCGCTAAGAAGAATTTATGTTCCTGCTTTTATAAGGGTGATCGAAGCACAACACGTTGATTGCTTTCGGTATACAACTCCTATTCAAAGAAAAAGCGACGCGTGGTTGTTCAATTACCAAGATTTGTGGAAGTCATTTGACTTGCAGGAAGAACCGTCTGATGAAGAACTTGCAGATCTTTATTATGTTCAACAGTCGGCAAACCAAGAACAGATTCTAAGGCCAATTGTGGTTAGTCAACCCACCGTTGGTACTTCATCTTCTGGTGCAGGTCCGAGTAATAGTGGTGTTTTGGTTGAACAAGTTTCTGAAGCAGAAGCAACACCTTCTATAACTCCTGCAAATGACTCCACTGAACCAGTAAATACAACTACAAAGCCCAATATTTCTCAGAATCAGAATTCCGACTCTGATGAAGATCCAACTTTCGATGATGATGGAGAATCCTCTTCCGATGAAGAATCCGAGCAGATAACAAGCATGTTGAATCAATCTGCTGGCCCGAGCAATCAAAATGAAGCAACACGAGTACTCCTTCAGTTGATTTGATCGTTGATCTAAATATCACAAATCAGAACAGTACTGTTGATGTTCCTAGTGAGGAAATGCCACGATCTTATTCATACCATCTTTCAACAAACATTATTGGAGAGTTACAGACTTGTGTGCGAACAAGAAGTCAAATCAACAAAGCACTAAGTTGTTTCTATACTCGAGTGGCTCCACCTCAAGACTATTGTTATTATTCATGTTTCATATCTCCAATAGAGCTGAATACTGTGAATGAAGCTCTGGGTGATGAGAACTGGGTAATAGCGATGCAGGAAGAGTTGTTACAGTTCGAGAAACTGGGAGTCTGGAGGCTTGTTGACTTACCACCTAAGCATAAAGCTATAGACACGAAGTGGGTCTTCAATTACAAAAGAGATGATCGAGGTGTGATCGTAAGAAACAAAGCTCGGTTGGTTGTCAAAGGTTTCCACCAACAGGAAGGAATTGACTATACGGAAGTTTATGCACCGTTTGCACAATTAGAGTCAATCCGCATTTTCCTTGCATTCGCAGCTTGGAAAGGTTTTAAGGTGTACCAGTTAGACGTGAAATCCACATTTCTCTATGGTAAGCTACGCGAACAAGTGTACGTCGGCCAACCACTGGGGTTTGTCGATCCTCTGAACAAGAACAAAGCTTATCTCCTAGACAAAGCCTTATACGGATTACACCAAGCCCTGAGAGCTTGGTACGAGACGTTATCTCAACATCTCGTTGGAAACGGCTTTACTAGAGGCACAGTGGATAGTACATTGTTTACCAGAGAAGTCAGAAGTCATCTAATCATCGTACAAAGAGTTCGAAAAGATCATGAAGAAGAAATTCGAGATGTCTTCTATGGGCGAAATGAAATTCTTCCTTGGGTTACAAGTTGATCAGTTACCAGACGACATATTCATTCATCAAACAAAATATGTTCATGATATTCTGAAGAAGTTTGAAACGGATAGCTTGAAGCCGCTTTCTACTCCTCTGGCACTGAATCACGGAATTTGCATTGACGAAACAGGAACCAAAGTGGATGATATGCTCTATTGGTCGATGATAGGATCTCTTATGTATCTGACGGCATCTCGCCCAGATATCACCTGTCTTTGCGCGCGATATCAGTCCAGTCCTAGAGTATCTCACATGCAGATAGTCAAGAGAATATTCTGTTACCTGAAGGGATGTCCAAGCACCAGCTTGTGGTATCCAAAGAACGATAACTTCGATCTGGCAGGATATGCTGATTCTGACTTTGGGGTTGACAAGCTGAATTCAAAGTCTACGACGGTTGGTTGCCGGTTCTTCGGACTAGATTAGTAATGTGGCAATGCAAGAAACAAACCACGGTCTCTCTCTCAACTTGTGAGGCAGAATACATTTCTGCTGTAATGCCCCGCGTTTCTATACTTTCTATATTTGGAAACCTTGTACCGTACTTCTATTTTCTATAATCGTTGTATCTTGTATTCGTCTTTTGTTGTAAACGTTGTAAACCCAGACTTGGATAGTAATGAGAAACTCGTATTTTATTCATGTTGTGTTAATCATAATCTTGTTACACTTATACTTGTTCATACTTTAAACATGTAAACGTATTCGTGGTACTCTCAATCGTAAATGTGTGATAACTTGCAAACATGGTATGTATGCATAATCGAGACTCAAGCGTGAAACTCGTAATCGTTAAATTAAATTCCTTACGATAATACAGTTACTTATTCATTTATTAAGTTAGTTAATTCAAATTAATTAATTAAATTAATTAATTAAATTGATAAATAAAATTAATTGATTTATTTTACAAAAATTAAAATGCTAATTTTTTATAGATATATTAACATTTAGAATTTAATGTTAATATATTTCTTTAAATAAGTCCAAGGTTTAAATAGTAAATATTGAATTCTTGAACTACAGGAACCATTCCTGCCATTTATGAAACTGATTTAATGGGTTTTATATAATAAAAATAAATAAATCAACAAAACCGGATGCGCGGGACTCGAATCCGGGACCTCCGGTTCAACATGCAAGACCTTAACCACTCCGCCACTCGCCACAAATCTGAAGTAACCCGGGAACAAAAGCCTTATATGCTTTGTTCCCGGTCGAGATGAAATGCAGCAAGGGCGGGCAGCAGGTTTGGGGGGCGGGATTTTTGGGTTGGGTTTGTATCTTAAACACTTTCTAAAGCACTTAATACCCACTTAAACCCCACCTAACTTACCCTAATCCTTCCCATATAAAACCCAAGTGTTTCCACACATTTTACACTTTCTAAACTCCATCTAATCCCTCTCAAATCACCTCAAGATCCTTGCAACATCAGATTTTCGAGTAGAATTACCCATCTTCACAAAAGTGAGTGTAACTCACTCATTTCTTAACGAATTCCTTCCATTCTTTTTCCCACTTGCTTTGATTAACCTAAGGATCATTTCCATTGGTTTTCCATAGAAAACCAAGCTCTGGAATGACCAGAAAAAGGTTCCAAAGTGGACTGTTTTACTTTATGTTCTTATAAACTTGTTTAATCTCATACTTTTCTCATTCATCCTAGTGTTCTTGAACTCCTAATCACATGTATGATTATGGGGACTAACCTAGGTTGTTAAACTTGTAAATAGGAGTGTTTAATCACTCCAAACTTTCTGTTTTTGAAGAGCATTGAGCTCACAAGTTATGCAAGTTTTTAAACTTGTTCATGTGTGTCCACCAAGGAAGCTTGGGCTATCCTAACTTGAGACCACACATCACTTGATGATTTTCATCAAGATCCCAAGATAGTTTGCTAGACTTAAAGTGTCACAACCCCACCTAGCCGTTGACGATTGTCCTCGTGTGCTCACCGGGTTGTTCTGCACTTGGCTACTTGGTATCTAGATGTCACCTTTTTATTCTTGTCATTTATATTCTTGTATATCATGTTCTTGAACCCTCCTTGTTACCAATGGTAACTTGTGTAGTGGTGAACATAATCCGAGGTTCAAAGTGGATGGTTTATCCTCCCACCTCTTACTTGACTTACATGATACTAAAAGGTTCCAAAGTGGATGGTTCATCCTCCCACCTCCTATATGATTATATAACTATATGGAACTATATTATAATCCTAAAATCGAAACCTTGATAAAGACCTAATAATCAACTATCAAGTTATTAAGTTTAACACTAAAGTATGTAATTCCTTGTCACGATTCTAATAGGTCCCGAACCTATGAAATCACATCTAACTCGTAAGAGTTACTATAGTGTCAAGAACGAGTGTTACATCTTAGTGAATACTTTCGTATCATAATACTTTATCAAACTTATTTTTAATCATGCTCGAATACTCCTAATTTCCCGTTGAAACTCTATACTCATACGCCTCATTTCCTCTTGTAGGAAAATTCGGCGTCATCCTCGAACCAACGTCTTCACGGATTGTCAAGTGTAGAAAAGACTTAGCAAAACCGTAAGTACACTCGACCCACTTTTGTTTATAACACTTTTCGGGTGTAACATGTTTCCATATACAAAATCACGAACACTTAAACTTTATGAAACACACAAACGATCCCATATACATGAAAACTTGAATCTTATACTTGATGCTTGTCTTGGATATTCGTTATGCTATGCTTTAGTCATTAACTATTTTAGCCTTTGTTTGACATGCTTAGCGCTATAGGAATTCAAGCATCCACCTCCATCGTGTTATTCGTGAGGTCATGTTAAAACATCGTGACTGCGTTAAGGGTTTGATTATTAGCATTGCATGCCTTGATATTGCTCTTGTATAGATTTGGTTGCCATGAGGATTGTTTAAACTTATTCGTATACGTATGCTATGCCTAAACTTGTGTACTCGCCTTTGCTTTCGCATTGACATTATTTTTAAACATGAAGGAGATGATGCTAAGAAAACAATAAGCAAGGACTAGATACACACAAATTAGACGTTAGGTTTAATGTTGATGTATCAATTTTGTTATGACTTTGCAAATGTTATGTTGTTTCTTTGTTTTGTTACATTGATGTATTTGACAATTCTTATGAAATGAAATATGGTTTAATTAATTATTGTCACTTATTAATGTTGTGAGCAATGAGCAATCTCATTTCCGTCTCATCCCGATGTTTCCGCCATCGGTTGGGGTGTGACATTTGCTTCCAGCTGTTGTTCTCAAATCCTATGGATTTAACAACAGATGAGGGACTATGGATTGCAATTTCTTGATACGCCTTTATATGTAGACAATAAGGCAGCAATCGACATAACCAAAAATCCTGTTCATCACTCTCGAACTAAACACATAGAAATTCGTTGTCACTTCATTCGTGACTGCTACGGAAAGAAGTTGGTGCGAATAGAAAAAATCCACACCGATGAACAAAAAGCTGATTTTTATACCAAAGCTTTTCCTTTAACAAGATTTAAATATCTAATGAGACTTAACGGTATTAAAAATTTGTTGACAGGTGTGGAGGCAGAGGTTGAATACGGATCGGACGACGAGTTCACGTGATCCATATTGGTTTGTTATATCTTTTAGATTAGTATTTCTTAAAAACTAAAATACAAAAATATGTTTTTGATTTTAGGGGAAGAAATATTTGAGAAAATACAAAAACATAAGAAAATTTCAAAAAGTACAAAAACATTGAAAAAGACAAAAAGAATTTGGTGTCACAAAGGAAATGAGAGTACATCAATGGACTATCACAGTATGCTAAAGATTTGTAAGGTTTAAAAAGTGATAAACATGTCTTACTGTGGATGTGTCGATAGACTTTACACGTTTAGTAAATTGTTTCTGAGATATAAACTTAATTTTACAACTGCTTAATCTTGTGGATTAACATCTCTCGGATATATGGACTTAGTACTTCGAAATTTTGTTTGAGAGATTGCCTGATTCTGAGATACGAGTTCTTTATAGATAGTTGATATCTGGGGTATTATACAAGTTCTTCTGATTTTGCGGAAGCAATAGCCTAGAACTTCTATAATGCTTTTGCTATAAACCCCTAAAACTGCATGCAAACATGAAAAGAATCAAAAGATCTAATCATTTGCAGTGCTTAAAAGATTCCTTAAGTGGAACACACCTTTAAGTCGAGCCTTCATCTCTTTGTCGATACGCTGGTATTAACCTGAGCTCTCAAGGCTTCGCATTAACCCAGATACAGATATCAATTATGCTATATTCACTTGTAAGATGAAATCTAGGGAATCTTGTGTAGGAGTATATTCTGAGATGGGAACCATAGTTAAGTCAAGTTTCATAATTCTTACCTAAGATATCTTGGAACAATTGAGAAATGTTTCGAAGTTTAACTAGACAAAGATATCGACAATCTAGGTAAACGAGTTTAGAACTTAATATCATCAAAAGGTCGACGGTATTGGTGATATGTCTCAAACAACTGATATGATCCTTGGACACGAATTCACAAAAATATATGTCTGTAAATATGTTTGTACATAGTTTACTTGTTTCTGTACAGATATTAGCTACTTTACAGATTAAAACCAAAAAGATTTTCAGTGTGTTTTAGCATAAACTTGAAAAAATTCAAAAAGATTTTGTTTCTACATTAGTTGCTACAAGCCAATGTTGGAGAACGGATCTTCGAAGTCTGGTAAGGTGCTAAACTGGTGGAAATCTAATTGACAACGGGCTGGGAACTAATCTGTAAAGTCTGATAAGCCAAAACGATTAAAAGTTCATTAATTTGAAACTTGTTTTTGAGAAAAACCAACAGTTTGTTCATAACAGGTCGAACCGAGGTCATTAACTTGGACTCGGTAGACAAATCGGTTAACCAAGGTCATTAACTTGGACTTGGTCAACTGAGTGGATTGTTAAAACTAGTAAAATTGAAAAGTTCAGGGTCTAAATTGTAAAATTTGAAAAATTTTGGTTTTGAATTGATCAAGTTCGCCCGGACTTGTAATCAAGTTCGAAAGGACTTGTATATGCTTGAAATTTGTTAATAGTTAACAAGTTCGCCCGATACTAATCTTAATTTATCAGTGATGCGAGTTCGCCCGAACTTGTTAAGCATAAATATATTGCA
The DNA here is from genome assembly GCA_947069175.1 of Scalesia atractyloides. Taxonomy (NCBI): domain Eukaryota; kingdom Viridiplantae; phylum Streptophyta; class Magnoliopsida; order Asterales; family Asteraceae; genus Scalesia; species Scalesia atractyloides. Next base: position 62,786,624 of record CAMTDV010000010.1, on the reverse strand, counting down.
AGTTCGCCCGAACTTCATTATCAGTTTTCAATACAACAGAGCGAACTTGAGGCGATTTGAAGAGATTTCAAAATTGGCAAGTGTGTGTCGAATTGCTGCCCGATTTTAGAGTGAATCTTAGTGATTGGCACACTAAGAATCATGACTTTGGTGAATAATTTGAATTTGGACCGTGGATTGAATGTTTTTGAGTGCATTAGATCTGTTATGGACATTTGGATATATTTTAGGATGTTATAGATCGAATTGGACCATAAAATCAACTAATCCAACATAATCGATCATTAACATGGCTTTAATTTGAACCTTAAAGGCATGAACATTGAAATTACAGGTTTTGGTGAAAGGGATGACAAGTTCGCCCGAACTTGTCTATTGGTTCTTTGAACCAAGTTCGGCCGAACTTGTCCTCAGGAGATAAAAGGTTATATCTTTCTAAGTTCGCCCGAACTTATCTTGAAGCCTATAGAAATGTTTTCCTGACAAGTTCGCCCGGACTTGTCTGAATTTGGTTTAATTGTAAAATATTAACAAGTTCGCCCGAACTTGTTGAGAAATTGATTAAAATTGATAAACATGTTCACCCGGACTTGATTGTTTGTAATGAATTTATGTGTAATATAAGCCCACCCAAACTTAAAGATGTGAAATGATTAAATGACCAATCAAGTTCGCCTGAAATTGATGGTAGAATTTATGAAAATTGTCAAACATTACTAATTTTGTCTCGATCTACGTGTTTGCAGAATATTCAGCTCTCGTTTAATAAATTCCACAACACGTGCATTACACTAGACAAGACTATTTGTCCATCTTTGGAAGCATACGACAGTATTCTCGCGTTTATGGAGCGGATTCCGATCCACAAGGCGATCACAGAAAAGACGGTGGTTTACAGGTCGCACGTTTATAGATTTTGGAATTCTACGGCTATGAATGAAGATTATACAGTGATTAAGTCAGTGGTTCGTGAAGGAAATGAAGATAAGGAAATTACCGTGTCTGAAGATAATATCCGAAAGGTTCTGAATTTCAATGATGCATCGAATGATCCAATGATGCTTGACGAGATAATGGTGTGAGGGTGTTTTCGTCGCATGGGATATAAAGGGCACGTCAATGATTCGACATTGAAGAAAGGGGGAGTTCCTAATCCTTACAAGTTTCTTATGCACGAAATTATACACGCATTCAGTCATCGAAAGGCTGGACTGGACAACGTGCAAGATTACATGGCATGCATGGCTACATCACTTATTCTTAACAAGAGTTTCAACTTTTCTAAGCTGGTGTTCACACACATGAAGAATAATATGGGATCGAATAGACTCGTGATGTGTCCAAGGTTTGTACAAATGTTGATCGACAACAAATTTAAGAAGATAGCCAAGGATCCAAATGATATAGTGTATCTAAGTCACCTGGATGATACGACAGTTAAGAAGCTTATCATGTTCCAGAAACAAGCTTCAGCACCAATTGCAAAGCCTTTATTCGGTGCCATAGATTCTAAAAACTACATTGCGCCACCAGAATACAGGTATACAAGTGGAGGAAAGATGATAGCGGTGACGAGAATGAAAGGAACGCTGAGTTGGAATGGTTATCGACGTTTAAAGAGAAACGCAGTGATTGGTTTCTAAAGAAGGTTGTTGTTCAAGAGAAGAAGAAAACTTCACAAAAGCCAAAGAAAGTTGATACTATGTTAATCGATGAAGATGAGCCTGAAAATGTACAACCTGAAGCTGGTTCGAGTGCTGCAGTGGTTATTGAAAGTCAAGAGAAAACAGCACAGGAAGATGATGTTATATCGGCGACGTCTGACAAAGACGAAGATAGCGATGATTCATTGGAAATAGCAACAAAGATAGTTATCGCTGAAACAGTTGCAGAGAAACTCAAGGAAACAGATGCAGATTATGAACCAGAGACTGAAAAAAGGTTCAGACGAGGAGAGACCTAAAAAGAAAGCTAAACGTGTTAAGTCTTCTGCGAAAGAAACAACAACGAAGACTACAGGGTCTCCAAAAACAAAAGGCAAGAAAGTTCAAAAGCCTAAGAGCCGCCGATATGTTGGTCAAAAGAAAAGCACAGAAGTCACACAAGAACCTTCTGCTGCAAAAGATACAGGAGTTACACAAGAACCTCCTGCGGCTGAAACAGTGCAAACATCTGCTGTTCAAGAAACTATAGTACAGACAGGAGCTACACAAGAACCTCCTGAGTCTGAATTGCTCGAAATTCCAATCATTCAATCGCAAGATCCTCTGACAGCTGCTCAACCTGAAAGCTCAACTCCTAAAGCATCTACACCAAAGAGTACTCCTAAGTCTACGCCGAAGACTACTCTGAGGTCGAAGATTTTTGGAAATATTCCAAATGAGCCTGTTGATATTCAAGACATGAACGATTTCTTTCCAAATTCTGATATTGATGAACTTGAAAAGCGTGTTAAAGTTCTGGAAGATAAAGTTGCAAAGAACAAGACAGAAAAAGCTGCTTTGGAAAGTTTGGTAAAACAAAGCGAGGTTGAAAAGGAGATTCTAAGCGACCAAGTTAAATTCCTGGAAGGTGATCGAGGGTATTTGAAGGCCCTAATTGAAAGTTTACAGGACGCGAACGAGCGATTACTTAAAGAGATAGCAGAGCTACGATCTGAATGTGATATGAATGATCGAAGGTTTAATAAGCTGCAGAAAGTATTGACAAGCAGTTTGGGTATAGACTTTGCTGTAGAATATGCTCGAATGGATCTGCAAGTGGCTAAGGAAAAAGCAGAGAAAGAATTGTCTGAACAAGGGAAAGGCAAGAATGTGATCAAAAGTATGCCTGAGGTTACTGAGCCTGTGATTGAATCAGCAAAAGTTTTTGAGTCTGTGGTTATTCCAGAAACAGAAATTGATCAAAAAGACGATGAAGAAGCTGAGGATAAAGATGATGATGATGAACCTGCAGATGATGTAAAAGACGACTCCGACAACGATGATGGTAATAATCATGATGATCAGGGAGGAGTTGGTCTGAAAGTTGTTGATACTAAAGTAATAGAAGAGTTTGATTTTTCTTCGTTGCTGAATGATGAATCTAATAGAATGGAAGATCAAAATCAGGGGGAGCAGACAGGGGGGCAAAAAGATGTTGATATGACTGATGCTATTACGGCAATGCATGTTGTTGCTATGCCTATGAAGCCTATGATTCTTATGTTAGAACACAATGTTGAGGAAGGCGAGTATGTTCATAATTACTCGAAAGAAGATTTGGCAAAGCTACTTGATGTTGATGCTGAAACGTTCGATTTTGATTTCGAAGAGCAAGTGATGAATGTTAATACGTTTGAGCCGAATGAGTATTGTTACAAATGTAGATATGAAGCCGACGATTACAACAAAGTGATCATTGAAGATTGGTCGTCAAATGATGAGAAAGATGAAACTGAAAAGTATGTTGGTCAGAACACTGATAGTTTTCCAACTTTTGAAGAGATGTAGGAGCAGTTAAATGAAGATCTGCTGAAAGATAAGATGGCAGAGTCTGTACATGAAGGTAAAATCCCTAAACCAATGACGAAAGAAGAAATTGCACAAGCAAAGAAGTCCTGGTTCAAAGAGATGCCAAGAGAACGAAAGTTTAGACGTCCATTAGCATTCTTTACCAGAGATAAAGATGTTTCATTGGGAGATATATTGAGCTGGGGATGGTTTAAATAATTGAATGTTTATGACATTAAACGTGAGTTTGGAGTTCAGTACTTCAAATAATTGGCAGATTTCAAGACACTTCCATATTGGGATGTTGACGAGTTGGTACAGACGAGAAATGTCACATATCATATGAAGTTTATTGATCAGTTGCTATGGAAGATGATCAAATTCGAAGCGACGAAAGGTTTCAGGTACTGGAAGCCATTCATTCCTAAACGTCGTATCAAAACGAATAAGAAGACTGGAGAAAAGGATACAACGTTAATCATGAAGCGTCCAAGAGCGATGAGAAACATGCCACTAATGCCGATTGAACAAAATTTCCATCCATTGTTTAAGTGGTGGCAACTGCATCCGACAACGTGTGAAGCAGTGATTGCTCTGAGATTTGAAGATCATTTGGATATCACTCAAGAAAGGATTGAAATGTTTCAGATAGAAGGTTTGAGAGGGTTACGGAGAACGATTCGAATACTAGACCCGATGTGGCTAGTGAACTGCTCAAAAGAGGATATCAAATGTTTATTCTTCAGTAAGATTTGTTATGAAGAGCATGAGAAAGAACAAGCGATGCAATATCAAAGGGTTGTGAATGTCTGTTATGCTCATGAAGTTAATTCTGGAAGAATGTGGGAATCTAGTTGGAGAGAGGTAGAATGAGAAAAGTTTCTGAAAAAAGAAAGGCGTCAGGAACAATTTCTAGAAAGAACAAAGGAGGCAAGACTCAGACGTTTTCAATTCATGACCAAAGTGCCACCTACATATCAAACGCCGATTCCATCGCAAGAACGAAGAAAGAAGCCAATCAAGAACTTCTTTGGACGTGTCAGACAGAGATAGAGCTTTGAAGACTGATCAAGACGAAGACGATATCCAAGGGGAGTCTGTTAGTACATAATTTCGATGTCTTAGTCTTGGATCGAGTCTGTTTAGTTTGGCTAGATTATGTCAAAGTATAAGGGTATTTATGTAAATACTATACAAGTTCGCCCGGAATCAATAAGTTAGAACAAGTTCGGCCGAACTTGTTCAAGACAAGTTCACCCGAACTTGTCTATCCCTAGCGAACTTGTATTAGTATAAATAGCCAGCCTTAGTTTGTCATTTGTAACTTCTGCAACTTTGTCACTTGTACGACGAAGCTCTGCCCGATCTGGATTTGACATGTATTTGACATTTATGATCAATAAACAAACATTAAACGAGTAATCTTTGCATATTCGATTAACTTGTCATATAAATTCCGCGTATATGGACAATAGAAACCAATTTAGGTTCCCAAGCTATTCAGGAGCGATCTAACAAAAAGAAAAGTAGAAGAGAGTTAAAAAATAAAATTACAAGAACGCCAGATAGTAGTGAGCTAGACTCACTTAGAATGGCTGAGAATAGTCTGCCAAAAGTCTGGAATTTCAGTGTGAATGTAAGAAGATTCAGAAAGTTTGAAGGAGTGAAGTGGGTTGGTATTTGTAGAGGAAGTTGCTGCCAAATCCACTTTGTGCGAAGTAGCACTTCGTGCGGAGTGTTCGCTTCGTACGAACCGGCCATCACTTGGTCCAAAGTGAGTGCTCACTTGGTACGAAGGGAGTCCAGTTCGCACGGGAGTCTTAGTTTGGGCTGTCGTTGCGTATTTTAATCGATTTCCAAGTATGATGTTGTAACGTATAAGTAAAGGTTTGCATGGAAACACGTATTAGATGACTGATTGCATGTATAACAAGTATGAATAAAGTATAAATTTCCATTATGATCAAGTCTTAGATTACAAGATTGGAAACGAAATGCGAACATGACATGGATAAAAGTTTCTATAAATAGAATCACGATTACACTTTCTAAATAAGGAAAGTACAAAAAAAATGTGAAGCGTTACATAACATATCTAGAGCCGTTACTTGAAGAGAAGCCGACCATGGAGATCAAACAAAATTGAAATGTAGAAAATGAGAAAGTGGCTGAAGAGTTGGATAGGTGGCCCGTGAAGGAATTAGATGTTAGATTGCCACACACACCAACAAGAACACGGGAGAAGGCGCGAAGGAACTTGGATGGATAAACTTTGAGGATTCAAAGATGGTGCAACTGAAGCTTAAGGCAACAGTATAGTGCAAAGACAACCGTCTTGCTCATTACATGTCTTATATCAGGTTTGGTCCAGGTAATTTTAAATTTTGGTGGTCAGACCCGGGGTTGGATAAAGGAGAAGCCTCCTGATTGAGGATTAAGTGTGGGGAGGTCACCCGAGTTGTAGATTTTGTATTATGGGACACTTTTATTTTTGAGTCGGGTTTATTTGTTTTGTCTTGCGCAGGTTTGACTGACCCGCCTGTACTCAATCCCCATTCGGACATGGATTTGAAGTTGTTTATCATTATGTAAAGTCAACCCAAGTGTACTAGTTGTTCAGCTGAGTGTGATGGAAATGCTATATACGGTCGTGCTTGCATGGAACTTCACATCTGAAGACTATGCGCTCCCACCAGGCGAGTTTGTTCCATGTTTTTGCTGTTTATTTTTATTTATTTTTAGATGGTTTTCCATTCACATTGAGGGCTATGTGAAATTTAAGTGTGTGGATGGGAGACTACGTCTTTTTAGGTAGATTTGAGTCAAAAAAATTTAAAATTAAAAAAATTGAAAATGTTCCAGAAACTTTTTGCAAATAAATGGAAAATGATAGAAAAATTGGGATTTTTGGTTTTCAAAATATTATACATATGAGATAACATAAATACAAGACGTATTTTCTAGGATGTACTTGCAGGCCCAGCCGACTTAGAGGGTTCCCTAGATTGTTCTTAAGATTGCCTGAATTTTAAATCATGAAGTCTTGTGGGTTCTCATCTTAGGAGAAATAGAAAAACTAGAAAAACCGAAACTGTTGATAGTATAAAAGGAACCACTATAAATAAATAACCTATAAGTATTTTTAATTCAATTGGCACATCTTATCCTTTTTATGAGAATAAATCTGGATTCAAGTGGCGTCTAAAAGAATTCCATCAATTATTTATATGAGCTATTTTAATAAAGATGACTGAAGCCTGTGGTATTAACAACTGGGATGGTGACTCGGGTGGAGTATACCCGCTAGGTAGAAGTTAGAGAAAAAATGTGAGGCTTATAGTGTTTTCCACTGGGATAACGACTTGGTGATAATGCCCTCTAACTTAAACATGATAAAATAAATTGCTAAAGCTCATAATTATCATCCATCATTCCATAAAAAAATAATTTTAAATACATAAGGGTTATTTATATAAAATGATAGATATTTTATCTTTTCCTTACAAGCTTTACATGTGATTGAGTGGATTAGTGGACCTTGAGTGTGAGATCTTTAGATGAATTTTTAATTTGAACATAATGCTAGCATGAAAGGGGTTTGTTGAGTTGGCGGTTGGGTTTAGGTGGGCAACTATACCGATAATCGTTGTTAAACGTGTTTATGTTTTTAAATTAAATAAATTAAAGTTTTTGAAACCATTTATCCTAGTTATGATTCCATTATGAAGCTTTTTTAGGGACGAAAAAGAGATAAGTGTGAGGATATTTGATACGGTCTAAAATATATATTTTTATATAAATATTTCCTATATTTTTAGTGGTTTTAGAGTTGTTTTTATTAAAATTCACTCATAGTTGGGTCATATTTAGAGTGATGATTTTTATGAAAACAAACCATAATGATTAAGAGTTGATTAAAGCTCATGTTGTTAGTAGATATTACTAATTTGATTTTAGTTGAATTTCATTAGTTTGTATTAAAGGAAACAAATTAAAATGTGAATTCTTTTCTAATATCATTTATAAATATAATAGGCTTAATTATTTGGTGTACCATTATTTTAATAGAGTTGGCCCCTCTATATAATGATGCAATTATTAATTAGAATACTAGAAGGCTTGAACAGTGGCATATTAATTAGGAGATACCTACCAGAAGCAATGCAAGAATCTGTCACTGCGCTCACAAATTTTGGGCCAGTTAGAGATGCAAGAGGCTAGGCCCACATGATGTTGGGCATCGCAAAACATCGGGTCACATGTTCTTTAGCGTAGGATAGGGCTGGCAAATCGTGTCTTATCAGGTTTAACAGGTCTCTAACGACGCGCATAACACAAGTATTAAACATGAATACAACTCATTTAACTACTTTATATCTCATGTTCATAACACGGTTTTATGTTTTATGTACCAAGAAGAAGAAATGATGGGTCCTAACCTCATAATTATATTGATTTTTTAAAAAGTAAAAAATCATGTTATGTACTTTTTCAGTAAACAGGTCTAATCGTGTCTTATACAGATATCTATTGCTAGCCCTAGCGTAGGAGAATCATATATACTATTACTATTACTATTATTACTATACCATACAAAAAGAGGATGGGGGAATAGTGTCATGCCTCTCTTCCGTTGGACCAAAGAATTTATTATTTTATATCCATTTTAAATTAGGTTTTCTTCAGTTTAAAATTACGTTTTTACCCCCTGCTCAAAATAAAATTATGCTTTTGTCCCCAGCTAAAAATTACGATTTTGCTCTCAATTCAAAATTACGATTTGGTCCTAGCTCAAAATTACGTTTTCGCCCTGGTTCAAAAGAAAAATATGTTTTTGCCCCCAGCTTAAATTTACGATTTTCCATCTCTTCAAAAATAGATTTTCCCCTGTTTAAAAAATTGTGATATCGCCCTTAGTTCAAATTACGTTTTTGCCCATGTTCAAAATAAAATTATGCTTTTGGCTTCAACTCAAAATTATGATTTTGCCATGGGTTCAAAATAAAATTATGGTTTTGCCTCCAGCCTACAATTACGATTGTGCTTTTAGTTCAAATTTATATTATTGTGTTACCCCAAGTTCAAAATTACGAATTCGCCCTTGCGCAAATTTACAGTTTTGCCCCTGGTTTCAATTTACATTGCTGCCATCATTTTAACGTTTGGTAAATTACGATTTTACCCCAATCAAAAAATAAAACTTTCTCTTTGTTAAAAATAACAGTATTGCCAGTGCTTTAGTTTTTTTAGTAAAACTATAAAAGTGTTTTGTTTTAATTGGTTGACTCGATTTAATTGTTTTTGGTGTCAAGGCGCTGCCTAATACTCGCTCATTATTCGGCCATCGCCCCGCAACGCGAACGGGGCACTAACTAGTATATATATACACACATCATATAATCCCTTGAAAGAAAAAAAAAGATAGACCATACGATAGAATAGATAGAGACATACAGAAGGTTACAAAGGGAACGATTTTGGAGGTGGAAAGTTGATTGGTTTGAGGTTTAAGATAAAAGATTGAAGAATTGGGTTGGGTTCGCAATTAGTTAGTTTTCGATTTTGCAAGACTTTGTGTTTTTCATATTTGATACTATCAATTGTGATGTATTTAAGACTTGGTTTTCATTCTTGATTATGGTTATTGGCTACTTATTTTTCAACTCAAGTTTGTGATGAATATTTTTTGATAATCAGTAATTTCTTGGTATTTGTTAATTTATTGATAGAATAAATATTAAAGTAAGAGACCTAATTATTTTTGACTTGATGTGTGTGCATACTTTTTTCTAATTTATTATCTTATAATTGTTCCTCGTGTGTCTTTGTGAATGTGGTTCCTGTATAGATGCATGTTAGGTTACCTACTTTGTGTTCATAGCTAGTTTATGATGCAGGCATCCCATAGGAACATTGTTTGATAATTTAGAGGGAGTGTTCTAAGTCACACCCTCAATTTCCACTTGCGGAGTTTTACTGCGAGGCGTGTGAACAAACCAGAATCTGAAACACTAGTACGTCGAATGACTCTATATGATTTGATAATACGTTTTCCACAAATCATTTGATTAACCCATCATCGCAGATTTTAGATTGTCTTATTTAGTTACCAAAGTTTAGCGGAAGCATTAGTTTAAGTGGTTGAGCGGGAGCATAAAAATAAGTAGAGAAACGGGCGCCAACACAAACGCCAAAACAAATGAAAACCCAAAACTATGTTTGTAAATGAGACTCGATAAAAGATGTCTTGTTCAATGCATGAGAGTGCACCTAGAGCTCCTAGCGTCCTGAGAAACATGTAAAGAAACAAGTGTCAACATTAAAGATGAGTGAGTTCACAGATTTTCATAAATTCGTTTGTTCGGTTATGAGTTTGTTTCCCCCGTTATCCCTAACCCGGGATAACGATTTAGTTCCATTATTCCAAACCCGGAATAATAATGATGTTTGTTCCATTATTCCCAACCCGGAATAATAAGTTGTTGTTTCCATTATCCTCAACCCGGGATAAAATAGTTGTTGTTTCCATTATCCTCAACCCGGGATAATATAGTTGTTTCGTAATTAAGTTCAATGTTAACATATATAGGTAGCTAGCCTAAAGTTATGTCACGTAAGAGTTCGCGATCGAAGCTTACTGTTGTGCCTCCGTGTTGCCAGGCCTATCACTGACCATGGCGAAGTTAGGCCAAATTATTCACCCTTTGACCATACCCGGTCGGCTAGCGCGACTAGCTCGGATGGGGCTTGTCGGGCCCAGTAGTACTACTTATAATTCCCCCGCTATTAAAACCCAATACTAACGATCCGAGAGATTGACGAGGACTTAAGTGATATAGCTGCTTAGTGACCATAACATTACATTAACATCAACTTAGTTACCGAATAGTTATGTGACGTTAATTTCGTATAACGTAAAGAGATTGAGTTTGAAGAGTGTATACATGTTTCTCCCCCTGTTGTTTAAAAACCGGATAAAGTTAGGGGCCGTGAACTCACCTTTAGTTGCTCGGTTAGTGTAGCAAAGATGTTGTAAGGGATGGGACCGCTAATTGCGTCCTAACAAACCGATTGATTTCAAGTCAGTGTGTGAACACACCAATACAGATTCTACACTTAATTTACGCACAAAATGATACACACAAACAACATACCTAACAATCAAACATGCATGCAAGTATCCTCATGTGATCATAGTAATCAAAACAATTTATCATGAACATAATCCAATCCATGTAACACTTTGGTGCACACAATCACAAGTTATCAAATTTCAGCTTACTACTCATAGTTCAGCTGTTTTCTAGGATTTTTATAAAATAGTTCCAACGTTCCAAAAATTCCAATTATTTTACAGCAGGTGAAATTTATAATGTATAAATTTATATAAATTTTCCAAGTCCTAAATCTTTACCAATTAACCACAAATATTAATATACTATGCTGCAGTCAGATTCGTCGCTTTCTGACTGCAGTCCACGGAAGAATTTATTTAAAAATCACTGATCGTCCAATTAACAAAATTCCAGTTGGATTTGCCCGGAAATTTCCATACCTAGTTGCTTTACAAAATTCATGACTCGACTCCCTACCGATTATAAAATCCAGCTCGATGAACAACCAACAAAATTTCAGGATTTTCACAACTTTAGTTATTGAACTTATTTGGCCACTTAAAAATATCAAATGACTTCAGAAAATTATGAATCCAGCGCCATTAGATTCGTTATTCAAATCTCTACGTTCTAGACATCAGAAAATCCGTTTTCGACAACTAATGACCGAGTTACAGCCAGATGAAGTCGGCTGTAACTATTACCCAGCAACCTGTTTCAGCATATTGTTATCATAGATTTGCATAAACCGTCCATATAATTAACCTAGGCGATCAAGAACCGATTTTCTAATCATAGATCAATACCAATATCACATCCATGCAAACCCTAATCAACATCTCTAGTTTTTATAAACAAATACAGCTTATGATTTCAGATTTTCAAACAAACATCCAACTTTCAACCTAGCCTTAACAATCCGAAAACAACACAATCGTTTCATTCAATCATTCAATCCGAAAAACAACAAAATCAAAACACATGTATCCGAATATGATCTTGTAACATATGATAAATTCTAATCTTTTAATGATAAGGTAAACGAACCGTGAGTAAGATAAGGAACCGGTGATCAAAGATGCTTGCGGCCGAGAGATGAGGATGAAGTAGGCTGTTTGTGATCGAGGAACTGAACAATGGGCTGATCTCGCGACCGAATGGAATGTAACAAGGGCTGATCTGATCAAGGTGATGAAGGAAGAGGTTGCTCGCGATCAATGGGACAAGAGTAAGGCAGCCGACGGCTGTTTTGCTATTAGGGTTTGTGTTTGTGAAGGAACATGATGAGTGTTAGTATATATAGGCGCAAAGAGATGAGGATTACGGTTTTGGCTTGAGCTCGTGGCCGAGGAACTTGGGTTGGTTCGGTTTGGGTTTGATCTTGTGGCCGAATAGTTCGAGTTTAAGGTTTCCTAGAGTCACAAGGAGTTCGGTTTTGTGTTTGATCTTGCGGCCGAATAGTTTGAGTTTAAGGTTTCCTAGAGTCACAAGGAGTTTAAGGTTTGGTTCATGTCGCGGTTCGGTTCGGTTCGTGTACATATTTACCATAATTATTTTATAACTAAAACAATCATATAATCGCACATCACGTATTCATTAACTCGTACACGTTTAATACGTAGCATACAATTTATTCGACAAGTATTGCGTTTAAGTTATCCGAAAAACCTGGGATGTCACATTATCCCCATGTTGAAAGAATTTTCGTCCCGAAAATTGAGTAAACGCGGTTTAGAATGTAGCGTACATGTTTAGAGTGCCACGCACAAAGAGTTAGTTCGTTTATGATGGTACGCGAAGTTACAAGAAGTTCCCAAGTGCCATGCACAAGAATTTAGTTAACAATGGTACACGAAAGTATGAGAAATTTCCAGGTTGTCACATCATCCCCATGTTGAAAGAATTTTCGTCCCGAAAATTTAGTTACTGGTATCGTTAGTTTGCTGCTCAGTTGCGAAGAGGTGTGGGTATTTGCTTTTCATTTGGTCCTCTCTTTCCCACGTGAACTCCGGTCCACGCTTAGAGTCCCAACGAACCTTAACGATCGGAATCTTGCTGTGCCTTCGAGTCTTGATCTCACGATTCATGATCTCGATAGGCTGTTCCACAAAGTGTAGTTGTTCATCCACTTGGATCTCATCCAATGGAATAACTAGAGTTTCATCTGATAGACACTTCTTCAGATTTGACACGTGAAATACGTTGTGAACTCCACTGAGTTCGGCAGGAAGGTCTAATTGATAAGCTACGGGTCCAATACGTTTCAAGATTACAAACGGGCCTACGTACTGTGGGTTAAGTTTGCCCCGTTTTCCAAAGCGGATTACACCCTTCCAGGGTGACACCTTTAGTAGGACGCGGTCGCCTACTTGAAATTCGAGCGGTTTGCGTCGTTGATCAGCGTAGCTTTTCTGTCGATCTCGTGCCGCCGCCATGCGGTTTCTGATTTGTACAATCTTTTCAGTAGCCTCAAGTATTAACTCAGGGCCTGTGAGTTGACTGTCACCGACTTCTGCCCAGCAGACCGGTGATCTACATTTACGACCGTATAATGCCTCAAACGGTGCTGCCGAAATACTCGTATGATAACTGTTGTTATATGAGAATTCTACTAGAGGCAGGTGGATTTCCCAACTATTTCCGAAGTCTACGACGCATGCCCTAAGCATGTCTTCCAAGGTTTGTATGGTCCTTTCACTTTGACCGTCAGTCTGAGGGTGATAGGCTGTGCTCATATCTAAGCGTGTTCCCAACGCTTTCTGGAGTGACCGCCAGAAGTTGGACGTGAAGCGAGCATCTCTATCTGAGATGATGGATGTTGGCACTCCGTGCCGAGAAACTACTTCCTTAATGTAGATGCGAGTCAACTTCTCCATCTTATCTGTTTCTTTAATAGCTAGGAAGTGTGCGGACTTAGTTAAACGATCCACAATCACCCAGATGGTATCGCAACCACCCAAGGTTCACGGGAGTTTAGTGATGAAATCCATCGAGATCTGATCCCATTTCCACACTGGGATCTCAGGTTGTTGAAGTAGCCCCGATGGCTTTTGATACTCTACCTTGACTTTTGCACAAGTCAAACATTTACTCACGTAGGTGGCTATATCGGCTTTCATGTTGGGCCACCAATACGCAACTTTAAGGTCTTGATACATCTTATCTGAACCCGGATGGACAGAGTATCGGGATTTGTGAGCTTCGTCCATGACTAGCTCTCTGAGGTATCCGTAGAGAGGTACCCATATGCGATTCATGAAATACCGGGCTCCATTGGGTTTTACTTCCCAATCGCGTTCCATTTTTCCCACCGATTCGGCCTTGATGTTTTCCTCCTTAACTGCTTCTAACTGGGCGTCGCGTATTTGTTCGGGTAGCCCCGAATGAATAGTGAGTTGTAATACTCGTACACGACGAGGTTTCAAGTGTTCCTTCCTACTGAGGGCATCAGCTACCACGTTAGCTTTACCCGGGTGATACCGAATGGCACACTCATAATCGTTCAAGAGTTCGACCCAGCGACGCTGTCGCATGTTCAACTCCTTCTGATCAAAGATGTGTTGGAGGCTCTTGTGGTCCGTAAAGATTGTACACTTTGTTCCATAGAGGTAGTGTCTCCAAATCTTAAGTGCAAACACTACTGCTCCCAATTCCAGGTCATGCATCGTGTAGTTTTTCTCGTGAACCTTCAGTTGTCGCGACGCATACGCGATGACCTTATCGCGTTGCATGAGTACGCATCCCAATCCCTGAATGGAAGCATCACAATATACTACAAAGTCATCTGTCCCTTCCGGCAGGGACAGAATGGGTGCACTGCAAAGTTTCTGTTTCAGCAATTGAAAGGCTGCCTCCTGCTTGTCACCCCAAGCATACTTGATGCCTTTCTGGGTGAGGGTAGTAAGCGGTTGTGCGATCTTTGAAAACCCCCCGATGAAACATCTGTAGTAACCAGCCAAACCCAAAAATTGGCGGATCTCCGTCGGTGTCCTGGGTGCTTCCCAGTTTTTGATGGCTTCAATCTTGGCAGGGTCTACGTGGATACCCTTTTCATTCACGATATGCCCGAGAAACTGAACTTCCCGAATCCAGAAATCACACTTCGAAAGCTTGGCATATAGCTTTTCCTGTTGAAGTAATCCTAGCAGTAATCGTAGATGTTCAGCATGTTCTTCTTCACTTTTGGAGTAGATGAGTATGTCATCGATGAACACAATGACAAACTTGTCGAGGTATGGTTTACACACGCGGTTCATGAGGTCCATGAACACCGCAGGTGCGTTGGTGAGACCGAAGGGCATGACCAAGAACTCATAATGGCCATACCGAGTACGAAATGCCATCTTAGCGATATCCTCCTCCCTGACGCGTAGCTGGTGATAACCAGACCGTAAATCAATCTTGGAGTAGTAGCTTGACCCTTGAAGTTGGTCGAAGAGATCGTCGATGCGAGGTAACGGGTATCGGTTCTTGACAGTAACCTTGTTGAGTTCCCTGTAGTCGATGCACATGCGGAAAGTCCCGTCCTTCTTCTTGACAAAAAGGACTGGAGCTCCCCATGGCGAAACGCTTGGTCGGATAAATCCTTTTTCTAACAGCTCCTGAAGTTGGGTAGACAGCTCCTGCAGCTCAGCTGGAGCTAGGCAGTACGGAGCCTTGGCGATAGGAGTTGCATGGTTTGCCAATACGATTTCAAACTCCAATTGTCGATGGGTGGAAGACCAGGTAGTTCTTCTGGGAATACATCGGAAAAATCACGGACGACAGGGATGTCTTCTATACGTTTCTCGTCCTTAGGCTGTTCGGTAATCAGTGCGAGTAAAGCGAAGGAGTTCTTCCTCCGAAGATACTTCTGCGCTTGCATGTAAGAGATGATGTTGGTGACGGCGCTTGCCTTATCGCCTTGTACCGTCAGGATTTCGTCGTTCGAGAGCGGAATACGGATAGATTTTTCGAAGCAGAGAACTTCGGCCCGGACGTCGGATAGCCAGTCCATTCCGACTACCACGTCAAAACTACCCAGGGTAGTTGTCATCAGATCAATGGTAAAAGTGTGACCCGCGAGTTTGAGTTGACAGCCGGATACAATATGGGTCACATCTACAGAATTACCATCGGCTAATTCTATAACATAAGGGGTCTCTAATGGTTTAGGCGTGAGATTTAGGTTCTTCCTAAAAGACTCAGATATAAAGCTCCTATCCGCACCCGTATCAAAAAGCACAGTAGCAAAATGTTCATTAAGGGGAAACTTACCGGTGACCACGTTCGAGTCGTTTCTGGCCTCTCCGCGGCCCAATGTAAATGCGCGACCTTTGGCACCTCCTGTGCCACCGTTTCCATTGTTGTTGTTATTATTGTTGTTGTGGTTATTGTGTTTATTCCCACCATTGTTGTTGTTGTTACGCAGCTGTGGGCAGTCTCGTTTGAAGTGGGCAGTGCTACCACACTGATAGCATCCCCGGTTAATACCCTGCTACTGACCCTGGGGTTGATTTTGATTTTGTCGGGACATGATTTCCCCACGACAATCCTTTGCCGCATGTCCCATTTTGCCACATCGTTGGCAGCGATTTCCGGCACAAGGGCCGTTATGATGAAGATTACAGCGGTTGCACTGCGGCTTTCGACCTGCATAGCCGCTTGCGTTCTGGTTGTTGTTGTTGTTGTTGGCGGGCTGATTTTGGTGACCCCGGTGGCTGTTGAAATGATTGAACCGTTTCTGGTTCCCCTGTTGCGGCTGAGATGACGAAGACTGTCGAGCAGACGAGTCTTCAAACTTTCTTTTGTTATCAGGGGCAACTTCAGTTGTACCCCGTGCTGGCAACTTCTTTTGTTCCACCGCCTTATTGGTGAGTTTGTGCGCCAATCGGATTGCTTGATGTTCAGTTACAGGGTTACTAGCCATTACCATACCCTGAATCTCCGGAACCAGACCCCCAAGGTAGAACTCGAGCCGTTTCTCCACAGTGTTAGCCAGATCGGGACACAGAAATACCAAGTCATGATGTTTTGCTGTGTAAGCTTCGATGTCAGATCCCACCATCTTGTGGTTCCATAAGGCTTGCTCCAACTGTTGCACTCTGTCTCGTGGACAGTACTCCTCTTTGATTAGGGCCTTGAACTCGGCCCAGGTCATTGCATTGGCAGCAATAAGTCCACGCGTTTGGACCTGTGCATTCCACCAAGTTAGTGCCCCATCTTCCAGCGTTGAGGCTGCGTACTTGACCTTGTTGGCCTCTAGACAGTTGCACATTTCGAATACGGATTCAGATTTTTCGATCCAGCGGACCAGTCCAATGGGTCCTTCCGCCCCCGAGAATTTGCTTGGTTTCGCGTCGAGGAACATCTTGTAGGGGTTAGAGCCCCCTCCTGCTGACAGATTACAGGTAGTCAGCAAGGAATTTTACTAGCCTCACTATTAGATTTTCACACGAAAATTTAATAATGGTTACCTGCCGGTTGGTTCTGAACACCCGCTAAAGCTGCGTTCACGTGCTCTTGAATCATGGCAGCTAGCTCTTCGGGCGGCAAGTTAAGGTTTCCACGTCATCCAGTTGCCATTTAGATCTTCGAAACACAACACAAACACACCCCGATAAGTCTATATATCCAATATAGTTATCCTATTTCGTACTTTAATAATTATCAAGTTATGTCAACTCAATATATTAAATAGTCAAAAGAAATACTTGATTAACTGAAATTTCAACGTCTTACAAAAGTGCAAATCAAACATATGAATTCACTATAAAGTCTCAAGTTTAAACACAAGTGGGAAAATAAATAGACTGGAGGAAAGTAAATAAAATAAGCGAGACGTGTCAGTCGTCTACGTCTCCATCCCCCAAATCACTGTCGTTGCCGTCATCCTGCACGGCATTTCCAGCTTCTACAGCTGGGTCCTCCTCTGGATCCTCCTCTGGATCCTCCTCAGGGTCCTCTTCAGGGTCCTCCTCTGGATCCTCTTCCGGATCCTCTTCAGGGTCCTCCTCTGGATCCTCTTCCGGATCCTCCTCTACCGGCACTGGAGGGGCCGGTGCTGGTGCAGGTGCTTGATTTTGCTCTAACTCATGAATGTTCCAACTATTTTCCAGGACTCTGTCTTCGAGCCAGTCGGCTCTTATCTGCTCAGCACGCAGATCTCTGGCTAAGGTGTTACGAGCTATCTTACTCGTATGTTGCTCTTCCTCGAGCGAGTCGGTTTTACCTGTCAGTTGTCGGATCATCCATCCTTGTGCTAGGATGGTTTCCTGCATTCTTTCTAACTGTTCTTGTTGTCTCTGTATCATGATTCTAAGTAGGTCATTTCCTACTTTTACAGAGTTAACCGGTTCAACCGGCACAGCGAGGATTGGGCGTGATGACGACTCCTCCCCCAGAGCGAGCCTTTTCCTCGCAGCTGAGCGCGTTTCCACGCCATAAGATGGTAAGGGTTCCACCATAGGTGCCTTTCCTGGCGCTCTTGGTGGCGTAAGTTTGTCGGATGATGATGACGATGATGATGATGACATTGCCTGTTAGGTCGTGTAGTTAGTTACGAGTTTATTCATTTCTTATTATGAAGTCATAATCTACATAACACAGTTGTGGTACATTGCATAACAAGATATAACAGTTCGGTGCCAAACTACGTCTAGTGTCGTGTATTCAGCTATAGTTTAGGTCTACTTCTAATGCAAACCTGGTTCTCTATAGCTAGTGCTCTGATACCAATCTGTCACACCCTCAATTTCCACTTGCGGAGTTTTACCGCGAGGCGTGTGAACAAACCAGAATCTGAAACACTAGTACGTCGAACGACTCTATATGATTTGATAATACGTTTTCCACAAATCATTTGATTAACCCATCATCGCAGATTTTAGATTGTCTTAGTTAGTTACCAAAGTTTAGCGGAAGCATTAGTTTAAGTGGTTGAGCGGGAGCATAAAAATAAGTAGAGAAACGGGCGCCAACACAAACGCCAAAACAAATGAAAACCCAAAACTATGTTTGTAAATGAGACTCGATAAAGATGTCTTGTTCAATGCATGAGTGCACCTAGAGCTCCTAGCGTCCTGAGAAACATGTAAAGAAACAAGTGTCAACATTAAAGATGAGTGAGTTCACAGATTTTCATAAATTCGTTTGTTCGGTTATGAGTTTGTTTCCCCGTTATCCCTAACCCGGGATAACGATTTAGTTCCATTATTCCAAACCCGGAATAATAATGATGTTTGTTCCATTATTCCCAACCCGGAATAACAAGTTGTTGTTTCCATTATCCTCAACCCGGGATAATATAGTTGTTGTTTCCATTATCCTCAACCCGGGATAATATAGTTGTTGTTTCCATTATCCTCAACCCGGGATAATATAGTTGTTTCGTAATTAAGTTCAATGTTAACATATATAGGTAGCTAGCCTAAAGTTATGTCACGTAAGAGTTCGCGATCGAAGCTGACTGTTGTGCCTCCGTGTTGCCAGGCCTATCACTGACCATGGCGAAGTTAGGCCAAATTATTCACCCGTTGACCATACCCGGTCGGCTAGCGCGACTAGCTCGGATGGGGCTTGTCGGGCCCAGTAGTACTACTTATAATTCCCCCGCTATTAAAACCCAATACTAACGATCCGAGAGATTGACGAGGACTTAAGTGATATAGCTGCTTAGTGACCATAACATTACATTAACATCAACTTAGTTACCGAATAGTTATGTGACGTTAATTTCGTATAACGTAAAGAGATTGAGTTTGAAGAGTGTATACATGTTTCTACCCCTGTTGTTTAATAACCGGATAAAGTTAGGGGCCGTGAACTCACCTTTAGTTGCTCGGTTAGTGTAGCAAAGATGTGTAAGGGATGGGACCGCTAATTGCGTCCTAACAAACCAATTGATTTCAAGTCAGTGTGTGAACACACCAATACAGATTCTACACTTAATTTACGCACAAAATGATACACACAAACAACATACCTAACAATCAAACATGCATGCAAGTATCCTCATGTGATCATAGTAATCAAAACAATTTATCATGAACATAATCCAATCCATGTAACACTTTGGTGCACACAATCACAAGTTATCAAATTTCAGCTTAATACTCATAATTCAGCTGTTTTCTAGGATTTTTAGAAAATAGTTCCAACGTTCCAAAAATTCCAATTATTTTACAGAAGGTGAAATTTATAATGTAGAAATTTATATAAATTTTCCAAGTCCTAAATCTTTACCTATTAAGCACAAATATTAATATACTAGGCTGCAGTCAGATTCGTCGCTTTCTGACTGCAGTCCACGGAAGAATTTATTTAAAAATCATTGATCGTCCAATTAACAAAATTCCTGTTGGAGTTGCCCGGAAATTTCCATACCTAGTTGCTGTACAAAATTCATGACTCGACTCCCTACCGATTATAAAATCCAACTCGATGAACAACCAACAAAATTTCAGGATTTTCACAGCTTTAGTTACTGAACTTATTTGGCCACTTAAAAATATCAAACGACTTCAGAAAATTATGAATCCAGCGCCATTAGATTCTTTATTCAAATCTTTACGTTCTAGACATTAGAAAATCCGTTTTTCGACAACTAATGACCGAGTTACAGCCAGATGAAGTTGGCTATAACTATTACCCAGCAACCTGTTTCAGCATATTGTTATCATAGATTTGCATAAACCATCCATATAATTAACCTAGGCGATCAAGAACCGATTTTCTAATCATAGATCAATACCAATATCACATCCATGCAAACCCTAATCAACATCTCTAGTTTTTATAAACAAATACAGCTTATGATTTCAGATTTTCAAACAAACATCCAACTTTCAACCTAGCCTTAACAATCCGAAAACAACACAATCGTTTCATTCAATCATTCAATCCGAAAAACAACAAAATCAAACACATGTATCCGAATATGATCTTGTAACATATGATAAATTCTAATCTTTTAAGGATAAGGTAAACGAACCGTGAGTAAGATAAGGAACCGGTGATCAAAGATGCTTGCGGCCGAGAGATGATGATGAAGTAGGCTGTTTGTGATCGAGGAACTGAACAATGGGCTGATCTCGCGACCGAATGGAATGTAACAAGGGCTGATCAGATCACGGTGATGAAGGAAGAGGTTGCTCGCGATCAATGGGACAAGAGTAAGGCAGCCGACGGCTGTTTTGCTATTACGGTTTGTGTTTGTGAAGGAACATGCATGAGTGTTAGTATATATAGGCGCAAAGAGATGAGGATTACGGTTTTGGCTTGAGCTCGTGGCCGAGGAACTTGGGTTGGTTCGGTTTGGGTTTGATCTTGTGGCCGAATAGTTCGAGTTTAAGGTTTCCTAGAGTCACAAGGAGTTCGGTTTTGTGTTTGATCTTGCGGCCGAATAGTTTGAGTTTAAGGTTTCCTAGAGTCACAAGGAGTTTAAGGTTTGGTTCGTGTCGCGGTTCGGTTCGGTTCGTGTATATGTTTACCATAATTATTTTATAACTAAAACAATCATATAATCGCACATCACGTATTCATTAACTCGTACACGTTTAATACGTAGCATACAATTTATTCGACAAGTATTGCGTTTAAATTATCCGAAAAACCTGGGATGTCACATTCTACCTATTCTTGAGACCGAAAGGAGATAAAGTTAGGTTTGTCTTTGGTGCTAGGTAAGTGAGACCGGGAGGAGACCTGTCTAAGTTCCCTAGCATTATTTTCTTTCCTAAGTCTTGTTAATTTTTTTCTAGATTACCCCTTACAATCTTGGGTGTATTGTGATTACTGAGACCAGGAGGAGATCTAGTCTTTGGGTTACTTTAGTATTGTTGGAGAGACCAAGAGGTGATCTAACCCATACCAGTGAGCTTTATTTGACCTTTTTTCACACCCCGATTTCCACGTGTATCCCGGTGGGCCCGGTGGGGAATAATATGACGTAAGTTGATATCATCATAACCAAACAACACAGAGTAACACAATGGAAGTCTTGGATTTAAAATATTATTACAACCCGATAATGTTCAAATTTCAAAATAATAATTACACACGGATTGTAATATATATCCACAGGCGGATCGTAATAAAATATGTAACAAAATGATAACAGACTTTAAGGCACAGCTAAGGGTCGCAAATCCTCTATGTTGTCGCCTACGCAGCTTCCGGCCTATTTCGTATTGTACCTGTAACTTAATCTTTTTGAAAATACGTCAGTTTTCATTGGTAAGTACAATCAACCGACACATTTTGAAAATCTTTTCAAAAATGGTTTTAAGTGCACTTGGCACATTTTATAAATAACTTGGGATAGTACAAATGACCTTGTATACAGTTTTACAAGCCTGACAATACGTATGGGGCCCGGTACAGAAACCCGAGACATGATCGACTGACACACCACTTCTGAACTTTCACACAGAAAGTAGTTAATATAATTTGTAATTGACTGGTGTATGCCTACACCCCATGCTTTAAGTTTTGGCCACTAGCACTTTAGTGAGCCTAAGGATATCCCTGACACGGTCAAGCCAACCCTAATCTTTAAGTTATTAGACAAAACAGATTAAAACGGGTTACGTGATTTAGTTAACATCACAATTGGATCAAACATGATCTCATACCTGACCAAGCGGTAATAGTTTACCGTATCCCAAGCCCGTATATGGAAAATAGGTTAAAAGTATTTACCTGAGCTAAATCTTTCAGAAAATAACAACTCAGTCGCAAATCAAATAGTAAGCACAAGCACAATCTGCCGAAAGGCGTCTAGTCTGGAATGATGGTGTTATTAACCAATTAGAATGCTAACGATCCTTTGTAACATTTGTCAAAAACGGGTTTCCAAACCCGCTCCGTTTTGTAATCGAATATCAAGTTATAAATGTCACGTTACGTATTTATGGCTATTTTGATTTTTAATGATACATAATTAATAAACAAATTAAACTATAAAAATTATAATTGATAAAAAGTAAAAATAAAACAAATAAAAATAAAATGAGGCTGCCGGGACTCGAACCCAGGTCAGCCGGAAGAGAACTCCAAGACTTAACACACACACACATCACCACTCCGCCACTTGTTGTTTTCTGTTAACTCTAGGAAACAAATGAAATTTATAGTTAATCATAGATCAATCGGCTACGCTAAACTGAAAACCGTAATCGGCTATTCAACCGTCCAAAACGTTTGAAAATCGCGAATTCTGTTTTATAACCGATGCACCGACGATTCTAATCAAGTTTGCCTTGAATGAACTTGAATTCCAGAAGTGAATCGGTTTTTATAACCGAAGACATTCAATATCAGAATTACTTCAATCTTTGCTCTCTCTCGCGACTCAGAAACATTCTACAAACCTGCCATTTCACTTTCGTCATACATTTAATTCATCAGAAAAGTTTACTTTACTCGCCGGAAAAATTCTGCAAGTCGCCGGAAAACCGTATTCTTCATCAAAACAGTAAGTCTTTCAATACCTTCGTGGTATATTAATTGTTAAGCTATTTCTGACTCAAACCTTTCAATTGAAATCAAATTCAGACGTCGTTATCGGATAATTCCTGCTCGCCGGAAAATCTCTGAAAGTTCTTGTCTTCCACTGTAAAACGGTATGGACATTCAAACACTCTGTTAACGCTTGTTTAGCACTTCAATTCCACGATTAGCTAATCAAAACGGTTAATTTGTTCGCTCAGTGAAAGTTCATAAAAACAGAGCCGACGCCTTGCCAGAATTTCTGTGATAAATCATCCTCCGGTATGTTTACTTCCAACACCGTCTCTGCAATTTCATTTTAGTCTTATGAATGATTGTTAATCGTTTAAAAGCAAGAAACAGATTAGTAAACAGTTGACTGTAAATTCAGCGAAGAAGATGAAGTATGATAACAATATAAGATTAATTAAAATCGGTATTTTAAACGGGTTAGACACACAGTCCAGCGGTGGACTGTGTGCAAACAATACGCACACGCCGCGAGTTCGATCCCTGATACACACACCCACTCTGTTATAAAGATGTTTTATTTTTCTAACTGAACCGGACTAACTACGTTAGTTGTTAAGTATAATAAAAATCTGTGTAATAACCAAGTTAGACACACAGTCCAGCGATGGACTGTGTGTAGCGTTAAAGCACAGGTCCCGGGTTCGAGACCTGTACATGGCACCGGTTCGATGATTTAAAATGTTTTTGAAAATAAAAGAATTTTGAATAAGCTGAGTTAATATATAAGTATAATTAAAAACAGAATTATTTCGGGTTAGACACGTAGCTCAGTTGGTAGAGCTGCGTGCACGCGTACGGGAGGTCTCGGGTTCGAGCCTCACCCGGCGCATATAATTACACAATAAAACCGGTCAACAAGTCAAACGGTCAACGGTCAATGAAAAAGTCAACATATTTTTATATTTTTAATTATTTAATTTAATTTAAAAATCAATAAAAAATACTTAAAAATAATGTTTTTAAAGATAGAAAATAGCCTTAAACTCACAAAAATATATCTAGAAATCTTATTAAAATTATTAATAAAATCCACTCATTACTATATTTTTCCGTTATTATTTAGGTTAGTTAAATCTCGTTGTTCAATCCTTTCAACTCGTGCGCATCACACCATCTCCAATCAAACGCACCCAATGTGAGTGAATCTTTACAAATTCCCCGTTTTAATCACGTTTTTGGGGTGTATCATGTGTCTTGCCACTTATTATACTTAAATCATTGTGCATATATCATATCATGAACAAATGTGTGTTCAGTTTGATTCAATTGTTTGTGTGGTTATTGTTAGATTTAATTCATTATTTTCAGTACATGCAATTTCATAGGCCGCCGCTCCCCATTACATTATGAGCGTTGAGCATGTTCCCCATTACATTATGAGCGTGAACCTGGCGTGCCAACATACGATCGGCTCCGTTTGATTGAGCCTTGATCGCACAGACATTTATCATTTTCAGTACATGCAATACGATCGGCTCTGTTTGATTGAGCCTTGATCGCACAGTTTCATTCATGTTATATATTTATGCAAGTTGATATGTTATGGTATGCTGTTGGTATGTTATTGTATGTTATAGTTTGTGGTTGTTATTGCTACTGTTTGATTTTGTACATTTGCTCACTTATGTTTATTGCATAATTTTTCCTTGATAAAATAACAAGAAAATCAATTATAAATGTTTATCTCACAAGGTTCACTCGCCAACTTATGTTGACCCAAAAACCCCCATTTTTACACATGATACAGGTGAACCAGCTGCAGCCAGAAACACATAGGATTGGCCTAGAAGAATAAAATGGTTTAGAGGTTGGAATTGTTTAGTTGGTTATTTTTCTTTGTATTTGTATGGACATGTTTGGATTATTGAGAATGTAATTTTGATTTTAATAAATATGAAACATAATAGTAAATATCATGAGCTTTGGTGATAACCCAATTATGCCCTGACTCTTATTTCGCTGCGGGTCGGAGTGTGACAGATTGGTATCAGAGCCATGACTATAGGGATATAGGATAGGTTATTAGACCCTTTGAGCCTATACTATAGTTGAATAGAAATTTTTAAAAATTTTTGTGTGTTACATGCCAAATTTCATGATGCTTATATGTTTTATGTTAAATGTTACATTCAATGTTATGCAAGCATGTTCATAAGTATATATTATCATATAATGCCTATATGAATCATATTCTCATAACATATTATATCCAAAGCACACACCACATCATTTTCATGATTGCTTCTACAACGATTTTTGTATTTTCAAATCTCATCAAAGTGAGTTCTCATGACGGGCATGTAGTAACTGGAAGGGTACCGGTACCGGTAGTCGGAACGTACTGTCTAGGCTGGCATTCGTATAAATCCAAAATAAAGGACCAGTTTGCCTACCTGGGGACTAACGATGAGAGTACGAAGTACCTATTAGGCCAAAGCATGCTATACCAAACGTCGTGTGAGCTAACCCCACTTTGAGTTGTCATTGTGTCTACACCTGGACACATTCCGACCATACATCTCGTAAACATATTTTGTGGTTTGCATTCGGGTGATGCGAGTGTTAAATCGCCAATACTAATGTGAATCCTACCAAGCCAATAGCCATGGGGGCCACATGACTATACAGGTGAAGGTATGGGGGACATTTGAGGCCCAACACGAGCAAACCCAAGACATCCTATGGATGTAGTTGCATTATTGATATTTATGTTATTTTCATTTTCCTAAAGACACATGACCCCTAAAAAGACTCCATAAACTCACAATCTTCTTATGTATGTTCCTGTAAGATGTCGGCTAGACAACAACGAGGGGGTAAAAGATCAGGAAGATCTCACGAACGCTTGGCCGCACAAATCGCGAAACAAATGGCCACGGTGCTTCCTGACATTGTGGTTCAAGTACAACAAGCCCTCGCTACAAATCCTACTAACCCTCCCCAGCAAGACGACCAGAACATCGGCAACCCTCCTACCAGCAAGTGCTCATATAAACATTTCAAGTCTTGTGATCCTCCTAAATTTGAAGGGACTGAAGGTGTCACTGCTCTCCTCCACTGGTT
This sequence comes from Scalesia atractyloides, assembly GCA_947069175.1. NCBI lineage: Eukaryota > Viridiplantae > Streptophyta > Magnoliopsida > Asterales > Asteraceae > Scalesia > Scalesia atractyloides. The sequence goes on along the minus strand of CAMTDV010000010.1, from coordinate 62,760,454 downwards.
TGAGGAAATGGAAAACACCTTCCTCAACTGCGATTGTCCTGAGGATCGCAAGGTTCGATACACCACCGGAAGACTATTTGGGGTAGCTCTTACCTGGTGGAATACTGAAAAGGGGAATAGGGGAATTGATGATGCAATGGCCTTAACGTGGGAGGAGTTAAGGGAAATTACGACTAGGCGGTTCTGTCCTAGGAATGAGATTAAAAAGTTGGAGGACGAATTTCATTCTTTAAAGCAAAAGGAGGGAGATCATACTTCCTACAACAAGAGGTTCTTAGAGTTGAACCAAATGGTTCCTAACTTGTTCACCCCAACTTATCGTTTAATCGAGCATTATATTCGAGGACTTCCCTCGAAAATTCAAGATTCAGTTCTCAGCACTTCACCAGCAACACTTGAAGCTGCTATGGAACTAGCCACTGAACTGACCGAGAATCGAATTTGCAACGGTAAGTTTAAGGAAGAGAAGAAGAAAGCCCCCGTTGAGGGCCAAACTTCAAACCATTCCACCTCCTCCTCTAAGTTTGCTAACAAGAGGAAGCGTAACATCAGAAACTTCGCTGTCACTCAAACCAATTTCCCTATTCCTGCTGCACCCATTACCCAAGTCGCCCCTTCACCTGCACCATACAAAAGGCCATACTCTGGCCCGTTACCAAAATGCAACCGTTGCCAATACCACCATTTTCCTGATCAACCTTGCCAACATTGCACCGGCTGTGGTCGCGCAGGTCATACTGTTCAAACCTGCCGCATGCCTCAGCGAAGGAACCGCCACCAGCCTTCAACCCAAACCCACCAGCAAATAATGGGTCAAGCCCAACAACCCCTACTATTACCACCTACCCAACATTTAGCCCAAACATATTACCAACCTAACTATCCTATGGTACAACCTATGCGGGCTTGCTACAATTGTGGAGACCCAAGCCATTTTAGAAACACTTGTCCAAGGCTGGTAAACATTATTCATGCTCAGGCCCAAGCCAATCCGGTGAATCAAGCAAACCAAGCTCCTCCACCTGCAAGAGGAAGAGCTTTCAACATCAACGCTAATCAGGCTAGAGCTGACGGCAATGTAGTTAATGGTACGTTCCTTATAAATGGTAGATATGCATCCATGTTGTTTGATACTGGCGCGGATAAAAGTTTTGTGTCCTTAGAGTTTGAACCTATCTTAAACCAAAATCGTGATAAGCTCATGGAATCCATAACAGTAGAAGTTGCAGATGGGAAACCGGTCTCATTAAACTCTATTATACGCAACTGTACACTCACCTTAAACGACCACGACTTTTCAGTTGACCTTATTCCTATGAAGTTGGGAAGTTTTGATATCATAATTGGTATGGACTGGCTCAGTCAACATCAGGCAGAAGTTGTATGCCACGAAAAGTTTATACGTATTCCTCTTTCAAACGGTCAGACTATGCGAATCTTTGGAGAAACCTCGTCGAAAGGGCTCAGCTTAATGTCTTGTCTTCAAGCTCAAAAATATCTTCGCAAGAATTATGTCGCGTTTTTAGCTCATATCATCAAAAAGGGAACCATGGAGAAGAAACTTGAAGACATTCCAGTAGTAAAAGATTTCCCGCAAGTTTTTCCTGACGACATTTCAGGACTTCCTCCAGTTAGAGAAGTCGAATTTCGGATCGATCTCGTACCTGGTGCTACACCAGTTGCAAAGTCTCCTTATAGGTTAGCCCCCTCTGAAATGCAAGAGCTAGCCAGTCAATTGCAAGAGTTGACTGACAAGGGATTCATACGTCCTAGCTCCTCGCCTTGGGGTGCACCTGTCCTTTTTGTAAAGAAGAAAGATGGATCATTTCGCATGTGCATCGACTACAGAGAACTCAACAAGTTAACAATCAAGAATCGCTATCCATTACCTCGCATTGATGATCTTCTTGACCAACTTCAAGGTGCCAGTTGCTTTTCAAAAATCGACCTTCGATCTGGTTATCATCAACTTAGAGTACATGAAGAAGACGTCCCAAAGACCGCATTCCGAACTCGTTATGGTCATTATGAATTCATGGTTATGCCATTTGGTTTAACCAACGCTCCAGCAGTCTTCATGGATCTGAAGAACAGAGTCTGCAAACCTTATCTTGATCGATTTGTTATAGTCTTCATTGACGACATTCTCATTTATTCAAAGTCTAAGTCTGATCATGAGCGCCATCTTCGACTCATCCTTACTTTTCTAGAGAATGAAAAGCTTTACGCCAAATTTTCCAAATGCGAATTCTGGTTAAAAGATGTGCAATTCCTCGGACATGTAGTCAATGACAAGGGAATACATGTCGACCCCTCAAAGATCAAAGCGGTACAAGAATGGCAAGCGCCATGTACACCAACTGAAGTAAGATCTTTTCTTGGTTTGGCTGGTTATTATCGTCGTTTCATTTCAAACTTCTCTCGCATTGTTGTACCACTCACGGCTTTAACTCACAAGGGAAAACCTTTCATATGGGGACCCAAACAAGAAGAAGCCTTCCAAACCCTTAAACAAAAACTCTGTGATGCACCAATCCTTACTCTGCCTGAAGGTTGTGATGACTTCGTGGTTTATTGCGACGCGTCAAGGCAAGGGCTAGGCTGTGTTCTAATGCAAAGAGGAAAGGTTATAGCTTATGTTTCGAGACAACTCAAGATTCATGAGAAGAATTACACCACCCATGACCTAGAACTTGGAGCCGTTGTGTTCGCTCTTAAGATATGGAGACATTATCTCTATGGTACTAAGTGTGAAATATACACTGACCACAAGAGTCTTCAACATATCTTCAATCAAAAGAAGTTAAACATGAGGCAACGAAGATGGGTCGAACTTCTAAATGATTATGACTGTGAAATTCGGTACCACCCTGGCAAAGCAAATGTGGTGGCTGATGCACTCAGTCGAAGGGTTATGCGAACTCCATTCGTCTTCTATGTTCGCAAATCATAACTGACCTTAAAGATCAAATTCGAGAAGCCCAACATGTTTCAGTAACGGAAGATGATGTACGAAAGGAGCCGTCCTGTGGAGCTGAACTTAAAATGGAAACTAAATCTGACGGTATTCTGTACTATCTAGATCGCATATGGATTCCTGACCACAACAATCTTCGTGAAATCCTTACGAATGAGGCTCACAAAACACGATACTCTATACACCCAGGAGCCGATAAGATGTATCAAGACCTTCGATACACCTATTGGTGGCCTGGAATGAAAAAGGATATTGCCGTTTTTGTTTCTAAGTGCCTTACATGTTCCAAGGTGAAAGCTGAACACCAAAGACCCTCAGGACTTCTGGTCCAACCTGAAATACCTGTATGGAAGTGGGAAAACATAACCATGGACTTCATTACCGGGTTACCTCGCACTTCTGGTGGGTATGACACTATATGGATAATCATTGATCGACTTACAAAATCAGCTCACTTTATTCCTATCCGCGAAGATTTCAAGAACGAAAAACTAGCTCGTATTTATATCAGCGAAATCGTAAGCCGACATGGTGTACCGTTAAGCATTATTTCAGATCGTGATGGTCGTTTCACTTCACGAACATGGCAAGCAGTACAAGCCGCTTTGGGTACGCGATTAGATCTCAGTACCGCCTATCATCCTCAAACTGATGGACAATCTGAACGCACCATTCAAACTCTTGAAGATATGCTTCGAGCATGTGTTATAGACTTCAAGGGAAATTGGGACGCTCATCTACCATTAGTTGAATTTTCGTACAACAACAGTTATCATTCAAGTATCGGCATGGCACCTTTTGAAGCCTTATATGGTCGTAAGTGCCGATCTCCAGTATGTTGGCACGAAATTGGGGAAGCTCAAATCACTGGTCCAGAATCGATCCAAGAAACCACAGACAAGATCCATCAAATCCGAAACAATCTTCTAGCGGCTCAAAGTCGTCAAAAGAGTTATGCAGATAAACGACGGAAGCCTTTAGAGTTTAACATTGGTGATCATGTACTTCTAAAAGTATCATCGTGGAAGGGAGTAGTTCATTTTGGTCAAAAAGGCAAGCTAGCACCACGCTACGTAGGACCTTTCAAGATACTCGAAAGAGTAGGACCTGTAGCATACAAGCTTGATCTACCAGAAGAACTCAACAGGATTCATCCCACATTCCACGTGTCAAACTTGAAGAAGTGCCTCGCTGATGAAAACCTCTACATTCCTCTGGAAGATATTCAGATTGATGAGTCTATGCATTTTATTGAAAGACCTGTAGAGATCATGGACTTCGGAGAAAAACGTCTTCGACGAAGTCGCATTCCAATTGTTAGGGTACGTTGGGAGTCGAAACGGGGACCTGAGTTTACTTGGGAACGTGAAGACTCAATGCGCGAAAAATACCCACACCTTTTTCCTACTACTACTACTTAAATTTCGGGACGAAATTCCTAAAAGTAGGGGATATTGTAACATTTGTCAAAAACGGGTTTCCAAACCCGCTCCGTTTTGTAATCGAATATCAAGTTATAAATGTCACGTTGCGTATTTATGGCTATTTTGATTTTTAATGATACATAATTAATAAACAAATTAAACTATAAAAATTATAATTGATAAAAAGTAAAAATAAAACAAATAAAAATAAAATGAGGCTGCCGGGACTCGAACCCGGGTCAGCCGGAAGAGAACTCCAAGACTTAACACACACACACATCACCACTCCGCCACTTGTTGTTTTCTGTTAACTCTAGGAAACAAATGAAATTTATAGTCAATCATAGATCAACCGGCTGCGCTAAACTGAAAACCTTATCGGCTATTCAACCGTCCAAAACGTTTGAAAATCGCGAATTCTGTTTTATAACCGATGCACCGACGATTCTAATCAAGTTTGCCTTGAATGAACTTGAATTCCAGAAGTGAATCGGTTTTTATAACCGAAGACATTCAATATCAGAATTACTTCAATCTTTGCTCTCTCTCGCGACTCAGAAACATTCTACAAACCTGCCATTTCACTTTCGTCATACATTTAATTCATCAGAAAAGTTTACTTTACTCGCCGGAAAAATTCTGCAAGTCGCCGGAAAACCGTATTCTTCATCAAAACAGTAAGTCTTTCAATACCTTCGTGGTATATTAATTGTTAAGCTATTTCTGACTCAAACCTTTCAATTGAAATCAAATTCAGACGTCGTTATCGGATAATTCCTGCTCGCCGGAAAATCTCTGAAAGTTCTTGTCTTCCACTGTAAAACGGTATGGACATTCAAACACTCTGTTAACGCTTGTTTAGCACTTCAATTCCACGATTAGCTAATCAAAACGGTTAATTTGTTCGCTCAGTGAAAGTTCATAAAAACAGAGCCGACGCCTTGCCAGAATTTCTGTGATAAATCATTCCTCCGGTATGTTTACTTCCAACACCGTCTCTGCCATTTCATTTTAGTCTTATGAATGATTGTTAATCGTTTAAAAGCAAGAAACAGATTAGTAAACAGTTGACTGTAAATTCAGCGAAGAAGATGAAGTATGATAACAATATAAGATTAATTAAAATCGGTATTTTAAACGGGTTAGACACACAATCCAGCGGTGGACTGTGTGCAAACAATACGCACACGCCGCGAGTTCGATCCCTGATACACACACCCACTCTGTTATAAAGATGTTTTATTTTTCTAACTGAACCGGACTAACTACGTTAGTTGTTAAGTATAATAAAAATCTATGTAATAACCAAGTTAGACACACAGTCCAGCGATGGACTGTGTGTAGCGTTAAAGCACAGGTCCCGGGTTCGAGACCTGTACATGGCACCGGTTCGATGATTTAAAATGTTTTTGAAAATAAAAGAATTTTGAATAAGCTGAGTTAATATATAAGTATAATTAAAAACAAAATTATTTCGGGTTAGACACGTAGCTCAGTTGGTAGAGCTGCGTGCACGCGTACGGGAGGTCTCGGGTTCGAGCCTCACCCGGCGCATACAATTACACAATAAAACCGGTCAACGGTCAACGGTCAATGAAAAAGTCAACATATTTTTATATTTTTAATTATTTAATTTAATTTAAAAATCAATAAAAAAACTTAAAAATACTGTTTTTAAAGATAGAAAATAGCCTTAAACTCACAAAAATATATCTAAAAATCTTATTAAAATTATTAATAAAATCCACTCATTACTATATTTTTCCGTTATTTTTAGGTTAGTTAAATCTCGTTGTTCAATCCTTTCAACTCGTGCGCATCTCACCATCTCCAATCAAACGCACCCAATGTGAGTGAATCTTTACAAATTCCCCGTTTTAATCACGTTTTTGGGGTGTATCATGTGTCTTGCCACTTATTATACTTAAATCATTGTGCATATATCATATCATGAACAAATGTGTATTCAGTTTGATTCAATTGTTTGTGTGGTTATTGTTAGATTTAATTCATTATTTTCAGTACATGCAATTTCATAGGCCGCCGCTCCCCATTACATTATGAGCGTTGAGCATGTTCCCCATTACATTATGAGCGTGAACCTGGCGTGCCAACATACGATCGGCTCCGTTTGATTGAGCCTTGATCGCACAGACATTTATCATTTTCAGTACATGCAATACGATCGGCTCCGTTTGATTGAGCCTTGATCGCACAGTTTCATTCATGTTATATATTTATGCAAGTTGATATGTTATGGTATGCTGTTGGTATGTTATTGTATGTTATAGTTTGTGGTTGTTATTGCTACTGTTTGATTTTGTACATTTGCTCACTTATGTTTATTGCACAATTTTTCCTTGATAAAATAACAAGAAAATCAATTATAAATGTTTATCTAACAAGGTTCACTTGCCAACTTATGTTGACCCAAAAACCCCCATTTTTACACATGATACAGGTGAACCAGCTGCAGCCAGAAACACATAGGATTGGCCTAGAAGAATAAAATGGTTTAGAGCTTCGAATTATTTAGTTGGTTATTTTTCTTTGTATTTGTATGGACATGTTTGGATTATTGAGAATGTAATTTTGATTTTAATAAATATGAAACATAATAGTAAATATCATGAGCTTTGGTGATAACCCAATTATGCCCCGACTCTTATTCCACTGCGGGTCGGGGTGTGGCATCCTTAGTTAAGTCATAGACTTGAACTGGTTAGTCTTACGTTTAATAAATACGGTACTATACGCTAGATCAAGCGGTGACTGGAATAGAATGTTATTTTGACTCGAAAAGTACTAAGACTTGTATAATATAGGTAAACGTATAACATTCTGGATTTTGATATAAAAATGATAAGGTTAAACCCGTTTCGGTTAAAATACGTAAACTAGTCACGTAGGCTTATCCGTGCGCATATAAGCAAAACCGGGTAACCAGATGAGTCGTATACAAGTTCTATATGCCAATATGTTTTAACTATGTTATAATATCAGTAAGATATCAACATGAATGCCCGTTATGGTTTTAAAATCAAGTTACGCCTTAAAAGGGCGTTTTGGTCATTTTACGCCTTATAAAAGAGGTTTGCGAGTAACATGATGTCAAATTCATAATCATTCTGTAAAATTATGTATTTTATGATGTTATATCAGTAGTTTATCAAATATATGTGCGGTTGGTAGTTTGAAACCAAACTATGTCCTGTAGGGGCATTTTGGTCGTCATATTTGGGAATCTGAGTTAGGGACTTGCACCTACTGTAAAATTATTGAAAATAAGTTTACAAATCAGTAGGTGACAAGTCTTGGCTCATAGTTATGGTTTTAAACCATACTATGCGCCGAAAAGACGATAAAGTCGATAAATGCCGATTATTTCGATGTTTAATGTAAACTGAATTCATGATCAGTTTTATAATATCAAAGTAAGTTATTTATCATGTTATAATAGTAGGTAAAAATTTTGGTCATGAAAAGTTTAGTTAAAACCATTTTGTGCGAAAAAGGGTAATTTGGTCACTTATCGGCATTTTACGAATCTTAGATCTCAACTCAGTTTATATTCTGTTTTGATATCCCAAATAGTCCATACTATGATATTACATCAGTAGGTAAAGAGTTTGGTTGAAGAATTTATGTTTAAACCTTCTAAAATGCCGAAAATGGCATTTTAGTCTTTTTAAAGCTACTTTGACGATATTTAATTAAAACGCAACAAATGACCAGAATCATGGCCCAAAATAATTTAATTAAGTTTATAAATCAGTTTATAACTCATTTGTATGTTGGTTAAGGTTTAAAACCTTAGTTTACACAAAAAGGGCATTTTAGTAAAAGTTTAAGCATAATAACGGAACTTGAATATAAACTCAGATTACTAACGGACCTTGTAGTATAACTTTAGGGGGTTATACTATACTATAATATGGTCCTAAAACAACTTAAAGTCAGTAGCCTAGGTTGCTAAATCGGGTCAGAACTGAAAGTCAAAGCAGAAATTAAACTTTACGACTTTCGGTTGCGAACCGACCCTAGACCTGGATTTGACGGGCCGAACATGTTTACACATGTTCTAATTATTATTACCAAGTTATTAATGTGACAAAACAATTTTTATAACACTTATATTACTGATTATGATTATTTTCAAAAACTGACCCGTTTGACTTTTATAGAACATAACTTTGACCCGTCAATTGGTCAAGTAAACGTGGTAACTAGGAGGTGCCCTTTTAAGGGATTAACACCTACCTAATTACGATTACGTAGCCATGTTCGCATCGAACAAGGGCTGGACCGTAATGGTCTTAGCCGAAGGTCAAAGCGAATTTAACGTAAACGCTTTGACTTTCGCTTAAAAGCCTATCAAAACAACTTAGAACGAGATGGAGCACTTACAAGTGATCCAAAAGAAGCTTAGAACTCAGGGGAATGCTCCAAGATAGTCAGGAATTTTCCAAGTGAGCTAGGGGAGGAGAAAGATGAAGATGTGCAATGAGTTATGGCAACCAAGTTCCCTTTTATACTTGAGGATTACTCATGAGGGCTTGCCAGGTGTATGGAGGTGTTCTAGGACGAGTACAAGTGTCCCAAGTCGTGGCATCAAGTGCAAGAGTGTGGCAGCCGTGGCAAAGGTGGCAGCACATGAGGCTGCCACATTTTCTGTCACTAGCAGTGGCTTACGGACCGTATGGCTTTAGCCTTGTGGTCCGTAAGCCTTCCCGCGCCCATAGGATTTAAATTGGTTACGGACCGTAACAGCATATGGTTGCGGTCCTTAACCGCCTCACAGAAACAAAAATTTTGGCATTTTTCATTTTTAGTCCTCCAACTTCAAATCACTAGCACATAGTGCTTATAGTTTAGCGTATTGACGGCATACAAGGATTAGCGGGACACGTGTCGGAACTTTATTGGACTAAAAAACGCGAGGTGTTACACCTTTAGATTCCTTAGGATTAGGAGAGGTTGATGAGACCAGGAGGTGATTCAGCTTATCTTTAGACTTAGAGGGGGTATTATAGGATTCTGGTTCCATCATAGTTACCATTGCCAAGAGAAACCCAAGAGTCACAAATAGGATTCAAAACCTGGGTACTACTTCCACATCCTTGATTTCACCTTAATAGTCTTTAGCCTGCGCCTAGGTGGTTTAGTTCGTCTTAGTTAATTAGTTAAAACCCAAAAATTCAGTCAAATAAAAAAAATCGGTTAAGTAATTAGTCGAGTCAGAGTCTAGTTTAGCGTCGCTAGTGTCTCGTTGGTTCGATACTCGGACTTCATTAGGCTTTACTACGTATAATAGGTACACTTTCCTGTTAGTGGTCTAGCATTTAGAGAGTCTTAGTTTATAAATTGAAAACTAGGGTGTCTAGATTAGGTTAGTTTTTTATAGACCATAATTTGCACATCATAGTGCCTCTACAAGAACACGCCTAATATTGTGAAAATTACAGAGGTATAAAGTTGCTAAGTCATACGATGAAATTATGGAAGAGGGTTATCGAAGCTTAAATTAGAAGAGAAACTCAAGTCATGGTAAACCAAATTTGGTTTCATGTCAGGGCGACCAACTATGGAAGCAATACACATTTTAAGGAGATTAATGGAAAAGTATATGGAAAAGAAGCGTGATCTACATATGGCATTCCTTGACCTTGAAAAGGCATATGGCAGTGTGTCCACGAGACTGATTTGGGATAGTTTGGATTGTACAGGGGTTCATGGGAAGTATATAGACATAATCAAGGATATATTGTAGGACTTAAACTAGGGTTCATGCGTCGGTAGGGAATACAGATTCCTTCCTTGTGGAGTCACCAAGGGTTTGCGTCGAGTCCATTTCTTTTTGAAGTTGTCCTGGATGAGTTGTCTAAGTCAATTAAAGAGACAGTTCTACGGTGCATGCTTTTTGCAGATGATATTGTGCTAATTGCATATATTAAACATGGTATGAATGTGAGGTTAGAGGAGTGGCGTGCAACTTTGGAGGGAAATGGCCTATGGATTAGTTGCTCTAAGACTAAGTATCTTTATTATGATTTTAGTGGTGTAGGTGATGAAGATGAAACTCAAATTGCCACTGAAGGTCAAGTGGTTCCCAGGCAACGAAGTTTAAGTATTTAGGATCTTTTACACAAAAGGATGGGGAGATAGATAGTGATGTAGCCCACCGCATACACGAATTGGTTGGTGTAGGTGAGAGTTGTCACAGGGATATTGTGTGACAAAACGTTCCCAACTAAGCTAAAAGAGAAATTTATAAGGTTGTAATTAGACATACTATGATTTGTGGGACATGCAGTTGGGTCATCAAGAAGGCATATGTGCACAAGATGGATGTAAGATAGATGAGGATGTTAATGTGGATGTGTGGGCATACGAGGTTAGACTGAATTAGAAATGAAGTTTTTAGGTAGATGTTAGAAGTTACTAGTATATCACATAAGATAAAGGGAAGAATAAGATAGATTGGGCATGTGAAGAGGAGGCAAACCATGACACCAGTTAGAGCGGTGGAAATCCTCAGTTTCAAGGGGACAAGGAGTAGAGGTAGACTCAAATTGACTTAGGATGAGCGAATTAGACATGATTTACTAGAGTTGCAACTCTGTGAAGACATGATCCTGTATAAGAGCCCGTTGATGCGTAGGATGAACGTTAAGGACTTTTAGGAGAGGTACATTAAGGCTCTAATTTGGTTTTAGGGGTTAGTCTATACTACACTTTAGGGGGACTATGCATGCAATTACCTGCCTGTATGTATGTTCATATGTGTTTCTTTATGCTACATATGTTTATGTTCCACTATGGTATCCTATCATCATTGCTTGTGTTTTTTTAATGACAAATCTCTTTAATTCCCTATTGTTTGTGGGACTTGAACCCAAGACATCCCCATCTTAAACCCATATATTTAAAGATTGTGTCTTTGTTAATGGACCACTACCCCGTTGGTATCATCACTGCTTGTATTATTTGGTTGCTTCCTGCCTATGTCATATTAGTATTGTTTGTTTGTTTGTTGTTGGAATTAGTCTCTCTATTCTCGTAGATAGATAGATGTAAGGTTTGCATACATCCCATCCTTTCCACTAGACACTACTAATAATTTTGTTATTTATGAGATGTAATGCATATGATTATTTTTGTTATTGTATACTTTCTAAAATTAAATAAACCACACTAGTATGTTCACATTAGTGTAATTAGTATCCTTGTATATAACATACTAAAGAAAAAAGCGATTATTGAATATACTAAACAATCATAGCAAAATATAAAAATTACAATAATTTATAATCATTTATATCTAGGTATATTCATTTCTTTCAAGAATTTTGCGTTGTGGTTCTAATTAAACGTAGACTTGGAAGTCTTCGATCAGATGCCGATGGCAATTGTTCTTCATGTCATGACAATTAGTATCCTTGTATATAGATACTGAAGAAAATAGCGATTACTGAATATAGTAAACAATCATAGCAAAGTATAAAAAGATTGCCATCATTTATATCTTGGTCTATCCATTTCTTTCTGGATTTTTAAGTTGTGGTTCTAATTAAACGTAGACTTGGAAGTCTTCGATCATATGCGTATGGCAATTGTTCTTCATATCATGACAATAAGGCCCACAATTCAATTGGTTATGCGAAACGATGTTATTCAAAAGAAATACTTGACATTTACATATATTATATGGAATCTTTTAGTTTGATTGAAAGACTCTTTGAAGAGGTATGGGATGCTTTATAATTAGGAGGAGAAAGGACATTTTTAGTTTGATTCTGTTTATTTTTAATTATTGATATTGTTATTTTATTTCAATTTTAGTGTATATATGTTTGAACACTGTATATTATACAGGTTGAATAAATTTAATTTTATATACTAACTAATATTTTTTTTTGAACATTAACCTTCATTAAACATCAGGGAGCACCTCAAACCGAGGAACGCCCAAAACTAATTACACATATACAAGGGGTCCTTGACCCAATCATTCCAAACAATACATTTAAATTTCGATCTATGTTTTAACCATAAGAACGAATTAGATTTCACCTCTGCTGCAACCTCTCTAACTTGCCTTGATGTATGTTGAAAAAACTTAGCATCATGTGTCTTCCATAAAACCGAAATCGTAACCATGACAATGCCTCTAACAATCTTTTTTCTCCACTTACCGGCATGGACATTCCTATATAGTTGCATTAAATCTTCAACATCATATGCAAAAAAAGGATCCAAATTGAACCACTTACAAATGAAGCTCCACACGTCATACGAGAATCCGCATCCCACAAAAAGATGGTTGACTTCTTCATTCCTGGTTTCACAAAGAGGACAAGACACGTCAACAATATTTATTCTTCTTTTCGTAAGAGCCCCCCGAGTGGGAAGTCTATCAAACTCGGCCCTCCAAGAAACCATGTTAACTTTTATTGGAACCCAACCTTCCCACTTCATGCTATGATCTCGAGTACCACCCCAATCTTTTCTAAAAGATCTTTAAAGCCGGCCACCGAAAAAACGACACTTGTGTCAGCATCCCAGTACCACTTGTCTTCCACATTGGAGATCAATAATCCTTGTAACATAACAGTTAAGTCTTGGTGTTCGGAATTCTCCTCCGCCGTCGAGAAGCCCCTCCGCCAACCTGGCCATCTAGACTTGAAGTCATCCGAACCTAACCAAATATCATTCCAAAATCGAACTTTGTCACCCTTTCCCACCGAACATCGAATAAGCTGCTTTAACTTCTTATCTTGAATGATGCACTTCTCTAGCCAGCTTGCAATCGACTTCCAACATACGGTGAAAGCCCTCTTAATTGGAAGGATAGACCACAATCCTCTACCACCATGAATGTACTCCACCACTCTACGCCAGAGAGCATCCTTTTCTATTGTGAAAACGCCATCCCCACTTGGCTATTAAGGCCAAATTAACATCCGCCAGTTTCGCAATTCCCAACCCCCATCTTTTTTTGGTGTGGTCACCACCTCCCACGCCACCCAATGAACTTTTTTCACATCATCCGATCCACTCCAAAGAAAATTCTTCATCAATCTTTCAAGTTGCTCTAAAATTTTTACCAGTGCCTTGTATAAAGACAAGTAATAAATACGAAGGCTAGACAACACCGATTTAATTAATGTTAGCCTACCTCCTATAGAGAGAGTTTTTGCCTTCCACAGTGACAACCTATTTTGAACCGATTCTATAACCGTGCTCCAATGAGACACCGTAGTCATATTAGCTCCAACCCAGATCCCCAAATAATCAAAAGGTACATTCCCCACCCGACACCCAAGAACATTCGCCATACTTTCAACCTCCCCTTCATGAACCCCAATACCAAACAAATGAGATTTATGAATATTAATTTTCAAACCCGAGCAAATATGAAACACCAGAAGAATTCTTGCCACCGTCTCAACATTGTCTTTCGTCCAAACTCCCATAAGAAGTGCATCATCGGCATAAAATAAATGGGATAAAGGTTTCTCACTATTACCAAACTGAAGCCCCTCAAATTCTCCCATCTCAACCGCTTTATCCAGCATACAATGAAGTGCTTCTATAACAATAACAAATAGAAAAGAAGATAGTGGGTCCCCTTGACGTACCCCTTTCTCACAATGAAATTCAAAAGTTGGAGACCCATTAACTAGAATCGCCGATCTAGCCGACACCATATCCCCTTAACCCACAAAACCATCGACTAAGAAAGCCCATTTGCTCCATTATTGACAACAGAAAACCCCAATTTACATTATCAAAGGCTTTCTCGAAGTCAATTTTTAACATAACCGCCCGCATACCTGTCTTCTTAGCCCACCCAATCATCTCGTTTATCATGGGAGGACCATCCAGAATAAAACGCCCTTTAAGAAATGCAGTTTGGGTAATTGAAATTACTGAGCCCAAAACTACCATTACTCTCGAAGCTAACACCTTGGAGATCACCTTACTAATGACACCAATCAGATTAATGGGTCTATAATCTTTTAGACCCACTGGTGTTTTAATCTTCAGAATCAAAGTAATAAACGACGAGCTACACCCTCTACTGATCACCCTCGAGTCAAAAAAGATGTTGAAGAAGACTTACAAAGTCATCCTCAAATAAGCTCCAAAAGAATTTAATAAACCGAAAATTAAACCCATCTGGTCCAAGGGCTCTATCCGAACAACATTCAAAAACAGCATCTGGAACCTCCTCCCTAGAGAAATTGGCACACGGTTTCTCACCATTAGTTTGAAACGTGCTATGCATTTTGATTCTGGTGTAATCAGATACGGTACTAATCTGGAAAGATAGTTGTATTCAGAAACGAACTTCCTACAATCCAAATTCTTCATTTGTAGACCCAAAAGGTCAGACTCGATCTTCTCTACCACATTTAGGTGGTTAGACGAGATTGAGACTATAGTGGAGATTAGTGGGTGTGTTGAGGAGGACATGGTTAAGTATGTAGCTCAATCGCTCAAGGGCGATGCCCTAATATGGTGGAAATCCATGATACCATCTTCTGGGAAGGTTCATTTGTATAATTTAAGTTGGAAAAAGTTTGTTGAGATGGTGAAAGAGCAACCTGTCACATCCCGATTTCCACGTGTATCCCGGTGGGCCCGGTGGGGAGTATTGTGACGTATAGCTGATATCATCTTAACCAACAATACACAGAGCAACACAGCGGAAGTCTTGGAGTTAAAATAAACTATTACAAACCATAAGTGTCCAAAGTTCAAATACAAATAATGTACATGGCTTGTAATAAGATCCACAGGAGGATCGGAAATATAAAGTACATAAAATGATAACAGACTCTTAAAGGCACAACTACAGGGTCGCAAATCCTTAGTATCAATGCCACACAGCTTCCGGCCTATTACGCGCTGTACCTGTAACTTAATCTTTTTGAAAATACGTCGGTTTACACTGGTAAATACAATCAACCGACTCTTTTTGAAAATACTTTAGAAAATGGTTTTAGGTGCACTATGCACATTTTCATAAATAACTTGGGACAGTACAAGTGACCTTGTATACAGTTTTACAAGCTTCTCAATACATATGGGGCCCAGTATGAAAACCGAGACATGATCGACTGACACACCACTTCTGAACTTTCACACAGAAAGCAGATAATAATAATAACGCAATTGACCGGTGTATGCCTACATCCCATGCTATAAGTCATGGCCACTAGCACTTTAGTGAGCCAGGATATCCCAGACACGGTCAAGCCCACCCCCAATGTTTAAGTTATCAGGCAAAACAGATTAAAACGGATTATGTGATTTATTTAATTATCACACTTGACCAAGCGATAACAATTTACCGTATCCCAAGCCCGTATAGGGGAAATAGGTTAAGAGTATTTACCTTAGCTAAGTCTTCAGAAAAGTCGTAACTCAGCCGCAAATCAAGAAAATAAGTACATGCACAATCTAGCGGAAGGCGTCTTGTCTGGAATGATGGTATTATTAACCAATTAGAATGCTAACGGGTCCTTAGTTAAGTCTTAGACTTGAATCGGCTAGTCGTATGTTAAATAAATACGGTACAATACGCTAGATTAAGAGGTGACCGGAATAGAATGTTATTTGGACCCAACAAGTATCTAGACTTGTATAATATGGGCATACCAACAACATTCTGGATTTTGATAAAGAAACGATAAGGTTAAACCCGTTTCGGTTAAATTACGTAAACTAGTCACGTATGCCTAACCGTAAGCGTATAAGCGAAACCGGGTAACCGAAGGAGTCAAATACAAGTTCCATATGCTATTATATTTAAATGTGTTATGATATCAGTAAGATACCCATATGTTTGCCCGTTTAGATTTTAAAATCGATTTATGCCTCAAAAGGGCATTTTGGTCTTTTTATGAATTTTAAAAGAGATTTAAACATAACTGATGTCAAGGTCATAATTATTCAGTAAAAATATGTATTTTATGAAGTTATATCAGTAGGATATCAAACCTATGTGTGCTTGATAATTTTAAACCAAACTATGTCCCGTAGGGGCATTTTAGTCATTTCACACATAGCCTTGAGGTCATATTTGGGATTCTGAGTTTGGGACTTGTACTTACTGTAAAAATATTTAAAATAAGTTTACAAATCAGTAAGTAACATGTCTTGGCTCATAGTTATGGTTTTAAACCATACTATGCGCCGAAAGGCGTTAAAGTCGCTAAATGCCGTTTATTTCAATGTTTAACGTAAATTGGGGTTATGACCTGTTTTATATAACCAAAATATGTTATTTATCATATTATAATAGTAGGTAAGAGTTTTGTTTGTGAAAAGCTTAGTTAAAACCATTTATGCGGAAAAAGGGTATTTTGGTCCTTTATTGGCATTTCACGAATCTTAGGCCTCTATTCAGTTTATATTCTAAATAAACATCTCAATATGTCCCACATGTAACATTACATCAGTAGGTAACTCATTTGTTACTTGTTAGTGGTTTAATTCTTAATTTACATAAAAAGAGCCTTTTTGCAAAGTTTAAGTATAATTACGAAACTTGTATATAAAACTCAGATTACTAAGGAACCATGTAGTATAACCTTAGGAGGTTATTCTATACTAAAACATGGTCCTAATATGACTTAAATTTAGTAGCCTAATTAGCTAAATTGGGTCAGAACTGAAAGTCAATGCAGAAAACTTCACGACTTTAGGTTGCAAACCGGCCCTAGACCTGGACTTGACGGGCCGAACATGTTTACACATGTTCTAATTATTATTACTAAGTTATTTAAGTGACAAATGTATTTTATAACATCTATATAACTACTTATGCATTTATTTATAAAACTGACCCGTTGACTTTTATTGACTTAAACTTTGACCCGTCAATTGGTCAAAAATTCGTGGTAATCAGGAGGTTCCCCTTTGAGGGATTAACACCTACCTAATTACGATCACGTAGCCATGTTCGCATCGAACATTGGCTGGACCGAAATGGTCTTAGCTCAATGTCAAAGCGTTTTTACGTAAACGCTTTGACTTTGGCTTAAAAGCCTACAAAACTGAAAGAAAGAGTTGGAACATTTACTTGTGATCCAAATAAGACTAAGATGCTCAGGGGGATGCTCCAAAATCTTCAGGAACTTCCCAAGTGAGCTAGAGAAGATGAAGAGAGGAATGAGCAAATTGTGAGGCAAACCAAGTGCCTATTTGAGGTCATGCCAAGTGTTCACAGGTGTCCAAAGACGAGCACAAGTGTCCCAAGTTGTGGCAAGACCAGCCAAAGGGTGGCAATGTCGACAAAGGTGGCAGCACATGAGGCTGCCACATTTTTGGTCGCTGGCAGGTCCTTTCGGACCGTATGGGTTTAGTCATACGGTCCGTAAGGATCTTAGGCGCCCATTGTTTTGAAATGGTTGCGTACCGTATGGCCTGAGCCTTGCGGTCCGCAACCGCCTTCCAGAAAGTGATAATTTGGCATTTTTGCCACTTTAGCCCCTCAACTTCCATTGTCCACACATTGTGGTTATAATTTATCATTTCAACGACTTTAGTCCCTCTCGTTTTCATCATACGACACACGAGGATATTCGGGACACGTGTTGGAACTTTATTGGACGTAAAAACACGACGTGTTACAGTCAACAATAACGGACAGTGATCGGACAACTCCCTCGGTAAAGCCCTTAAACAAGCTGAAGGCCACTTATTAAAAAACGATTGACAAACCAGAACACGGTCAATCTTACTGAGCTTATGCCCCCTCCCCTTCCCAGCAAGATAAGTAAATTTAAAACCACGCATAAAGTATTCCTGCAACCCCATCACATTTATAAACATGTTAAAATCAACAGCAATTCCAGAGTTAAAAACTGAATCCCTCCGCTCCTCCGGATATTGAACAACATTAAAATCCCCGGCCAGTACCAGAACATCCTCTCATAACCCCTGATAACTCCTCCCATAATCTTTTTTTCGCACTTGCTCTCTGAGGAGCATACACATTAATGACCGATAACACCGACCCATCCGCCACTAAATTTCCTGTCGTGACTAAAAAATTCTGATTCTGAATTACTGACATCTTTTTTAACACTTTTGTGTTCCAAACATTTACCAAGCCACCTGATCTGCCAATAGAATCAACTGAATCAAAATCCAAACCCCAATCCCCCCAGGAATTACAAGTCTCATTCCTTGAAATACCCCCAATTTTCGTTTCCTGCATAACAAGAAAATCCACACCATGCTTCTTTCGTAACCCACGAGCCCATCCCTGTTTACCAGGGAAACCCATACCTCTTATGTTAATAGACATAATATTCATTTAATCACTACTTGTACCCCTTCAGAGTGAACCGTTTCCTAAACCAACGACTGATGTTGTGACAATTGAGCGCCCAGCAAACTTCCCAGTCGTATCGTCTCATCCACCTCCATGTTTTGTTTCTCAAGAACCTGTCTTCCGGGTGACATGTGACTTACCGGGTGACTCCCCACTGTGACCGGTGTGAAATGTGACTTCAGCCCCGTCGCTTCCATTGGAGTATCACACCCACCGTCCCATACCATATTCTGCTTTATTGTGGAAAATTCCACCGCTTCAGAACTGTTATCGGAACTAATATCATTTCCACATTCAATCTGGGCCTTAGCCTTTTTCCCCACCTTGGTTTTTTCTATGCTGCTAGAGTAGGCCGGATTGGGCCGGCCCAGATCACCATTTCCTTGTTTCTTTTTACGTTTAGTGATATGTTGCATGATCTCCTCGTTAGCGATGGACCCACACCAACCTTTTTCAAAGTCAAAATCTGTTCCGGAAATAAATGCATCATCATTAAAACCTTCCTTTAACCATTCCAATATTTTTGGAAGTTTCCAACGTATCATTCAATGCAATCCCGTAATTATAGGTAACAGATTTTTCCACCACCGGCCGGTTTGTCTCATCTTCTCCGGCCAGAGTCTCCGGTATGTCCTCCCCTTTTGTACCATGTTCACTCACCATAACACCATTATAGTTTAAATATATCTTTAAAAACCATGTTTATTATTATATAGTTTAAATAAATATAATTTATACATTAAATAATAAAAAAATATATCTTTAAGATTCTTATGTATTATACGAGTTGAATAAATGTAATTTTATATACCAATAATAAAAACTTATATATTTAAGAATCCAGTATTGAATTAATCTAATTTTATATATCAAATAATAAAAAAAATTATATTGTTAAAAACTCCGTGTATTACACATTTACACGGGTATTGAATAAATGTAATTTTATATAACAAATAATAAAAAATGCTATATTTAAAAAAAAAAACCCTGTGCATTATACGGGTTGAATAAATCTAATAATATGTACCAAATAATAAAAGAAGTCATATCTTTGAAAAAACTAATGGATATACTTAATACGCGATGGATAGCGTAATTGTGGAGATGGTTCTTGAAAAGAAGATACATTATTCAAGAACTAAATTAGTAGTCATTTGAGTGATAAAATGTTGGTACCAACTTGATATTTAAATTACGTAAGAGTAAATTACAAATATTGTCCTTTATATTTACACCAGATTGCAAACTATGTCCATTGTATTTCAAAGGTGCAAATAAACATACTCGATGTTTTCAAACCATTGGACGTTACGTTCTTTGAACCTAACTGAGTTAGTTTTCGTGATTAAATATGACCAACTATACCATATATGAAGGCCAATTAATCTTTTTAAACATTATCATTTTTATTAAATTACTCAAATAAACAACCGTAAAAATAATAAATTTAAAAACTTATTATATATATATATATATATATATATAAAATATATATATATATATATATATATATATATCTGAAACACACACACCTTTCTCTTACAACCACCAAATAGCACCACCCCCAGCCACCAGCATCTCTTTCAACCTCCACCATTAGCCACCACCTGCACAACCACAACCTACCACTGCACCATCCACCCCACACAACCTAAAACCCCTAAAAATCCTCTTAGCACTACGACCACAACACCACAACTTTGGAATTCTGAAATCAAGAAGGAACAACGCAGAGGCTGCCTTGACATAGATTCACTATCGCTTTAGCTGTGATAACTATAACTTAAGCTATCTTCTCGAGCGAAAACTGCTTTCCTTAGGATGAGCTTTTTAGGAAAAGTAGAAAGAGCTTATTTATTTGTCGATACCAAGCCTTTACTTCAAAGAAAAAGGAATAGAACCGGAAGCTAGCTTTGATGGTAGTAAAGTCAGTCCATCTACACAAACAGATTCTCTCTATTCTTCGTATCGCCGCTTTATTTATATAAGCTCCAGTGAAGCAAAGCAATACAAGACAAATGGATAGAGTGTTACTGATACTATAAGATTACCTACTCCTACTACTAGAAGATAACCTACTCCTATTATCTTTCCCATCAAGCTATGCATGCTTACCTGAAAGTCCTTCTTTAAAGGCATAATTTCTTTCCGATATGATCTTCTGTGTGTATTTCAATTTGAGAGATTTAAATCTGATAGATTTGAGAGATTTAGGTCTGAATACTTATTAGATGTTGTAGAGAGAGAGAAAGAGAGAGAGAGTTTGTAGAGAGAGTGGTGTAGCGATGGCGAGCGTGATGTGATGGCGATGGTGGTGGTGTGATGATGGCGGTGGTGCAACGATGGCGGCGGTGGTGTTATGGCCGTGGTGGTTATTGGATGGAGGTGTTGGACAACCAGATTATATATATATAGAGAGAGAGAGAGAGAGGAGGGGAGAGAGTTTTTGAGTTTTATGTATGTTTATTTATTTAAGTGTATATGGTAAATGACCAAAATATGTGGGGTCCATTTAGTCAGATGTAATCATGAAAATTAACTAAGTTATGGTTAAGAATGTAATGTGAAAGGGTTTGCAAACATCGAGTATGTTTTTTTATACTTTTTGAAGACAAATGACATAGTTTGCATATGGTGTAAACATAAATGATGATTTTTGTAATTTAATATCAATTTAATCATTTTTATTAGTAATGAAAATAAAAATAAATAATATATATAAAAACAATGTTTGGTTTTGGTGATAAATAATTTATCTTATTTAAAAACATCTTAAATTAACAATTTAAATTTAAGGTTAATATTCTATTACAAAAATAGAAGGATTTTATTCGAGAAAGTATGATAAGATTCGACATTAATTTATTATTGTTAATTAATATAAGATAGGTAAGAGAGAGAAACAACTAAATTAAAAAATAAATATCTCCAATGATTATCGCCTGACACATGTTGATTTCCTTACAATAAGTATAGAATATAGAATTGTTGGTGGTTTTTGGATATTTCTTGAGATTTATGAATTTAAACCCGCAACATAATCAAATCACAGGAAATAAAATGCGCATTTAACTTTATAAATTTTAAATGAAATACAAGTTCCAAGATAAATTCAAGACGCAAAACAGGAAATAATATCCATAACTTTTAACACGTCGTGCCCATTATCTAAGTTATTCTTATTTAAATTTATCTAAGTTATTCTTATTTTATAAAATTACCAGGAACCATATTGTTCACTTATAAGTGGTTGGGTGTGTCATGATACAACAACGATAATGTCACTTGCTAGTATACTGTACCAAAAATATACCAGATTTTAAATACAACTCTCTTTACAAAACACTAAAAACAACATCGCTGTCTGTTTCTTTCAAATTAATAAACTAAAGTTACTATAGAAAATTAAATGGGTTAAACTTAAATGAACTCCAAAACTTTTTTGTGGTAAAAGTGTAAAAACCCAAAAGTTGTGGTAAATGTGTGAAAATAATAATAATAAAAAATACAATCTATTTCGTGATATATTTTACAAAACGAAAAATAGTTTAAGTTAAATCGTTTTAAAAACAAATAAAAAAACTAATAAAAATCGCAACTAATGTTCTGTACTGAAAAAAGTAAATTACGAAACAAAAAAAAATGGAATCAATGGAAGTAAATTTAACTAAAAGTTAAAACTAGTGAGATTACCACCGCGCTTCGCAGTGAGAATTTTGTTGGCATCTGTTCGTTTCGTTACGGTGCCCCGGTATTCACAGTAGCTTGTAGTAATGGAAAGAGAAAGTCTTACATCTAAAACAACCAAAACAAATATCGATACTTGTACCGATATTCAGTTAATATCGGTTTGGTTGGTCTTTGTTCGATCTTTATTTATCTTTTTCAATAATGCGATATAAATTTTATTGATAACGAATATTGTACCACTATCATACCAAACTGAACCAATACCGACTGAAGGACATTTCTATCGGTACCGGTATTTATTTTTTTATTATTTACCTTCGATAAATTGATACACTGTAAGTACCATAACGTAGCGAACCGAACAACATCGTTTTCGATATATATGTTTTTTAATTTTGTTTTTTCTTTCGATAAACCAACATTGTTTTGCTACTGTACCATACCAAACATCGGTACCGGTACCTATATTTATTTTTATGGTTTTCAATTTCGAAAAATTATCATGTATACAACTCTATCTATGAAGATAAATGGATAACGTTACCGAGACCGTGACACTCTGAACCGGTCGGCGTCGTACAAACAACATCGGTGCCAGTACCGATGTTCATTTCTATCGTTTTAGGTCATGTAAAACATGTGTTAATTTTTATAAGTGCGTGTATCGTATTAGTGAGTGCTGTAACAGAACGAATCAATATCAATCTAATGCGCGCAGTAACGTATCATCACAACGCACGCACAAATAACTTGGAATTTTAAAAAATTAAACATAGATACGAATTATTTTTTTTTTTAAAAACTAATACTAAAAATCAAATTAAATAGTTATTAAAGAATTACTAAAAGTAACAAATAATTAATAATTAATATAAAACTAAATAATAAAAAATAAAAACATATTGTTCAATTCATGGCCAATTTGTATTCAATGATCATTACAAAATAACTTCACAATCTAATAGCAACAACACATTACACAAACATGCATATCCAACACATTCATATGGAAGTCATAACACATGAAGTCATACAGCCTTACAAGGCTTACATAACATGTCTTGAAACGTAAATATTGTCTTGAAACCTAGAATATGTCTTGTAAGCAACAAGCAACTTACAAAACAGTCTTAACATAACTAGACCACATCAAAAAATAGTCTTAACAAGCATTATTCCACTAAGCATTCTGAATTGCACTGGGTGAACCTTGTGTAGAATTTTGTGATTGCTGGTCATTGTCCCCACCTTGTCCCTTGCAACTTCTTATGTTGTGACCTTGGTTACCACATATGCTACAAGTGGTGTTGCCGCCCTTTCATGTCATCTTCCTTCCAGTGCAGAACTCTGCTTCAACTTCTCCTCACAAAATGCCTTCTTTCTTTTATTTGGGTCTACCAACCTAAAAACACATATATTTAACAGGAGAAGGGTGAAAGTCAAGACAATTTGCGCCATACTTCGTATGGATGGGGTCCAAGGGGGATATTGGCCCTTGGTGTTCTAATGGCCAACAGCTGTGAGAGAACTCAAACAACTATTCGAAGGTTAAATAGAAGATTTCCAGCAGATGATGGTTTTGAGCAACCAATCGATACGGGTTTGACTTTGAATGAACATTTGAAGACAATGACAATTAATTACAAATACATTTCATTTTAACAATTCATCAGAAATTCGTAGGAAAATAAAGAATTTAATAGTTCGGTAGAAAAAGCGTAGGAATCGATAATACAGGCCTTAATGCGGCCGACTAGAGCATGTATGACTTGTATTCTTGGTTACGATATAATAGCATTCAATACAACGTGTTGTATGATGTAACCCTTCAACATCAAATCAGATGTTACGTAATAAGGGTCTTAACGGGCCTTTATGAAATATTAAGGCCCAACATGGTTTATTAAATGGCTATTGACCAAAATCACTTTCAAATTTGGCCACCGCACGTGTCCTTGGAGCGGCACATCATGTGCGGGATGCATTCATATGCAGACTTCTCAAACACCTAATAAAAATCGACAGGTGGTGGCCCAAGTGGGCCTAGACGCATTGGTTTTTGGTGGGTCCATATGTAGCCTTCTCCCCTTACCGGACGCATTGGAATGTTGGCCTCCATCTTCTGTACATTTTACCAGAGCAACAATGTCCCCTTATTACAACTATTGCCGTCGTCCTCAAACTCATGCAGTTTATTCAAGGAACAATATACGCAAAACCGTGAGTAAATCTATCCTTCCCCTTTTTACAGTTAACCTTTTAGGGTGTATCATGTGTCATAGTTTCTTATGTTATTCACTTTAATAGTCAAGATGCAAAAATTAATTTTTAGTCATGTGTTATATAATTTGTACTTGTTTGTTTACTCCCTTTTATGTCTCTTGTTTTACATGTGAATCCACTGGCTGACCGGTTTTACTAGGTTCAATGGTTCATGCCATGTTAAATATAGAGGTATCCTAATTTGGAAAAAAAAATTGGTTACAAAACAATTATTTACAACAATTAAAGTAACGAGACATACATCTTAATAAATTAATTAAAGTTCAGTCATTTGTGTCGATGGCCATTTATTATATATGTGCAATATTATCTTTAAGCCCTTGGGGATAGAATAGAATACTCCAGACCGTCTAGCATTCGATTTATCTTCAGACCACATAACATCACATAGTCCACATAATTCACACTACCTCCCTTATGATGGAATTAATTGTGAAATACCTCTGCTCATTTTCTACAAAATACATAAATAACAAATATTAATATTTAGGTTAAATTGCCACGATTGATGACAGTATTGTGACTTACCGTAGTCAGGAGCTACTTCAACAACTAATCAGATTCTCTAGCCCGTGAGCGTTAATCAATTTTTTTGCAAGGGAGAAAATCAATGTACGATAATTATAGTAGTGCTTAGGAAGACCTTATACTTATCGTATGGATTTATATAAACTTGGAAAACGTGTGATCCTTGCAGGGTAAGACAAATTGCCCTAGTTAAATTTGACAGGGAGGTGGAAGTGACCGGTTACACATTAAAATTCTACCATGTCCATTTTACTACCTTAAGACACACAAACATGCTTTTTGGTGACCATTTCATACGTTTAACCACATATAAAATCAAACAAATACCATGGCAGTTGGTCATATTTGGTCATACAAATTTGTAAATGGCTGTGTGTATTATCTTTTAGCCGCAACTTTAAAACACAGTTGTGACAGATAGTTACACATTTACTATGGCTAGTGATTACGACATATATTATTGAGCGTGTGACTAAAGGTTTCGATGTTGTTCCAAGTATTCAGAAACCAATTGAGGGGTTTCAATGATAACACATTAGCCATTGTTCAAGCCAAAGAGCCAGATCTCATCATAGGCCTTGCACATTCTAAGAAAGTTTCACTATATACGGGAAATACCGAAAAAAGGAGACATCATAATAAGGAAAATAGACACATATCAAAATCTAGCAAACCCACCTAGTAAACCAAGATAACTAGATGGCACGCAAACGTGTGTTCATCACCAATCCAGCTCAAATCAAGAACGATGCGGTCAACATTGCGAATAATACTTGTGCTTTGACTTTTATTTTTTGAATAAAATATTTTAAGTTTGACTTTGTGCAAACTAGTTTAATCAAATAAAAATTGGTATGACTCAACTTGTCGCTATAAATCAGCAAGGAAACGCCGCTCGAGGTCGGAATCAAACCATAGTGGAACCAACGCGGAGGATTTAGTCTAGTCCTTCCCGTGGCGCGGGGGACTGATGTGTGACTAGGCTCGTTGACCAGGTTCCCCGCACATCGTGGAGGTCCTAGGTCTCTCCCCCGCGTGGCACGGGGTGAAGCCACTTTTCCGGTAGGTAGCCAGCATTTCTGGGTTTTTCCACACTTAGCCAATTTTTTAGTTTTTCGCCATGTTTTTGCCCAAGTTGGCCCAAACTCAAGTTGTTGAAAGTGAGAGACGATCGACTTACAATGAGAGTGGGATACAATAAGATCAATAGTAGATTGTCCGGTTCAAAGACTATTGCTTAGCGACTTAGGGTTTTATTTTTCGATTTAGGGTTAAAGTTTTTAATGGGTTGTTTGTGGAAGTATGTATAGCTATAAGTGTATATTCGTATATAGTGGCGCAAAATTCAATAGAGTGGTATATATAAACTATAAATATAATACATATTTGTGTACATACAGATATAATTGTATATATATATATGTATATATAATAATTTTAAATCCAGTTCGAGCCAAACCGGTCCGAGTGGACCTTTGTTCGTGCTCGGTTTGTTTACAACCCGATTCGAGTTGATCAACTCATTTACAACTGAGCCAAAAATCGAATAAACGCCAATTTCATGTCCTGTAGTGCTTTTATTTGATTTGCATTAAAGGTGCCAAACCAATCTGTCAAGTGTGATGGAGATACTCTTAATAAAATTCTAGTACCATTAAATTGATAAAAAGGTTCTTCCTAGAACTCAACATGTTGGCTCGGAGCCTTCCTCTTCTTCGCGTAAATTATCACATTTATACCCCTTATCAGACAAATCTTATATCCACAATCTCACAATATATACTTTGATGTCAATCTTGCAATAAAGTTTAAGATAAAGGGCTCAGCCGGTTGCTTGGCAGACTATGGTTAGGCTGTGACACACCTATATATATATATATATATATGTATGTATAGGGATGGGTAAAATGAGAACACCTCTAGTTGCGAGAACCGTAGAAACCATTTTCAAACCATTAGATCTTTAATATGAATGGATGAGATTAAAAGTAATCAAACCATTATAAAATTCTTTTTTTATTATTATGTTTTTAATATTTTAATTTAAAAAGGGTATTTAAGTAAATTTGTTATTATTGTCTTATTATACTTATTGTTTTTATTACCTATTTTGTCTTGTTAAATTTATTATTTATTGTTAAAAATCTGATTATTTTATTAAACAAAAGTTTAAAATCAGAATTTTTTGATAAATAAAACTTTTTCAAGATTTTTTTTTATAAAAAAAACGTTTTTACGAGCCGTTTTTTACGCCCACCGTTTTTGCGCGTCGTTTTTTACGCCCGGTTTACGCGCCGTTTTTAAGCCCCGTTTTTACACGCCGTTATTTACGGCTATACGCCCCCGTTTTTACGTGCTGTTATTTACGCCCCCGTTTTTACGCGCCGTTTTTAAGCCCCGTTTTTAAGCCCGTTTTTACACGCCATTATTTACGGCTATACGCCCCCGTTTTTACGTGCCGTTATTTACGCCCCGTTTTACGCGTCGTATTTATGCCCTCGTTTTTACGCCCCCGTATTGACGCCCCGTATTTACGCCCCCGTTTATAAGCCCCGTTATTTACGCCTCGTTTTTGCGCGTCATTTTTCTACGGCCGATTTTACGCGCTGTTTTTTACGCCCCCATTTTTTACGCCTCGTTTTTACGTGCCCGTTTTACGCCTCGTTTTTACGTGCCCGTTTTTTACGCCTCGTTTTTTACGCCCAATTTTAACGCGCTCGTTTTTACGCGCCGTTTTTTACGTCGTTTTTAGCGCCGTTTTTACGCCCGTTTTTTCACCCGGTTTTTTTTACGCGCCGTTTTTATACGCCCCTTTTTTCGCGCCATTTTTTACACGCCGTTTTTTACGCCCCACTTTTTTTACGCGTTGTTTTTTACGACCCGTTTTTTACGCTTCGTATTTACTCGCCGTTTTTTTACACGCCATTTTTTACGAAATTTTTTATTTACGGAAAGGACCCCATTTTTTACGAAATTTTTTATTTACGGAAAGGTTAAAAAATTTAAACCTTTTTTACACCACGGTTGTAAACTTTTTTTACGCACCCCGATTGTAAAATATTTACGCCTTTGTTAAAAAAAATTAAAACTTTTTTTACACCGCGTTTGTAAACTTTCCATACACAATTTTTTCGTATATAGTTTTTTACGGGTGGCGTAAAATTTTTAAGTAAATTTAAAAAAAAAAGTTTTTTTAACTTTTCATACACAGTTTTTTTACGTTTATTGTTTTTTACGGGTAGCGTAAAGTTTTAAAAAAGTTTTTTACAGCTTTTTTAACCTTCTTATCACAGTTTTTTCGTATGTGAACTTTTTTTACCCCCCGCATGTAAACTTTTTACGCCCCGGATGTAAATGTTTTTTCGAGAATTTTTTATATCGAATTTTTTTAACGCTACTGAAAATGTTTTTACGAGAATTTTTTAAATCGAATTTTTTTACGGCGTAATCGGCTGAGGCTCGGCTCGTCATGTTTAATCAAATAAAGGGACTTCAATATCCTGCAGAAGAACGCGTCTGGTCGTTCGTGTCGGGTTGTTTAATCAAATACCATGCTCAAATAAACTGATTGCCTTAAACCACTAACCCCTAAAGAATCAACTCCAGTTGCGAGAACCGTAAGAACCACTTTTATCCATTGAATATTGAATGATAAATGTATGAGATTAAAAGTAACTAAAAGTAATATTAAGTTATTTTTTTTATTATGTTTTTTATATTTTAATGCTAAAAGAGTAGTTTATTAAATTTGTTTTTTTGTCTTATTGTATTTATTGTATTTATTGTTTTTTTATTATTTTTTGTCTTATTAAATTAATTGTTTTTTTATTAAAATCAGAATTTTTTTATTAAAAACATTTGGAAATCAGTTTTTTTAATAACAAAAAATGTTTTTCAATAATTTTTTTTACAAAAAACAGTTTTACAATCCGTTTTTTTTTACATTCAGTTTTTTATGCTCCATTTATTACGCGCCCGTCTTTACGCCCGTTTTTTTACGCGCCGTTTTTGCACTCCGTTTTTATACTCCCCGTTTATTTGGCGTCGTTTTTTACGCCCCCTTTTTAGCGCCGTTTTACGACCCTTTTTACGACCGTTTTTTACGACCTGTTTTTACGCCTCGTTTTTTACGCCCGTTTTACTCCAAACATTTTTTTACGCGAATTTTTTTAATCCAAGCATTTTTTTACGGGTAGCGTTTTTTCCGCCGAATTTTTTTACGCCAAACATCTTCATACACAGTTTTTTCGTGTATAGTTTTTTACGGATAGCGTAAAATTTTTAAGCAAAGTTTTAAAAAAAGGTTTGGCGCACCGTTTTTTACGCCCCGGTTTTACGCGCCGTATTTACGCGCCATATTTACACAACGTTTTATCACCTGGTTTTTTTACACCAAACATTTTTTACGCCAAATTTTTTTACGGGTAGCGTTTTTTACGCCGAATTTTTTTTTTACGCAAAACATTTTTATACACAGTTTTTTCGTGTATGGTTTTTTACGGTTAGCGTAAAATTTTTAAGTAAAGCTTAAAAAAAAGATTTTGCGTGCCGTTTTTTACGCCCCGGTTTCACGCGCCGGTTTTTACGCCCGGTTTTGCGTACCGGTTTTTACGCCTCGTTTTTACGCCCCATATTTACCCGACATTTTATCACCCGGTTTTTTACACCCAACATTTTTTACGCCAACCATTTTTTACGGGTAGCGTTTTTTACGCCGAATTTTTTTACGCCAAACATTTTCATACACAGTTTTTTCGTGTAGAGTTTTTTACGGGTAGCGTAAAATTTTGAAGTAAAGTTTAAAAAAAAGGTTTTGCGCGCCGTTTTTTACGCGCCGCTTTTACGCGCGTATTTACGCCCCATATTTACCCGACGTTTTATCACCCGGTTTTTTTACACCAAACATTTTTTACGCCGAATTTTTTTACAGGTAGTGTTTTTTACGCCGAATTTTTTTACGCCAAACATTTTCATACACAGCTTTTTCGTGTATATTTTTTTACGGGTAGCGTAGAACTTTTTACGCTGATTTTTTTACGCCAAAACATCTTTTTACACCCCCGACCCCGATTTCGGGTTTATGAAATTTGAGAATCTTAACAAACGAACTCACCCAAAATCACGACTCATAGATGTCTCAGATAAACTTATCACCATCGACTGAAAATATAAAAACCAACTATAAAAATCAAAACCATGTGTGGGTCTTGAAAAAAACGGGGTTTGGCTCAAAGTTCCGGAAATCATGGCTGCAAAAGTGGGGATGCAGGTCAAAAACCTACCCTCCACCATCCTTGCCGCGTCATCGTCATCAATTGTCGGAAAAAAATTTCGAACTATCGCTGCCAAAAAAAAAATATTATTAACACAACCAACTGGACAGATCAAAACCCATCAATTGTCGGTGATCTTTTATCAATGAAACTACACACAAAACCAACTAAACAAATCAGTAAACAAAAAGATAAATAGCAAAAACCAAGAAACAAAAACACAATTTCAAATATAAAACTCACATACCCGTTTCGCCAAAAGATCAATAACAAAAACCACCGCGCACCATCGGCACCACCGGGCACCAACGGCACCACCAGGCACCATCGGAACCACCAGGAACCATCGGCACCATAGGAGATACCGTCGTCGGGCCTAAACATCACAGAACAACCCATGTCCGTCTCTCTCCCTCTCTGTCTCCCTCTCAAGAATTCACCTACCTACAACCACCATCACCGTCACTATTCACCAGCATCCCACGTCGACCAACCACCATCACTCTTCTCTCCCCCCACTCACCACCGCTCCGCGACCATCACCCTTCACAACACCCGCAAACACCATCTATGACAAGTCACCACCAAAAACCCCCGCCATCACCAACCCCACCCTTACCACACACCCCAAACACCGTCACCCCCATCGCCACCATCCACCGACGCTCCTCACCACCGATTAACCGCCTCCCCACCAGAACCCTAATCATTGTCGGTGTTGAGAACCACCGTGACTTCCTGCAGCGGTGGCTAGCCACTAACCTCCTCTTGCAGACGAACCAGGTCCGTTAGCCACCAACCTCAACCTGAAACACAAACATCACCAGCTTCTATTTCACACATCAGATCGTTCGTCTTCATCGTTTCTTCATTTGGGTTCTTAGCTTTTGAAACAAGGTGAGATCTTTGGTGGTTTTCAGATTTGAAGATTGGGTTTGGTGAGTGAGAGAGAGAGAGAGAGTGAGTGAGTGAGTGAGGACTGAGTGAATTTTGAATTTAGTTTGGCTTTGGGGTAAGTCTGTCAAACGACTGAGTGAGGCAGAGATATGACATCTTGACATTTGAGGGTTAGGGTTAAATTACTTTCTTACCCCTCTATTAAAAAAGTAAAATATATCATGTGTAATGTTTTAATTTGTTAAGAGTGGTTCCTTATGGATCTCGCAACTGAGAGTGGTCCTTCCTTGAACAGAATCCTATATATATATATATATGTATATATATGTAATATAACTAGTTATTTAATTTGCGTGTTGTGCGGGAATTTGGTGAGCGTTTTGTCAGCTTCGGTTCCTGTTACAGTATTAATACGATAGTGGCGCACGATATAGCAACCGAAAGATCAAACACAAAAAATAAAGTCGCAATATAACGAAAACGATAATGGAAACATAATCCCACTTGTTATGGTTAATTAGTACAATATTATTATACATATAATTTATTAACTTGTTAGCATCACTTATCTTTTTTATTTTTTGTTTTACAATCAAGTTTTGTGACTTTGAATCTTTACCACTATGGTTTTCTTTTCTTTACATTTTTACCCTTGACATTTGTACATATACAGTTTTATGAACCAATGATCTAATATATTGTATTTCTAAATTTCATTATCTTTTATGAACTTTAAGACATATGTTAAATAAAATTAACAGATTTATGGGTAAACTTATTTTTTCTTTATAGGATATCTAATCAAAGAGAATTATTTGATAAAAATAAACACCCGAATTATATACTTTTTATCATTTCCCTTTTGCGCATATAGTTTTTTATATCTTTTGGCTTAACTAAACAATTATTTACGATTTGATAAAAAATTCAATTCGAACGGGGCAAATATAGTAAATTTATATTTTATCGTTACAAACCCAACATATACCAACCAAACAACATTGGTACCAATAGTTTATTAACTTAATTTTTTTTCGTTTTTTCGATATGGGGTATAAAATTCGTTGAACACGGATTTGTTTTGGCAATAAATTATTTTTGGGCATTGTAAGCTATATCGAATGTCTATCAATACCATATTGGTACCATAACCCTGTAGGGAAGCACGAGGGCATCCCACTAGTTTAGTTATATAAAAGAAATAGACAAAATATAAAAAATGAATTTGTTAAATTTACATATTTTCAATTTATTAATGAGATAAATAATTGAAGTTAGGTTGTTTCATGTTAGTTTAAGAGCCTTACATGTGTAGACAATGACATCCCACCTTTCTGCAATGAGAAAACAACAAAACAAGGTTTTGCAAGGTTTCCAAAAGCAATTTGGAGTGTTGGGCCAATCAAAACCTAGCAACGCAAAATAGCAACAGGACCATAAGATGCTACGCAAATTGTTGTTATAGAAGAATAACAAACATAATAGGTCTTTTTATTGAAAAAAACCACAATATCCCATGTTCCCGTTTTTTCCACGCAAGTCCTTTGACTCGTAGGTTTCTCGCTTATTTCTCTCGAATCATGCATTCATACATATGATTATAAACATAAACCCCTCTCTTGTAGTCTCAAGTATAACGTTTTCCTTACAAATATGAAGTTATTTCATGCTTACCTGTATAATTTACTCATTTTCCTTTCACTAACAGCAACACCACCTGCACTTGCAAAGTTCGCCAAAAAAGGGTGCGATGATAAGTGCGGGAATGTCACCATTCCATACCCCTTTGGACTCGGTGGCGAATGTTCCATCAATGAATGGTACATCATTGATTGCAAAAACTCGACTCCATATCTACCTGCACTCAAGGACCTCAAAGTCTTAGGTATAGACTTGAGAAATCAAACAGTGGTTGTTAGTACGCGTACACCAAGGATCTCTGATTGCCAAAACCCAGTTCGGAATAGCAGTCAGACCATGAGCTTCAATCTTGATGGCAACCCCTTCTTGTTTTCCAAATCACACAATAAGAAAACATATTTTCGAAGGGTGTGGAACTGCTGCTATGATGAATAATGGGAGTGTGGTCACAGGGTGTTCATCCGTTTGTCTCAATGTTACAAACATCAATAGAAACAACTGTTTCGGAATCGGTTGTTGCCAAACTGCAATTCCTCATCATGTTAAGTCGTACAACATTAACTTGACAGGCTTGGAAAGGCAAGGGGAGGATGTAGGTTGTGGTTCTGCCTTCTTGGTGGATGAATTTTTATATGATCAAGGAAGGTTTTCTTATCCATTTATTTCCAAGAATACCTCGTTTACTCCGATATCACTTCTGTGGACTTTAACAGAGACCGATCAATTTACTTGCTGTGATAGCGATACACCGGAAAGACACAGTGGATCTGTTTGATGGTACTCTAGTGGATACGTTGAAATGCTACTACTATTACTATAAACCGTCATTTGAAATGAACCCATATTTAATTGATGGATGTAGGGACGATGGTACGTTATTTAACATATAGTATTTATTTGATAATTTTCCTTTATAAGATTTATGAATTTACATATTATAATTCTCTATACGTGACCCCAATCATAACAAATTATTTTTATTTGGTCTGAAAAAGTTATCATGGTATCCAGTTGATTTTCAGAACTTTTTGTGATTCTAGGTGATCTGTTAACTAAAACTAGCAGATGTAAATAGTGTATGTGGTAATCCTCTAGTTGAGGTAGCGGATATAATAAATAGTTTCAATATTGAACATGTTTGCCAAGTAATGAATCCTCATATACACTATTCACATCCACTGATTCAACTAGAATATCTCCTTGAACCGTAACAAGTTACAAAAGTTGACCAGAATAGAGATGTCAATAGAACCTGAATCCGGTAGATAAACCCGAAATCCGACACATATGGAACGGGTTTGGGTCGGATAATAGGGTTTGAGACTAGTTTGGATTTTTTTTGCGGGTTTAGGACGGGTTTGGGATTTGGTGATATACCCGTTTACCCGACCCGATCACTCGATAAAGTGTACCCGTTTACCCGATTATATATCCGACATAATTTCTTTTATATTTTTAAATATATATATATATATATATGTATATGATATATTATTTTTTATACATACATATATTTTATTTCATATACACTGTAGTTAGTTAATATATTTATATAGTGATAATATTAAAGGGATATTGGATTTAAATAACCCCAGCTTTCACCAATTGGTCGATAACACTCCCAACTTTCGATTTGTACACCAACACTCCAAACTTTCAACTTATCGGCCGATAACACTCCCTAACTGACTAAAGCCTAACCTAGTTAGTTTTTGCTGATGTGGCATCTGATGTGAACCTTTTTGCTGACGTGACCTATGATGTGGCAGCTGATGTGGCATATTTTTGATGATGTGGCAGCTGATGTGGCGACTGACATGGCCTTTTTGATGGCGTGACAACTGATGCGGCGGCTGACATGGCATTTTTGATGACTTGGCAGCTGACATCAGCTAACTGGGTTAGGGTTCAGTCAGTTAGGGAGTGTTATCGGGCAATAAGTTGAAAGTTGGGAATGCTGTTGTACAAATCGAAAGTTAGGAGTGTTATTGGCCAATTGGTGAATGTTAGGGTTATTTAAATCTAATATTCCTTTTTTAAATTAACGGGTTTACCCGAAACCCGCAGGCAGGACCGACCCTGAGAATTCATATACCCTATTCGAGCTCGAAAAAAACGCGCCCTTAGGCCTTAACGAAATTGGGTATTGGGCTCACTAACAGTCTAAACCTAATGCCAACGGGCTAATAACGAATCTAAACCATAAGAATAGTTTTGTAAATTGGCCTATGTTGTGTTTGTATGGGTATACCCTATTAAATCACATTTTGGAATTGTGGTTAGGTGATTTTGAGAAGTTTTAGGTGGTTTTTTCGAAATATCGTACCCTGGTTGGTGGTACTTCCCGCCCACCCCTAGGGCCGCCCCTGCCTGCGGGTATACTCGATACCTGATGGGTATTTATTCGTTAGAAACCTAACGGATTTTAGGACGAGTTTGATACAAAGTTTATCTAATCTGGTTTAGAGTTACTTACACCCATCTCAAACCCGACCCATTACCATCCGTAGACGAGAACTTTAAAGACTTCTCCAAATCACCTAAACACGCGCAAAAAAAAATTCTAATTAAAACCACCGCTATAAACATAAGCACCCACTTACTTTTATGCTATAATCATTGCTCTTTAACAATTATCAAAGTTATTTGGACCTTATCGTTTGTTCTTTTTTTTTTTTTTTGCAATAGCAATTCCAAAATACGCCAAGACTGGATGTCATGATAAGTGCGGGAACGTGACGATTCCATTCAATTTTGGAATTGGTGCGCATTGTTCTGTTAACCAATGGTACATAGTTGATTGCATCTCCTCCAAGCCATATCTGCCTTCACTCAACCACGTGGAAGTCTTGGATGTAAACTTAACAGATCTAACTGTCACTGTTATTACGTCAAGGATCACTGACTGCCAAAACCCATTTCAAAATAGCAGTGAGATTATGGGCGGCGATCTTGGTAGGAGCCCATTCTTGTTTTCCAGTGCACACAATATATTTGTTTTTGAGGGATGTGGTATTGCTTCGTTGATGGATGATGCAAGAGTGATCACATGGTGTTCAACCGCATGTCGTAGTGTTACACTCAGTGATAGAAACAACTGTTTTGGAATTAGTTGTTGTCAAACCCCAATTCCTAATTTTCTCAAGTCGTACAACATCGATATCACGGGCATGGAAGAGGAAGATGAAGCTTGTGGGTCTGCCTTCTTGGTGGATAAAACTTCGTACGAGGAAGGGAGGTTTTCTGTCGAGAATTCCTATTTTATTCCAGTATCACTTTTGTGGACTCTCACAATGTCCGATCAAGTAACTTGTTTTGGTAACATACCCCCTCAAAGATACATAGTGGATATGTTTAATGGTACTCTAGTGATTAATTGGTATTTATTTATTTATTTACTTTTTTTTTTGTATATCTATTTTGTGACATATATGGCTGGAACTTCCTCTTGCAGATCGTACGGAAGAGTGTATAAGGTGCGAAGAGAGTGGAGGTTACTGTCAACGTACCACAATATATGACATTGACGATTTACTTTCTAGTTGTATTGGTGGAGGAAAAACTTCACTGGGTGTAATTCTAGGTAATTTTTCTTTATGCTTTTAATACATTTACACCCACCTAGACGTTTAAATGATGAGATCTGATTTTGATTATGAACAACGGAAGTGGTGAGCCGGAGTTCAACCGATAAGATGACAACGAACATCCCCAAGTAAATGTTCAAAATATAGGAAAATCACGAAAATCATTTTGTAAACAGATAGGAAAATCACAAAAATCATTTCGTAAAAAGAGTAAAAGGCGAAATTGCCCTTCATGTTTTATCTATTTTGTCTATTACATCTAAAATAACATTTTTTTTTTGAATCTCGACACCTGAAGTTTTACTATTGTTGTCATTTTCATTTAAATCACAAACTTAGTTAAAATGTATTGTTAAGTTAAGAACAATTTTAGTAATTTACCCATTTATTTTTCTGTTTTTTTTAATATTTTAATCTTTAAATATAAAAATAAATATAAATATTAATATAAATATAAATATAATTATAATTATAATATACATACCTTATACATACATTTATATAATTCAACTTACTTTTTTTTATGTTTTCTTTTTTACCTTCAGAAAAATAATAAGTATATGTATATATATAAAGTAGAAGAATCCGTTAGAAACCACCCTTTATTGCGAGAACCGCGAAAACCATTGTGAACACAATAAAAAATACCTAAAAATATCTAAAAACCACCCAAATTTTTTTTAGCATTTTTTACAAAGACGAAAAGTAGCGATTTTTCTTAAAAATGTAAAAAAAATTGAGTGGTTTCTAGATTTTTATAGGTTTTTTTGGGTGTAGTTGTTAGCATTTAGCTCGGGGGGGGGGGGGGGGGGGGGGGTGGGGAGGGGTAGGTTTTGGTGGGGTGGGTGGGGATAGAGGTGTACAAAACGGTTTTTTTTGGAAAATCGGTTTCGGTTAAAAACCGAACCGGTTTTTTTTTATTCAGAAAACCGGTTGTTCAATAACGGGTTCCGATTAAAAACCGATTTTTGTACTTGAGAACTGTAACTGGTTATAACCGGTTTATTAACCGGTTAGTAATCGGTTTCTGTAATAACCGGTTTCATATCCGTTACCGGTTAACCGGTTTTCATAACCGGTTTTTTAATAAACGTAACCGGTTAACCGGTTTTTTTTTTTATCATAACCGATTTTTGCAATAACCAGTTTTTTATCCGGTTTTATGTTTAACCTGTTTTACAACCGGTTCTTTTTATAACCGGTTTCAAAACCGAACCGGCAACCAAATTATATAACCGATTAATAACCGGTCAAACCGGT
Source organism: Scalesia atractyloides (assembly GCA_947069175.1). Taxonomy (NCBI): domain Eukaryota; kingdom Viridiplantae; phylum Streptophyta; class Magnoliopsida; order Asterales; family Asteraceae; genus Scalesia; species Scalesia atractyloides. The sequence continues at coordinate 62,722,541 of CAMTDV010000010.1, read as the reverse complement.
TAGTAACCGAACCGGTTACAAAAAAACCGGTTTCGATTTTTTTTTTGGTTTCAGTTGCGTAATCAGTTTGTTTGTACACCTCTAATCGTACCCATGTCATCCCTAATTACACTTGCATGAAAATATATTTGAAATTTGAATGCCACCAACATACCCTAACGATTAAATTAATTATAACAAACGTAATACTTCTAAATTATCAAACTGATAAAATAATTCAAGTAATAATTCAAGTGTTCCAATACAAAAAATGTGACTTTTATTTGTAATAATTCAAGTATATGCCCAAATCTTAGGTACAGGTTTTTTTAACTATGGGGTGTGATTCCTCTTCTTTACACATTAACGTTAGATCACCTTTCCCTCCCACCTCATTATCCTCCTTAAACATGGGGTGTGATTCTCCCTTCCATTTTTATATTTTTATTTAATGTATTTTATTTATAAATAATTTTTTTATTTGATTAATTTGTTAAAATAAAAATCACTAAACATAATTTTTAAATTAAATTAAACTTTAAAACATTAACATATATAACTAAACTAAATTTAATGGGTCTCTTTAAATTAAAACCCAATTCTAAGGGTTCTTTTTAAAATGAAAACTAAATTAGATGGGTCTTTTTAAATTAAAACTAACATCTAAAAGGTTTTTTTTTAAATTAAAACAAAATTTAAGGGTCTTTTTAAAAATAAAAATATTCCATTTTGTCTCCATCTTCCCTACTTCCTCTTCAACCTGCAAAAACAACAAGAAACAGGATAAAAGAAAAAAAAATGCAAAACAACAAAGAAACGGAGAAAGAGAAAAAGAAAAAGAAAAAAACATAATGCAAACACCCACAACAAATCAAGAAAAAGGTGAATGGGAGGACGGGGAAAAAATGAGTCATCAGGTTTAGGCGGGAAAAAAATGATGAGGTGGAACAGAAACACGACACATGTGTAGACAAGTTTAATGTGGTGTTAGGAGATACCAATTGAATGTTGTATATTATTTTACATAAAAAAGTGTTTTGGAATATGAAGGTAGGATACAAAAAAAGGGAAATATGATGGATATATTTTATTTGTATTATTTCATTTCATTGCACTACCCTGAATGAAATAGGTATAAAACTAGTTCCTTTTAACTTTTGGATGAAGTGTTTCTACAAATGTTTGGTTTATCTCTTAAGATTAAGAGCATCTACAATGCCTCATTCAAGATGTCCACTGTTAATGCTTATTTATTCCTGACACTAAACTAATTCATCAACACTTGTGATCTAGTGATAGGAGATTTGAGTTTTCTAATAGAGGCTCAGGTTCAATTCCCTCTTGTATCACATTGAGATGGATATTAGGCAATGATGGTGACAAACCGATTGTCAAACCCACCGAGGGGGGTTTGATCCTGTTACTCCAACAAGACAATTTGTGTGGAGGCAGTACGGTTTCCGGGAAACGACGTAACCAAGTCTGACCAACCCAGCACGGACCCGGTTATGACTATGTAGCCTGGGCAGATCTTGACTAGGGCCGCCGTTTAAACGGTGTGACTTTGGGTCACTCAAAAGAAAGTCACCTTTCAAAAAAATTCAAACCTCAACTCATCACTTACTTTTCCTTTTATTTAATATATATCTAATTTATTTATTTCATAAAATTAATTATTTTGTAATTTTTGCTTATAGTTAAATATAATAAATTAGAATTTTGTTCAAAAAAATATAAAAGACAAAAACTATTTAAATCAAATAAAATATTTGCAACGTTTAAAAAACACAAAATATTAAAATTTAATAAAAACATACAACTTTAAAAAACCCACGAATAACGATTTTACTCTTGTGGCTTATGTGACCAAATGTGCTCAACCTAATTGTATCCAAGCATATGATGAGCTTCCACGTTATGTCAATTTCTAACCTGTTAAGAGTGTGCCGTAAAATTGTTTGATGGTCTCTGGTTCGGTGGTGGCAAATCATTATCCTCATCATTCGACCACTCGGATACGGTATACCCCACGTCTTCCACTATCATGTTGTGCGGTATTACGCACGTACATATTATATAAGTTATAACTCTTGGGATCCAAATCCTTGTTGGTCCTTGTATAAAGCGTCATCGTGCTTGAAGGACACTGTACACACTTGTTCCACTTTCTTTCTTGCAGATTCATGCATTTTTTGAATTCTTTTATCTTATAGCTTTGTGGATACGAGAAACTTTAGATGAGTGGTCCATTCCGGATAAATTCCATCTGTATGATAGTATCCTTGATTTTATTCCATCCGATTAATTGTAAAATTGCAAGGCTATGCAAACCCGTCCAAGATGTCATTAAATATTCGTGACTCATTTATGACGTTGACCTCATTGTTCAGCCTGTCAACTCCAATAAAAGCATGCCAAATCCAAAGGTCACATGATGCAACTACCTCTAGCATTATAGTTGGACAACCACAATCTTCTCAAGCATTCCATGAAAATCATGTTGAGTTTCATGAGCCTCCAACAGCCGTTGGATGTCGATTTCATTAGTCTTCCTAAGGTATTCTACGGTTTAGAGTTCGATAAAAAAAAATGAAAAAATTTCTTAAGCAATTCATTGCCGTACTTTCACAAATCCGTATGTATTCATCAGCCAAGTCAACTCTCGTGTTGTATGCTAGCTGATATATGGCGGATATGCAGTTCTCAGTCAGAGAAAGACATGGTACACTAATAGCAGCTGTCCTTTGTGAAAGTATGTATAATTGACAAAGAAGTCATTCGCAGTTCTAAAGAAAAGTGAACGTCGCATTCGAACCGACGTCTAAATTGGACATCATTGTACACAGGTGTCTGATCAAAGTAGTTGTTCCATAGACGTGTGCCTCCTTCCACTCAACTCCTATTTATTACTTTGCGTTTTCCCTTTCTGTTTCGGCCAGTAGAACTTGGGCTAGCTTCGGTACCCGTTGGACGATAAAGTGCCAGATACATATTTTCAATGTCGTCGCACAGCAGTTCCTCGTAATGGTTTACGACGACTTGCATGAACTAATTATTAAGAACATTGGTATTCAAAAAAGGAACTGCCGGTGGAGGTGGATATCGTGTTGTTTCTTCGTCAGGGGCGCAACTTAGTTGGGGGCCGGGGGGCGCCCGACCCCCCGAACTTTTCGCTCAGTAGTGTTATACAGGTAGTTTTCGTATAGAAATTTTTGGGTATATACTTTTCGACCCCCCGCTTTTATACAAATTTTTGGGTATATATGTTTTCGACCCCCCCCCCCCCGCGCGGTCGAAAACGTCAAGCTTCGCCACTGTTCTTCGTCACTCGAGCTCTGTGTCTAAAATATGACGAGAAGGTAGATGTTGTGTGATTTCTTTGTCATTCGAGCTCATGGTGTTTGATAGAGAATGTGAATGTTGTAAATATAAAGTGAAGGTAGAAGAGTGGTTGTTTTTATGAGATATGCATGTTAATTTGGGTATGTGTGTATATATATATATAGTGCAGGGTCGGCTATTGGGCCGGCCAAACCGGGCGACGGCCCGAGGTCCAAATATCCAAGGGCCCGAAAGTTTTTTAAAAATGTTATATATCATATGTATGATAATTATTTAATATTCTTGTTCTATAGCTCAACTGGTAAGCCCGTTGATTGATACCCATATTTTGTTTCTGCTTTTAAATGCTTTCAAGCTTTTAAATACTATCCTTTTAAAGAATTATTGTTCCATATTTTTTGTTTCAGCTTTTAAATGCTTTCAAGCTTTTAAATGCTATCCTTTTAAAGAAATAAAGGATGGGCTGTTGGTTTGCTCTTGCTTATACAATATACAATGTAAGGGCCTAGGTTGGACTCCCTTCAATTCGTTTCCAACTTATTTTTTCTTGTCTTTTCTATTATTTCCATATTAATTAAATAGACTTGGATATATATATATATATTTTCTCTTTTATATTAATTCCACATTAAATTAATAGCAGCTATGTATACAATTCGGATAAGTGATCTACAGGTGCATTCGACAATAAAACAAAATCATATATGTATATTGCTCATATCTTTATATCATTGTTTTAGTTTACTATTGTTTTATACCGACTACCCGTATCATACCACACCGAATGAAACCAAGATTCAAATAATACCACTTGTTAGGAGGGGCTCAATTTTTATTTGTCTCGCACGAGGCCTAAAAGTTTTTTTTATTTATTTTTGAGGACGGCTCTGATATAGTGGATTGGTTAAAGTTAAATTAATTGTTTATTTAATTTTCTAAACTAGCCGTTAGGTATTGCATCCAATTTCACGTGTTGGAGATGCCCTTAATGGAAACTCACTTATTTATTGAACACATACGCGCACGCGCGCGCGCACACACACACACATTATATATATATATATTATCTAGTTATTTCTAGATTTGTAAATCAGAGATAAAAAAATATTATTAATCTTCACATTCGTACTTCTGTTATTAGTATATAAAGATCTTGGTAGTTTGTTCAATATAGGTAATACTATTTTGTTTTCTCTCCATTTTATTCTAGGCTTGATCTATCCGCACCCCACTTAATCACTAATTATACCTCCTTTTGTGAGAGGAAAGATACCGGTCCTACACAGACCCCACCGATAAGTATGTGAGAAGATGGGGATGTATTGAGTAACTAGACTGGATGTATTTAGTAGCACCCATCACAACATCCCTGCCAATGACCAATCCTCAACAACCGCACATCACTAGATTTGTACCTGTGATGATCATCCTCAAAACAATGAGACTTGTGGAATACATCATATCTACTCCAATATTGGCTCCATGGGGCGAATGGGAACCAGTTGACACGTATACAGGCGTTCGCAAATGTTACATTAGATTCCTCTCTAGCTAACCTTGCAATTGGTACAACCTTTGCTACTAAATTTTGGAAGCTTTTGATTAAAGAAACATATTTGTTTTGGAACACTTGGGGCGTTTGGTTGGTAGGAATTCAATGGAATTTAAGGGAATTGGAATCTGAATTCCATCTCTTAATATGTTTGGTTCAAAGAATTTGATGGAATTCCAATTCTTAATGTGTTTGGTTGAGAATGGAATTGTAATTGGAATTAGGCATGAATGCCTTTAAATTCCTTTAACTAAAGGAATTCAAAATCATTCCTATATCTGAAGGAATTAAAGTAATTCATTGGAATCTTCGACAATTTCGACTCGAACGGTATCGACCCGTACTGTTTCGACCCGAAGTGTTTCGACTCGAACCGTTTTGACACGAATCGTTTCGACGCAAACCGTTCCGACCAGTAACGCTTCGACGCGAACAGTTTCGACCTATACCGTTTCGACAATCGTTTCGCCCCGTACCGCTTCGACGCGAACCGTTTCGACCCGTACTGTTTCGACGCGAACAGTTTCGACGCGAACCGTTTCGACCCGTACCGTTTCGAATCGAACCGTTTCGACGGGAACTGTTTCGACAGGAACTGTTTCGACGCGAACCGTTTCGTATCAAAACCGTTTTGTCCCGTACCGTTTCGACCCGTACCGTTTCGACCCGTACCGTTTCAGCCCGAACCGTTTCGGCCCGTACCGTTTCGACCCGAACCGTTTCGACCCGAACCATTTCGACCCGTACCGGTTTCGATACGTTTCGACCGGCATCGTTTCGACGCGAACCGTTTCGACCAGTACCGTTTCAACCCGTACCGTTTCGACGCGAACCGTTTTAACCGAACCGTTTCGACTCGTACCGTTTCGAATCGAACCGTTTCGACGTGAACTGTTTCGACACGAATCATTTTGACCCGTAACCAAACACAACAAAAATGGAATTGAGATTCCAATTCCAACAATTTCCAATTCCCATTGGAATGTCTAAATTCCAAATCCAATTCCCTAAAATTTAATTCCTATACAAATTCCAATTCAATTCCAAAACATTCCGCGAATTTCGCGTGAATTCAATGGAATTTAAGGGAATTGGAATCTGAATTCCACTCTTAAGATGTTTGGTTCACAAAATTTGATGGAATTGGAATCTCATTTTCAATCTTCATGTTTTTGGTTGAAAATGGAATTGAAATTGGAATTAGGCATGAATTCCTTTAAATTCCTTTAGCTAAAGGAATTCAAAATCATTCCTATATGTGAAGGAATTAAAGTATACTCATTGGAATCTTCGACCGTTCGGCCCGAAAGGTTTTGATTCGAACCGTCTCAACCCGTACGTATCGTTTTGACCCGAACTTTTTCGACACGTACTAGTTTCGATCCGAACCGTTTCGACCCGTACCGTTTCGACGCAACCGTTTCGACCCGAACCGTTTTGACGTGTACCGTTTCGACGCGAACCGTTTCTACGCGAACCGTTTTGATGCACATCGTTTCGACCTGAGGCGTTTCGACACGAACCGTTTGGATGTGAACCGTTTCGATGTGAACCGTTTCGACCCGTACCGTTTCGGTGCGAACGGTTTCAACGCGAACCGTTTTGAACCGTACTGTTTCGACTCGAAGGTGATGGATTCCAATTCATTTGACAACCCAAAATAAAAAAAATTGGAATTGAGATTCCAATTCCTACAATTTCCAATTCCAATTGGAATGCTTAAATTCCAAATCCAATTCTTTCAAATTCTAAATCCTATACAAATTCCAATTTCAATTCCTAAACATTCCGTGAACCAAACGCCCCCTAAGGGTGCGTTAGGTTTGTTAAATGCTTTGGAATTTGTATAGGATTGGACTTTGAAGTAATTGGATTTGGAATTTATATATTCCAATAGGAATTGGAAATTTTAGGAATTGGAATCTCATATCATTTTGATGTGTTTGGTTATTAAATGAATTGGAATCTATACCTCGGCCCCTACCACCCTTAGTTCAGGCTGAAACGATACGGGGGGAAACGATGTGGGTTGAATCTGTACGGGTGGAAACGATACGGGTCGAAAAGTGTGGGTCGAATCGGTACGGGCCGGAACAGTGTGGGTCAGAAATGTTCGGGTCGAAACGGTACAGGTGAAAAGGTTCGGGTTGAAACGGTGCAGGTTGAAACAGTCGGAGATTCTAACAAATTTACTTGAATTCCTTAGTATGTAGGAAGAATTTTGAATTCCTGTAGTTAAAGGCGTTTGAAGGAATTTATGCCCAATTCAAATTACAATGTCAACCAAATGCATCAAGATTGGAATTGAGATTCGAATTCCAACAAATTCTGTGAATCAAACATGTTAAGAGTTGGAATTCATATTCCAATTCCCTTAAATTCCATTAAATTCTGGCGAACGAACATACCCTAACATTTCACTCATGGTAAATAATACTTCACGCATGGAACAGATTTAATACCCTGTTAGTCCAAAACACCAAAATAAAAATTATTACCTGGATAATGATCATAATTCAAACAATTATTTGGAACGCCCACAAATGAAATTTAATCAAATACAAGTCCGCAACCTATTTTACTGGGCCGCAAACCGGAAAACTTTCTCTAGTGGGCTCGATAATCCTTCCTCTAGTGGGCTGCATGTTGTGTTCTCTGTAAGCATAGCTGATTATTATTTTAGTGGGCCAAGCAAACAACATGATAATTATTTTAGTGCTTCCATTTATGATCACTACCTAGATCCCCAACAACGGATTCCCCATTTGATACATTAGCTTGGATGATTCATGGATTTTCGACTCGAGTGCCACTTCTCACCTAGGTATGGTACAGGAACCAGCACCTTATCTTGGTTCGGATGAGTTATTGTTGGCATTGATATGACTGTTGATATTAATAGAGTATATTATTAGGGTTTATCGTTATAGTATTACCGTACCTATATAAGATATAAATTGGTTAGGTTTTGTTTGTAATCATATTTATTGTAATATTATACACTAAAATGTGGATTTTGCCTAAATAGTCTAAAAAGAATTTTGATGATGACATGTTTCACTCCTTATAAGTAGGAAGGAAGGCCATTTTGTTACTAAAACATTTTGGTCATCATAAGTAGGAATATGAAAATGACATGTGACACCCTTCTTGTTTTCTAAAAAATACAATACAAAGAAAATCTATTAAAAAATATAGGACAAAAAATCTAATATAAAAAATATAGTACAAAAATCCGGTACAATAAATATAGCACAAAACTCCGGTACAAAAATATATAGCACAAAAAAATATAGTATAAAAAATATAACACAAAAACATCAGCAAAAAAATAAAGTACAAAAAATCCAGCACAAAAAATATAGAAAAAAATTAAGACAAAAAATTCAACACAAAAATGTAGTACAAAAATATAGCACAAAAATGTTACACAACATAAAAATACAATACATTTTGTGGGTTTTTTTAGTTGTCATATTTTATATAGTAATATGGTACTCAAATTAAATATTAAAAGACGCTCGATTTTATGATGAAATTTTTACGAAAGCATAATGTCGTATAAAAAAGTATGAAAGTTTAAAAAACGAGGGTGAAATATGCATGTGACTTGCATGTGGAGATAGAAAGTCAATAAATAAGATTTTCCCAAAATACCTTTACACTCCTCTTTTTTTCCTACATTTTTATCTTAACCATTTACCTATGTATTAAAAAAAGAACCTTATGAATAGTAACATTATATAGGTATAAACAAATGATACCGGGTATCGGTATCAAACTGTTACCAGTATCGAATTTATCAAACCGGGTACATTTTTAGTATCGATTCGGTATCGACTTTTAACATTTTTGGTACCGGTTCGGTACCGGTATCTACTCTCAAATGTTGGTACTGTATATTCGGTACCGGTACCCACTTTTAGGGATTTTCGGTCCCGGTTGTTACCGAGCTCATCCCTAACATAATTACATTAACTTGGAGAATAGCATGCAAAATCACAAAGGTAACGGGGGGTAATGATAGAAAACCTGGGTTTAATCCTTGAGCTAAATGAGTTTTACTGGTAATTTTAGTGTTGTGTTTATGAGCAGGTGGGTTAGTGTGTTTTCCTTGGAATTGGTGGTAGACTCGGATTACACTAGGAGTACTCCGTTTGGTCAGTAAGTGTCCCGAGAGTGCTTTAAATTGCCTCTGTTGACCGTTAAAGAAAATCACAAACGCACAAGTTTCTGATTTATGTTTATAAGTTATAAAAAATCGTACTTAATAATAAATAAGATATTATAAAAAATAACTAGTTGATTTAAAAAATTAATGGCTAAGATTCTTTCTCATCTACTTAGGCAAAATAAACTTTTTATTTGATATTACCCTATATTAGTTAATTAATAATACATAATATCTCATGAGTTTTTCATTATTCTATATGGTATGAGAGTCTTTGAGTTCTTACCATCTTTTTCCTCTCCCTCGTGTCCCTTTTCGCGCCACCAAATCTTGGTTGGTTGTCCGTCATCTTCCTCCACTGTTTCCCTTGTGCTATGATTTTCTTTCTCTTCTTCTCCCTCTTGTCATGCCCCCAAGACGCCTGTACACCTATATAAATTAGGTACTATTTATTCGCATACTATCATCATCGTGCCACTATAGTTGCAGCTCCATAGCTTTGTCTTTGTGCCTCTTGTGCCACCCCATGGATTTGGATTTTTTCGTCAATGTTTGCCGCCACATAGTTTCCTTAACTTTTACATTTCATCATTGTTGCTGTTATGGCCTTAGATCCTCAACCACCATGCAGTTTTGTCATTGTTAAAGTAGTTGTAAGTTTTGTTTATTTTCTTTTTCTTATACTTTCAATTTCCTTCCACTCCGGCTGCTAGGGAGTATTGGAGATATTATTTGGGCTAACCTTTATATTATCACCATAGTTAAAATACAAAATTTGGTTAGATTTCCTTTGTAATTATTAGTTACTGTACTTCTATATATTGATAAATAATATATAATACCACACAACTTTTTTTTATTATCCCATAGATATCTCTCACACTAGCAGGGGCGGAACTAGCATTATACGAGCCGTAGCACGGGCTACGGCTCAACTGTGTACCGGTAGTGTAATTTTTTTCGGTTTTATACAAATGATATCCCTAAACAACTATGAGATACCCTTGAAAAAAAGGACACTTGATATTATTACAAATCTAATTTTTCATAAGCCCAAACCAAATGATAGAGGATACCCTTGACAAAAAAAGGACACTTGATATATTACGAATCTATTTTTCATAAGCCCCAACCAAATGATAAGTTGATAACCCAATTGATACGTAAGCCAAAGTCCCAACTAATATTTTAGCCCAAAAGAATTACCCTTCGAATATGGGGCAGGGGCGCGACAGTTGTTAATTACAACCGGTGGAAACGGGTTTTCTAAATCTGACCCGTCAAAGATAGTAGCATTTGCTTAGATGTACCCGGATGATTTTACTGCACAAGAAATAGGACTCTTTTGGGTGATATTGAGTCATTTCGTCACACTACAAGTGGTAATGATAGATTTGCAAACTTGAATGGAATAAGTGATCTTGCGCGTCTTACGGTTGAAACGGGAATACATAGTTCTTGTCCTTTGGTTTACCAGGTAGTGAAGCTAGCTTTGATTTTACAGGTTGCAACCACAACCGTTGAAAGATGTTTTTCGAAATTGAAGCTTGTCAAGACGGATTTACGCAATTGAATGGGCCTAGAATGTTTGAACGATGCCATGGTTTGTGCGATTGAAAATGATTTTTTCATAAAGTAAAAGACGACGATGTGACGGAACGATTTCAAGTTTTGAAAAAAGAAGATGACAAATCTATTAGGTATTGGTTTTACAATTATGGTTTTTTTTAATATTGTATAATTGCACGGTAAAAAAGAAAATTTTGGGATACCCCTGATTTAGTGGGATAGTTCTGTCACTACACACTGGTATTTGTATGCATTTCACTCTTAAAAATGCTCGAGCGGATCCTGGCTTAACCAAAAACCTTTTATCTATTACTTAACTCGTTGTTGACTGCCTTGTTGCTATCGTCTTATCATATTCTAGTATGCCTATTCAAACACTACATCACATGCTTTCTAAACCGCAACAACTTCACTTGATTTCCACTACTACACTTGCATCTTAGGAGCTATGGCACTCTCATCTTGGCCACCCATCCTATTATATTTTTCACATCTTTGATCTCTTACTATTTCGAATAAGTCGTTGAAAAACATTGTTATTCTTGTAGTATTTCAAAACATATTATTACTAAAACTCCTCAAACCTAGGGGTTTTAATTGTTTGATTTACTCTATGTAAACCATAGAGTCAGTATAATAATAGTGTCAGTTCAAACATGGTGAAATACAACTTAAAGAAGGGTCTACTAAAAGAAAGATAGATAGCATAATGGGATGCCAGTTGTGTAAAAGGGAGCCCTTGCCATAAACCGGTTATTAACCTATCCAACAACCTGATGTACATAATAAAAATGAAATCATTGAGTGAGTTCTAGTTTAATAAAAGGCAGTTGCAAGCTTTAGCATCTAGTAACTATTAAACGGTTAAGCAAATAAGGTACACCAGTATAGTATTGCAGAAAACCTAAACACTATGTTCACCATATCACCTTAACATACACATTATCACTTTACTATGAACTATAACATGCGCACTACATTGTACGTAGTTGATCAAGTGCGGGCAACCACAAAGGCACTGTATCCCTTCCATGGTGATCGCTCAATGAATAAACTTTTACCTAAATTTGTTCCACGTCTTTTCTTTTACCTAAATTTGTTCCACGTCTTTTCTTTGGATATATGGTATGCTTATTTTTATCTACTTGATTATTTTATGATTATCAATGAATATGTTTCTAAATCACATGAAATACTTGATGTGTCTTATATCAAGACAAATCTGATTGTTATTTTTATTATCATATAATACAAATATCATTTTATAATGTTCACAAATTTTATTTCAAGTAACTGAATATGTATTAGAATGTTTAAAACTAGTATTTACCCGTGTGCGTTGCGGCTTGTTAAATTGTTAAACCGTAAAAAACATCATATTAATATTAATGTGTCTGAAACTTTATATTAAAAAACCAAATTGTTTACATAAACCTAAGATTGGTGTTTCTTTAAGTTCAGGCTGCTTTCCTTCTTCCTCTTCTGCATTTCTTCTACATCTACATGGATCGTCATCGTCTGTGCGCCGAGTAATTTCTAAAGATAAGCTGAATTATTTAGCTCATTAAACTCTTGCACAAATAAAACAACAACAAACATTAAATGTTCTAACAGTATCAATAAAGATAAAATTTGTAAACGGTATCAATAAAGATACACAAAGTTAAAAGTAAAAATTTGTAATGTTCGGGTTTGACAACTTATTAAGTGAATCCCAAAATACTTTTTTTTGAAGTGGTTATGATAAAAGTAGCATACAACCCAGTTATGAGAACAACACATGCAAATCTCAACCAAATTTCACTATAATCACAAATAAAAACATCCATTTAACTAACCTTGATCTAAATCGAATATCACAAACTTATGCCTTACCAATCTCACTTCTTGATTGAACATTCTTATCTTAAATTAAAGTAACCGTGCATGTGCATACACTAAAGATTTGAAGTACCTACATCCATTGTAATTCTAATTCTGAAGAACTTGATGCACACACTAACCGAACAAATGCGGAACAGAATCAATTTGAAATAATCTTTGAATGTAGAATCAACAAAATCTACACATAATTAACGCCACGTAAAACGAATTATCTAAGGGTGTGCCTATTTGCACACCTTGTTGCCTATTTGCACACCAAACCCTAACAAACCCTACCTTTACCAACGCTGCGTATAGGTCTATACGCAGCGTATAGGGGTATACGCTGCGTATAGTTTGCATGAGTTTCGGAGCCTGACCACCAATCATTGCACAGAAAACCAGGGTAGGTCTATACGCAGCGTATACAATCATCAGAGTTTTTGGGGTCATTTAGGTGGGGTTGAAGCATCAGTTTTTCCACCAAGCTGTACCAGCGTATATAACCTTCAGATATATATATTTTTTTTCGCTTTTTTGTGTTATAAATTCTCAATCGGTTACAACGTTAACTCGTTTAAAATATATAATGTTTTTATTATTTAGTCGATGTTATCGGAAAGCGTATAATGTTAATTTTTTTTGAAAAAGGTGTATACGGTTGAAATATATAATATCGGTACCGAGGTTTTAAAATAAAATATTATACCAAGTCTAGTGCCGTTAATTATTTTTAAATACTATAAACGTTTAAATATTATATCGTTAATTATTTTTAGATACTCGTGTACAGTCCGAATATATAATACCGTTTGAATATTACACTGTGAGGTTCGGATAATGTAACGTTAAAAAGTTACAGCTTTAAATATTTTGATATATACAGCAAAAGTTTGTACATATATAACAAAAGATATAATACTATATACAACATAAGTTTATACAGCACATAACAAAAGATATATAACTACGGTAGCGGGTCCTGCTGCTGCTGCTCCTGATGCCATTCCGCAGCCGGAACGAAGTGACGTGGAGCTAACCCGTCACGCTGTCGACGCTCCTGGGGCCATACGTATTCCCCATAACCTAACCCGACAACCATAGACCTGTACCTTTGCGCTACGAGAAGCCCTACGTGGGGCATTTCCATCCAGTGACTTTCAGGACACCCTTCCACTGAATGCCAAGAGATACTGTCACGTATCCGGATAAAGTCCCCTTCATCCCATCTATCGAATACATGCGTCCATAGCGACTCGTTAAAGTTAATCTCCAGTAGTAACTCATTTCGAATACGGGGCCATACGTATTCCCCATAACCTAACCCGACAACCACAGACCTGTACCTACGATGACCGTCTGGGATCACATCTTTTATAAGCGAGATGTAAGGGTGAAACTCCGATGGAATTTGAGGCCCAAACCTCTTAATTGATAACAAGTCCTCGTCCCCCTTTATTAATGGAAAACCATGATCATCCCGTGTCTCCTTCTTTTTAGAGCCTTTCGTTGAACGGCTTCGTTGCATATTAGGTTTTTCAGACTTTACAACCGAACCAGTTCCACGAGAGCCCTGTGACGGTACGTATGAGCTGTGTCGGGGTAAATCGTGCCTACGGTGTGGGGAATCGGTATATACGTTGCTTGCCTCCCCATAGGAGCTTTTTCTCGCATCTTCGTCTAACCTCGCAACTTCTTCTAGCCTTTGTTGTACTTTTTTTGTTGTAGGCCGACCGCGAGTGTTTTGCTGGACAATTGGCGGTTTCTTAGTTGAGGACTTCGGAGTGAAGACCGCTTTTATCTTTGAAAGCAGACTTTTTTGCTGAATGGGGGATTCTGACTCTAGTTGTTGCTGCACAATATTGAGCTCATCTACAACATCGACCTCCTCGTCTACCAGTTTACACGGTAGTAAGTTAAGCTTACGCCAGAATACATCAACGTCGTCGAGTTGTATCTTACGACCTGCACAGTTAAATCAGTACGATGAGAGAAACAACTAAAATTGTACTAAATAACAAAAGGTTTGTCGGCTTACTATTCCGTACCTGGTCGTTTGTACTTTTCCGGCCTGCAAGCACACGGCAACCCACAACTAAGCCACAAATGGCAACCACATGATGCGCTAAGTTTTCGCAACACCTCCAGCTTCCTCATCAACTCTCCTTCCAGCAGATCAAGCGCTGTATGCGAAACTTTTTCACGTAGGTTGTCCAACAGTGGTTGTTGTAAATGGTGGTTCATTGTTTTTTCTATGCTTTCTGTTAAACTTTTTCTTATTTCCCATATCTGAGTTTCAACTATATCAATGACGCAACCCACAATTTTCTCCAATGAGCTCCTGTGCTCAATGTATCTTTTAAAATTTGCGTGTTGGATCTCAACTCTGTTAGTGGTGTGCTGACCAAAGTTGCGACGCGTATTAGTCCACGCGAAAAGAACATTTCTTTAAAGTTTTCGAGCTAGTTTTCGTATACATAATCAAAGACCCATGCAAAAAAATGAAATGTAAAAGCGTGTGTAAATATAATAGATTGTGTGAGTTATTTGTTGAAGACACACTTACTCTTACGGTTGGCAGCCACGAGTCGATTATACATTTTGTCCAGGTTGTATGCGCATATGAGCTCTGAAGCAGACTCGCACACTCTCCGCCAGTACGACATAAATTTCTCCCAATTTAATTTGTTTAACCCTTGCTTGCAATTTTTAACTATATTTTGTTCAATGTGAAAACGGCATAGAAACCTGGACGCGTTCGGGAATACTTTAGCGCACGCGTTAATCAGGGCTAGCTCTCTATCCGTGACTATCACACGCGGCATCATACATTCCTGCAACATTGCCTTGATCCGCTCAAGAACCCACACGAAGTTATCCCTTCGTTCTTTGCAAATAACGGCATGTGTGATACAAAAAGACTTGTTGGTCGACGTCAAACCCACAACCTGGACAAATGGCATGTTGTAGATGTTTGTTTTGTACGTTGCGTCGATCAACATCACGTGCGGGAATGCACGCCACATAGTGATTGAATGAGGATGAACAAAGAAAAGCTCTGTAACGACATCTGTTTTTGGCTCCTGCGGGTGTCGAAATGAATCGGTGGTCACGCAGCATGCTTTCCAGTGCCTGCATGGAGGTCTTTCCGTCCATCCGTAACGCTCTAATCTCTTGTACCGCATTTTGCACGTCTTTCTGAACATGGAGGCTGTCGGGAAACTGCTTTCGTAGGGTTAGAAATATGTAACGTGGTTCCATGTTTTGGGCAGTTAGCTGCTCGATTAGCCTATATTCGACTTCACTAAATCTTCGCACGAAGGCGTGGCCCAACAGACTCTATGTAGGTTCGTGGTTATGTTTCGTGCAATCCACTTTTAACTCCCACATGTCATTCGTCACGTCCCGTATAGCAATTAATGTAAATGGGTAACCAATTTATTTGCTACCAGCTTTCCTAACTGTTGCTTTACTACGGGGTTCACCACCACGGTCGCACACAAGCCATACCATCCCCGTGCTACCACTAATATTTTTCGATCGGCGGGTAACAATAACGTAACCATTCTCATTTCCTGTTGCTTGCACCCAATTCTTCAGATCAGTTAGAGTCCTGAAACGCTAAAAAAACAGTTACGTTATAACAGCAATTACATAATTTTAACAATCATAACAACAATAACATAATTTTAACAATAATAACAATAATTATATAATTTTAACAATAATAACAATAATTATAATTTTAACTGTAATTATATAATTTTAACAATAGTTATATAAACAATAATAATAATTATATAATTTTAACAATCATAACAATAATAATATAATTTTAACAATAATAACAATAATTATATAATTTTAATAATAATATCAATAATTATATAATTTTAACAACAATTACATAATTTTAACAATAATAACAATAATTATATAATTTTAACAATAATTATATAATTTTAACAATATTAACAATAATTATAATTTTAACAGTAATTATATAATTTTAACAATAGTTATATAAACAATAATAATAATTATATAATTTTAACAATAGTTATATAAACAATAATAATAATTATATAATTTTAACAATCATAACAATAATAATATAATTTTAACAATAATAACAATAATTATATAATTTTAATAATAATAACAATAATTATATAATTTTAACAACAATAACAATAATTATATAATTTTAACAATAATTATAATTTTAACATTAATTATATAATTTTAACAATAGTTATATAAAAAATAATAATAATTATATAAGGGTAGCCTTATATAATTTTAACAATAATAACAAACAATTTTAGTTATAATTTTAACGATAGTAATAACAAAAAAGTGATACCATGTTATTTTGAAACGGAATAACCGTGGTGCTGGGTTCATAGTCATCATATAGTGGTGTGTTAGGAGGCTGATCACCGCATCCTCCGTATCCACCACTTCGTTTCTATCTAAACTATCTTCTTGCACGTAATAATCTTCACCACCGTATCCGTAATCAGGATACGATTGCTGCGTCGGGTAATATGGATCATTAACAGGGGCATTCTCAGCACCGTATCCTACGTATCCATGCAGATTATCTTGTTGCACGTACGGAGGTTCAAACCCGTATCCGTAATCCGGATACACATGATGTCCCGGATAATATGGTTCATCAACAGGTGGAGTCGGAGCCTCGTTCAAGTCTGGCAGTTGTATTTTTTGATTAACAGGGACGCCGGACACAACCTCCTCCTCCTCATTAGCATCATTTTCTTCCCATGCGTCGTTAGAATAGCGATTAAAGAAATAATTCTCATCCCAAAATGATGACATTTTATCCCCACCGAAGTAATTATACAAAGAAATTGAAGGAGAACAAGAGTAACTGTACGAATTCGTAGGCAAAGATGGATGTCTAAATACACTTTGAAATTCATCTTTATCAGCCTCGTATAGCACTATACTCTGCGTATAGCTTTCTTCACGTGCCTATACAACATCGTATCATGTCAAATCTGTCTGACATACGCTGCGTATAGATCTATACGCAACGTATATAGTACTGTACATACGGAGCGTATAGGTCCATACGCAGCGTATGTCAGACAGATTTGACAAGGTACTAGGTTTCAGTTTCTGGTCGTGTACCCCTTAGCTACGCTGCGTATAGAGCTATACGCAGCGTATATTTGAAACCCTAATATATAAACCCTAAGTGTGCAAACAGGCAAGGCCGGTGTGCAAATAGTTTGAGCCTTATCTAAAGGTTAAATGCAAACTACGACATAAATTTGACACAATGATGATGAAAGAAATTAAAGTCTTACCAATATTCGTATTTCGATTCGGTGATCTCGTTTTCGTATTCCATTTTCTACAAACCTGCAACACCATATCCAATTTACTTCTTTGGCAGGAGAATAGTCAGACGCATTTCATGTTCATAACTAATATAATGAAACATAATCATTTTGTTTTTCACTTTGGCAGCCTCTGAGGTTTCGTCCACTACAACGAACCTTCCTTCTCCTTTCGATAGCCATCTATTCCAGTTTTTGTGACCGAAGAAATCACTAATCTGGAAATAAGTGATTGGATTGAACATGAAACTGAATTTAGTGGCTGTATCAGTGTCTGTAATGGTATATAAGACACATTAAAAAATATATTCATACTAATTTAGGTAGACTACATCAGTAGATCTAGTTATCCGACTATATCAAGAAAACTGCATTCAGTAGCAAAACATACAAAGTGAACAGTAGATCTTGTTATCCTACAAAAGGACCATTTACAATATTGCATTTCATTTATCGATTTGAAGAACTTAATCCGAAAGTAATAATGGCCGGAACCAAAGGTAGAAAAACTGTGAACAACAACTAAAGTAGGTTATTTTCTTTAAGCTAATCATAAAGAATTCATTATAAGGTAAAAATACATTCTATGAAACTATTCAGATGCAAGGGAAAAATTCACAATGCTAGTAGTAAAGGCAAAGATGTGCTTGAAACAGATTCATAAACTAACTAGGTAACCTTCTAGAATAGTAACAAAGTTTTAAAAGTGTTCTAACTAGGTCACTCACGTTTCAAAGTGTTGCAATCAGATCACTCAACATTTATTTTCATTAAAATTAAGGGGTTTTTTCATCTATTTCATAGGTAACCGTGGTAACGTGGATATTTATAACTTTTTTCCCTTTTATTTGATGCTAACGTCGACTGATGACGTTGATTTTAACTTGTTTTTTTTAATTTTTAATGTAATTAAAGTATTTTATTTTTTAATAAATATAATTTCATATATTAAAATAATCCGACCCTAGCATTTTATGCTCTATTTTTTGAGTTAATTACTGTTTTCGTCCCTGTGGTTTGTCAAAAATCACTATTTCAGTCCATTAGTTTAAAAATTGCGATTTCAGTCCCTGTATTTTCACTTTCGTAACCATTTCAGTCCACCTCGCAACCATTTCAGTACCTGTACTCACATAATAAATGGATTGAAGTGGTTACGAAAGTGAAACCACAGGGACCGAAATGGTTACGAAAGTGAAACCACAGGGACTGAAATCGCAATTTTTAAACTAATGGACTGAAATAATGATTTTTGACAAACCAAAGGGACGAAAACAGTAATTAACTCCTATTTTTTTCTTGGCAAATGGAGAAAACAACATGGGTCGATTTGAATGTTAAGTTATCTAATTGAGACAAAAACGACACGAGTGAGCTAATTAGAATACTTTTAAAACCTGGTTAGTGACATTTCCCAGATTTTTATAAGCAACCCGTTAGAAAACTCTTTGTATTTGCTCCTCAGTTTTATCAAATTCATTAGCCGCTGGTAGTTTTAGATGAACCTTAGTCGTTTTACTTTCATCAAACCGTACCTTCCGTCCAGGTAAGTTGTTACTAGAAACACCTTCGCCGACTGAAACATCACCGGCCTCTATCTTCACTTCCGACGTTACCGTCGTCATACACGACGATGGAATCTCCGCTCATCGCCTACATGCGATGCATTCAGACAAACTTCCGTTGAGGTGTCTACCGCCAATGTCATCCGCCGCTACAGCGGGTCGTCCTCACTTCCGTTGAGGTGTCTACCGCCAATGTCATTTCCAATACTTCCCAGTCGCCTACGAACCAGTTCAGCGTGGTGGTAAGTCTTATTTTTGTGGCCAAATTAGAAAACCTCTCATCTACTCTTTCTCTCTGAATCTCTCAATTTCTATTCCTCCCTTTTTCTATCTCTCTGTTTAGAGTTAAATGCTTGGTTGGTCCCTGTGCTTTGCAAATCTTGCAGACTTGGTCCCAGTGGTTCATTAATTACACACTTGGTCCCAGTAGTTTTAAATTTTGCACCCGGGTGGTCCTTACCACTAACCTTTGTTAGATTTCTCAGTTAAGTATATGCAAAATTACTATATTACCCTTGAAATAATCATGATATGGTGGTTTGATGTTCACAGATCGCAGCAACTGAAATAGTAGATGAAAATTGGCTGTGGTTTTGTTGTAAGATTCCCATTTAAAAATTGTAAAAACCAGAGCATGTTCAGAGATCTGATCGCCAATAGCATGTAGAGAATCAAATAGGTTCTTTGCAGCATCGCAATACTCAGAAACTGTGGATTCTCTTGTTTTAAAGAATGAAACCGAGTCCGATATAAGTTTTGGTTTGCAAATACATGTTGATTGAATAGTTCTTCAATTTTCTACCATAGATCTGAAGAAGTTATTCCTCACGCAATATGAATCAGATCTGGAGACAAGTTTGCTGTAATGAAGGCAGACACATACACATCAGATCTCTCCCATGCTGCTCTGGCTACGGCTTCTATCGGAGGAGTGATTTCACGATTCAAGAACTGAAGGAGGCCAAGAGTCTTCAAAATAGTGAGTGTTTGATGTTGCCAATTCAGAAAATTGTTGTCATCGAGCTTTATTGGCATGAGATTGGTGATATATGGAAGAGTAGTATTCGAATCTGAAGTAGCATCACTCATAGTTGAAGTTGTCATGATTTGATTTTTATAGAAACAGAGATGAAAAAGATGTATCAGAAAGATGAAGATGAAATTGTATAGATGAAGATGAAGATGATTATGAGATGAATCAGAGATGAAGATCAGAAAGATGAGGAAGAAGATCAGAAAGACGAGGAAGAAGATCGGACGCCGTGCGCCACCACCTAAGTGGTGGTGGTCGGCCAGTTTATATTTTTTATTTTTATTATTTCAAGGGTAATATAGTAATTTTGCATATACTTAACTGAGAAATCTAACAAAGGTTAGTGGTAAGGACCACCCGAGTGCAAAATTTGAAACTACTGGGACCAAATGTGTAATTAGTGAACCACTGGGACCAAGTCTGCAAGATTTGCAAACCACAGGGACCAACCAAGCATTTAACTCCTCTGTTTAATTTGAACAAAGGTTGTCAAACTCATGGAGGTGACGCTTGATGGAGATAAGCAGGCGGTGCACTGTTGATGGTAAATAAAGGCTTGTGGCATTGCCGTAAATATGTTTATTTAGTTTATTGTTCACAAGATGATACGGTAAATGTTATTATTATATAGATAATAGCACCCTGCCCAAAATAACAATTTAAAAATACTGATTCTAAAACAAGTGTTATTAACAATCTAAACATTTATTAATAATTTTTAAAGAAAAATGTTCGGATAGTCCATGTGATTTGCTCAAATTTCAACTATAGTTCATATACTTCTAAAATTACAGTTATAGTCCTCAACTTTTACACATTCGTTCTCTGATAGTCTCTGACATGTATGAGGGTTAGTTTTCTCAGTTAAGTGGATGTGAAATAACTATAATACCCTCACTAATAAAAAATCATTATTAGGGGGGACGGGGCGACCCGTTATCAACTATCCACCACGCGTGGATTACCGTGGAACACCGCCGCCGGTGGTTGTTTTCACGCGTGAATCCGACAACGCGTGGCCACTATCACGCGTGAAAAGTTGCAGAATGTGAGGGAAATTGTTGGGTTGTGAGGGAAATTATTGGGTGTGGTGAGTGATAAGCATTTCCACTAAAATCCATCACTAGTGATAGAATAAAGCTCGATAACGTGGCGGAATTTGATTGGATGTTATGAATGATGGAACTTCATCACTAGTGGAGCACCCCTACCCCTTAGAATATAATTATATCACCAATCCTTTCCAACCTTTGTGAGACCCACCCACAACCGTAGGGTGATGAATCCAATTGTGGTGACGCGTTGTTAGACTGGCAATGAGCATATTCACGGTCGTTTAATTCAACAGGCCACCACGGTTACTCCGATTCAACTACATTTCAACGTGCGGTTTAATTCAACTCTGTTTAGTTCTTGTCTGAGGTCCATATGTCGTCAAACTGCTGTTTAATTATAAAATCCATTTAGTTCAAGGATGGGCCAGCTCAATGTCAGGGGTAAATGTTAAAAGGAAATAATATGAGAAGTTAATGCCATTTAGTTTGTTTCACAAGAGTTGGTTTTAGAAAAAAAATTGTCTTACAAAAAAAAAAATCAATAGTTCAAAGCCAAAATGGATTAATTCTTTGTGGTTCTTTGCAATTTATATTTGCGGTGGTGAAGATTGGGTGGTATTATGCCAGTGGTGAAGAGTGGGTGGTGATATGGTGGTGGCGTTTTTCTGGCGGACTAAGGTGGTGGAGGTGTTATGGGGTGAAAGGTGGAGATGGTGGTGGAGGTGAAGAGTGGGGAAGATGAAGTTGGTGGGGTAGGTGGTGGTCCTACATAAATTTTTAAATATTAGTTATATTTATTTTAACTTTTTAGTTATTAAATTAACACCAAAGGTATTTAGGTGATTTCATAACCATTTAACTAAGAAAACTAACCTCTATTCATATCAGGACCATCTAAGAACGAAAGTGCAAAAATTAAGGACTATAGCTGGAATTTTAGAAATATAGGGAGTATACGTGAAAACGGAGCAAACCACACTAAGTATCCGGGCACTTTCCTCTAATTTTTAGAATAACTATTGTACCGACACCCATTAATGTTGATTGACAATGTCCAGCACTAGGAGTTGGACCATATAAAAAATACATTATTAACAATCTTTCTATCATTAGAAATTTCCCACCAACCAGCTGGACCACAATCTTTCAAGACTCGTGGGTCTCTCGTTTATCTCTTGCCAACCATACCGACGTTATAAACGTAAACACCCTTAGACTTTCTGCTATAATCCAATCCTTCTTTACAAACATGATTATATTTCAAGCTTGCCATCTACTAATTTTCATTTTATTAACAGCAACATCACCTTCAATTGCAAAGTTTGCCAAGACAGGGTGCAATGATACGTGTGGGAACGTGACGATCCCATATCCTTTTGGAATTGGTGCGGATTGTTCTGTCAACCAATGGTACACTGTTGATTGCAACTCCTCGAAGCCATATCTATCTACACTCAACCACCTAGAAATCTTGAGGGTAGACTTGGCGAATCAAACAGTCGTTGTTGGTACGCAAAGGATCTCTGATTGCCAAAACCCAGTTCGGAATAGCATCAATCTTCAAGGAACGCCCTTCTTGTTTTGCAGTTATCACAATAGATTTGTTTTTGATGGGTGTGGTAGTGCTGTAATGATGGATAACGGGAGTGTGCTAACCGGGTGTTCGACTTCTTGTTTGAATGACTCTGTTAGTGAAAGAAACAATGACTGTTTTGGCTTTAGTTGTTGCCAAACAACAATTCCGTATTATCTTAAGTCATATGGCATAAATCTAATGGGCTTGGGTGAAGATGGAGGTTGTGGGTATGCCTTCTTGGTAGATGATGATTCATATCTAAAAGGAACCTTTTCTGTCCAATCTGTTGCGGGTTCTGTTCCCATGTCCCTTATGTGGACACTTCCACATAGCACCACAATAATTTGTTGTCGAGGATCAGCCGATCATATGAATATGGAACTGGATACGGGTAATGGTACTTTTGTGGAGTCACAGAAATGTTTCCGTCATATAGGTTACAAAGGAAACCCTTACTTATTTGATGGATGTGAAGGTATTGTAGCATCTAAGTATTTCTGATTTTATTAATTTATTTTGCTGGCTTTTAATTTCTTATATTTGTGATGTGTGTCTAGTAATTGAAGACTGTGCAAGCTGCCCTGATCATGCCTCATGTGATTATGATATTATATATGGTGGCGATGGCTCAAGTGTTAAAATTATTAACTTCAGTTGTGGACCAAACCTTTCAACAAGTTTTGGAAGCAAATCATCTATGGGTGTTATTCTAGGTAATATATGCCTATTCCTCGTGATCGTCTAAATACACATCCTATATTAAGTAGTATGGCTGGTTCAAAATCTTGGTTTTTTAGCTGGTTGATTTCAATTAAATATTTTCAGAATACAAGATTAGGTTGGTTTTGCTTTTAGAAAATCACGACTTTGACATTTGAACCCTTAGATATTTTCTTATTAGGTAGAAGTTGCTATTTGATTTAAGATCTTTCTACATGATGTGACGCGCATTCACACGCACACATACTTCTTTGTTTTTGTCCAAAAAATGATATATGTAACACTTGAAAGCTACAACCATTAAGGACAACTTTTGCGTTAAGGCGGAGGGGTGTGGTTCGGGGAAACACATCGGGGAGCTGAGGTGGAGCTCCTCCCCCGACGGGAACACCGCCCCCCTGAGCGGGAATCGGTGCAATCGGTGGCCACATCCCGAACGTCCCGAAGCTCTCTCTCTTCATTCCCTCTATCTCTCTCTTGATTCTCTCTCTCTCTCTTCATTCTCTCTATCTCTCTCTTGATTCTCTCTCTAGCTTTGATTGGATGGGGATGGATGTGGAAACCATTTCCTAGGGTTGGGGCAAGAGAAAGAGGAAGAAGAAGGTGATGATGTGGAGGTGAGGTGGAGATGATGTGGCTATGGGGGAAGGGGAACTACACCCCATGATCTAATAAATACAAAAAGAACAAAAAAGGCAACATACCATGAAAATTTGAAGTCTACTTTAAGGAGTGCAAAAAATTGTTACAAGAAGATGTATGAGCATAAAGATAGCCAACTCTTTTCAGTGTTACTAACTTTCCATTATGTGTTCTCCTTATTCAGGTGTTAGCATAAGCTTGGGCATACTTCTTTTTGCTGCAATCATCTTTGCATTGTACAAATGGATTAAGAAAACAAAAGAAAGGAGAAGAAGAAAGAGGTTCTTTAAACGAAATGGTGGTTTACTTTTAAAGCAACAAGAAGAAGCTGATCGGTCTTTAGTTGGTAAAACAATACTTTTCACGTCACATGAGCTAGAGAAGGCCACAGATAACTTCAATGAGAACAGAATCCTAGGTAGAGGAGGCCAAGGAACAGTGTATAAAGGCATGCTAGTGGATGGAAGGATTGTAGCAATCAAGAAATCAAAAGTTGTTAATGAAAGTCAGTTAGAACAATTCATTAATGAGGTGGTCATTCTTTCCCAAATCAATCATAGGAACGTGGTTAAGTTATTAGGATGTTGCTTAGAGACAGAGGTCCCTCTGCTAGTATCTGAATTCATTCCAAATGGTACCTTGTATGATTGTCTTCACAATGCAAGTGATGAGTTCCCGATTACATTGAATATGAGATTACAAATAGCTACAGAGGTTGCAAGAGCACTTGCTTACTTGCATTCAGCAACTTCCATCCCTATATACCATAGAGATATCAAAACCACTAACATACTTTTGGATGATAAGTACAGAGCCAAAGTTTCTGACTTTGGAACTTCAAGGTTTGTCTTAATAGAGCAAACTCATTTGACTACCTTAGTCAAAGGTACATTTGGCTACCTTGATCCTGAGTATTTCCAATCTAGCCAATTCACTGAAAAGAGTGATGTATATAGTTTTGGAGTTGTTTTGGTTGAACTATTAACCGGAGAAAGGCCAATTTCTCTGACTAGATTTGGTGAACATAGAAGCTTGGCTACACACTTTATGTCAGCTATGGAAGAAGGCCGTGTTATGTCTATTTTCGATGTAATGCTGATTAAAGAGGGTACTGGAGATGAGCTTTTGAATGTAGCTAATCTAGCAATTCGATGCTTAAGTTTAAATGGAAGGTATAGACCAACAATGAAAGAAGTAGCTATAGAGTTAGAAACTATAAGAACATCGCACATTCCCGGTAAAGTTCAACCTAATAGTAGATCCATGATATATGGAGAGGATTTATCGTTTCTAACATATGGTGAAACATCATCAACATTCTTGAGTGTCAATGATAGCTTTAGTCAGTGATGCAAATTAACAAGTTAGTCATTCATTGCTTAATAAGTTTATGTTGATAAATAGTTGCACAATATGTAATATAATATAATTAATTTTACATTGTTGTAAATAGGTTAAATTCCATCACATAGTCCTTTTCTTCTATATCAACTATTGCCATTCAATTTTTTTTAGGTCGAATATTGTTATTGGTTGTATATTTAAAAAATCAAACTAGAATTCTTAACATAAGTTGTTCATTGATGAACTGGTTTTACATAAGTTAGTTAAATTAATTGGTTGTATTCAAAAAAAAATTCTATTAGAATTTTTAACTCAAAAATCGACATACCAAAAACTATGATTTTGGTAGTAGATCTATAAATGTTACAATTTTGGTGTATGCTTTGTAGCTCTGGTACTAGAACTTTACCGAATTGAAATTCCTTACTCAAACAACTATAATCATAGAAGAAATACTTAGGGTGCGTTACCACAATTAAATCAACAATTGTCACAAGCAAATGTTTGGAATCAAATGAGATATCAATCAAATACATGGGTCGTCTATAAAAAATTATCCGTTTGCATTACATTGAACTACTTTATTCTTCCGAATGAAAATATTATGAGTGAATCAAGATAGTTATCTCTCTGAGTATTATTGTAGTAGAGAAATTTCTTTTTTAAATTAGAGAATTATTGTAGTAGAGAAATTTCTTTCTTTTTTTAAATTAGAATGAATTATTTTAATAATAGGTTTTGATTATGGATAACAAAAGCGGCCCGATAGCTTATTTAAGTTTAAAAGGATTTTTTTAAAAGAATGTGTTAACTTATAACTTTTTAAAAATAAGTTTTTAAAAAAGTATTTGAGTTTACTTATAAGTCACTAATTTAATAAGTAGGTTTTTAAAAAGGGTTTAGATAGGTTATGACTTTTTAAGGGATGTAATGTGTAGGTTATCACAAAAGTCCTTTTCATTTTTGAAAAGTTACAATTCCTAGAGTTACACCCAGGGAAGTTCTATTATTTTGAAAATAATTGTCATTTAACTAATATCTTCAATTCAGTTTTGCCATTCACGTCTCGTTATAATTACATTGACCAAGACATACGGTGGGAATCCATATCTACCTACTGTATGTTGTTTCGATTTATATGAACTATACTGTAGAACTGAAAAACATAATATTTAAATTACTATGACTCTAAACATTTTTAAAATATAAAATAAATGATAACAATCTGTGTTTTTTTTAAAATATAAAATAAATGATAACAATCGTGTGCTTAGAATTCTTTAAGGTGTAAAAACATAGACAATTTTATATGGTATAGAAATGTTCCTAAATAACAAGGTTTATGTTCAAATTATTCATGAATCATTTGTCCCAAGTCAGCATATAGGATGAGGAGATTTTAATAGGGGAAAATTACGAAAATGTCTTTTTATCAATCAATATTACGAAATTGTCACCTTCATACGTTCGTGGACGGACTCTTCCACGTGGGATGCGTCCGGATGCAAGGGATGTGTCGGGGAGGCATGTGATGCGTCGGGGAGGCATGAGATGCGTCTCGGAGGGCATGAGATGCATCGGGGAGCCATGGGATGCGTCGGGGATGGACTCTTCAACATTTGAAAGGACACGTGTCAGCTCCTCATTCATGGACTCTTCAAGGTGACACAGACTCCTCCCATGTGGAGGAGTCCGTCCACAGACACATGAACGTGACATTTTCGTAATTTAATTGGTCAAATGACATTTTCGTAAATTTCCCTTTTAATAACCTTACATCCCACATGTCACGGATGTGAGATTGATTGATATATAAAGGTGTTATATAAAATTAGGAAGAAATATAATTTAGGTGTGATAAAATTTACATGTTTTCAGGTCGACGAAGAAAACAACATATAATTTAATCAGTTTTCTAGTGTCTAGAAAAAAACTAATATCCCGTTAAATATGATACATTAATTTTACATTGTAGCATAAACGCATAAAACTAGAAAGATTATTCTTTTATATAAGTTTAATAAGTTGATTGATTCACATAAAAAAATATAACAGGTTAGTTGAATAAAATAAAAAAAAAGACATGTAATGTCTTTGTTTAAGAAAAAAAATAGCGTATGATTATTGAGAAAAAAAGTAAATAATTATGATAAGTTGAAACCACACCAATTAGATAAATAACTTTTTCCAATCACATATATTTACTAGCTAAAACTACACCTATGTCATAAACATTTTTTATTCGAAACACTCATTTAACTAAGAATTCCAATCGTCTGTGTCCAATATCATATTTTTTTTTAAACGGTCAACGAATCCTTCAAATGGTATACTGATGAAATTCATCGTATTGGGATACACTCGCACGAAGGCATGACAGTGCGGTGAGGTAAACCCCCCTCAGTTCAAGGAACGAACTATCGAACTCCACATACTCGCCTAGTTTCCCATCATCATCAGGTGCCGCAGAAAATAATGGAGAGAGAAGGGGTCCATATTTATTGGGTTTCCTCCTGAATTTGTGTTTAGGCATTATTGCCTAGTGGGGATGATATGATCGGGTGGTTCCGCTGGTGACACGATCATACTCCAGTGATCTGTTAGTGATCCAAATTTGCCGTTAGAAAAAACTTTAACTTTTAACTATGGTTACTTGTTACAAAATTGCATTCTTTAGAAACTCTAAAACCGGGGAAAGTTAATTTGTATACCATTTAGTCTACTTACTTACAGTTGACTCTGTATGGAACTTCTTTCAGGTGTTAGCATAACCATGGGTGTACTTTTTCTTATTGTGATTAGCTACATATTGTACAAAGTGATCAAGAAAACAAAAATAAGGAGGCAAAGAAAGAGATTTTTTAAACGCAACGGTGGTTTACTTCTAAAACAACAAGAAGAAGCTGACCCATCTTTAGTTGATAAAACCATACATTTCACGTCACGAGAGCTGGAGAAGGCTACTGACAACTTCAATGAAAACAGGATTCTTGGTCGAGGAGGTCAAGGTACTGTCTATAAAGGGATGTTGGTGGATGGAAGGATTGTGGTAGTTAAGAAATCAAAGATAGTTGATGAAAGCCAATTAGAGCAGTTCATCAATGAAGTGGTAACGTCGTCAAACTATTAGGATGTTGCCTAGAGACAGATGTCCCTCTCCTTGTTTCTGAGTTCATTCCAAATGGCACCTTGTATGAACGGCTTCACAATGATGAAACTGCTAGCGAGTTCTCAATTTCTTTGGACATGAGATTACAAATAGCTATAGAGGTTGCGGGAGCACTTGCTTACTTGCATTCAACAACTTCTATTCCAATATTTTTGTATTTGAGAGGTGTGGTGTTGCTATTATGACGATGGATAATGGGAGTGTGGTAACAGGTTGTTCAACGGCTTGTGTCAATGTTACACTTGGGGATAGAAACAACTGTTTTGGAAACGGTTGTTGCCATACTAAAATTCCTCATTATCTCAAGTCATACAGCATTAACTTCACTGGGTTAGAAGAAGAAGATGGAGGTTGTACAGGCTCTGCCTTCTTGGTGGATCGATCTTCATATGAGGAAGGAAGGTTTTCTGACCAGTTTATATTCAAGAATCGCTCTATTATTCCGATATCACTTCTGTGGACTCTAACAGAGTCCGATCAGGTAACTTGTTGTAATAACTACGACCTGGAAAGAGTCAAGGTGGATTTGTTTAGTGGTACTCCATTAGATACATTGAAATGCAACGACTACTATTTACGGTCAGCAAAAAAGAACCCTTATTTAATAGATGGGTGCAAGGACGACTATGGTATGTAATTCAATATATAGTATTGAATTGTTCTTTAACAAAAATAATTTATCTGTAATGTACTCAGTAGGTATTAACATTAAATAAATTATGTATTGTTGTAAGGTTAATTATGCAACTTATCTAGAATGTTCGGTAGTTTAGATAGTCAATATTTGTTGTAACTATATCCTCATTATTCTCCTTTTAAGTTGTTGTAATTCTGTATTTAAAATATCTAGTGATTAATGAGAAGTAGCAATTTCCTTCCAATAGAATATCTCTCATATGGTATCTAGAGCTCAGTGGGGATGATATGATCGGGTGGTTCCGTTGTTGACACGATCATACTCCAGTGATCTGTTAGTGATCCAAATTTGGCGTTAAAAAAAACTTTAAATTTTAACTATGGTTACTTGTTACAAAATTGCATTCTTTAGAAACTCTAAAACCGGGGAAAGTTAATTTGTGTACCATTTAGTCTACTTACTTACAATTGACTCTGTATGGAACTTCTTTCAGGTGTTAGCATAACCATGGGTGTACTTTTTCTTATTGTAATTAGCTACATATTGTACAAAGTGATCAAGAAAACAAAAATAAGGAGGCAAAGAAAGAGATTTTTAAACGCAACGGTGGTTTACTTCTAAAACAACAAGAAGAAGCTGACCCGTCTTTAATTGATAAAACCATACATTTCACGTCACGAGAGCTGGAGAAGGCTACTGACAACTTCAATGAAAACAGGATTCTTGGTCGAGGAGGTCAAGGTACTGTCTATAAAGGGATGTTGGTGGATGGAAGGATTGTGGCAGTCAAGAAATCAAAGATAGTTGATGAAAGCCAATTAGAGCAGTTCATCAATGAAGTGGTAGTTCTTTCCCAAATCAATCATAGGAACGTCGTCAAACTATTAGGATGTTGCCTAGAGACAGATGTCCCTCTCCTTGTTTCTGAGTTCATTCCAAATGGCACC
The DNA here is from genome assembly GCA_947069175.1 of Scalesia atractyloides. NCBI lineage: Eukaryota > Viridiplantae > Streptophyta > Magnoliopsida > Asterales > Asteraceae > Scalesia > Scalesia atractyloides. The sequence goes on along the minus strand of CAMTDV010000010.1, from coordinate 62,692,008 downwards.
TTGTATGAACGGCTTCACAATGATGAAACTGCTAGCGAGTTCTCAATTTCTTTGGACATGAGATTACAAATAGCTACAGAGGTTGCGGGAGCACTTGCTTACTTGCATTCAGCAACTTCTATTCCAATATATCATAGAGACATCAAATCCACCAATATACTTTTGGATGACAAATACCGGGCAAAGATTTCTGACTTTGGAACTTCAAGGTTCGTCTCAGTGGATCAAACTCATTTGACTACTTTAGTCAAAGGTACATTTGGCTACCTTGATCTTGAGTATTTCCAATCTAGTCAATTCACTGAAAAGAGTGATGTTTATAGTTTTGGAGTTGTTTTAGTTGAACTTTTAACTAGAGGCCAATTTCTCTAACTAGATTTGGTGAAAACAAAAGTTTAGCCACACATTTTATGTTAGCTATGGAAGAAGGACGTGCTATGTCGATTTTCGATGCAACGATAATCAAAGAGGGTACTAGGGATGAACTTCTGATCGTAGCTAACCTAGCAATGCGATGCTTAAATATGAACGGAAAGTATAGGCCAACAATGAAAGAAGTTGCTATACGAAGGTCGCATATTCCCTCTGCCATTGAAACGAATATATTCCGATGGTGTATGGGGAGGAACTACCGATACTAGCTTATACTGAATCATCTTCAACTTTCGTGAGTTTCAATGATAGCACTAGTCAATGATGTAAAAAAGTTCTATATTTTTTGTTGTTTAATAAACTTATGTATTCCTATAGTTGCAAGACATGTAATTAGGTCTATTTTATTATAAACAAGTTAAGTTCACATAAGAAAGTTACTTAAAGTTTTCAAGAAAAAGTCACTTTCATTTCCTTTTGATAGTGGATACGTGTGCAAATTCATCATTGTTGGATGTAACGAGGCACTCTTCAAAAAAGACAAAAGTACCTCTGGCGGAGTAATCGTCATCTAAAAGGACGAAAACATGTTCTTCTACTAATTGCTCGGATGCTCGTACCAAGTATGATATAAAGTTAAATGGTAATATCAATGAAGAAAAAGTCACTTTTATTTCCTTTTGATAGGGGATAAAGGCACAGAGGGCAGATTTGGGCTTAGCAAAAATTTTAAAAAGTATCAAAGGAAACTTAAAGAAGTGGAGAGAGGAAGTGAGAGAACAGGAGGACGTGGAAGTGACAAATCTATCGAATGTTGTCACGATGCTTGAAAAAAAGGCAGAATCATGCGATCTGAGCAGGGAAGAGAAGAAGCTAAGGGTAGAGTGCAGGAGAAAACTGCTGCAAATCGAAAGAAAGTGTCGTGAACTTCACCAAAAGGCCTGGGTGAATTGGATCAAAGATGGAGATGAAAACTCCTCTTTTTTTCATGGATGTATCAATCTCCACAACGCGAAAAATTGGATAAATGGGTTGAATTTTAATGGGGTCTGGATAAAGGAGCTGGTAATCTTAAAAGAAGAGATTAGAGGTGGTTCAGAAAGCAATTTGCTGAGCTGATTCGTAGAAGACCTGATTTTGATGGGTCTGACATGCCTAAAATCAAAGATTCAGAAGCCTTACTTTTAACTGATCAAGTTTCAGAAGAGGAGGTATGGTGGGCGATCCGGGGTTGCAATGGGGGGTGGGGGGGGGGGGGGGGGGGAAGCCCTGGCTCTGATGGCTTTACATTACGGCTCTTCAAGAGATTCTAGGAGTATATCAAACCGGCTATAATGAAAGTGATGTTGGAATTTCATGCCACTGGAAAGATAAGCATCGGGTGTAATGCGTCTTTTATCGCTTTGATTCCTAAAGTTTCGGATTGCCAAAGCTTAAATGATTTCAGACCTATCTCGCTCGTCTGCTCCGTTTATTAAGTTATAGCAAAAGTCCTTGCTTTAAGATTTAAGAGTCGCCTGAATGATCTCATTACTCCTATGCAGTCTGCTTTTGTTGGGGGCAGGAACATTCTTGATAGCGCTTTAATTGTAAGTGAGGTGGTGGCTTAGGCTAAAAAATATAAACATAAAACTATGATTTTCAAAGTCGACTTCCAAAAAGTTTACGATTCTATCAACTGGAAGTGTTTGCTAAAGGTCCTAAAAGAAATGAACTTCCCCTCGAGGTGGATAAGTTGGATAAGCGGATGCCTTAGTTGGTGTCGGGGCTCACTTTTGGTCAATGGTGCACGGACGGGTGAATTTGCCTACAAACGGGGTCTTAGGCAAGGTGACCCGTTGTCCTCATATCCCATCATTATCGTGATGGAAATTGTAAACCTCTTCATGAAAAAAGCAGTCAATATTGGCATTTTCCATGGTTTGATTACGCATCTTTCCTACGCGGATGGAGTTTTATTCATTGGAGATTGGTAGGAACACAACATTGTTAGCATCGACCGTTTCCTCCGGTGTCTTTATCTAGTCACGGGGCTAAAAGTCAACTACAATAAATGTAGACTATTTGGAGTTAACGTCGGTAATGAGGAGGTGATAGACATGGCGAAACGATTAAGCTGCGAAGCTGGAAATTTCCCTTTCAATTACCTCGGAATCCCGATCTGTGCCAACATGAAGTTATCTAAGAATTAGAGAAAGGTGATAGAGAAGGTTCAAGGTAAATTATCTTCTTGGAAGGTAGTCTCCCTGTCTTTAGCAGGCCGGGTAACTCTGGCAAAAGCAGTTTTGGGGAGCATGCCATCTTACTATCTCTCGCTCTTTTCGGCTCCTAAATGTGTAATCAAGAAAATTGAAAGGATAAGGAGGGAGTTTGTCTGGGGTAAAAAGGTAATATCAACAAGATGAGGTGGGTTAAATGGGATGTGATGATGAGGCTAAAGGGGGCTCGGGATCGGAAAGTTGTCGGATTTTAACGGATGTCGAAATGGATATGGAGATATAAAGAAAATCTGACTCAATTGTGGGCTTCAGTTGTATATGCGATCCATAAAAATAAACTCGGCACGAAATTGATACCGGCTAAGAAATCGGTTCAGAGCGTATGGAATGTTATCGGGGCTGTGGATGGGACTTTCCTAAAAAGAGGCATCAACATTGAACAGAAATTGAAAGTGACTGTTGGCAATCGGATGGAAGTGCGGTTTTGGAAGGACAACTGGCTTCATAACGAGCCTCTCCAGAAGAGGTCCCGGACCTCTTTAAGCTTGCAAAAGACAAAGATGGAACGGTGTATAGGTACTTGTCGAACGTGGGCTCGAGTGTTTGTTGGAAGTGGGATTGGACCAGCGGCCCAACTACTACTATGGAATGGGACAGTTGGGCCGACTTTCAGATCTTCTACACACGACCTGTATAGATGAAAACAAGATGGATATGTGGAGTTAGAATAATAATGATGGGGTAAGTTTCTCCATTAAAGGGGTGCGTATTGATATTGTGATGACCGACAGTGAAGCTGAGAGGGAGGAATGTTCAGCTCGAACTCATAGGCTCCTCTAAAGAGCAATTACCTGCTACAGAGTGCTCTAAAAGGCAAAGCGGCGGCTAAAATAAGCTTGGAAAAAGAGGTAATGATGTGCAGGATAACCATTGCGACAGATTCGGATATGTAATCGAAGATGTGAATCACGTTTTTGCTAACTGTATTTGGGCTCGAAGTATATGGTGGCAAATCGCGGTCTGGATGCGCATCCCACCTCTTATTAATTTGAGCAGCTTTAAGGAGGTGGTGAAAGGGATGACTAGCAACATAGGGTCGGCTAGATGGAAGAGAATCATCTACACGGTTATATTGGCAACGGTTTGGCAGATTTGGAATGCTAGAAATCTCAAGGTTTTGAGGGGCAGTTTGTTCCAACTCGGAGATCCGTTGATCATATAAAAGAAGATGCATTCCTTTGGATTACTCATTGCTCGAAACTGTCGAAACCTGACTGGGATAAGTGGGTGGAGTTTAACGTGTCGGACATTTTGTAATGGTTTGTTTTTTTTTGTTTTTCCCTTCCATTTCTTTTGCTTTGTAATGTTTTTTCAGCCCCTTGCTGACTCTATTTATATATTTAAATAGTGAGTTGTCGTTCAAAAAAAAAAGATAGAACGTAAATTACATAAAAAGGTTTAAATGATTTTCGAAAATTGAATTAATTGCCATATTTAATTGTTCGTAAAATGGTGCCGGAATCAATTGATGAATAAAATAAACTCACTATTTTTTTGAGTCTTAAATATAACTTCACAGAAACCATAAAACAGAGACAATTTCAGACGAACGGCAGGTAGACGGGCAACAAGTTGCGCCGCTACCCCCTTCTAATAGCAAATCCTACCCTGCTAAACACAAAATTATGCCCCTTAACATGCGCGGTGTTACCATTTACCACTTGCTGAACCCGCTTGAGGAACCGCACCGCGTCAGTGGCGAGAGCGCCAAAGGTATCGAAGCGAATGGGACGAACACGTGCTGATTCTTGATGCAAGCTTTTTCGTGTTTAGCTACTTTGCCCGCCTCCACTTTGGTTATCGCCTGGCCCGCCACAAACCCAAGGTCCCTTAGCCCAACGAGGGAGACACGCCTGTCGAATCGACACATGCGTGTTTCCCCCTTCACATCCAAAAAAAAGAATGTCAGCGAGCCATAGGGTAGATTTCCTTCTAATGGATCAGTCAAGAACTTCACCGAGGCTTCCTTTTTTACTGAGATCCCTGCCCGCTTAAGGACATCATAAATCACATCTCGAACTAAATCATGTCGATTTAAAGCCCTGTAATTCTTTGCAATGGACTGCATGCTCCCCAAAAGAATCCAAGCAAGCCTTCCGACATACGGGACATGGGTTATCAACCGGGAAAAGGGGACTATCAATAGGTACTTGGGGATAGCCCGACATTCAACAGTCGACATACATTGCCCTAAACCTTCAATGGGAACAACAGACAGACATCCTAAGCATGGGGGGCACACAAACACTCAAACACGGCTCGCTGCCGCGGGGACAAGGAAAACTTCTCTTCAACTGTCTTGACAATTACACCATATAAGGCATTCGCCAGAATTTTCTGGGCTTTAACGGGGCGGTGTCTTTAATGTAGAAGAGAACTATGTAGAGTGTCCAACGCACCATTGTAACCAGAGTCTAACAACCCACCATCACATTCATGAAGGACGTGGTCTTAAAGAACCCACGATTGAGCCCTTGAAGCCACAAAAGTGTAGGAAGAGGCATCCTCAGCTGAGCAAATCCCAAGGTCCTCAAATTGGGTCGTGAGAGAAGCTAACCTCAATTGGGGGCCCCAAAAAGGCACCCCTACAAACAACAATGTCCTCAATCGCATTCCGAAACCCTTTATCAAAAACAGAGACGACTCCCCCGACATAAGAAGGCTGACACGTCTTAAGCACAAATAAGAGTTTAGCAACCCCCATACACGAACGAAGCAGGATGAGTTCGCTCTCAGGGTCCCGAAGACGTTTAAAGCATCCCGTCAACTCAACCGCACATTTGGCTTTTGAGGGCCAAACACTAACACCCTACTTTTCATACTTTCCATAATTAGAAAGCATCGCTTGTAATTCTATTTTGGAAGCTTTGTATTCTTGTAATCGTATTTTCATTGTAATCGTTGTAAAATCTGAGACTTGGATCATAATATAATTTGTATTTCTTATGATTCATGCTTTACACATTCATACATGTTCATATGTTTGAAACCACTACACATATGATGCTTAATTCGTGATTCTTGAAAACGTGTAATAACCTTGCAAATACGTGACAAACATGCATTATACGATACTTATCCACGATACTTATACATAATCGTACTTTTTTATAATTATTATTATGCTTAAAATACATAAATAACCTCTTATACTAAGCCTTTTATGCGGAAAACACCTTAAAACATTACAAATACAAACTACAGGGACTAAAAATGTCAAAAATCAACTAACTTTGGGGTCCCAACCCTCTCGCGGGCCACGCGGGTTCCTTATCTTTTCTCGGCCCCGCCAGAGGGCATAATCCGTAGAACATGTTTGGCAGCTCCTGGATTGGGCAATTGTGTGTTAGTTATTTGTGTTTCTTGCATTAATATTCCACCTAACTTAACCCTAATTCATCCCTATAAAAACCAAGCCTCCTCCACAGTTTCTCCACTTTATAACTCACTCAAAACACTCTCAATCCCTTCTTAAGCTGCAGGAAATCAGAAACAAGACCAGAATGACTGCAACTCACAAAAGTGAGCATAGCTACCTCATTTCCTAATCTTTTTCATTGATTCTTCTTTCTAATCACTTGGAACAACCTTACGTATGATTCCACAGTTTTTCCATGGAAAATCCAGACCTGGAACTTCACTAAAAAGGCTCCAAAGTGGACTGAATTTTCTGTTTTGATTTACACTTTTCTAAACTTACTTGAACTTGAGTTATCTCATACACATTCCTATGTCCTTATGCTCATTATCAATTGTATGGTTAGTTGGGCTTAAAACAAGGTTGTGACATCTAAAATCAGAGGTTAAAACCTAATAAACATTCTGTTTTGTTTGGGTTTTAACCCACTAATGAACAAGCCTGAAGCTTGGATGTTTGTGTTATTAAGGTTAGCTTGCGCTATCCTACTTGAAAATCCACATGTTACTTGATGTTTTCTTAGATTTGTTGTAGTTATTTCCTTTCTTAAATGTATGTTCATAACCCTCCTTATTGTCTATGACAACATGTGTAGTGGTGAATACTAAAGAGGTTCCTAAATGGAAGATTTATCTTCCTACCTCATACATGACTTCTATGACATTCTTGATGAACTTATGATATAATATATGTATATAAGCTTTGTAAAATACTTATAACCGAACCCTTGATATTGACCAAATGGTTATTTGTCAAGTTACTAAGTTAAATCACCGAAGTGTTTAGTTCCTCGTTACGATTCTAATAGGTGTTAACCCTATGAAATCATACTAATCCTTGTGGGTTTTCATAGTGTCAAAAACGAGTGCTAGGCCTAAGTGATTATTTTTCTTGCATAACTACTTTGTCATACTTTATATTCCGAATCTTTAATCCTCCGTTAACCATCCAATACTCACACTATGTTTCCTCGTGTAGAAGGACAAGGTGCTCCATCCTAATCAACCAACTCTCACGGACTTACCAAGTGGAAAGCTTGCAAAATCGTGAGTACACATGACCCATTTTTGTTTATGTCACTTTTGGGTGCAATATGTTAACCTTATAAAAATCACTAAACTTTATACTTTAATCAAATGCGCGAAACAATCCAATACATGAATGCTATGATAAAATACTTGATGTTTATACTTGGGCGATTCTTATGTGATACAATAATCATTAGCTTTATACGAGCCTCCATTTAACATGTATATAGCGCTTAGAAGTAACGCACCACCCGTGAAGGAGAGGTCATGTTAAATTTCATTCTTTATTGCGTGAACAGATGGTTGACTAGAAATATTGCATGCCAGGTTATGATGCTCTTGTATAACTTAGTTGCCATGTGGATTCGTTTTTAAACCTTTATGCTTATATGTATGCTTATACTTAAACTTGTATGCTCGCCAATGAATTTTGTGTTTAACTATACTTTGTTAACATGTTGCAGGTTGATGAGGACTCATTTTGACGAAATATAGTAGGGACTACTCTAGAAACGCACTTGGTATTACTAGATTAGTTACCTTGTTATTTAAAATTGTCATATTGTTTCTCTTGTTGTACTTTGAATTTCCATATTGTAATTGACAATGTTGTTATGATATGAAAATGGTTTGAATTAAATATTGTCACAATTAGTGTTATGAGTGATGAGCAATCTATTTTTTCTCGTCCCGATGTTTCCGCCATCGGTTGGGGTGTGACAGATTGGTACCAGAGCCATAACTACAGGGAATTAGGTAGAATTGCCATGTTCAACCTAGTCTATAGTTTAAGTGTCCCATTTTGACCATTCTTGAATCATGCTTAAAATGTTATTATTCCTACTTTGCTTCTTCCTACTTATTTTGTCTTAATACTTACAATGTGTCTTTCCTAAGACATTTACACGATACACTTGTGAAGACTTGAAGACACTCGTAATACAAACAAGATGGTTTGCACCAAGATAGGCCCAATGGCCCACAATTTTTGGTGAAGCCCCTCATTCCGCGTATTCGATTTTTACACGAAGTTACACCATCAAGTTAGGAGAGATATCCACATCTTGATGGAAAACTTCCAATTCAATTCTAGTGGACCCTCATCAAAGTGTCGAAATTTAATTTGACCCGACGAGTACCAACCACATTTAGGGTACGAAATCGTCAAGTTAGGGGTGAAACCCGCACCTTGTCGATTAAGTCCCATTCCTCGATTTTCAATCTCGCCAAAGTTTCGAATTTTTGATCGACTATGGACATGTAGTAACTGGAAGGGTAAAATACCGTCAATCGCTTCTCGACGAGAGTATTTTACCTATTAGGCCAAAGCATGTTCCCTAACTCGAAAGATCTTATGAACCACTTTAGAATAGTCGAAGTTTATCTTCCCGAAACAATCCAATGTTTTATTAAACCTATCTTTTATGTTATCTCAATTTTTATGTGATTTTAAAACTTGTTATCTCGTTCATTTCAAAACCGATACACAATTCGCACGTCTCTCGCAATCAAAAACAATATTAATCCTCGTGAACAAACTAAATTTATAGTCTTTATACGCATTCGTACGCGATTATACTTGTTGAATACTCGTCAAATACATGCAATTTACATGAATCATACATGCTACATGATACTTACATGCTTATTCATGCAAATACTTTATTTCAAATTATGATCAAGTCTCATGTTTTCCTTCTTTTTCTGTCACACCCCAACCGATGGCGGAAACATCGGGATGAGACGAACAAATTGCTCAAAACATCATAACACTATGTGACAATATGAATTAAATTAAATTTCATAAATTGCTAAAGTATAATATAAGAAGTCAACATAAACGACATTATTTTGAATATACAACAAAATAGTTAATCTAAGTGTGTTTCTAAGTCCACTTAAATCTTGTTTCGTCGCTTAGCATTCTAACGAACCTGCAACATGTATTAAAATAGAGTTCAATGCAAAAACAAAGACGAGTATACGAGTTTGATATATAGCATAAAATAGTTTAAATTTGTCTAATGGCTCGTATCCAACATGAATCACAATATGCAAGTTACTAGTATGCCGAAACGGTGTACTATATGTTCAAACCCAAGAATCCAACGCGTTAAAATAGCCTATCCCAATAGAGTAATGGGAGGTTAACATGTTTAACTTAACAATACCTCAAGTTTCGTGGGCGGTGCGTGAATCCTATAGCGCTATAATTGTTAAGGTAGGCTAGCAAAGTTAATGAAGCATATATCGACACAAATAGTTTACAGAACATACAAGTCTAACAAGCATCAAGTAGTTTCATGTTAAGCATGCATAGAGATTAAAATAGTTTAAGTGTCGTGTGATTTTTGTATAATGTACATGTTGCACCCAAAGTGTAAAAAGGAAAAAGGGATCGAGTATGCTCACGGTTTTGCAAGCTTTCCCACTTGAAATCCTGCGAACGTTGTTGGTTAATGGATTAGTTTCGAGCACCTTGTCCTTCTACACGAAGAAACATAGGCGTGTGAGTATTGGGAATTAACGGAATATTATAGATTAGGAATTAAAATAACGTGAAATTAGTATTATGAAAGTAATCATGTTGCACTCATAACACTTGTTCTTGACACTATAGAACCTCAAAGGTTTGGTATGTTTTCATGGATTCAAAGGTCCATTAGAATCATAACAAGTGTATGGTCTTCAGATGATGTAACCTACTATTTTGACAAATGACCACTTGTTCATCATCAAGAGTTCGATTACTTTGATAATATATAAGTATTATATAGTGTACATTAAGTCATATAGGTCAAGCATGAGGTAGGAGGTTGAACCATCCATTTAGGAACCTCTTTGTAGTTTACATAAGTCAAGTATGAGGTGGGAGGATTTACCATCCACTTAAGACCTCTTTGGATTCACCACTACACATGTGTCTTAGACACAAGGAGGGTCATGAACTTACAAGTAAGGAATGAAATGAGACAACTAAGTTATGAAAATCATCAAGTAGTGTGTGGATTCAATGATGGATAGCCCAAGCTAGTCCAAATATCACACATTCATCAAGCTTAACTTGAACACTACTTGTGGGTGTAAACCCTAGTCGAAAACAGAAAGTTTGTGAGGTTTTCTCCTCTAGTTTGACATGTCTCAACCTTGTTTTTAAGCCTAACCAACCACATATAGTGTTGTAAGCATTAGGACATAGGTTTGAGATGAGTTGAACTCAAGTAAAACAAGTTTTATAAAAGTTTGAAGAATATAAATCAAAACAGTCCACTTTGAAGCCTTTTTCGTGACATTCCAGGGCCTGATTTTTCATGGAAAACCATTGGAGATGTGCACAAGGTCAAACCAAGCAAGTGGGAAAAAGAATGGAGTGTTTTCGTTGAGAAACGAGTGAGTTACACTCACTTTAGTGAAGAAGAGTAATCTGCCCGAATTTGCAACTTTCAGCTTGATTATGGAGGATTGGAGAGTGTTTTGATGATTAGAAAAATGTAAAAAGGCTTGGAGAATGATGGGTTTTTATAGGGAAGGATTAGGGTTGGGTTTAGTGAAGTATTAAATGCTAAAACATGATTAAAAATAAAAAAAAACACACAAAATCCCGCCCAAAACGCGTATGGGCGAGTGTTTCTACGAATTAGGTCTGGTCGCGGGAGTGAGTGCTTAAAGGTTTTGCTGTTCCAGATTGTTCAGATGTGAGGCTTGTAGGGAGTGGTCGTGTGCGTGTTTGTTGAGCCGGGTGACCCGGGTTCGAGTCCCGTGGTCAACGGTTTTGATTAGTATATTTTTGTTTTTCCTAAAAGACAACAAACTTATGGAAATATTCATAAATGGTCCCTGTAAGTATTAAAGTTTCAGAAATTAACTTTAAAAACTTAAGTTATGTTATTTTAAAGGAACTAACTTTATAGATTAAACTAACTAGGTTAGTTTGTATTTACTAACTTTAAAAAAATTAACCAGACTAACTAATTTATTATAAAAATTAAACTTTTAAATAGTAAAATTAATTAATTTAATTAATTAATTAAAATAGGATAGGTAAACAACCATATTTATATATGAACTTAAATTGGAATAAAAATATCTTTAAACGATTATTTATTTCACGAAGCTTTCGAGTTTGAGAATTAGGATCCGAATTTCATTAGTTTAAGAGTTTTAATTTGTTTAACGAGTATCAAGTTTCACGGTGTAATAACAAATCAAGAATCTTGGATAATATAATGCTCAAATATGATTAAAATTGTTTCGTTCTCATTATGATCAATGGTCCCAAATTACAAATGGATACGAAAGTAGATTACAAGAGGGTACAAGTGTCTAAAAAAAGAAATACAAGGGACGCTTTCTAATTATGGAAATACGAAAAAAGTCGGGCGTTACATTTTCTCTAGATGTCTTCTCCAAGTTCATCGAAGAAGTCCAAGAACTCCAAAAAGGGTTCCAACCACAACAAGGACTCCATATCAAAGGAAAACCTCGTAGCGTTGATTGCTGAGCAAATGGCCGAGCAGATGGCCCGAGTTATACCTGACATTGTGAGTAAGATCCAAACCCCACCTGCCACCGAATTCCCTAATTTCTCCGTCGATTCCAATGTGGTAAAACCTAAAACGACGTTTCTTTTCAAGCAGTTTATGGCCTGTAAGCCACTCGAGTTCACTAGCATGGATGGTGCCACTGCCATGATGATTGGTTCGACGCGATCGAACTCACCTTTCTCCAGAGTGGGTGTCCCGATGACCTGCGAACCCTGAACGCGACAGGGGTGTTCCGTTCAAGAGCCCTCGAATGGTGGACCTTCGAGCGTAACAAAAGGGGAAACGACGCAGCCCTCGCTTTGCCCTGGGAAGAATTGAAACAACTGATGAAGGACGAGTTATGTCCTCCCCACGAGCTTCAAAACCTCGAACACGAGTTCTGGGAATTGAAGCCAATTGGGAGCGACACCGCTGGTCTGATAGCACGTTTCAAACAACTCAGTATCCTCTGCCCCGGCCAAGTCGACACCACACCCAAAGCCATTGCCAAATTCATTCGCTGCCTTCCATCCATTTTGATGAACCATATCGCATCTGCCCGTACCAAAACCCTCGATAATGCCTACAGATTAGCCTCCACACTCAACAACAATTGCATCCTCGATGGAACCTACGACAAGGTTTCAACGAAGAATGCACACCAAGCTACCACCAACACCACCACTGTTGAACCTTCACCCTCTCAATCCTCCAAGAACAAGAAGCGGAAGGCTTCTAGTCAAAATTATGCGGTTGTTACTTCGCTAAACCCTCAGCCTATCCAAACAATAGCCGCCATTACCCCTGCAACCAAATTAGCAACCAAAACGAGGCTACACGGGATCTTATCCCCAGTGTGCTAACTGCTCATACCATCACCCTAACAATGCTCCATGCCACAAATGTGCCCAATGTTAGGTTTGGGCATTTTGCTAACCAATGCCGAAACATCCCTCAACCCCAAAACCACAAACCTCAGGTGATCGTCCCAAACCCTGCCTCTAATCAACCTCAACCTCAAGTTGCTCCTGTGCGAGCATGTTTCAAATGTGGCGACCCCAATCACCTCGCCAATGTCTGCACTCAGCGCAACAACAACCAACAACAGCAACAAAAGCAGCAGCAGCCTCAACAAGCTAGAGGCAGAGCTTTCGTCCTCACCGCCGCCCAGGCGCAAAATGCTAACGACGTACCGGTATGTTTCTCGTCAACAATGTCTATGCTTCTTGTCTTTTTGATACTGATGCAGATAAAAGTTTTTTATCTGTGGAATTCGAACCTATGCATAAGTGTAAAGCTCTAAGTTACCAAAATCATTCGCTGTCGAAGTCGCAAATTGTAAATCCTTCACTGTGGATTTCGTCCTTTCTAAGTGTTCTTTGAATCTTAACGATCATACATTTTCTATCGACCTCATACCCATGAAATTAGGAAGCTTCGATATCATAGTAGGCATGGATTGGCTTAGACGAGTTCGTGCTGAACTCGTTTGTTCCGAGAAATTCATTCGTCTTCCTCTTCCCAATGATGATTCTTTACACGTCCGTGGCGAGAAACCTTCGAAGGGTCTTAAGCTCATGTCATGTACCCAAGCACACAAGTACTTACACAAGGAATACTTCGCCTTTCTTGCTCCTCCTCGTTCGGTTGACTTTCACATTGACCTCATACCTGGCGCAACTCCTGTTGCGAAGTCTCCTTATGGTCTCGCACCCTCGGAGATGCAAGAGCTATCAAGTCAACTGCAAGAACTACTTGATAAAGGTTTCATACGACCTAGTAATTCTCCTTGGGGCCCTCCTTTTTTGTTCGTAAAAAAGAAAGATGGATCATTTCGGATGTGCATTGACTACTGTGAGCTCAAAAGCTTACAGTAAAAAACCGACACCCTCTTCCTCGTATTGACGACCTCTTCGACCAAATTCAAGGCACGACCCTTTTCTCGAAAATCGACCTCCGTTCTGGTTATCATTAACTTCGACTCGAAGAAGATATCCCCAAAACTGTGTTTCGTACACGTTATGGACAATACGAGTTCGTGGTCATGCCTTTTGGTTTGACCAACGCACCCGCATTCTTCATGGACTTAATGAATCGTGTGTGCAAACCTTATCTCGACCGCTTCATGATCGTCTTCATTGACGATATCCTTATCTATTCCAAGACGGGAGAAGAACTCGAGCGGCACTTGCGTTTTATCCTCCAACTTTTGCATATCGGACGTTTTTACCCTAAGTTCTCCAAATGTGAATATTGGCTAAAAGAGCTTCATTTCGATGGTCATGTAGTCAACGAGCTCGGTATTCACGTTGACCCTGCAAAAATCAAAGTTGTGAAGAATTGGATTGCTCTGAAGTCTCTGTCTAAACTTCGTTTGTTTCTTGGTCTAGCTGGTTATTATCGTCATTTCATTTCCAACTTCTCAAAAATCGCCGTTCCCCTTATCTCCTTGACTAAAAAAGAGAAACCTTTTGTTTGGGGTCCTGAACAAGAGAAGTCTTTTCAAACTCTCAAGGACATGCTTTGCAATGCCCCTATCCTTGCTTTTCCCGATGGTAACGACGACTTCGTCGGGTATTGCAATGTTTCAAACCTTGGCCTTGGTTGTGTCCTTATGCAACGAGACAAAGTTATCGCTTACGCATTGAGACAACTCAAAATCCATGAGAAGAACTACACTACGCACGACCTTGAACTTGGTGCAGTTGTTTTTGCATTGAAGATATGGCGACACTACCTTTATGGTACTAAGTGTGTGGTTTTCACCGACCATAAAAGCCTTCAGCACATCTTTGATCAAAAAGAACTCAACATGCATCAACGCCGCTGGGTAGAGTTGTTAAACGACTACGATTGTGATATTCGCTACCACCCTGGCAAAGCAAATGTTGTAGCCGATGCACTTAGTCATAAGACTCATGTAAAAAGCATTTGTTGCTATCAGACCTTGGGTAACCTTCGTGATCGCATTCGTGAAGCACAACACTCGTCCGTTATCGAAAATGACTTATACAACGAGATGAAGTGTGGCCCTGGGGAACAGCTTCTGTCCAAATCCGATGGTATTATGTACTATCTCAATCGCGTCTGGATTCCAAATCGTGACAACCTTCGTGACTCCTTGATGAAGGAAGCCCATAAATTCCGATATTCCATTCATCCTGACACCAAAAAGATGTACCAAGACTTACGTACGTCTTATTGGTGACCTGGTATGAAGAAAGATATCGCTCTCTACGTATCAAAGTGTCTCACCTGTTCCAAAGTTAAAGCCGAACATCAACATCCCTCTGGCTACTCGAACAACCAAAAATTCCTGTATGGAAATGAGAGAGTATTGCTATTGATTTCATCACTAAACTCCCTCGTACTTCTTCTGGTCATGATAGTATTTGGGTCATCATTGATTAATTGGCCAAATCCGCTCATTTTCTGGCCATTCGTGAAGATTACAAGATCGAGAAATTGGCTCATATCCATACGGATGAAATCATTTATCTCCATGGTATTCCCATTGCCATCATCTCTGATCATGATGGTCGCTTTATGTCCCGTCTTTGGCAAACATTCCAATCCGCTATGGGTACTCATCTCAACCTTAGCACCGCTTTACATCCTCAGTCTGATGAACAACCCAAGCGTACTATCCAAACTCTAGAGGATATGTTTCGTTCATGCGTAATCGATTTTGGCGGCAACTGGGACATGCACTTACCCTTGATCGAATTCTCGTACAACAACAGTTATCACGCGAGTATACAAATGGCACATTTCTAAGCATTGTATGGTCGTAAGTGTCGTTCGCCTATTTGTTGGCACAAGATCGGAGAAGCTCAAATCACTGGTCCAGAGCTTATATAAGAGAAAACGAATAAAATTTTACAGGTTTGAGACAACTTGCTAAAAGCCAGAAGCCGACAAAAGAGTTACGCTGACAAGCGTCGTAAACCTTTGGAATTCAAAGTAGGTGATCTTGTACTTCTCAAGGTATCCCGTTGGAAGGGGGTAATTCGATTTGGTAAGAAAGGCAAACTCGCACCTCGCTACGTAGGTCCTTTCAAGATTCTCAAAAGGATTGGTAATGTTGCGTATCGACTGGACCTACCTGAAGAACTCAACAACGTTCATCCTGTCTTTCACGTTTCACACTTGAAGAAATGTCTAGCTGAAGAAGGACTTCAAGTCCCACTCGAAGATCTTCAAATCAAAGAAACTCTGCACTTTGTGGAGAAACCTGTCAAGATCATGGACCGAGGAGTCAAGCAATTGAGGCGCAATCGAATTCCTATCGTTAAGGTTCGATGGGAAGGAAAACGTGGTGCTGAGTTTACTTGGGAACTCGAAAGTGATATGAAGACTAAGTATCCGCATCCCTTCGTTGCATCTTCCAAAATTTCGGGACGAAATTTCCTAAAGGAGGGAGACTGTAACGCCCTGCTTTTTCGTACTTTTAATAATTAGAATTCATCGCTTGTAATTCTATTTTTGGAAGCTTTGTATTCTTGTAATCATATTTTCGTTGTAATCGTTGTAAAATCCGAGACTTGGATCATAATAAAATTCGTATTTCTTACAATTCATGTTTTACACATTCATACATGTTAATACGTTTGAAACCACTACACATATGATGCTAAATTCGTGATTCTTGAAAACGTGTAATAACCTTGTAAATACTTTACAAACATGAATTATACGATACGTATCCACGATTCTTATACATAATCATACTTGTTTATAATTATTATTATGCTTAAATACATAAATAACCCCTTATACTATGCCTTTTATGCGAAAAAACACGTTAAAACATTACAAATACAAACTACAGGGACTAAAAATTCAAAAATCAACAAAGTTTGGGGACCCAACCCTCTCGCGGGCCACGACCGGGTTCCCATTTTCTCTCGGCCCCCGCCAGAGAGTATAATCCGTAGAACGTGTTTGGCAGCTCATGGATAGGGCAATTGTGTGTTAGTTATTTGTGTTTCTTGCATTAATACTCCACCTAACTTAACCCTAATTAATCCCTATAAAAACCAAGCCTCCTCCACACTTTCTCCACTTTAAAACTCACTCAAAACACTCTCAAATCCCTTCTTAATCTGCAGGAAATCAGAAACAAGACCAGAATGACTGCAACTCACAAAAGTGAGCATAGCTACCTGATTTCCTAATCTTTTTCGTTGGTTCTTCTTTTTAATCACTTGGAACAAACTTAGGTATGATTCCACGGGTTTTCCATGGAAAATTCAAACTTGGAACTGTCACACCCCGACCCGCAGCGGAATAAGAGTCGGGGCATAATTGGGTTATCACCAAAGCTCATGACATTTACTAATATGTTTCATATTTATTAAAGTCAAAGTTACATTCCAAATAATCCAAACATGTCCATACAATACAAAGAAATAACCAAACAAAATAGTTCCAAGCTCTAAATCATTTTATTCTTCTAGTCCAATCCTAAGTGTTTCTGGCTGCAGCTGGTTCACCTGTATCATGTGTAAAAATGGGGGTTTTTGGGTCAACATAAGTTGGCGAGTGAACCTTGTTAGATAAACATTTATTATTGATTCACTTGTTAGTTTATCAATGAAACATTGTGCATAATCATAAATGAGCAAATGTAAATAATCAAGCAGTGGCAAATAGCAATCACAACTATAACATACAATAACATATGATAGCATACATTAACATACCAACATCATACAATAAATAACATAATTGAAACTGTGCGATCAAGGCTCAATCAAACGGAGCCGATCGTATTGCATGTACTGAAAATGTAAAATGTCTGTGCGATCAAGGCTCAATCAAACGGAGCCGATCGTATGTGGGCACTCCAGGTTCACGCTCATAATGTAATGGGGAACATGCTTAACGCTCATAATGTAATGGGGAGCGGCGGCCTATGAAATTGCATGTACTGAAAATAATAAATTTGCATCTAACAATAACCACACAAACAGTTGAAACAAACTGAATACACATGTTCATGATATGATGTATGCACAATGGTTTAAATATAATATATATAACAAGACACATGATACACCCCAAAACGTGATTAAAACGGGGAATTTGTAAAGATTCACTCACATTGGGTGCGTTGGATTGGAGATGGTGAGATGCGCACGAATTGGATGAGCGGAACAACGAGAAATAATTAACCTAAATAATAACGGAAAAATATAGTAAATGAGTGGATTTTATTAAGGATTTTAATGAAATTTTTAGATATATTTTTTGTGAGTTTAGGGCTATTTTCTACCTTTAAAAATGTTATTTTTAAGTATTTTTAATTGATTTTTAAATTAAATTAAATAAATAAAAATATAAAAAAAAATTGTTTATTTTGCGTTGACCGTTGACCGTTGACCGTTGACTTGTTGACTTGTTGACCGGTTCGGTTAGTGGAATTGTTTGCGCCAGGTGAGGCTCGAACCCGGGACCTCCCGTACGCGTGCACGCAGCTCTACCAACTGAGCTACGTGTCTAACCCGGAATAATCTTGTTTTTAATTATATTTATATACTAATTCGGTTTAACCAAAATTCTTTTAATTTCAAAAACATTTTAATTCAACAAACCGGTGCCAGTAACGAGTTTCGAACTCGTGACGTGTGACTTAGTGTTGCACACAGTCCACCGCTGGACTGTGTGTCTAACCTGGTTATTATCTCAGTTTTTATTATACTTATCAACTAACGGGATTAACCCGGTTTAGTGTTAAACAAAAAGGCATTTTATTACATAAGGAGTGCGTGTATCAGGGATCGAACTTGTGACGTGCGTGTATATTTTGCACACAGTCCACCGCTGGACTGTGTGTCTAACCCGTTCATATTACTGATTTTAAATAAACTTATAACTTAACTAACTTCGTCTTCTTCATTCAAATTTCAGTCGACTGAATCACTAATCCGTTTCTTGTTTTTACGATTAACAAACATTCTTAAGGCTAAAATGAAATGGCAGAGACGGTGTTGGAAGTAACATACCGTAGGAATGATATATCACAGAATTTCCGGCAATGCGTCGGCTCTGTTTTTGTGCACCTCAACTGGACCAAACAATTAACCATTTTGATTTACCAATCGTGGAATTGAAGTGATAAACAAACGTTAACAGTGTGATTGAAAGTCCTTACCGTTTCACAGACGGAAATAAAAGTTTCCAGGAAATTTCCGGCGAACTGGAATTATCCAATAACGGTGCCTGAATTCGATCTCAAGTGGATGGTTTGAGTTAGAAACAGCTTAACAACTGTTAGATTACGATGGTATTGAAAATCTTACCGATTTAAGGGCAAATACGGTTTTCCGGCGAACCTTACAGAAATTTCCGGCGAGTTGATTTAAACGTTCTGATGGACTGAAAGTGTGATGAAAGTGAAATGGAATGTTTACCTGATGTCTCTGAGTCGCGAGAAGGGTTTTGATTGGAGTAATCTGGACTTGATTATTTTTCGGTTATAAAAACCGATAATGATGAAAATTGATGTTCAATCAATTCCGACTTGATTAAAATCGTCGGTGCATCGGTTATAAACTGAATGTGCGAGTAATCAAACGATTTGACGATTGATTTGCCGATTTCCGTTTCTCAGTTGGCGCAACCGGTTTAACCGAGTTTGTGTATAAATCTTATTTGTTTCCTAGAGATAACAGAAAACAACAAGTGGTGGAGTGGTGATGTGTGTGTGTGTTAAGACTTTGAAGTTATGAACCGGCTGGCCCGGGTTCGAGTCCCGGCAGCAACATTTTTTTTTAATTTTATTTTCACTTTTTATCAAAAATAATTTTTATAGTTTAGTTTGTTTATTAATTATGTATCATTAAAAATCAAAATAACCATAAATACACAACGTGACCTTTATAACTTGATATTCGATTACAAAACGGAACGGGTTTTGGAAACCCGTTTTTGACAAATGTTACAGTATCCCCTACTTTTAGGAATTTCGTCCCGAAATTTAAGTAGTAGAAGTAGTAGGAAAAAGATGCGGGCATTTTTCGTGCATTGAGTCTTCACGTTCCCAAGTAAACTCAGGTCCCCGTTTCGACTCCCAGCGTACCCTAACAATTGGAATGCGACTTCGTCGTAAACGTTTCTCCCGAAGTCCATGATCTCTACAGGTCTTTCAATAAAATGCATAGATTCATCAATCTGAATATCTTCCAGAGGAATGTGGAGGTTTTCATCAGCGAGGCACTTCTTCGAGTTCGACACGTGGAATGTGGGATGAATCCTGTTGAGTGCTTCTGGTAGATCAAGCTTGTATGCTACAGGACCTACTCTTTCGAGTATCTTGAAAGGTCCTACGTAACGTGGTGCTAGCTTTCCCTTTTGACCAAAACGAACTACTCCCTTCCACGGTGATACTTTTGGAAGTACATGATCACCAATGTTAAACTCTAAAGGCTTCCGTCGTTTATCTGCATAACTTTTTTGACGACTTTGAGCCGCTAGAAGATTGTTTCGAATTTGATGGATCTTGTCTGTGGTTTCTTGGATCAATTCTGGACCAGTGATTTGAGCTTCCCCAATTTCGTGCCAACACATAGGAGATCGGCACTTACGACCATATAAGGCTTCAAAAGGTGCCATGCCGATGCTTGAATGATAGCTGTTGTTGTACGAAAATTCAACTAATGGGAGATGAGCGTCCCAATTTCCCTTGAAGTCTATGACACATGCTCGAAGCATATCTTCAAGAGTTTGTATGGTGCGTTCAGATTGACCATCAGTTTGAGGGTGATAGGCGGTACTGAGATCTAATCGCGTGCCCATGGCGGCTTGTACTGCTTGCCATGTTCGTGAAGTGAAACGACCATCGCGATCTGAAATAATGCTTAACGGTACTCCATGTTGGCTTACGATTTCGCTGATATAAATACGAGCTAGCTTTTCGTTCTTGAAATCTTCGCGGATAGGAATAAAGTGAGCTGGTTTTGTAAGTCGGTCAATTATTACCCATATAGTGTCATACCCACCAGAAGTGCGAGGTAACCTGGTAATGAAATCCATGGTTATATTTTCCCACTTCCATATAGGTATTTCAGGTTGGATCAGAAGTCCTGAGGGTCTTTGATGTTCAGCTTTTATTTTGGAACATGAAAAGCACTTGGAAACAAAATCAGCAATATCCTTTTTCATTCCAGGCCACCAGTAGGTGTATCAAAGGTCTTGATACATCTTGTCGGCTCCTGGTGTATAGAATATCGTGTTTTGTGCGCCTCATTCATAAGAAAAATATCACGAAGATTATTATGGTCAGGAATCTATATGCGATCTAGACAGTATAGAATACCGTCGGATTTAGTTTCAATTTTAAGTTCAGCTCCACAAGACAGCTCCTTGCGTACGTCTCCTTTCTGTTACTAAAACATGCTGGGCTTCTTGGATTTTGATCTTTGATGTCGCTTACGATTTTATTTATAACAGTTTTGAGGGAACCGATACATTTGTAATGATAAGGTATGTATCATAAACAAAAACTTCATCCATGACGATATTTAAACCTACACGGAACTTTTCATAACTTCCTGGTAATGCTTTTGATCCTTTGCCAAGAATACTTATATATAGGAAGTACCAACGGCGTATCCACCATATTCTTGTCAAATTTTCGTTGGCTTTATCAGTAAATCATGATCAGTTCTATGTGACTCTAAAACATAAACAACACAACGAACAAAACTTGAGCCTCAATTATGAAATGATACATGACTAAATGATGACAGTACCTCTCTCGTTGGTTCTGATGGAGGGGTCAGTCTATGTAAAAGTGTGACACAACCCAACTTCTTTAAATGATGAGATTGAGATACGTCGAGATGTATGGTGATATAAATGTTAAATCAATGAGTATAGAACAAAACTGTAATATCAAATCGAATTAAAATCCTTGGATACATAATTTCCAAATTTTACAACTCGAATACGGAAAAATTGAGATAACATAAAGGAAACATTAAAACTAGACAATTAGAGTTGAGTCTTGATTCTTGGCGAGGAAAAATTAGTTGGGTGATTCGTTTGGGCCGTTATTATTTTCAACAGTATTGGTGTTGATGTTATAAGCTCTTCCTCTTGCAGGTGGTGGAGCTTGGTTAGCTTGATTCACCGGATTTGCTTGAGCTTGGGCATGAATGATGTTCACCAAATGTGGACAAGTGTTTCTAAAATGGCTTGGATCTCCACAATTGTAGCAAGCCCGCATAGGTTGTACCATGGGATAGTTGGGTTGATAGTATGTTTGGGCTAAATGTTGGGTAGGTGGTAGTAGTAGGGGTTGTTGGGCTTGACCCATTATTTGTTGGTGGGTTTGGGTTGAAGGCTGGTGACGGTTCGTTCGCTGAGGTATGCGACAGGTTTGAACAGTATGACCTGCGCGACCACAGCTGGTGCAATATTGGCAAGGATGATTAGGAGAATGGTGGTATTGGCAACGGTTGCATTTTGGTAACAGGCCAGAGTATGGTCTTTGTATGGTGCAGGTGAAGGGGCGACTTGGGTAATGGGTGCAGCAGGAATAGGGTAATTGGTTTGTGTGACGGCGAAGTTTCTTGTGCTTCGATTCCTTTTACCAGTAAACTTCGAGGAGGAACCAGAATGGTTTGAAGTTTGAGCCTCAATGGGGGCTTTCTTCTTCTCCTCTTTGAATTTACCGTTTCGAATGCGATTTTCGGTCAGTTCAGTGGCTAGTTCCATAGCAGCTTCAAGTGTTGCTGGTGAAGTGCTGAGAACTGAATCTTGAATTTTCGAGGGAAGACCTCGAATATAATGCTCAACCAAGCGATAAGTTGGGGTGAACAAGTTAGGGACCATTTGGTTCAATTCTAAGAACCTCTTGTTGTAGCTGGTATGATCTCCCTCCTTTTGCTTTAAAGAATGAAATTCGTCCTCCAACTTTTTAATCTCACTCCTAGGACAGAAACGCCTAGTCATGATTTCCCTTAACTCCTCCCACGTTAAGGCCATTGCATCATCAATTCCCCTCTTCCCCTTTTCAGTATTCCACCAGGTGAGAGCTACCCCAAATAGTCTCCCGGTGGCGTATCGAACCTTGCGATCCTCAGGACAATCGCAGTTGAGAAAAGTGTTTTCCATCTCCTCAAACTAGTGGAGGAGAGCAGTGACACCTTCGGTCCCTTCAAATTTAGGAGGATCACAAGACTTGAAATGTTTATATGAGCACTTGCTGGTAGGAGGGTTGTCGATGTCCTGGTCATGTTGTTGGGGAGGATTAGTAGGATTTGTAGCGAGGGCTTGTTGTACTTGGACCACAATGTCAGGCAGTATCGTGGCCATTTGTTTCGCGATTTGTGTGGCCAAGCGTTCCTGAGACCTTCCTGATCTTTTTACCCTTCGTTGTTGTCTAGACGACATCTACAGGAACGTACATAAGAAGATTGTGAGTTTATGGAGTCTTTTTAGGTGTCATGTGTCTTTAAGAAAATGAAAATAACATAAATATCAATAATGCAACTACATCCATAGGATGTCTTGGGTTTGCTCATGTTGGGCCTCAAATGTCCCCCATACCTTCACCTATATAGTCATGTGGGCCCCCATGGCTATTGGCTTGGTAGGATTCACATTAGTATTGGCGATTTAACACTTGCATCACCCGAATGCAAACCACAAAATATGTTTACGAGATGTATGGTCGGAATGTGTCCAGGTGTAGACACAATGACAACTCAAAGTGGGGTTAGTTCACACGACGTTTGGTATAGCATGCTTTGGCCTAATAGGTACTTCGTACTCTCATCGTTAGTCCCCAGGTACGCAAACTGGTCCTTTATTTTGGATTTATACGAATGCCAGCCTAGACAGGACGTCCTGACTACCGGTACTGGTACCCTTCCAGTTACTACATGTCCGTCATGAGAACTCACTTTGATGAGATTTGAAAACATAAAAATCATTGTAAAAGCAATCATGATGTGGTGTGTGCTTTCATGGATGTGATATGTTATGAGTATATGATTCATGATAGGCATTATATGATAATACATACTTATGAACATGCTTGCATAATATTGAATGTAACATTTAACATAAAACATATAAACATCATGAAATTTGGCATGTAACACACAAAAATCTTATAAGTTTCTAATCAACTATAGTATAGGCTCTAAGGGTCTAATAACCTATCCTATATCCCTATAGTCATGGCTCTGATACCAATCTGTCACACCCCGACCCGCAGCGGAATAAGAGTCGGGGCATAATTGGGTTATCACCAAAGCTCATGACATTTACTAATATGTTTCATATTTATTAAAGTCAAAGTTACATTCCAAATAATCCAAACATGTCAATACAATACAAAGAAATAACCAAACAAAATAGTTCCAAGCTCTAAATCATTTTATTCTTCTAGTCCAATCCTAAGTGTTTCTGCCTGCAGCTGGTTCACCTGTATCATGTGTAAAAATGGGGGTTTTTGGGTCAACATAAGTTGGCGAGTGAACCTTGTTAGATAAACATTTATTATTGATTCACTTGTTAGTTTATCAATGAAAAATTGTGCATAATCATAAATGAGCAAATGTAAATAATCAAGCAGTGGCAAATAGCAATCACAACTATAACATACAATAACATATGATAGCATACATTAACATACCAACATCATACAATAAATAACATAATTGAAACTGTGCGATCAAGGCTCAATCAAACGGAGCCGATCGTATTGCATGTACTGAAAATGTAAAATGTCTGTGCGATCAAGGCTCAATCAAACGGAGCCGATCGTATGTGGGCACGCCAGGTTCACGCTCATAATGTAATGGGGAACATGCTTAACGCTCATAATGTAATGGGGAGCGGCGGCCTATGAAATTGCATGTACTAAAAATAATAAATTTGCATCTAACAATAACCACACAAACAATTGAAACAAACTGAATACACATGTTCATGATATGATGTATGCACAATGGTTTAAATATAATATATATAACAAGACACATGATACATCCCAAAACATGATTAAAACGAGGAATTTGTAAAGATTCACTCACATTGGGTGCGTTGGATTGGAGATGGTGAGATGCGCACGAATTGGATGAGCGGAACAACGAGAAATAACTAACCTAAATAATAACGGAAAAATATAGTAAATGAGTGGATTTTATTAAGGATTTTAATGAAATTTTTAGATATATTTTTTGTGAGTTTAGGGCTATTTTCTACCTTTAAAAATGTTATTTTTAAGTATTTTTAATTGATTTTTAAATTAAACTAAATAAATAAAAATATAAAAAAATTGTTTATTTTGCGTTGACCGTTGACCGTTGACTTGTTGACTTGTTGACCGGTTCGGTCAGTGGAATTGTTTGCGCCAGGTGAGGTTCGAACCCGAGACCTCCCGTACGCGTGCACGCAGCTCTACCAACTGAGCTACGTGTCTAACCCGGAATAATCTTGTTTTTAATTATATTTATATACTAATTCGGTTTAACCAAAATTCTTTTAATTTCAAAAACATTTTAATTCAACAAACCGGTGCCAGTAACGAGTTTCGAACGCGTGACGTGTGACTTAGTGTTGCACACAGTCCACCGCTGGATTGTGTGTCTAACCTGGTTATTATCTCAGTTTTTATTATACTTATCAACTAACGGGATTAACCCGGTTTAGTGTTAAACAAAAAGGCATTTTATTACATAAGGAGTGCGTGTATCAGGGATCGAACTTGTGACGTGCGTGTATATTTTGCACACAGTCCACCGCTGGACTGTGTGTCTAACCTGTTCATATTACTGACTTTAAATAAACTTATAACTTAACTAACTTCGTCTTCTTCATTCAAATTTCAGTCGACTGAATCGCTAATCCGTTTCTTGTTTTTACGATTAACAAACATTCTTAAGGCTAAAATGAAATGGCATAGACGGTGTTGGAAGTAACATACCGTAGGAATGATATATCACAGAATTTCCGGCAATGCGTCGGCTCTGTTTTTGTGCACCTCAGCTGGACCAAACAATTAACCATTTTGATTAACCAATCGTGGAATTGAAGTGATAAACAAACGTTAACAGTGTGATTGAAAGTCCTTACCGTTTCACAGACGGAAATAAAAGTTTCCAGGAAATTTTCGGCGAACTGGAATTATCCAATAACGGTGTCTGAATTCGATCTCAAGTGGATGGTTTGAGTTAGAAACAGCTTAACAACTGTTAGATTACGATGGTATTGAAAAACTTACCGATTTGAGGGCAAATACGGTTTTCCGACGAACCTTACAGAAATTTCCGTCGAGTTGATTTAAACGTTCTGATGGACTGAAAGTGTGACGAAAGTGAAATGGAATGTTTGCCTGATGTCTCTGAGTCGCGAGAAGGGTTTTGATTGGAGTAATCTGGACTTGATTATTTTTCGGTCATAAAAACCAATAATGATGAAAATTGATGTTCAATCAATTCCGACTTGATTAAAATCGTCGGTGCATCAGTTATAAACTGAATGTGCGAGTAATCAAACGATTTGACGATTGATTTGCCGATTTCCGTTTCTCAGTTAGCGCAACCGGTTTAACCGAGTTTGTGTATAAATCTTATTTGTTTCCTAGAGATAACAGAAAACAACAAGTGGCGGAGTGGTGATGTGTGTGTGTTAAGACTTTGAAGTTATGAACCGGCTGACCCGGGTTCGAGTCCCGGCAGCAACATTTTTTTTTATTTTATTTTCACTTTTTATCAAAAATAATTTTTATAGTTTAGTTTGTTTATTAATTATTTTTCATTAAAAATCAAAATAACCATAAATACACAACGTGACCTTTATAACTTGATATTCGATTACAAAACGGAGCGGGTTTTGGAAACCCTTTTTTGAGAAATGTTACAGGAACTTCACCAAAAAGGCTCCAAAGTGGACTGAACTTTCTGTTTTGATTAACACTTTTCTAAAACTTACTTGAACTTGAGTTATCTCATACACATTCCTATGTCTTTATGCTCATAATTAATTGTATGGTTAGTTTGGCTTAAAAACAAGGTTGTGACATCTAAAATTAGAGGTTAAAACCTCATAAATATTCTGTTTTGTTTGGGTTTAAACTCACAAGTAATGAACAAGCTTGAAGCTTGGATGTTTGTGTGATTAAGGTTAACTTGGGCTATCCTACTTGAAAATCCACACATTACTTGATGTTTTCTTAGATTTGTTGTAGTTATTTCATTTCTTAAATGTGTGTTCATGACCCTCCTTGTTGTCTATGACAACTTGTGTGGTGGTGAATACTAAAGAGGTTCCTAAATGGAAGATTTATCTTCCTACCTCATACATGACTTCTATGACATTCTTGATGAACTTATAATATAATATATGTATATAAGCTATGAAAAATACTTATAACCGAACCCTTGATATTGACCAAATGGTTATTTGTCAAGCTACTAAGTTAAACCACCGAACTGTTTAGTTCCTCCTTACGATTCTAATAGGTGTTTAACCTTGAAATCATACTAACCCTTATGGGTTTTAATAGTGTCAAAAACGAGTGCTAGACCTAAGTGATTATTTTTCTTGCATACTAATTTGTCATACTTTATATTCCAAATCTTTAATCCTCCGTTAACCATCCAATACTCACACCTATGTTTCCCGTGTAGAAGGACAAGGTGCTCCATCCTAATTAACCAACAACTCTCACGGACTTACCAAGTGGAAAGCTTGCAAAACCGTGAGTACACATGACCCATTTTCGTTTATGTCACTTTTGGGTGCAATATGTTAACCTTATCAAAAATCACTAAACTTTATACTTTAATCAAATGCACAAAACAATCCAATACATGAATGCTATAATACAATACTTGATGCTTATACTTGGTTGATTCTTATGTGATACAATAGTCATTAGTTTTATACGAGCCTTCATTTAGCATGTATAGTGTTATAGGAGTAACGCACAACCCGTGAACGAGAGGTCATGTTAAATTTCATTCTTTATTGCGTAAACAGAGGGTTGATTAGAAATATTGCATGCCATGTTATGATACTCTTGTATAAACTTAGTTGCCATGTGGATTCGTTTGTAAACCTTTATGCTTATACTTAAACTTGTGTGCTCGCCAATGCATTTTGTGTTGAACTATACTTTGTTAACATGTTGCAGGTTGATAAAGACTCATTATGACGAAATCTAGTAGGGAATACTATAAAACGCACTTGATATTACTAGATCAGTTTCCTTGTTGTTTAAAATTGTCATATTGTTTCTCTTGTTGTACTTTGAATTTCCATGTTGTAATTGACAATGTTGTTATGATATGAAAACGGTTTGATTTAAATATTGTCACAATTAGTGTTATGAGTGATGAGCAATCTATTTCGTCTCGTCCTGATGTTTCCGTCATTAGTTGGGGTGTGACACAAACAACTAATAAACTCCCCATATCTACTGACAGCACCACCCAAGAGTTTCACACCATGCACCAGCCTACCAATCTCTCGCGGAAATAAACCCTCTTGGGTCTTCACCCCGCCACATGTAGGCCTTTTTTTAATGCCGAGAAGGAGGTCCAAGGTGGGGCCCTCCACTCTGATGATGTCTAAGCCTTGGCAACCTGAGTAGCATCTCCAATAAGGGTCCCATCATCCAGGTACCAGGCATGGAAAAGAAGCTTGCAACGATCTTTGATTCAGAGGACAAGGGGGTGTAAGACTAAGGAAAAAAGGAGAGCCCCCCGTGGAAGACCAAATATTACCATTCCCCACATAAAGCCTAGCTGATTGCTCGTATAAAAAATCAACCCACAGAGAGATGGATGGACACATTTTCCTTACCTCATTTAAAGGAGCAGTTATATCCACAAGGTTAAAAGCATCGAGAAATCGGCGGTAAGCATAGCCAACGACCCGTCTCGGTGGCGTGCATTTAAGAACCTGTTCGCACTATGAAGAACCGCCTCAGCCCCGTTTGGAACCCCAACCCCAAACTGAAAGTCGCCAAGATATTTGGTCATATCCTTCCCTTCCCCCTTCATCGCTACCTTGGAGACCACTCTCCTCCAGATCGAACCCACTACAATAGGCCTAATCCCATTATCGGACTTGAGAAGGGGCGTAAGGGGAGCAGATGCAACAAACTCAGACAAACTCCTCGGACATCCCCCCACAAACATAATTTAACCACCGCTGAAATCGCCCTAAGCAGACTAACCGCAATCACGGACCCTTCCCCCCATAGGGCGTCCAAAATGTGTTGGGCCCTCAAACCATCTCTACCACATGACGTCCCTTTAGGGAAGGATTTGATACATCCTAGCACACTGTCGGTCTCCACTACAAGGTGAGGCTCTGATGGTAAGAAAGAGGGCATGGTAAGGGGTGGCATGGACAGGTGTTTATCCACGAGAGCCTTCATAATTTTCTTATCAAGTGGTGCGATCCCAGATGAACAAAGAACCTTAACCGCAGCGGTAAAATGACCGTCGGCAACCTTACGTCAACACTGCTTGACATTAGAACTCGCATTCTCGCTGTTTTTATCAGGCATTTTCTTAAAACCCTATGAACCCACTTCATAGGTTGAGCAAACAAAGACTGAATGAGAATGCCAAACCCCTCATGATCACCCCATTTGGCCAACACCAGCTGTATACCGAGATATTGACCATTTTTCCTGTTGCCCGACCTCTTATCCTGGTGGCTGACCGGCGTAAATACACGCAAGGTACACCGAGGAAATAGTAGAAGTCAAATCCATGCATCAACCGAATCAGGCATAGCCACCACATTATCCAAAGTTGTGGTTAAGGCTTGGGCAAACGCCATGCGACAACTAAAGGAGATGCTCTTTATAGTTTTAACAGGAAGAGAGAAAACTCGGTCAATGAGAGCAACATCAACACATACCTCTCTAGTGGTGGTAACCTCCGCTGCGACACACGGTCTAGGGACCTCCCCAATAAAACCCACTTCCGTTGGCACAAACCAAACAACCCGATCTTCATGGTGACAACCCAGCCGGAAAGAATGAAGGCACATGCACTCCCAACACAACCATTGTTCAGACAACCTAAGGGCTTCACAAACAGAGGTAAAAAGATTGGGGTCTTTAGCAATGGCACGCCTCAAAATATCTTTTCTATCATCCGAACCAAAATGGTGTCGTTTAATATGATTTATAAGCCTTGGGATCCCCTTAGACCCAGCAACCCCATCGGGGGCAACAATGGAACCCGTTGAAGGGGCAAGGCCAAAACCCATTCGACATAACCTAAAAAAACGAAATGAAAACAACTTCGGCAAGACACTTAGGCAATGTCTCCACCCCAAAATAAGAAGGAAAACGGAACTAGAGCTAATACCAGACTGTTCAAAGGCTTTTTGAACCCGAGCTCATTGAAAAGTTAGTCTGAGCATTTCATCGAACACCTAGTGGACGCAAACCCCACAAGGAAGCGAACACCCCACAAGGAATTGCTGCTATGCTAACACTAGTAGATAAACAAACGGCCATCAAACAAATTAAAACCCCAAAACAAAACAATCAAGATTAATCCTTTGTGGATCATACAGAAGGAAGTGAAGAAACGATGTAGACGTTGAGTTCATGGGAAAAGGAAGAATAAAATGGAAAATTACATGAGTTTGTTACTGTTATAAAGTTTCAACCCATAGGGTTTTGAAATAAATTAATGGTGGGAGGAAGAAAATCGGAAGGTAGTGTTCAGAAAAATGAAAACAAAAAAAAATAGTTTAGTCAAATTGTAGCTTATTTACAAGATGGGAGCTAGATAGTAGAGACTTAAGAGTCTACAAGATGGGTTGTCAACATCATTAATCAAATTGTGTAGGTCCAAGTTATATTTAGAGTTAAATGCTTGGTTGGTTCATGTGGTTGGCAAAAATTGCAGATTTGGTCCTAGTGGTTTACTAATTACACACGTGGTACCAAAATTTGTTAAAATGAACTCGCTTGATCCCCAACCCTAACATCAGTTAAATATTTCAGTTAAAACACCTCATGTGCTTTGCACATGAGGGTAAGTTGGTCATTTCAGTCCAGCCTACCTGGTTGGTCCCACCCTACCCCTTCTTCTTCTTCCCCAAACCACCACCACCATCTCATCTCCTCCTCCTCCACCACCACCACCTCATCTCCTCCAACACCACTACTGAACTCCCACTCACCACCTCCCGTCACCACCGTACCTCCTCCGACGACCACCGCGGAACACCACCACCTGCATATCCACTTACCATCTTTCAGCCATACGTAATCGTGAACCTGTTACCATCATCAACCTTTTCATAGTCACCACCTCTCAACAGCTCCTACTCGACACCCTCACTCGTCTTCACACACAAATCATTCAATCACCATATCCCCCTCTGTCAACCACTCCTCCACCTCAGTTCACTCTGTTCATCTACCTTACCGGAACCTCCATCACCACCGCACACTACGTCATCTTCTCCGTCTACCATTCCCGACAACCTCTGACGTCCACCATCTCCGGCGACTGGCAACTTCATCATATCATCATTACATTACTTTCAACGCAATGCCATCTCCGACGACCGCCTCTGCCTCGTGCAGTCGCGCCTGAGGCGCACTGCCCAGATCAAAACAAAGTTATTCAAATTCATCTGAACTCGATTCAAATACGAATTTGAATCGAATTGACCAGTTTTTAGTCGAATTCGTATTCTAGCAAAAATAATTATTCGAAATATTCGATTCGAGCAATTTGAAAATTTGTTATTCGATTCGCATCAACTTCACGTTCATCTTCATCCACTCGTCACCGCCGCCGTTCACCGTTACTGCTACCAGCATCTCACCGGTCTCCTTCAACCTTGAACCATCGATCACCACCTCCATTCCACCTCCGCCACATCTTCCGATGGTGAGTGGGAGTTTAGTGGTGGTGTTGGAGGAGATGGGGTGGTGGTGGTGGAGGAGATGAGATGGTGGTAGTGGTTTGGGGAAGAAGAAGAAGGGCTGGGTGGGACCAACCAGGTAGGCTGGACTAAAATGACCAAAATACCCTCATGTGCCAAGCACATAGGATGTTTTAACTGAAATATTTAACTGATGTTAGGGTTGGGGACAAGCGAGTTCATTTTTGACAAGTTTTGGTACCACGCGTGTAATTAGTAAACCACTAGGACCAAATCTGCAATTTTTTCAAACCACAAGGACCAACCAAGCATTTAACTCTTATATTTAATTGGGCTGTTAACAAAAACAAAACGAATGGTCGTTGAAAGTATTTAAATAAAACGAAGAGTAAATTGCGGTTTTGATCTATCTGGTTTATATCCTATTACAGTATTTATAAAATTCAGTTGCTTTGCAATTTACATACCAATGTAACTATCTAATGCAATTTCACTTCACCAAACTAAGTTCATCCACCTTTAATTACATCTTAATCATATGAAAGGCATTTGAAGGACAAGTAAATTGACCAATATTTAAGGAAACAATTAACTATCTAGTTAGAAGGAAAACAAATAACCTTCTAGTTAGAATGTTGTTATTTTATTTGGGTATTTTTTTCAAAAAAGCTAAAAAAAAAGCAGGTCAGATGGTTTGACGGTGTACAAAAATGACCGGAGGTCCCAAATTGTTTTAAAATGCTTTTCTTAGCTAAAAAAAGGAGGTCAAATTATTTTTCTACTTATTATTTATATTTTTAATGCTTTTCTTGTCTCGCCTATGCACTTGTTTTACATATTCTGCCTAGATTAGAAGTGAGATACTTTCGTCCTAGAGCTCCTTATTTTCACTTACTAGTGTTTGAATGCAAAAGATTAATTCATTCATTAGAGATTAGGGCTGGCAAATCGTATCTTAACAAATTTAACAGGTTTCTGACAGCGCGCACAACATAAGTTTCAAACCTGATTACGACCCGTTTAACTATTTTATACATCATGTTTATAAAACAGTTTTATGTTTTATGTACAAAGATGAATAAATGATGGATCCTAACATTGTAATTTAAATTATTTTAAAAAATAAAAAAGTCAAATGATGTATTTTACAGTCAAACAGATCTAATCGTATCTTAACAGATACTCAATTGCCAGCCCTATTAGAGATGCTAACAAATACATACACAAGTGCTTTACAAGAGAACTATCTAGATATCTACAACTATACATGAGAAATATGTGGATTTGACTAATTAATGAGTGATTGAGTGATAATAAAAAAATAATACTAGTGACTTGGTCATCCATGTTTATCCGTAATAACTAGTTCCTCTCTTTCATCTTTTTTGTTATCTGGTCATTTGCTCTAAGGCCGTTGGGTGTTGGCGGCGGTTTATGGCGTGGCTAGTCAAGTAACACCGCTGAAGCCACACCGAGCTAGCGTAGCCAGCGACGTTGTTCCGCTGGCATGGGATATTAGCCTGGCGTGGGGCGGGTTAGGCAGCGAAGGTGGCATGATTTCATTGGTTGGCTGATAGTAGCCGTTTGGCTAGCTCTTGGGCTAGCCGTTGGGCCACTATAAGAAAAATAGTTTTCATTATATATAAACCCAACCCATACAAAATTAATTTATCCTAACTTTGATATTCTATTTCCACCATAATACATGCGATTAGTTCTTCAAGTTCAAGCGAATCGTCTACGTCTTTGTCTGAGTGTTACGAATCGCCATCCTCTTCGGATACGGGGGCGGAATTATTGTTAACATCGGTGGCAACGATTCTGAAAGCTGTCGTTGAGGATGCAGAAGAAGAAGGGACTTCCCAACACCCGCCCAAAAGAAGGAAGTGTATTGTTCGAGAACGCGATACGGCAAACGATTTGTTGGTAAGCGATTATCTGTCACCTGAACCAACATATGATGAAAAAATGTTTAGGCGTCGTTTCCGTACGAGTAAAAATTATTTTTTAGAATATCGAATGACTTAGAAGACAACTATACCTTTTTTCGCCAAAGACCGGATGCACGTGGTAATATAGGATTTACCAGGTGGCAAAATGTTACGGCCACCTTAAGACAATTGGCTTAAGGTTGTAGTTCCGACATAATGATTATTTTTTTAGTAATGTAAAATATAATACTTTTTTTAATTGTTTATTCTAAATAAAATTGTTGTTATGAAAATTTAATTAAATTTAAAAAATACAAAATTACACTTGGCGGGCCACGCCAGCCCAAGCCACGCCACCTCACACCACCGCCGAAAACCCACGCTAGCCATCCCCCCTCCCCCCCTCCACCCTTCTGGACCTCACTTCCGCCACATGTCATCCCATGCCCCAAACCCAAGCCCCACCACACCCCATAGTTTGATTATCATTATCATTATTCGGCTTTAAGATCTTAGTGTCTTCCCCACTAGAATCATATTTGTCGATTATGTTGGTAATATTTCTTCCCTGGAAAAAAATATGTGGTGATTTAAAAGGTTTTAACTTGTAAGCATTTGATTTAAAAATTATCTCATGGATTTCAAATCATCTGATGGCTAATTATGTATTTGTTTATCACATGCATTTCATGTTACTAGGATTCTATTAGAAGGTGGATGGAGTTAGTCTAGTGAATTGAAATTGCAATTAAATAGAAACCTTGTTATTTAAATTGAAAAATATTTGGATTTTGTAAAATATTATAATAGACTATCAACCACATGGACCAAAACCGCAATTCACTCTAAAAACGGAGTTCAAAAGGTTCTAGGAAAGATATATATCATCGAATACGACTGGTGAATAAAAGAAAAAAAGAATACACCGACCCACTTGGACTTTCGTGATGCACTTGACGATGCCCAGTTCGTGAGAGGAGAGATTTAATTTTGGCTCAAATCGGGATCCACATCGAGGTATCACAAATGTAACCGACTATTACCTACGAGTAAAAGATAGTTCAAATGGCAAAGGACATCAAGAAACGAACTGCAAAGGGCATCAAGAAACGAACTGGAGTTTCAAAAGGTGAATGAAGCTTGTAATTGATGAAACGAGATAAGAGTTCATTGCTTTATTCGGTTAGACTTGTTTATATTAATTTAGTTTGTTAAACTTAAATATTAGAGGCATTGTTTTTTGAATTTATTTTCTTTATATTTTTTTTTGTTTCGCTTCGGACTATGAGTAACTAAACTTGTTATGGTTGCTTAGGTTAATGAACTAGACGATTTGTTTGATTGAATAACCTTTGTTTTAAATGAATGTGTTGATTTACATGTTATAACTTTGAAAACTGATTCTAATTATTTGTGTGTTGGTATTGATTGTTTGATGATTTATTTGTTGATTTCGTTGTTCTAGATGCTTAGAAATATACTCTCGATTCGGGAGTCAGTATAGGTTGTTTATCTAAATTTTCAGTCTAGACCTAGACCTTGAAAATGAGAAATATAATCTAGAATTGCTAGGTTATTAGTTGGGCATTGTTTGGCAGTTTGGATAGCCACTCACTAGGGTTTACCTGTTTATCGCATCCAAACTTTCCTGGAGTTTCAGTGTTCTTAGTTATTTCAACCTCATAATTTTGAGGGTTTTAGTACATAAATTACCTTATACCTGATAGTTGTGGGATTTGGTGGTCGATAACTCGAGTCGGTCCATTTAGCACTTCTTCACGTGTCATATTATAAGATTCTGTTTTGGTTTGGGGGTTTATCGAGTTAGACATAGTCTTCATTTAGTTTTACGGTTAGGGTTTTATTCATGAGTCTAGTGATTCTCGCCTAGGTAACCTACTTTCATCCATACTTGAGTTCCAGTTCATTCTCCAATTGTCCAAGCTTGCTGTTATGTTTTGGTTGTTAATTTATTTTAATTGCATCTGAAAAAAAAAATCTCTCAAAAACCAACTTATTAGGCTGGGAGTCGATAGAGGTTTAGTACCAAGAGTCGCTAGATCTGTGTCCAATGTTTGATATTCCTTGACTTACTTGCTTAGCTACATTGCGACTGGTACACTTGTCATTAGTGTGTGGTTTTGTAGGTTTTTCCTTTTAAAGATTGTTCGAATTTAATCAACACAAATTTCACAAATCAAGTTTTTGGTGTCGTTGCCGGAGATACAATAAGCTTTTGTGGACGACCCGAGTCTGGTATCTAGTCACTTTAGGACTTTATTAGATTTTTATTAGTTTTCTTCATATTTTGTTCTTTTTATTTCTTTATATATCTGTGCCCGTGATCCCTTTTTCTTTGAGTGTTTGTTTGCAGTGACTATTTGGAGGATGGTAGCTAGAAGAAAAACTGTAGCATAGCTTATACGTGAGAATGGCCAGAACATTAATGAGTGGTGCGAGATATGTGGGGAACTCCATCCTAGTTGGAGGTGTTCTTGTACATGGGGGTATTCCACATATTACTGTTATAGCCCCTATCCGCACTCACAGAAATATGAGGAAGATGGATCAGGTTGTGGGTCTGCCTTCTTGGTGGATAGAACTTCAAACTACCAGGAAGGTTTTCTGACCCATTTATTTTCAAGAATGCCTCTTTTATTCCAGTATCATTTTTGTGGACTCCAACAGACTCAGATCACGTAACTTGTTGTCATAACTATGTCCTGGTCGGCCTCGAAAGAGTCAAAGTGGATTTGTTTAGTGGTACTCCATTAGATACATGAAAATGCAACGACTATTCAGCTTCATAAAAAAGAAACCTTATTTAATAGATGGGTGCAAGGAGGACTATGGCATGTGTAACAACCCGACTTTTTGGTTGTTAGCTACTCATCGTTATTTCAAATTGTAATCGTCATATACTCTAGGATTCGATATAAAAAGTGGTTTATGTTATTCTAAACACATTTCCATCACACAGCATCGCTGTTGCACACTTAAAACGCTTAATACTCGCAACGCTAACGCAACACGAATCGCAGTTAATTATGTTACTTTAAGTGTCGAGTGTGTTTGTTTGTTCGGTACTCTCTCTCGCCTCCGGCTTCGCTTATCGCACTAAATCGCAAACGCAGTTACTTATGGTGGTTATGTAATGTTGTGTGTTTATATGTGTATACATGTTTTACTTAATTTATATGATTGATACTCTCTCATGCTCTCACTCGCTCGCTTAAACTCGCTCTATCACACTATTATGCTAACACAACGCTTAACGCCTCACTAAAACGCTCAACACAACTAACTAATACGAACGAAAAACACCAGACGAACAGCCAACACGTGAATTGGAAACAATTCGCACGAAACTGGCCACTTCGTACGAATTGCTTAATTCGTACGAATTGCCTCCCAAACCACTTCACATCCTCTCCTATAAATACCTCACTCCTCCCACCTGCACACCTCTTGCTGTCAACTCGCACCAGATCACTCTCTACTCGTTTTCTCTGATTTCCAAGTAAGAAACAACTATTTTCACACAAATCACAACGATTCCACGACGATTTTACACGAGTTTATCTCCGATTTCATCTAAACTTCTCTGTTTACGATAATCTTCATCTTTTTCATAAAACCTTCTTTTTTTATCTCGGAATCACACTTAAACGAGTGTATATGAGTTAGCCTTGGCTTCTCAAGTTAGAAAACTTAATGTTTCCAGCTCACCAAGTGTTGATTCAAAGAAAACTGTTTTAAAACTTGATTTCTACACTAAAACGGACTAAAACTGACATATGTTTCCTTCACTAGATAGTGGGATGAAGCAGTGTTGAAACCAGCCTGAAATGGACTCGAAATCACGTCTGTTCCAAGCGAAAACTTAGTTCCAGATGCACGAACACGCTAAACAGTCAACTCGTGCGAATCAGACTGGCTTGTACGAAATGACCAATTCATACGAACCGCGCTGATTCCCACAAGTGACTAAACTCGCTCTAAAGACCTCCCCAGCTTTTGGTTTGCTCAGTAACTTAAGGTTGGAAGGATGGACACTAGATTTCCCGAAGAAACGACGCGAAAACCCTCGACTTTGGACACTAAACAACTCAACTCGTACGAAACTTAATTCGTACGAACTGATACAACTCGTATGAATTGACCTGTTTTCTCGCACC
Organism: Scalesia atractyloides; assembly: GCA_947069175.1. Classification (NCBI taxonomy): domain Eukaryota; kingdom Viridiplantae; phylum Streptophyta; class Magnoliopsida; order Asterales; family Asteraceae; genus Scalesia; species Scalesia atractyloides. The sequence continues at coordinate 62,654,389 of CAMTDV010000010.1, read as the reverse complement.
TGACACTTCGTTTCGACTGATTCAGCACTTGCAGGCTGACCCGACACTCTCCTTGCTCCCCTCCACTCGTACTTAACTCTTTACGCACCCACTGTGAGTATACTTGACCCCTTTTCGCTTTAATGCACTTTTGGGTGTTACATACGTTCTCTATCAAACGATCACAACACACAACGCTAAAACGCTTTAAAACGCAAACCACTCTCTCATGACTATACATGAAACGCTGAAAAGATATGTGTTAATTGTATGCCTAGAGATTGCTGACCACCCTTAACATGATAGCTACTATAGGTTGACCCACCACCCGTTAGTTCGGGGGTTGTTAAGGCTCGCTCTCGCTTTACTTTACTTGTCTCACTCGCGGGGTGTTGGTTAATCAATTTCGGTATATGTAACATATATGTTCAAATGACTACGTTAGTGCATGCTGGTTTCGTTAAACACTTTATTACTATTATGTTAAACCTTTGTACTCACCTTTACATTCTTGTATTGACCTTTATTTTAACGTATGTGACAGGTTGAAGGATTTCATGCTGAAAAAGAATAGGATTGCTAGAAACTCATTAAAATCTAGGTTGTCGGATTTTGTATTGTTTAAGAATTATGTAATTCGTTTTGACTATCCTTGAATATTTGTTTGATTGTATGAGAAATTGAACTTTATCAATATTTTCATCGTAATAGTCGTTATGGATTCTCTTGAACAATCTGATCCGCCTAGTACCACATTCCGATGATTCCGTCATCAGTTGGGGTGTGACAGATTGGTATCAGAGCCATAACTATAGGGAATTAGGTAGAACTGCATGATTCGGCCTAGTCTATAGTCTAGGTACCCAAAACAGACCTTTCCGTGCGAACTATCTCAACTCGTACGAAGTGAGTCTCCTCGCACGAGGAGGGTCACCTCGTATAAATTGTACAATTCGCATGAAGTGGGCCAACTCGTACGAGGAGGCTAGTTTGTCAAACGAAACAGCCAAAATTTTACCTATTCTGCTTCTGATCTAGCTCTGTTAACTAAACTACATATGCTTTTCCTAAAGCTACCACAATACACGCTTGAAGGTACTCGTATAACACAAACGAGTGATTATGTCGAGATCAGGCGTGAAAACCGAGAACTCTCGATAAGACAGCTCATTTCGCGTATTACTCTCTGCACGAGAATTCTTTCGTTGATTTAGGAGTGATACCCATATCTCGACGGAAATCTCCATTTCTGTCTTGTGGTTGTTCTTACCATAGTTATGGTACGAAGTTGTTAAGTTAGGGGTGAAACCCGCATCTTAACAACTAGTTCCACTCCTCGATTTTCAATCTCACCAAAGTCTCAATTATTTCCATGATTTTGGGCACGTAGTAACCGGAAGGGTAATGCCCGTTAACTGGAGGCGACGAGCGCACCTACCTAATAGGCCAAAGAGTGTGTCCAAAACCTAAGGGAATGGTCGAATCACTTTGGGTAGTCGTTGTCTCAAAACCCAGGACATTCCATTGATTTTAAGCCTGTAATCGCTGATTTTACACATCATCAGATTTTATTATGTTTATGTGTTTTAAATTTGTGAATTTTAATCTTTTACGCTTATCGATTTCTCGATTTATCGCTTTTCGCTTCATGAACGTATGCACAACTCGCACAACACTCACAATCTAAAACGATAATTACACTCGCAATCAAACTAATCGCACAACTCTCTTACGCGCATGTCCTCATACGTTGTATTACTCGCTTATACTATGCTATGCTACACACATCTCATACGCGCAACGCATGATTTAATGAAAATGAATACGTGCAAAATATGTGCTAATGTGATTATGTGCTTACATGCTTATGTGATTACGTGATTTTGTGCTTTACGTGAATTATAATAATAATAGTAATAATAATAATAATAATAATAATAATACTAATAATAATAATAATAATAATAATAATAAGATATATGGTGTAAAATGCAAAACTTTTAAACAAAACCCGTTATAATCGAATCTCATCTTTTCTTCCCGTGTAGAATGGCTTCCATGGGATCTCACACTCGCCGAATAGCCCAGCGAAACAAGCCAACAAACGAATCACCTCTCCCGTGGCCAAGGAAATGGTCAAGGTGATTCCTCAGATCGTCAGCCCGAAATTCATTCTTCAGCTGATTCTAAGAATGACATGCCGAAATCCTCGTTTAGCTTCAAACAATTCAAAGCATGTGGTCCTATGACTTTCACAGGCGAAGAAGATCCAAGTAAGATGTTTCAATGGTTTGACGCAATTGAGGTCACTTTCCGCCAAAGCGGATGTCCAGAAAACCTTCGCACTATCAATGCTACCGGTGTTTTTCAGTCAAGGGCACTTGACTGGTGGACCGCCGAGCGCAATAGGTGCGAAAACTGTCACACCCCGACCCGCAGCGGAATAAAAGTCGGGGCATAATTGGGTTATCACCAAAGCTCATGATATTTACTAAGATGTTTCATATTTATTAATTTCAAATTACAAACTTAAATATCCAAAACAAAATTCATACAATTACAAAGAAAATGAAACTATATAATTATTCCAAAGCATAAACTTGTTTATTCTTCTAGGCCTTCCTAAGTGTTTCCTGTCTCAGCTGGATCACCTGTATCATGTGTAAAACGGGGGAGATTTTGGGTCAACAAAAGTTGGCGAGTGAACCTTGATAAAACATTTTAACTAATTTCTTGTTTTATTTAATAAGGAAAATTCGTGCATTAATCATATGTGAGCAAACATATATGTAAACAATCACAAACCACTTTGGATGAGTATATGACATGAAATGATGATGTATTTGAGATCAAGACTCAATCAAACGGAGCCGATCTAATGAGGCTCCTGATGCTCAACCCGTATCCCACGGGGAACTGATGGGCCTAATGAAATGCGTGCACTGAAATGATGAAATTCAATCTACATATAATTCACACAATAATTGATATACATTTGATCACGGATATGATGTATGCACAAGTGCTTAATTAAATTAAAAGAATAGTACGACACATGATACACCCCAAAATATGATTAAAACGGGGAACTGGTAGAGATTCACTCACAGTGGATGCGTTTCTTGATGACGATGAATGCGCACGAATATTATGATTCAGCCGACGAGGGAAAACTAACCTAAATAATAACGACATGATTCGATTAAATAAATAAATTTTATTTGAGATTATTATTTTTAATTAGTGCTCTTTAATGAGATTTTTAGATTTATTTTTGTGGGTTAAATGCAAATTTTTAACTTTAAAAACCTTATTTTTAAGTATTTTTAAATAATTTTTCAATTAGATAAATAAACAAAAATAAAATAAAAAGGGTTGACTTTGTCAGGTTTGACCGGGTCTGACCGGTCAGACTGTGTTTATTCTATGCGGTGAGTGAGGTTCGAACTCGGGACCTCTCGTATACGTGCACGCAGCTCTACTAACTGAGCTACGTGTCTAACCCGAAATATTCTCTGATTTAATTATATATATATACTAATCAACTTTAACCTTATTTAGTTTTTATTAAAAATGATTTAATATGGCCGAACCGGTTGCAGAGACCCGGAATCGAACTCGGGACCTTCGGTTCGAGTGCACATAGCCCAACCAGTTGGGCTGTGTGTCTAATCTGCTTAACTACTGGATTATATTCCTCCTATGTATATACTGTGAATTGATCTGATTAGGTTTTAAAAAGGTTGGTTTTATTTCTTAAAGTCGGTAACATGTGCGATTCGAACCCGGGACGTGTGTTTTACATTTGCACACAGTCCACCGTTGGACTGTGTGTCTAACCCGGTTAAATACTCGATTTTAATTACATTTATATACAACTTAAACTTCGTCTTCTTCATTAAGAAGAACACAGAACCGTGAACCCGACTGTTTTGCTTAATCGACCAACAAACTTATAATTGATTGAAATAGAATAGAAAAAGAAGATTAAGTAATATGGTATACCAAAACAGAGAGTTTTCTTCAGATTTCCGGCAAGTGTTCGTCGGCCCTGATTTGCGATTTCCAGCTGAGTGAACTGATTTAACAGTTTCGATTATTGTGTTGAGCAATTAGATTACTAATCAAGAGATAGCAAGAAAGGTTTAGATGATTATACCGATTAGGAGTAAGGCTTCGGTTCTCCGGTGATATTCCGGCGAGTGCGAGAATCTCCGGCGACGTGCTCTGAAGGACTAAAGCTTCAGGAAGTGAGTGTGGTTCTGAGCGAAAGGTTTACAAGAAGTTTGAGTGGGTATTTATAAGGAGGAACAGGCTGATTTGGGTTCGAATTAAGGTCATGATTTGCGGTCAATGATTTCCGACGGTTTTGACTGAAATTGATTGTTAGGTATCGGTTATAACTGATGTCGAAATCAGTTTACGCGTTTCAGCCAAATTTCGGTTTTCCAGCGACTGCGAGTCTAGGCGCGCTGATTTACCGGTTTTGATTTTCGGATTTTACTTTAAGTGTTATTTGTTTCTGTATTTGACACAAGTGAAGTGTGTGGCGGAGTGGTGTGGTGTGTGTTTGTGTTTGCGGGAGACCCGGGTTCGAGACCCTGCGACTCTATTTTATTTTTTATCTACTTATTATTATTTATTAATTATGGTTTTTAAATTTTAAAATGTTTATTAATTATGTATTATTTAAAATAATCTGAACAATAAATACGCAACGAAACTTATAGCTGAATACTTGATTATTAAACGAAGCGGGTTTTGAAACCCGTTTTTCGACGAATGTTACAGAAACGATTTAGCTTATGGGCTCACATGGGAGGAACTGAAAGAGCTCATGATAAGTGAATTCCGCCCTCCTCACGAAGTACATAAGTTGGAAAACGAATTCTAGAACATCAAGCAAATTGGTGGGGATAACACCGACCTCACCGCTCGATTCAAACAGCTGATTATCATTTGTCCAAGTCAAGTGGAAACCACAGAGAAAGCTATCAAGAAGTATCTCCGCGCTCTCCCTGATTGTGTTGCTGATTTTGTTCATGCATCGAAGCCGACTACTATTGAAGAAGCTTATCAACTCGCGGTAGAAATCAGTGATAAGCGATTCTTGGCTGGAACTTTCAAGGTCTGAACCAAGTATCTTACCCAAGTTACTGTTGAGCCCAGCACCGACACTACTCCATCTCAAGCCGCCAACTCAAACCGCCAGGGTCGCAAGAGAAAGAATTCCAACAAGAAATGCACAGTAGTCCCAGGACCGAACTCCCAGTCTCATCAAGTTGCTACTCCCAATGCACCACCTGCTAAGCGTGCGTATACTGGTCCTCATCCTCTGCGCCCTAAGTGCACTTACCATCATGTAGTTGGAGGTAACTGTCGTTTCTGTGTCAACTGCAACATCTATGGTCACTACACAGTCAGTTGTCGCTCAGGCCCTCGTCAGCAAGCTCCTCAGCCTATCGCAACACTGCCAGCTCCACCCCACGCTCCTCAGGTCAACCCAGCACCGCAAGCACCGGCCGCTTCTGCACGTGCTTGCTACACTTGTGGCGATCCCAGCTGTAATGCCCTGCTTTTTCACGTTTTCCTTAATTAGAAAGTCTGTCTTATATTTCTATTTTTGGGAACCTTGTATCTCTTGTAATCGTAAATCCGTTGTATCAGTCGAGACTTTGATCGTAATTGAAACTTATTAATTCTTGCAATACATGATTTACATATTCATATACTTGATTTCGTTATACATACGAAACTTTGCTGATAATTCTTGACAACATGTGACAAACTTGCAAATACGTGACATACATGAATTATACATCATTTGCATGTACACGATACAAATTTTCGGTTCATATGCTTAATCATACATGTTTATACTTGATCTTATGGTTAAATTACATAATAACCCTTATTCTATGACTTTTTATGCGAAAAACACCTTAAAACTTAACAAAAACAAACTTTAGGGGATAAAAATGTCAAAAATCAACAAAGTTTCAAAACCCAATCCTCTAGCCAGCCGCGATCGGGTTTCCCTTTTCTCTCGCCCCCGGCCAGAAGCCCCAATCTGCAGAATATTGTTAGCAGCTCATGGATTGGGCAATTTTGTGTTTGTTTAGTGTGTTTCTTACACTTAATTCTTACCTAAAATTACCCTAATCACCTCCTATAAAACCCAACTCAATTCCGCACTTCTCCCACTTTGCAAACACTACAATCTCACTCTCAAACACTCAAGAACTCAGCTGGAAATCAGAATCAAGTCAGATTCGTTACAACTCACAAAAGTGAGCATAACATCATCATTATTCCATCTTTCTCAATGTTTCTTCTTTCTTAGCACTTGGAACAACCTTAGGTATGAATCCATAGGTTTTCCATGGAAAACCAAGGCCGGAACATCACCATAAAAGGCTCCAAAAGCGACAAACTTTTTGATTTTTAATAAACACTTGTTTAACATACTTTAAATTGAGTTTTCTCAACACATTCCTATGTCCTTATGCCACTAATCAAAACCATGATTATGTGATCTTAAAAACAAGGTTGTGACATGTATATCCAGAGGTTTAATCCTCACAAACATTCTGTTTTGATAAGGTTTTAACCTACAAGTGATGAACGAGTCCTACACTTGAAGTTCTGTGATTATTTGGATAGCTTGGGTTATCCTACTTACAAATCGACACATCACTTGATGTTTTCTTAGTTAGATAGTTTGTACTTTCATTTCCATAATTCATGACCATCCTTGTTGCCCTAGTGGCAACTTGTGCATTAGTGAAAATACAAAGAGGTCTTAAATGGATGGTTAAATCTCCTACCTCATGCATGACTTCTATGATGTTCTTGTTGGACTAATCTTATGATATAATATATAAGGTATATAAAATACATATAAGAAACCAAACCTTGATGATAACCAAATGGATATTTGTCAAGTTACTAAGTTAAATCACCTAAAGTGCTTAGTTCCTCGTTACGATTCTAATAGGTATTAAACCTATGAAATTATTCTAACCATATGGGTTTTCATAGTGTCAAAAACGAGTGCTAGACCTAAGTGATTATTTTCTTACATATTTACTTTGTTATACTTACATTCCAAATTCCTAATCCACCATTATCACCCAATTACTCATACACCTACGTTTCCTCGTGTAAGATAACTTGGTGTTCCATTCGCCAAAGCTATCAAACTCTTCACGGAATTACAAAGGAAGCTTTGCAAAACTGTGAGCATACTTAACCCTTTTATATTTTAACACTTTTTGGGCGCAACATGTATCAATTAACGAAAATTTGTAAAACACACGAATAAACATATTAAATCACGAAAATTTGTCATACACCTACGTTTCCTCGTGTAAGATAACTTAGGTTCTTAACGCATGCTAGTTTCAACTTAATTATCCATGTTATTTGTTATGCTTAGGATGTTTACGCATGATAAGTTTCAACTTGAATACCTACGATATTTGTTATGCTTTGATTGTTTATGTATGCTAACTTTAATCTGATTATAATTTTGCCATGTTGGATCGAGACAAACTTTTTACACTTATACGTATATTCAAACTTATATGCTCGCCAATACATTTGTATTGAACTATGCTTTTAATACATGTTGCAGGATTATAAGGATGCAAGGAATATAGTAGGACTGCCTAGAAACGCATTTAAACTTTAATGTTAGTTGTATTCTAATTTACTTTCAATCTTGTTGTACGTATATTCAAACTTATATGCTCGCCAATACATTTGTATTGAACTATGCTTTTAATACATGTTGCAGGATTATAAGGATGCAAGGAATATAGTAGGACTGCCTAGAAACGCATTTAAACTTTAATGTTAGTTGTATTGTAATTTACTTTCAATCTTGTTGTATTCTGTTTCCAATACTTGTATTAAACCGACATTAATGAAATGAACTTTTAAATTCTTTTATACTTGTCGTCATGCAAATTTGTTATATTATAGCTCAAACAATGTAAAAAGTAATTAATAAATATTTGACAGATTAACCATCCACATTGGATCGTATACTCGAATCGATCTAGAGTTCTTCTCTCCTTCATGCAATACAATCACCGTCTCACCTGTTTTCTCATCATAGTACCACCACTTCAAGAATTTGTAGAAATCTTGTTCCATAACGTGAAATGGTATACTTGAGGGTCACCACATATTTACCCGTTTCCGGATCTATCTCAGTTTTAGATACTTTACATTGTGGCTCTTGTGGTTTCTAGAGCTTGAATCCTGGTTTTGCTTGTTTCTTCATAAACATCCACACATGAAATGTATACCCATCAGCATCATGGTTAATGATCTTCAAACCACACAACTCTTTGACATCCCACAGCGGTAACGTCTTTGAGATCATTGATTCTTGTGAAATATTTTTGATATTGAGATCAATACCATACTCACGTCTAATAGCAATCTTTTTGATACTCGGCAAATAAGCTATACCGACGATATCACCCATCAAATCTCTTTATGTTGTTGATAGAATTTCAAAGGACGTAAAAACTTTTGATTTGTCTCTTGTCTTTGGCTCTTTGTATTATTTTGTACAACACAATGCATATGGCTGTAAGAACCAGGACCAGAATACTTATCCTCACACCACCATTCGATACTTTGTATCCAGAAGCTCCCCATCTTTCCATACACTTTGTACATTCTTTGGGAACTAAACAACACAAAATAAGTAAGTAGTAAGTACCATGCTCAACAATCATATCAAAAGACACTAAAAATAACAAGCCAAAATTAATACCTCTGCATCCACCAAATAGAGATAAGGGTTTCCTTCTAATTCAGATTCACTCTGATAGTGTCCCCCTAAGCACTAACAGGCTTGACGAATCATACCAGCAACAAAAGGGCCTGAAAACAGCTCATCAACATAAGAATTATCAGCCACCAAGAAGGCTGAAACACACATTTCCTCGCTCGCGGTCACATTCACACTATGCATATACAAATAATAAGGAATACTACATTTAATCCCATTGCAATAGCTTCTCTTAAAACTCCTAGATTCTTGGGAGGACATCATCCAACAACCGTTAAGCATGGTTCCATGACTTGATATTTCACCGGTACCACAACCCTCAACAATAAATTTATTATGCAATTTGGAAAAAAATATTGGGGTGTCAGCAAGATTCATAGTTGACGTGGTACAGATTTGATCAAAAGATGCGGTTGGTAGGTTGAACCCGCATCTTTTGACTCATTTGATAACACCATCGCCCAAAAGATGTCGTTCTAATGTAACTGCATCTTTTGCATGTATAAAAAAACCAAGAGCCAAGAGATTGATACATATTTCAAAGTTTTGATCATGATCTTCCTATCTTCTTCCTTCAATACCGGAAACAAATACGAATAGATTTCATAATTTCATCTTCTTCGTTTCATCTTATTTATACATTAAATTGAAGGTATTATTTCATTTCTTGAAATTTTATTTTAGTTTTATCAAATATTAATGAATATATTTTATTATATGTAGGTGAAAGTTGAATTATACAATTTTTTTAGATATCTCACTCAATCATCAAGCAAAGGTATGAAATTTTAACTTTGTGTGGTTATTTTTTTATGTGTGTGTATATATATACACATATGTATATATTGAATTTTAAACTATACATATGTGTATATTACGAAAAACTTTGGGAAAATGTGTGGTCCAGAATGCTTCTCAAGTTTCTCAATTAGCCAAGTGCTTCTCACATGATCCTAACCATATATATATATATATAATATATATATATATATATATATATATATATATATATATAGGGTTAGGTTCATTAGTGAACAACCTCTTTAATTGTGAATATTAGTGAACTAATCATAGCCTTTAATTATCAATACACAAGTGTAAATCAGTGGTCATGATTTGATAATGAAAATACACTTGTGTATTTCACGATTTGATGATGTAAATCAATGGTTATGATTTATTCACTCAGTTTACAAATACACTAGTGTTCACTCTAGAACATCATCATATATATATATATATATATATATATATATATAAATGTGTGATATGATTATTATTAGACCTGACATGCTTAGAAAGAAACAAAAAATTCACTATTTTAATATTTTAATAAATAAAAATTTTTTGGAGATCAAGTTTCATGCTGCGAAGTATATATAGTACAGAACTTGGTAAAAAAATAGAAAGCATTTACGAAAACATTCTAGTTAGAACGATCGCATTCCATTTTGCCTTGTATTTTCACATATCAAACACTACCATAATAAAAAGCTAACAAACCTGCGCATCTTGTAAAACCGAATCTTATAGAGTAAAGAACGGACCGATCTGAACTTCAATTCTTTTATATATGATTTATAATTTGAACGAATAGAAATACAACTGTAGACGCATACCCGCATTTAGTTTGATAATTATTATGTTTTATGTTGCTGCTAGCATATTAGAATTAAAACAACAATATCTAATTGTTGGGGTTTTCACATGTTTATCAAAGTCATTTTATCCATATAAAATGAAAAACGCAGCGGAATAATTATTTAAAACATGTTAGTGTGTTGATATAAAACTTATTTTATATGTAAAACCAAAACCCGGATCCAAATATGAACATGCATGCTATCAAAACAAACATAGGGTGTTTTAGAATACTACCTTTCAAAACAAGGAGGTGAAAAGGATGATACTTTTGAATGGTAATCTTCAAAGTAGAAGACCTTAAGCTTGTATACCCCAAGCCTTCCAACAAACACTAGGATTTGCTAGGATTTCTACACTTAAAATTCAAACTTGAACCCTCTTGAACAAGCACACTTTGGCCGAAATTTTGAGAGTATAAACTAGTATTCTTGCACTTGAATTTTATTTATATAAGTATGTAAGAGAATAAGATCAAATCTTGCATATCTCTTACATGATCTTGTGTAAGATCTTAAGATATGTTGCATGCAAAACTATTGGTGAAATCCCACCTAGGGAACACTCCATATGGACGGCCATGGGCCTCCTTTTCATCCAAGATTTTCAAAATTTTCTTTTATTTAAATCTTGTATATGTATTTTATAACTTTCATAAAATATAGCATAACATAATACAAGACTTTATGCAACATATCATAACAATTTATAACAATTTATAATGTTATTTAACCCATTAAATAACAACATAAAATATATTATCTGAAAATAAATTATCCATATAATTTATTAGTTTCTCAAGTGCAATTATTTAGAAAACAAATTTCTAAATATTCTAAGTGTTAATATTTATTTGTTTGATCAAATCATAAATAAATATTATAGGTGTTTGTTTGTTATTGGGTATGACCCGACTTCGATCATAATATACTAGCCACATCAATTTAATATGTGTCTTGGGCATACCGATTTCAACACTAATAGGGATATGACCCGAGTTAATAAAGACACTCACCTCTTGAAGATGCTTCACCAATCGATTTATCAAGATTAATGGTCACTACCACTTCATATTGGACCGAACCATCTTGTTTAGTTGTGATCTTTTATGTGATTATAAGTTGGCTCTTGCGTTCATCATGGTTTTTTATACCAGTGCACTCTGTTAAACTGAAGCCATCAGTTAAGAAACCCCTAACTAAATGATTTTACAAAATAGAGGCCCTTTTTGTTGGGGTTTTTATATATTTCCTGCTCCTAAGAAGGCTTATTACATATTTCCCAAACAAAAAATTATATTACATATTTCCTCTCTAACCCATATATATTACACATTTCCCTTTTCATTAAATTACTCTTAGGGAATTTCTATTTTACCCTTTATGACTTATTAAATAAATATTTACATATTTCCCCGTAGTTATATCATCAATTATATATTTCCCCAATTGTACAAACAAACTTCTCAAGTAAATGGCTATATGTCAACCTTTTAGCAAATCAGTAAATGTTTTCTTCACTTATATTCTTCATATAGCCAACACTTTCTTATGATCTGTAATAAAAGCGGAGTTCATTATGTATATATACCTTTTGATGTTTAAGTGGATGCAAAACCTGTATTACCGGACACGCTAACCGGCCCACACCATCGCCCTGATGATACTGGAGGCGTCAAAGGGTTGGAAAACTGTTCCCTCAGGGAAGCAAGGGTGAAGCGATCCACCTTAGGATCTGTGAATCTTCATAACTCCGAAGAAGGATTCGCCAAAAGGTTCTGGCTTTGTGGTGAATCGTCATGATCTTGGATATTGGTGGGGGAATTATGTAATTGATGATATGGGGAAAATAAGTATATATTCATTTAATAAGTTCATTAAGGGTAAAATAGTAATTCTCTAAGAGTAATTTAATAAGAAGGAGAAATATGTAATATATATGAGTTAAGTAGGGGAAATATGTAACTGAATTTTTTGTTTGGGAAAATATGTAATAAGGGCTCTTAGGAGAGGGGAATATGTAAAAAAACATCTTTTTGTTAAATCCGACTGGTTCTAGTCTTTCTACTAAGACTTAATGTTTTGAAGGGATAGAAGCTGCTACATATCGCAGTTTGTTTGGTTTACCACTGCCTTCACACTACCTTTCAACTTGGCTGTATTCTTTTCAATCCCCTGTTATATATATTACGACACAACATTAAAGAGTGGATGTTAGACGCAAATGAGTGTTACATTTAACTATTTAACTACAATATGGCAATCTAAATCATATGGGCCGGATAAAATATAGACATCAGAAAACATGCAATGTGCATACATAATACAAACGTGTAGAGATCGAAAAGGTAAGAATGAATGGGTCAGATAAAAACCCAAAACGTTTCGGTTGGGATGTGTAATATTTAGTATGGGAGGATTCGATCGATAAACACTTTTGTGAAATTTAAAAACAATTAATGTGTCTAAGATGCTGTAAAACAATTAATGTGTTTAACATGTCAGAGAACAGACATGGTAAAAAGATTGCCAACATGTCAGTTTCCACATCACCATTTTGACACGTTACTGGGTCAATATCAAAGTTCTTAAAATTTGGTTATTTTCCATCAGAAAAACTCTCATCTAATTGTCATTATTTCCACTAATCAACATTTTCGTTTGATGGGTCTCATGCATGAAATATTAGTTTAATTAACTTTTTTTTTTGCCAATGATCCTTTGGTGCAGCGGTGGCTGATGTAGTTGTGGTGAGCTAATCAAAAACCTATTTAAACTACGTAGATAGCGTAAGTAGTGTATCGAATCCACGGGAAATTTGTGGTCAATGTAAAGATTTTTGACTAAGAACTAAATTAACTAACTTGGGGGAATTTGATTGATTGTTTAGAAAAACATGAAAACTAAATTAAAGAGTTGTAACCAATATGACAAAGATAATTTCCACCCGGAATCCCAATTACCCGTTTATCATCAAAACTTGTTTACCAATTCAGAACATCACATAGACATGGCCTCGGAATTAATGAATTTGGTTAATTATTAAGGATAGTTTTTAAGATTCACTATGCCACCTAATAACCCGTTTGTTTGCATCAATTACCCGCCAGTTTACCAACCCGCTAACGATGCAAGGAAATTGCTAATACGCTTAATAAACGACAAATAATTCAAACACAAGAAACGTTTACCAAGAATCCAACACAAGTGGTCAAGCTGTACCAGTTACAACGAATACGTAAACAAGGTTCAATGAAAAACACAGTAACAGTTCATCCAGGCAGAAGTCACGAAGATCTTAGCCGCTCATGGTCGTCATCACAGCTTCAATAATAGTTTGGAATCGATCTGACATGAGAAACTGGCTTGATTGGGATGAAAACCTCTTCTAAATCGCCTCTAATGACTGCTGAGTTCGGAAAAACGGCTGCTAGGTCACAGAATGGCCTCCAAACCTGATAAACCTCACTTTTTATATTTCCCCGAAATTGGCCTCTCCCGCGCGTCGCGGGAGAGTACCCGTCCTCCGGCGCGTGTCGCCTGAACTAAAGAAATCGACCCCACCATTAACAGCTGTCGCGCGTCGCGACAGGGCTCTCCATCTCCCCGCATGGCGCGGGGGACTGCCACCCGGGATTTCTCTTTTGCAGCTTCCAGCTTCTTCCAGCACGCGTTTATTCACTTGTTTTGCTTGTAACCTGAAACGACGCATGAAAATTAAATAGTAATACCGAACCGACTAAACACTCATATGTACATAAAACCAACTCGAAACACACAAAATAACACTAAATATTAACCACACATCACATCCCCACACTTATCTTTTTTCGTCCCCGAAAAAACTCTTTGCAATGGAGTCACAACCAAACACATTAGCACTCAATATATTCAATTAATTTATTTACCGGCAGTCCAACCAAACGCTAATCACGATTGCAGGTATCTTGTCCACTTAAACCCAACCGCCAGCTTCCAAGCCCTTATCCACAATTCATTTAGGTTCAAGTGATTATAATTATTTATGGACCCCACTTCCAAGAGACTACAACTCCACCTATTCCCACTTCAAGTCTGAAAGATCAAAAGATTTATAATCTACCGTTTTATATAAAAAGCTCTTATACTATTCCGATTAAATCTTTATGATGGATGGATGGATGATGTTGTGAGCTTTTCATGTTTTCGTATATGATCAGCTTAGCGGGCATACCTCGCATGAGTCACAATCCCCGTGATTAATGCCATAAACCTCACATATTTTCTTGTAACTCCACCTAAAGGGTATGTACCGCATGAGTCGCTATCCCCGCGGCAATACCATAGGCTTTGTTTTTTTCAACATATAGCTCAAATGGATTGGTGGAATTTTTTTCGGGCGCCACACTGTTTCGGATTTGTTTTCACAAAAAGAAACAGGTGTGCCAATTTAATCGGAAAAATTTATAAGCTTTTTATTTATAACGTACCTCTTGTGCTCTTCATAGTTTCAGTTTCGCCATAGCTCCTAAGGCAGGTACCCACTAGACTCCTACTTTTAAGTATATTATATCGCTTCAAAGAAACCCTTCAGCTGGGCCTACCCACATATCCCGAATTATACGCATGACCGCCATTATTATTTCATATCTATAGTAATCAAATGCTAACATGTCAGTTATACCTATCATCTTCCATTTTTCGCAACGCTTTACGAGACATTTTCGAATTTTTTTAATTTTTTTTAAACACAAATACCAATAACACAACAATCTATAACGACGACTAACACACTAAACTAGACACTAGTTTCCCCTCCCCACACTTAATTCCTACATTGTCCTCAATGGAGCAAGAAACTACCTAACGACCAATAAACGAAGAAAATAATAAAAAATAAAATAAAAACTAACAATAAATAAATAAACAAACTGGAACAGACTCCCCTGATTTACTTCTCTGATCTGCACCTGTCTAGTTCCATGCCTCCTCTCCAACATGCTCGCCACTATTTTCACAGAACACACTTACGCACCAACCACGCATATTCTATCACATCAGCACAACCATAGCAAATGTAAAAATATAAAAAAACGCCAAACTGGTTAACCCCGTACATTTCCCACATGAGAGTTAGTATCAAATTTAGTATAGAACATAAGTATCCGAATCAAAACAAAATAAAGGAAAAGTACATCATAACCCAAATTACCGGTGGCTATCATACCAAGCACCTACTCCTCCTCTTCGTCGCCGCCACCAGCCGGCTCATCTGCCATCTGCACATCACCGCCACCCTGCGGAACTCCCCATCCTGGCTGCGGAAAATGCTGAGGTGGAAACCAAGCAGGAATGCCTATGTGCTGATGCTCCACCATGTACCGAAGCATGCTCGTCTGCATCTCAAACCCATCAACCATAGTATCATACACATTTTCCAACGTTAACGGATCTGGCCTCGGTGGCCTCAACGGATACTATGGTCTCGGTCGCTCAATCGTAGGAACAACGGACTGACGATGTGTGCGAGACCCAGCTTGCATAGCCTCAGCTGCTGGAGTACCTCCCAGTGGTAATATCTGCGGTCCAACCTTAACCGGCTTCCAACGAAACGGTTCATCCCACTCAATCACATTTGCCTGTTTCAGTGTTTCCACACTGAACAGCACCGTCACTGGACCCGGGGTGAGGTGTATCTCAGGATACCGAACAAAAGCATCACAATGCATCGCCAACCTAGTAACATATGGACCCAACTCCAACTGCGTATCAGCACCTGACCTCCTACCCTTAAGAAACTGAGATAACAACACTGTAGCCAAGTTGGCTTCCTTCCCCGTCACCAAGCAATAAAGGCTAAACAGATCCGTCATGTTCACCTTATCAGTCCCACTCTTCCTAGCAACCAATGTACACACCAAAATCCTGTGCACATACCTTAGAAACGGGTCCCTAATCGATGACTCAATAGTGTCCGTCGACCATACAGTATCAGCAATGGTTCCCCAGAATGTTTTCAACTCAGACTCCATAATCCACTCATGCCTATACTCTCGCTTCTTAGTCGGGCCCCTCCATGCTTGCTGAAAACTTTCATTCGACCCATAAAACCCAAGGACCCTAGCAAACTACTCAACACTCCAAAAATAACGCTGCCTACCCAAACTGAACGACAAGGAATCCGGCTCAGCATACTTATTTGCGTCATGCCTAATGGTAGAGTGAAACTCTACCGTCAGCTCAGCATACTGCGGCTCATCACATCTCAATGCCAACAACCAACGAGGACCAAGAAATTCCTCCATCCTTTGTCTCTGACCCATAGCATCTAACATTGCCCAGTTAAAAGTACGATGTTTATATAACTTCATATGACAAAACTTCTCACGCCTTTCATACTCAGCACTACCAATCTCTAAAATCCAATAAAGTGTGATCCCTCAACACCCTTTGTGCCAATGGAATTATGGGTGTTTCTGGCATTGGACGCTCCTCCGGCCCATTATATCTATAATGAACTCGGATCTTCTTCCTCTTCCTCGAACCTGCTTGACTTGATCCTTCACCTGACATTCTAAATCACAACAAAAGCTACACAACAGAATTAATAACCTGTTGATGACATTTGTATCCGTATAGCATTTCATTCGCGGATACAAATGCATAGCACAATAACCATCGAAAATTTCACTTAACACATGCCACTTGATGATCCGGTTAGCCCGTTCGAATGGAGATTGAGTACGAACAAACCAACCGAAATTCAAAAGAAAAATTTTCTTTGTTAAGTGTTTAACATGTGTTAGTGTATTGTGAATTATTCTGAAAAAGCATAAGGAAACTTTTTGTAGTTTTTCGGATTTTTTTTAATAAGAAAACAAACAACCAACTAAAAATACTTAACTAACGAGCTACCTAACATCACCATTGCTATTGTCATCCAACCACACCACAATCCGACCCTTTTTCTTCCTTACTTCTACCTCCCAATGGTTTCTTAGCACACAACTTCCACGCCTAACTTCTACTTCCCTTAGACCGGTTCACCTTCTATGTGCTACACAATTACCGCTAACCTTCTGGTTATCGCCACTTCTTAAATCCCCAACATACCCTCTACATTCAATCAACAATTATCTCGACCATTCTAACCACTTTGCCACATTCAATACTAAACGGCTCCTAAGCAACGACCGTCCCATACATTCAACATCTCCCAACTAGTGTCAAACCCTAGCATTCAGATTTTTCAACACATTCAACCTAGGTCTAGAGCCAAAACATCATCATCCCTACTCATGACACTTTTAAACAACCCCCTTAACATCAACCAAACCGCTACTAAGAACATGCATCTTAACTCACAATCAAGCATAAAAAACCAAATAACATTTAAAAATTAAGGATTTCATACCTGATTCGTGAATAAAACTTGAAAAATATCAAAAACTTGAGAAACGTTCCAAGCTTGATCGGAGATGGTGACCGGAAGTTACAAATCCGACGATGGTGGTGATGGAATCGGGATGTGGGATGGATTTATGGGTGATTTGGGTGAAGATTTGTGGTAAAATATGGTGTATTTGGGGTGGATTTGGGGTTTTCCGACTAGGGTTCGGCTAGGGAAAAGGGGTTTTGGTAAGAAAATTTTTGACAAAAAGTGATTGAGTTCGCGAATTAATAAGCAGATCTGCAGATGACACCTGCCGCGCGTCGCGACAGACACCAGGACCTCCCTCGCGTGTCGCGGGGGAGGGTTATTTTGACTTGTTGACTTGGCCTTCCCGGCGCGTCCCGGGAGGATCCTTGTCCCCTGTCGCGTGGCGCCTGGAAGCCCAATTTCCAGCAGGTTTGCTAAAATTTTGAGGTTTCATGCCTTAGAAAAATTTTTGGTTTTTCAATTTTTTTCAACTCCCTTACCCCCCCAAACGAAATTTTATGAACTTTCACCACAAAACACTTATTGGGGCTCCTTTCTACATGAATTTCTTCTCTGAACCATCTCACGCTCCTGAAACACTCCGAAAACATACCGAAAACAACCGAAAAACATGAAAAATTTACCGAAAAACACATTTTCGGGCCTCAAAATTCATGATTCTACCCCCCGAACAAATGTGCATTGTCCTCAATTGCACTTAGAACTTAACCAAACCTCTTCAAACTTCCCCACACTTGATTAAAAGCACGATGAACATAAGTAACTCGAAAGAAATACTATGAAAGAAGAACAAAAAGGAAAAATACTACATACCTTAGGCTGCCTCCTAAGAGCGCTAAGTTTTAGATCTTCAGCCAAATCGTACCTGCACGTTATTCGTCGTATGCACAAACGGTGCTCACAAATAGCACCTCCACATTATTACCCGGGCCATTTATCTCCTTCGCATTGTAATACGGCTCAGTCTATGCCCATTTACGGTTTGCCGAAGATGATCATCATAGTCCTCTATCTCCACATCTCCATGTGCTCCTACTTTCGTTACACGGTAAGGACCTGTCCACTTACTCTTTAGCTTGCCAGGGAACAACTTCAGCCTGGAGTTGTATAACCACACCATCTGACCAACTTCGAACACTTTTGGCTTTATCTTTGCGTCATGCACCTTTTTCATCTTATCCTTATATGTTGCAGCACAATCATATGCCTCATTCCGAATTTCTTCAAGCTCGCTCAATGTCAACTGTCTCTCCTTACCTGCAGTATCATAGTCAGTATTGACTTGTTTAACCGCCCAAAAAGCATGGTGTGCAATTTTTACCGGTAAGTGACACCCTTTCCCGTAGATCAAGCGATACGGTGTTGTTCCAATTGGCGTTTTGTACGCCATACGATATGCCCACAGAGCGTCATGCAACTTATTGGATCAATCCTTGCGGTCAGCTCGTACGGTTTTTTGTAAAATTTCTTTAATTTGCCGGTTAGAGACCTCGACTTGCCTACTCGTCTGAGGATGGTACGGAGTCGCAATTCGATGGTCAACACCATATCTTTTAAGTAGTTTGCCAAAGTCGAAAATTTGGAAATGGGGTCCCCCATCACTTATGATCACACGAGGAATACCAAATCTAGAGAAAATGTTCGACTGAACGAACTTGCAAACTACCTTATGGTCATTGGTCTTGGTGGCAATGGCCTCAACCCATTTAGACACATCGTCCACCGCCACCAAGATATACAGATTACCAAACGAATTCGGGAATGGGCCCATAAAGTCAATGCCCCATATGTCGAAAATATCGACAACAAGGATTGGCTGCATGGGCATCTTATCCCGATTGTTGACATCGCACACAATTTTTAGCATATTAGAATCACGAAACACCGTAGGCCAATATAGCCCACAAGATAGCACTTTTCGTGCCGTTTTCTGCCCACTGAAATGTCCTCCACATGCGGCACCAAGGACAAAACTGAAGGAATTTCATCATCCTCCACGCACTTGCGGATGATTTGATCAACACCCACTTTAAACATGTCAGGCTCGTTCCATCTGTATTGTTTTGCCTGTGACAAGAAGTGTGCCTTCCTCGGTCTCGACCAATGCTCCGGTATGATACCTGAATGAGCATAGTTAGCGAAATTAGCAGACCAAGGTTGAGTATCAATAGCTAATAAATGCTCATCGGGAAAAGTCTCCAGAATGTCATTCTCTGGCCTATCCATCTCATTCACCACTCGCGATAGGTGATCCGCCACCACATTCTCACTTCCTTTCTTATCACGGATCTCCAAGTCAAATTCCTGTAACAGAAGGATCCATCTGATAAGCCGTGGCTTAGCATCCATCTTCTCCATGAGGTACCTAATAGCAGAATGGTCAGAAAACACAATTACTTTACTACCACAAATATAAGAACGAAATTTGTCTAAAGCATAGACAACACAGCTAGAAGCTCCTTCTCCGTGGTGGTGCAATTCAGCGGAGCATCCGCAAGCATCTTGCTCGCATAGTATATCGCCACTTGTTTCTTGTCCACCCTCTGTCCCAACACTGCACCTACTGCATAGTCACTAGCATCACACATTATTTCAAACGAAAGTGACCAATCAGGGGATTGTAATATAGGTGCCTCAACTAACTTTTGTTTCAGTGTTTCAAAAGATTTCCTATAATGTTTATCAAACACGAATGGGACATCTTTTAACAAAAGGTTACATAACGGTTTAGTGATTACTGAAAAGTTTTTGATGAACCGTCTGTAAAAACCGGCGTGTCCAAGAAAGGAACGAACGCCTTTGACACTCGTTGGCGGTGGTAATGTGGAAATTACTTTAATTTTAGCATGGTCAACTTCAATCCCCTTACTCGAGACAACATGTCCCAACACGATGCCCTCCTGTACCATGAAGTGACTCTTTTCCCAACTGAGTACCAGGTTTGTTTCAACACATCTTTTTAGCACATGGGTCAATTGTTCCAAACATGCCTCAAAAGATGTGCCGAAAATCGAGAAATCATCCATGAAAATCTCCAAAGACTCCCCGACCATATCTGAAAAGATACTCATCATACACCTTTGGAAGGTGGCCGGGGCATTACACAATCCGAATGGCATTCTCCTAAATGCGAAGTACCATACGGACAGGTAAATGTGGTCTTTTGTTGATCGTCAGGATGTATCGCTACCTGATTATAACCTGAGTAACCATCTAAAAAACAGTAATATTTCTGACTGCTAGCTTTTCCACAATCTGATCAATGAATGGTAACGGAAAATGATCCTTTAAAGTAGCTGCATTCAATTTTCTATAATCAATACAAATCCTCCACCCGGTTACCGGTCGGTGACTACTTCCTTACCATCCTCACCTAACACAATTTGGATGCCCGCCTTTTTGGGTACTGTCTGAGTTGGCTTCACCCAAGTGCTGTCTGAGATTGGATAGATGATCCCGGCATCCAACCACTTCAAAACTTCCTTCTTCACAACTTCCCGCATGTTCGGGTTCAACCTTCGCTGCTGATCTCGAGCTGGCTTTGCTCCCTCATCCGTAATAATCTTGTGCATGACGATGGATGGACTGATCTCCTTTAGATCCGCAATCGTCCACCCAATTGCAGCCCGGTTGGCTACCAATACTTCCATTAAAGCTTTTTCCTGTTCAGATGTTAAATTGGAAGCAATAATTACCGGTAATGTATTGTTGTCACCCACGAAGGCATACTTCAAATGCTTCGGTAACGTCTTCAACTCAACTTGTGGTGGTGATTCAAGAGACGGCTTTAATTGAGTGTCAATCTGATCCGGTAAGCTCTCAACTTGATGTGTCCAACTTGGCTTCACCTCTCTAGCCGCCATCGCCTCCAACTCTTCTTCTGCATACTCCAACTCTAGCTCAACTTCTGCTAACTCCCTGTCACACACAAAACACGTCTCCATAGCGCCATCCCCACTCTCATGAGGGTGACACCCGTCAACAATATCTGCCATGAAGCATTCATCATTGACTGGAAATTAGATGCATGAGAAAAAACATTTAAACGAACTTTACGATTACCAAACGTGATGTCAATAGTACCATTCCTACAATCGATTAATGCGTTAGCAGTCGCTAAAAATGGTCTAGCAAGTATGACATTAGGTTGTTTAGTGTTTTCAATTTGCACATAATCAAGAACCAAAAAGTCAACCGGGCAATAGAATTCATCTACCTTAACTATGACATCACGCAAAATCCCCCGGGGTAGTTTTAACATCAAATCGGCCAACACAACAGTGGTGTCGGCTTGCTTCAAAGGGCCAAAATCGTATTGATCGTATAAACTCCCTGGAAGAATGCTAACACTAGCTCCCAAATCCAACAGTGCCCGACTCATCTTAAAATCACCCACTTGAATAGGTATTAACAGGGTACCGGGATCTCTAAGTTTCGGTGGGAGGTCACCCGACAAAACGGCACTCACTTTTTCGGTTAAAGCAATTTTCTTTGGAAATTTATTGTGCCGTTTTTGGGTACATAACTCCTTCAAGTACTTCGCATATGCTGGAACCTGTTTAATGGCATCTAAAAGCGGGAGGTTAATTTTCACTTGTTTAAAAACTTCCCACATCTCATCTTGTTGTGGGCCCCGTTTATTTACCACCTATTTTTCTGGGTTGATTAAAGCTTTAGGAAACCGGACGGTATTACCCTCCGTACCCTTTTCCTTCGTATCAACCGGTTCAGTTCCGACTACCCTATTTTGTTTTTCTTGAAAATTTAATTCCTGATTTTCAATAGGGCTGATAGGTTCCGGTTCTGCATCTGACTCATGATCCTCATCAACTTCCTCCACCAAACCCTCAACAAACGATGGAGGATTCCCAACCTGATTATCATAAACTTTCCCAGAACGAAGAACATTTACCTGATTAATTCTGTCATTAGATAAGCTCCCTTGATGTTGGGGGTTCTTCGTGGTGTCACTGGGCAACCGGGCCGTATCATTCCTTCAATTTGCCACTTCAACTGCCAACTGAGCTACTTGCTTCTCCAAAGCTTGATGCGACTTGGCTTGCAACTCTTGATCCTTCTTGATTTGCTTTAAGAGCTCCATAATCTCGCCATTAGATACTTCATTGTTGTTGCTTGCCTTGTTCTGCTCTTGGCCTTGCGAATAATTCCTTTGATTCCCTCGATTGTAACTCCCTTGATTGTAATTTGAGTTGTAATTTGCTTGACGGCTCTGATACGGTTGACTTCCTTGATTTGGTACCTGAAAATTAGGATTCAACTGGTTAGTAGTATTACCGTATCTAAAATTCGGGTGATTACGCAAACAAGGATGATATGTGTTAGCATTCATATCATAATTCTTTTGTTCGCCGTAAACCATGTTAACGTCCTCCTCGGCCGCAACAAATGTACCCGGGCATTTAGTCGAAGTATGGCCTAAATCGTTACAACTACCACAAACCGGAATGGTTTGCGCCGCATGCAATGCATCTCTACTACTGTCTAAACCTTTAAATTTCGCAAGCTGCTTCTCCAACTCCTCCTTTTCCCTTTCCAACTGAGCAACTCAAGATGTAGAAGAAGTACCCACACTAGTCGACAAAGTAGTTGAATACTTCTTTGTACGATCAGCTTGTGCTTGTCTTTTTGATGTAGCTGTCGTGGTCTAATCAAAAACCTATTTAAACTACGTAGATAGCGTAAGTAGGGTATCGAATCCACGGGGAATTTGTGGTCAGTGTAAAGATTTTTGACTAAGAACTAAATTAACTAACTTGGGGGAATTTGATTGATTGTTTAGAAAAACACGAAAACTAAATTAAAGAGTTGTAATCAATATGAGAAAGATAACTTCCACCCGGAATCCCAATTACCCGTTTATCATCAAAACCTGTTTACCAATTTAGAACACCACATAGACATGGCCTCGAAATAAATGAATTTGGTTAATTATTAAGGATAGTTTTTAAGATTCACTATGCCACCTAATAACCCGTTTGTTTGCATCAATTACCCGCCAGTTTACCAACCCGCTAACGATGCAAGGAAATCGCCAATACGCTTAATAAACGACAAATAATTCCAACACAAGAAACGTTTACCAAGAATCCAACACAAGTGGTCAAGCTGTACCAGTTATAACGAATACGTAAACAAGGTTCAACGAAAAACACAGTAACAATTCATCCAGGCAGAAGTCACGAAGAGCTTAGCCGCTCATGGTCGTCATCACAGCTTCAATAATAGTTCGGAATCGATCTGACATGAGAAACTGGCTTGATTGGGATGAAAACCTCTTCTAAATCGCCTCTAATGACTGCTGAGTTTGGAAAAACGGCTGCTAGGTCACAGAATGGCCTCCAAACCTGATAAACCTCACTTTTTATACTTCCCCAAAATTGGCCTCTCCCGCGCATCGCGGGAGAGTACCCGTCCTCCGGCGCGTGTCGCCTGAACTAAAGAAACCAACCCCACCATTAACACCTGTCGCGTGTCGCGACAGGGCTCTCCATCTCCCCCGGGTGGCACGGGGGACTGCCACCCGGGATTTCTCTTTTGCAGCTTCCAGCTTCTTCCAGCACGCGTTTATTCACTCGTTTTGCACTGTTTAACCTGAAACGACGCACGCACATTAAATAGTAATACCGAACCGACTAAACACTCATATGTACATAAAAATAA
Organism: Scalesia atractyloides; assembly: GCA_947069175.1. Classification (NCBI taxonomy): domain Eukaryota; kingdom Viridiplantae; phylum Streptophyta; class Magnoliopsida; order Asterales; family Asteraceae; genus Scalesia; species Scalesia atractyloides. The sequence goes on along the minus strand of CAMTDV010000010.1, from coordinate 62,629,860 downwards.
CTCGAAACACACAAAATAACACTAAATATTAACCACTCATCAGTGGGTAGGCCGGTTGTTTTTGTAAGAGGCACCGGTTCGATCCCCGTTGTCATCAAAAGTGAGGCACCCTGGTTTTACCCATGTTACCCGAGTTCGACCTCCGCCTCGGGGGCTATCAACTCGTCACGCCCTTCTTTGGAGTTAGGTATTTGTGGGGTTTTCCCAGTTGCCGGTCACACTCTGATGCCAGCTGGGGCACGGTTAAGACACTCACGTCTGGCCGGAGTGGGGCGACGGGCCTCCCCAATAGGGGGGTATGGGGTGTCTCACACCCAAAAAATTGTGACACCTTGCCGTTAAAAAAATAACTTTTTTTATGTTAAGTTATACCTTGGGTAATAAGACTTTTGCAACAAGTTTTGATAATCCTCCAGCTAGAAAAGCATATTGAGCAGCGTCTGTTGTACAAAAGATAATATAAACTTAAGTAATTGACAAAACCTTATGTAAAATAATTGGTGGCATATAGAAAAGCATATTGAGCAGCATCTATTATTTCACTCGAGATTTTTTTACCTAACAGTATATACCTAAAAGATTCATTATTATACAAGATTATGGTGGCATATATGAAACTGAAAGCTTACAAACTAATAAATTAAAAAGAATCTCTCTTTGGCATTGCATTGAAAACTTGGCGTGCTTTTATCAAGTGCACAGAATCCTTCATACATGTCAATCAAAGTGTTACCAATTTACAATTCATTCCAAAGTTTCTGATCTCACACCAAATAAAACAAAGAAAAACAAAGTGGCATGTAACGCATATAACAAGAATTCTACTTATCAGTCAAAATAAAATGGCATTTGAAGCACAAACCTATTGATAAATGATTGGCCCAAACCACAAATCAATTATATATATATTGTCTTGTCTACAGATCGATCTACACCGATCTTTGTCTCTCCAATTCAGCACCATTCTTCTTTCAACAGATTTGACGATGGAAGAAATGATCAGAAAAAAGGTCAATTGAGCGTGTTAAAAGACATCGCTTTTCATGGTAGTGATTTCAATGCCTTCTAACACACACAGAAAATAAAATTTAAGAATTAAGACACCAAAGAAAATATTAGCTCATAAAATTTGCAACTCTAGTGGTTCGTGAAAGACCCAAAACCTTATGGCTTATACTCTAATCTAGTAGTTGGTGAAAGACCCAAAACCTTATGGCTTATACTCTGTATAGTAGCAGGCTACCCATACGATGGACTGGAAAATACCACACTTACGTTGGTGCTTTTAGGGGTGTTCACGGGGTAGAGCGGTTTGGTTTTGTGCCATAACCAAAACCGGACATTTTGGTTAACGTATTTTAAAAACCATCGGTTCAGATTATTTCAATTTTAGAAATTGTTTAAGTGTTTGCAGGAAAGAAAACAAGCAAAACTGAGACAAGACAAATCCAACATAAGTTCGGGCTCAAATTAAACAAACCATCTCAACTCAATTATTTGTTTCTTTAAAAGTAATATTTTGAGCTCGACTTATAAAAACCAAGCCGGCTCATGGCTCATCGAGCCATCTGGTTGTTTTTACATTTAACAAAATCAAAGAAGCTTAACCATCAGGTCAAAAGCTTGACCAAATGTGCAAAGTGGTCCATGTGATGGTAAATTAAACTTAAGGTTTTTTTCTTTTATGGCCACTTCATTCTCATTCTTTTTTATTGAATGTGGGACAAACCAGTGGCGGATCTAGGGGTGTTTTGAGGGTTTCCGGGAACCCCTCGCTTTGGAAAAAAATACTGGAAATTTTGTAAGATTTAAAAAAAAAAATAGTGAGAATTAGTGAAAAACTATCAAAAGGAACCCGGTGGAAAAGATTCTTGGATCCGCCACTGGATCAAACATTTTTCGTCTATAAACTATTCGGAAAATAAGTCACTTGTTCAACTTCTGTTGCTTCTTTTGTATATGTTTTTAAGGAACTGCACTTGTATAGATAAAAATATCGACTTTCTAGATTTAATTTTATTTTTCCTACTAATAATGTAACTTTGGCTGGGTAAAATGGTTAAAAATCCGAAGAAACATAAACTTTTTATTTCATTTGGTGCCTAAAGTTCCGCTAAAAGGGACCTAAAGTTCTCTTGTAGATATAGCAAATCGTAAATCATTAAAAAAATCATAAAAAGTTGTTTGCAAAGAATTTATAAGGATTTGAAGTAGAATATCTTGAACGGAAATGAACGGGCTGAGCGAAAAAGAAGACGGCCAGCCGTGGAACCAAGCAACCTGAAAACGGAAGAGAAAGAAGCAACAAACATACTTCCAAAAACAACACTTTGAATTTGATAACACTACAACCTTCTCCGTTTCAAACCTTCCTGGATCCTGCTCTAGGGGTGAGGTATGGAATGAGTTTCATGTCTTCGGCAACCTGAAAGACGTGTTTATCCCCAAAAAGTTTGACAAAGGGGGAGCGGATTCGCGTTCATTAGATTTGAAAACGTGAAGGAAACGGGGAAAATGCTTGAGGTTCTAAACAAAATCAAGCTAAAAGGCACAAACTGCTGGTAGACATGGCAAGATTCAGGCGTGACGGTCTGCCATTCTCAAAAGGTGACCAAAAGAAAGAGGAACCACTGCCCTCATACGCACCAATCCAACATGAAACCTTCACCCGGTTCAGGCCATGCATTCCGAAAAGGGGAGGTGGTAGATCCTATGCCAAGGTTCTATCTGGGGCAGACGCTGGAAAACAGAAATCGGTCAAATTTCAGGGGAATAACTCAAAGACATTTTTGCATGGGGTGGAAAGGCATTGCTGGTTGAGGCCAAAAGCCTCACTATCTTATGCAATCTGCTGGAAATAATGGGCCACATGAAACAATTCTTGATTGGGCTCAGGTACATGGGCGGGTTAAGGGTTCTCATGACCTTCACTCTCAAGACTCACTGCGAAGCTTTTCTGAATCACTACAAGGACCATCAGTCCAAGTGGTTTTCCAAGATCTTACCATGGAAGGGTACTGAACACTTTGTAGACAGGGTTGCCTGGTTACGTATTGAGGGTGTTCCAATCCATGCTTGGGGACAAGGAGACCTTTGACACGATTGCTAGAACCTTCGGTGAAGTGGTTTCTCCCTCCGATCAAGGATTGCAACTTTTCCTTTGAAATTGTCGGTATCCTTGTGAATTCAGGCAGGAAGGTGAAAGAAGAACTATATATCAATGGAATGGGTGGATCATAGAGTGTGGATCTCTGAAGTTATGAGAGAGTGGATCCCTGATTTTCTTCTTGGGGGTAGCGAGACACCTAAACACTGCCAGGATAATGACACAGGCCACGGTAGAGACTACTCCGGTGGTGCAAGACGACCAGTCCGATGGTACAACGAACACCAAGGAGGATGGTAAGAGGGAAGATGGAGAGTTTGTTCGGGAACCGGAACATTCATGCATGGGGGCAGCACGTACATGGGAAGTGCAAACATGGAAACGGCGCACACTTCTCCCCAGGGGGATTCTAATAAGGTCACATCCGACGTGAGTAACACTTTTCACAATGTTTTTATTGCAGGTGGGGCCCCACTTTGGAAAGTATCTAGCAACAAGCATAGAAAGTTGGGTTCTGGGCTCCGCTTCTCCAAGCCCAATTGCACACCACCTGGATCCACTTTTAGCCCCAGGAAGCCAGCTTGCAAAACGCCCAGATGTGAAACCCCCTCCTCTCCTACACCCACCTTTATCCCCTGTACTTTCCCCCTTCCATCTTATCCTGAAAACCTTCGTCCTCCTTCCACCAATCCCCTGTCATCAACCACTCAACAACCTGGTATGGGGTAGGTGACGTGATGACTACCACGGAAGATGACAACGTCATTGGTCGTAATGCAACCCAAACCTTGAAGGCATCGACGACATTACTTGGGAAATTAATGCAACCATCTACGTTGGGTGTGCTACCGGAATGAACGTCGAAAACTGTTCGAATCACATCGAAAACATGGTCAGGAGAGATGGAGAAAATAGAGTGATCCAATGAATTATCTAACCATCAATATTAGGGGGGTCGGTAACGCCGACAAGGCAACCTGGATTAAACGTATTAAGAAAGATCATGGGGTTAGTTTTATAGCTATCCAGGAAACTATGTATGCGGATGGATCGAGAATCAACTTCACACGTTTTTGGGGGAACTCGCCCCTAGAAGCGAACTAGGTTAATTCGGAAGGCAGATCAGGTGGGTTTGTGAGAACTAATACAATCAAACACAGACATTTTCTTTTGGTATGTGGATCGATCAGGGGAGTCAAGGAGACACTGCATATACTTAATATATATGCTCCACAATCTACCCAGGCTAAGAGGGTACTGTGGGATCACATCAAGAACTTAAAGGTGACGAGTGGGGGCATTTGGATTATTCTCGGTGACTTCAATCAGGTGAGAACAACTTATGAAAAGAGGAACTTCTTATTTGATCCAGTTTCGGCTTCCGACTTCAACTCCTTCATCTATGATGCGGACCTTGCTGAATACACTATGAATGGAGCCAGGTTCACAAGATGGCTCGATGGGGGAAACAAACTTAGCAAACTAGATCGGATGCTAGTCTGTAACAAATTTTGGGGCTTATGGCCGACCACTACACTACGGGCTATACCGAGGAATCTCTCGGACCATTGCCCGTTAGTCTTGTACTCAACCTCAAATGACTTTGGGCACATTCCTTTTAAGTTTTTTAATGCTTGGATTTCTAAACCTGGCTTTGATGATGTGGTTCGTTCCTCTGTTAGTGGTTTTACCCCTGTAGGTCCTCCCGATGTAGCTTTGGCTGGAAAACTAAAGTGTATAAAAAACGCAATTAAAGCTTGGAATAAAAAACCAAAAAAAGGAGAGGATGAATTTCTTAATGCTTCAGTTGATGCTATCGAAAAGTTGGACGCTATCTGTGAAACTAGATATCTATCTGAATCCGGGGTGGCAAACTATATAGAGCACAAATAGAAGGTGACCGAAATCAAGGATGGCAGGCTTAAAGAATTCAAACAAAAATCACGGGTCGATTGGCTATTGACGAAGACGAGAACTTAGCATTCTATTATGGCTACATTAATAGCAGAGTATCGAGAAGTCGTATTAACGGCCTTATGATAAATGGAGAGTGGTGCATCGATCCTCCGAGGGTAAAAGACGAAGTTCGGGATTTCTTTGAAAATAAATTCATGGAGCCGATTCATGAAAGACCAACTTTTACTTACCAACACATAAAAAAACTCTTGAACGAACAAGATACATCTCTTATCTCACGTTTTTCCTGTAACGAGGTAAAAAATGCAGTTTGGGATTGCGGGGGAGACAAATCTCCAGAGCCAGACGGTTTCAACTTCACTTTTATAGAATGATACTGGGACCTATTGGGCGATAATTTCTTTAACATTATGGTGCGGTTCCATGCTTCAGGGAAAATATCAAAAGGATGTAGCTCATCGTTTATCACCCTTATTCCCAAAGTCAACGACCCGGTCAATTTGAATGAATTACATCCAATTAGTCTCATCGGGTGCATCAACAAGGTCATCTTTAAAGTCCTCGCAAACCGCTTAAAATCGGTTATCAGATCGATCATCTCGGAAGAACAATCAGCCTATCTCTCGGATAGGAACATTTTGGATGGCCCCTCATTACAAACGAAATCATTACATGGATCAAAAGATGCAAATCTAAGGCCTTCTTGTTTAAGATTGATTTTGAAACGGCCTTCGACACGATAAGTTGGAGTTCTATAGACTCGGTATTCCAACAAATGAACTTCCCTAACAAATGGAGGCTTTGGATTGATGGGATCTTGGCTTAATCACGATCTTTGGTTTTAGTCAATGGTTCACCGAAAATTGAATTTCAATGTTTTAGGGGGGTTAGACAAGGGGATCCCCGATCACCCTTCATCTTCATCCTAGCCATGAAAGCTCTCTCGAGCTTTATGGTTAGTGCAACATCGACGAGGATCCTTAATGGCATTTCACTTCCGAACGATGGTCCTAAAGTATCACATCTCGTCTTTGCGGACGGTGTCATGCTTCTAGGTGCCTGGGAGGAAGAGAATGTCATCAACATTAGACGCCTTATGAGGTGCTTTTTTCTAGTCTCCGGATTAAATATTAACCTCAATAAGTCTTGTCTTTATGGAGTTGGAACATCGTTGGAAGAAAACGTTAACATGTCTAACCTACTCGGGTGCGACATCGGGACTCTCCCATTCATGTATCTTGGTCTCAAGGTAGGAGGAAACATGAATAGGCATAATAATTGGATTCCGGTCATTGAAACCTTCGAACATCGGCTCTCACTTTGGAAAGCCACCACCTTGTGTATCGGAGGTAGGACGACCCTCATCAAATCGGTTCTCGACTCCTTGCCCACATACTACTTCTCTCTTTACCAAGCCCCAGTAACGTGATTAACAAGCTCAAAAAGATAAGGAGGAATTTCTTATGGGGTGACACAGACGCTCGTAGTAGAATACATCGGGTAAGTTGGGAGATTGTCACGCAACCAATCTCAAATGGGGGCTCGGTTTGGGTTCTTTACAAGATGCAAATTATAGTCTTCTGACGAAATGGGCATGGCATTATAAATCGGAACCGAATAGGTTCTGGAGAAAGGTTATCACTTCCATTCATTACAACCCAAAACATGGCAACTTTCTGCCTTCTATGAAAGGTCTATCGGGCGTTTGGAACAACATTATCAAGAAAGAAATGATCCTGAGTAATAAAAAAATATTCGTCTCAGCAAACTACTTAAAAGCAATATGGGTAATGGTATGTATACTCACTTTTATACCGATACATGGGTCACGAACTTACCCCTGAAATCAAGATTCTCTGCTCTATTCTTGTTGGAAAAATTCAAAGGTTGCTGCGTTCAGGATAGATTGGAGGTCTCGGGAACTGGACAAGTGATCGGCCCAAAGTGGTGTTGGGTTCGTGAGCTTCTCTCCAATCAACAAATGGTGGAACTCACGGAACTCAACAACATTATCTCACAGGTTATCTTAACGGAAGATAAGGACGATTGGGGTTGGTCTTCGGAACTCTCGGATGAATTCTCGGTTAAGGAAGTAAAGAGGCTGATCCAGAAAAACTACCAGTGTATTGAGTTGCTTTAGTACGAGTGGAATGGGTGGATTCCTCGTAAGGTTAAAATCTTCGGGTGGCGCATGAACCTTGAGCGTCTACCAACCAGAACGACACTAGCGAGGAGGAATATTACCATGGCATCGGTTCTATGTCCACTTTGCGGTGAAAAAGATGATTCAGTGGAGCACATTTTTGGATTATGTTATATCAGCTCCGGGGTATGGCATTTGGTGTCTAGATGGCTCTCAATTTCGCCCATTTATGCTTTCAGTATCTCGGATCTTCTTCGGGTTCACAAACACATCAATGGCCCGCCGCTATGAAGAAAATGGTGCATGCTATTATCTTAACAACCTGCTGGAGCATCTGGAAACTGTGCAACGATGTGGTTTTCTCAAGCAAAAGAGTGGACATCTCAAGACTACTGGCAGGAATCAAAATGACAAGCTTCCTCTGGATCAAAAATTGAGCGAAGATGCAGGCGTTACTGGTCGAATTGGTGTAGGTTCAATGTTTTGTAATCTGTTTTTGTACTCTGCTTTCATTATCCTAGCGCTTACTAGTTGTGGTTTTCGTTTAATAAAATTCAGCCGTTCAAAACAAAAAAAGATAGAGCAAATAGTATAAAACAAGGTCAATTTAGGAATGTTCAATCTTTATGGGAAAAGGGAGTAATCTATCGTTTGTGCTTGAAATGCCTGATACGTCGGGATTCTTCGATAAAGGTGTGGTTGCTATTCTTCCCACTTCCATTTTTTATATTTTTTATTTAATTCATAAATAACACTTTTTTATTTGTTTAATTTGTTACAAAATTAATAAATGAGAATATTTTTTTAGAAAATTAGACATTTCATAAATCAAGAAACTTATAAATAAAAATAATAAACACACATTTTAATAAAAAATTACATACTAAAGCATAAAATAAATTTACCTAAACCTAAGAACACCACTACTCGTCATCAACGGGATCGACATGGAACTTATTCCAAATATAATAGATTAAATCCGCACATAGGTTTCCATTCTCATACTCATTGTGTAACACCCACGTATTTGATTCTTGTGGCGCCTCATCAACTGCCTCAATATTCTCGTCAATGTCATTCGGACCGTATTCGTATATTGTTCGACCTTCGTTTTCAATAATCATGTTATGTAGTATTGTATAAGCATACATATTGTATCTCAATATTTGTGGCGATTATGCATGTGATAGTTGTTGTATTTCGGTGGGAGGTCACCCGACAAAACGACACTCACTTTTTGGGTTAAAGCAATTTTCTTTGGAAATTTATTGTGCCGTTTTTGGGTACACAACTCCTTCAAGTATTTCGCATATGCCGGAACCTGTTTAATGGCATCTAAAAGCGGGAGGTTAATTTTCACTTGTTTAAAAACTTCCCACATCTCATCTTGTTGTGGGCCCCATTTATTTACCACATTCTTTTCCGGGTTGATTAAAGCTTTAGGAAACGGGACGGTATTACACTCCGTAACCTTTTCCTTCGTATCAACCGGTTCAGTCCCGACTACCCTATTTTGTTTTTCTTGAAAATTTAATTCCTGATTTTCAATAGGGCTGATAGGTTCCAGTTCTGCATCTGACTCATGATCCTCATCAACTTCCTCCACCAAACCCTCAACAAACGATGAAAGATTCCCAACCTGATTATCCTAAACTTTCCCAGAATGAAGAACACTTACCTGATTAATTCTGTCATTAGATGAGCTCCCTTGATGTTGGGGGTTCTTCGTGGTGTCACTGGGCAACCGGGCCGTATCATTCCTTCAATTTGCCAGTTCAACTGCCAACTGAGCTACTTGCTTCTCCAAAGCTTGATGCGACTTGGCTTGCAACTCTTGATCCTTCTTGATTTGCTTTAAGAGCTCAGTAATCTCGCCATTAGATACTTCATTGTTGTTGCTTGCCTTGTTCTGCTCTTGGCCTTGCAAATAATTCCTTTGATTCCCTCGATTGTAACTCCCTTGATTGTAATTTGAGTTGTAATTTGCTTGACGGCTTTGATACGGTTGACTTCCTTGATGTGGTACCTGAAAATTAGGATTCAACTGGTTAGTAGTACTACCGTATCTAAAATTCGGGTGATTACGCGAACCAGGATGATATGTGTTAGCATTCATATCATAATTCTTTTGTTCGCCGTAAACCATGTTAACATCCTCCTCGGCCGCAACAAATGTACCCGGGCATTCAGTCGAAGTATGGCCTAAATCGTTACAACTACCACAAACCGGAATGGTTTGCGCCGCATGCAATGCATCTCTACTACTGTCTAAACCTTTAAATTTCGCAAGCTGCTTCTCCAACTCCTCTTTTTCCCTTTCCAACTGAGCAACTCTAGATGTAGAAGAAGTACCCACACTAGTCGACAAAGTAGTTGAATACTTCTTTGTACGATCAGCTTGTGCTTGTCTTTTTGATGTAGCTGTCGTGGGCTAATCAAAAACCTATTTAAACTACGTAGATAGCATAAGTAGGGTATCGAATCCACGGGGAATTTGTGGTCAGTGTAAACATTTTGGACTAAGAACTAAATTAACTAACTTGGAGGAATTTGATTGATTGTTTAGAAAAACACGAAAACTAAATTAAAGAGTTGTAATCAATATGAGAAAGATAACTTCCACCCGGAATCTCAATTACCCGTTTATCATCAAAACATGTTTACCAATTTATAACACCACATAGACATGGCCTCGGAATTAATGAATTTGGTTAATTATTAAGGATAGTTTTTAAGATTCACTATGCCACCTAATAACCCGTTTGTTTGCATAAATTACCCGCCAGTTTACCAACCCGCTAACGATGCAAGGAAATCGCCAATGCGCTTAATAAACAACAAATAATTCAAACACAAGAAACGTTTACCAAGAATCCAACACAAGTGGTCAAGCTGTACCAGTTACAACGAATACGTAAACAAGGTTCAATGAAAAACACAGTAACAATTCATCCAGGCAGAAGTCACGAAGAGCTTAGCCGCTCATGGTCGTCATCACAGCTTCAATAATAGTTTGGAATCGATCTGACATGAGAAACTAGCTTGATTGGGATTAAAACCTCTTCTAAATCGCCTCTAATGACTGCTGAGTTTGGAAAAACGGCTGCTAGGTCACAGAATGGCCTCCAAACCTGATAAACCTCACTTTTTATATTTCCCCGAAATTGGCTTCTCCCGCGCGTCGCGGGAGAGTACCCGTCCTCCGGCGCGTGTCGCCTGAACTAAAGAAACCGACCCACCATTAACACCTGTCGCACGTCGCGACAGGGCTCTCCATCTCCCCCGCGTGGCACGGGGGACTGCCACCCGGGATTTCTCTTTTGCAGCTTCCAGCTTCTTCCAGCACGCGTTTATTCACTCGTTTTGCACTGTTTAACCTGAAACGACGCACGCACATTAAATAGTAATACCGAACCGACTAAACACTCATATGTACATAAAACTAACTCGAAACACACAAAATAACACTAAATATTAATCATACATCAGTGGGTAGGCCGGTTGTTTTCGTAAGAGGCACCGTTTCGATCCCCGTTGTCCTCAAAAGTGAGGCACCCTGGTTTTACCCATGTTACCCGAGTTCGACCTCCGCCTCGGGGGCTATCAACTCGTCACGCCCTTCTTTGGAGTTAGGTATTTGTGGGGTTTTCCCAGTTGCCGGTCACACTCTGATGCCAGCTGGGGCACGGTTAAGACACTCACGTCTGGCCGGAGTGGGGCGACGGGCCTCCCCAATAGGGGGGTATGGGGTGTCTCGCACCCAAAAAATTGTGACACCTTGCCCTTAAAAAAAAATAACTTTTTTTTATGTGAAGTTATACCTTGGGTAATAAGACCTTTGCAACAAGTTTTGATAATCCTCCAGCTAGAAAAGCATATTGAGCAGTGTCTGTTGTACAAAAGATAATATATACTTAAGTAATTGACAAAACCTTATGTAAAATAATTGGTGGCATATAGAAAAGCATATTGAGCAGCATCTATTTTTTCACTCTGGTAAACTCCTAAATAATTTGACAAAAGATTATATATAACTAAAAGAGACGAGATTTTTTTAAATACTGCATACTTCGTTAACAGTATATACCTAAAAGATTCATTATTATACAAGATTATGGTGGCATATATGAAACTGAAAGCTTACAAACTAATAAATTAAAAAGAATCTCTCTTTGGCATTGCATTGAACACTTGGCGTGCTTTTATCAAGTGCACAGAATCCGTCATACATATCAATCAAAGTGTTACCAATTTACAATTCATTCCAAAGTTTCTGATCTCTCACCAAATAAAACAAAGAAAAACAAAGTGGCATGTAACGCATATAACAAGAATTCTACTTATCAATCAAAATAAAATGGCATTTGAAGCACAAACCTATTGATAAATGATTGGCCCAAACCACAAATCAATTACATATATATTGTCTTGTCTACAGATCGATCTACACCGATCTTTGTCTCTCCAATTCAGCACCATTCTTCTTTCAACAGATTCGACGATGGAAGAAATGATCAGAAAAAAGGTCAATTGAGCGTGTTAAAAGACGTCGCTTTTCATGGTAGTGATTTCAATGCCTTCTAACACACACAGAAAATAAAATTTAAGAATTAAGACACCAAAGAAAATATTAGCTCATAAAATTTGCAACTCTAGTGGTTCGTGAAAGACCCAAAACCTTATGGCTTATACTCTAATCTAGTAGTTGGTGAAAGACCCAAAACCTTATGGCTTATACTCTGTATAGTAGCAGGCTACCCATACGATGGACTGGAAAATACCACACTTACGTTGGTGCTTTTAGGGGTGTGCACGGGGTAGAGCGGTTTGGTTTTGTGCCATAACCAAAACCGGACATTTTGGTTAACGTATTTTAAAAACCATCGGTTCAGATTATTTCAATTTTAGAAATTGTTTAAGTGTTTGCAGGAAAGAAAACAAGCAAAACTGAGACAAGACAAATCCAACATAAGTTCGGGCTCAAATTAAACAAACCATCTCAACTCAATTATTTGTTTCTTTAAAAGTAATATTTTGAGCTCGAGTTATAAAAACCAAGCCGGCTCATGGCTCATCGAGCCATCTGGTTGTTTTTACATTTAACAAAATCAAAGAAGCTTAACCATCAGGTCAAAAAGCTTGACCAAATGTGCAAAGTGGTCCATGTGATGGTTAATTAAACTTAAGGTTTTTTTCTTTTATGGCCACTTCATTCTCATTCTTTTTTATTGAATGTGGGACAAACCAGTGGCGGATCTAGGGGTGTTTTGAGGGTTTCCGGGAACCCCTCGCTTTGGAAAAAAAATAGTGGAAATTTTGTAAGATTTAAAAAAAAATAGTGAGAATTAGTGAAAAACTATCAAAAGGAACCCGGTGGAAAAGATTCTTGGATCCGCCACTGGATCAAACATTTTTCATCTATAAACTATTCGGAAAATAAGTCACTTGTTCAACTTCTGTAGCTTCTTTTGTATATGTTTTTAAGGAACTGCACTTGTATAGATACAAATATCGACTTTGTAGATTTAATAAGTCACAAGTTTTCTTAGTAAAGAATGACCCATAGCCCTTATCACTAATCTGTGAAACACTAAGAAGATTAATTTCGAATTGTCAATAAGATTTACATTTTCAAATTTGAGTTTCCCAGCCTGAACAGTTCCTGACCCAAGCACCTTCCCTTTTGAATTATTACCAAAGGATATATCACCCCCTCCTTGAGCAATGAAGTCTTTGAGAAGGGCTCTACATCCTTTCATGTGCCTAGAGCCTCCATTATCTACATACCATAAACTATCAAGGCAAGTAGAAGCTCCCTACACAGTGGTAATTAATTAGTTTAAGTGGGTTTCCAAAGCCAAAATGGCTTTGGAAGGGGTCACAGACATGTCAGTCTCAAATTTATAAGAATGGTCAGTGGTTTGAACAGATCTTTGTAACATCTTCTGAGACTCATCTCCTACCAGATGATAGTAACCATGAGGATGCCTATTTACTCTTGATTTTGAGAGCCTTTTGTAACCTTCTTAACTAAGAGGTACCTTTTGGTAAATTGGTTGGCCATATCCTCTTGGGTACTGTTGGCAGATGGTGCATCTATTTCTTGCACCCCTCTAGGAGCAGAGGTTTTGTGCAGTGCTTTGGTAATAGATGTTTTAACAGGCACAAAGGTCAGTTTAGAACTCCTTTTGAAGTACTAGTCTTTGAACTCTCTAGTTTATGGTGGCATATATGAAACTGAAAGCATATCGAGCAGCATCTATTTTTTCACTCTGCTAAACTCCTAAATAATTTGACAAAAGATTATATATACCTAAAAGAGACGAGATTTTTTTACCTAACAGTATATACCTAAAAGATTCATTATTATACAAGATTATGGTGGCATATATGAAACTGAAAGCTTACAAACTAATAAATTAAAAAGAATCTCTCTTTGGCATTGCATTGAACACTTGGCGTGCTTTTATCAAGTGCACAGAATCCTTCATACATATCAATCAAAGTGTTACCAATTTACAATTCATTCCAAAGTTTCTGATCTCTCACCAAATAAAACAAAGAAAAAACAAAGTGGCATGTAACGCATATAACAAGAATTCTACTTATCAATGAAAATAAAATGGCATTTGAAGCACAAACCTATTGATAAATGATTGGCCCAAGCCACAAATCAATTACATATATATTGTCTTCAGTCTACAGATCGATCTACACCGATCTTTGTCTCTCCAATTCAGCACCATTCTTCTTTCAACAGATTCGACGATGGAAGAAATGATCAGAAAAAAGGTCAAGTTAGCGTGTTCAAAGACATCGCTTTTCATGGTAGTGATTTCAATGCCTTCTAACACACACAGAAAATAATATTTAAGAATTAAGACACCAAAGAAAATATTAGCTCATAAAATTTGCAACTCTTGTGGTTCATGAAAGACCCAAAACCTTATGGCTTATACTCTAATCTAGTAGTTGGTGAAAGACCCAAAACCTTATGGCTTATACTCTGTATAGTAGCAGGCTACCCACACGATGGACTGGAAAATACCACACTTACGTTGGTGCTTTTAGGGGTGTGCACGGGGTAGAGCGGTTTGGTTTTGTGCCATAACCAAAACCGGACATTTTGGTTAACGTATTTTAAAAACCATCGGTTCAGATTATTTCAATTTTAGAAATTGTTTAAGTGTTTGCAGGAAAGAAAACAAGCAAAACTGAGACAAGACAAATCCAACATAAGTTCGGGCTCAAATTAAACAAACCATCTCAACTCAATTATTTGTTTCTTTAAAAGTAATATTTTGAGCTCGACTTATAAAAACCAAGCCGGCTCATGGCTCATCGAGCCATCTGGTTGTTTTTTACATTTAACAAAATCAAAGAAGCTTAACCATCAGGTCAAAAAGCTTGATGAAATGTGCAAAGTGGTCCATGTGATGGTTAATTAAACTTAAGGTTTTTTCTTTTATGGCCACTTCATTCTCTTTCTTTTTTATTGAATGTGGGACAAACCAGTGGCGGATCTAGGGTGTTTTGAGGGTTTCCGGGAACCCCTCTCTTTGGAAAAAAAATAGTGGAAATTTTGTAAGATTTAAAAAAAAAATAGTGAGAATTAGTGAAAAACTATCAAAAGGAACCCGGTGGAAAAGATTCTTGGATCCGCCACTGGATCAAACATTTTTCATCTATAAACTATTCGGAAATAAGTCACTTGTTCAACTTCTGTAGCTTCTTTTGTATATGTTTTTAAGGAACTGCACTTGTATAGATAAAAATATCGACTTTGTAGATTTAATTTTATTTTTCCTACTAATAATGTAACTTTGGCTGGGTAAAAAGGTTAAAAATCCGAAGAAACATAAACTTTTTATTTCATTTGGTGCCTAAAGTTCCGCTAAAAGGGACCTAAAGTTCTCTTGTAGATATAGCAAATAGTAAATCATTAAAAAAATCATAAAAAGTTGTTTGCAAAGAATTTATAAGGATTTGAAGTAGAACAATCTTGAACGGAAATGAACAGGCAGAGCGAAAAAGAAGACGGCCAGCCGTGGAACCAAGCAACCGGAAAACTGAAGAGAAAGAAGCAACAAACATACTTCCAAAAACAACACTTTGAATTTGATAACACTACAACCTTCTCCGTTTCAAACCTTCCTGGATCCTGCTCTAGGGGTGAGGTATGGAATGAGTTTCATGTCTTCGGCAACCTGAAAGACGTGTTTATCCCAAAAAAGTTTGACAAAGGGGGAGCGGATTCGCGTTCATTAGATTTGAAAACGTGAAGGAAACGGGGAAAATGCTTGAGGTTCTAAACAAAATCAAGCTAAAAGGCACAAACTGCTGGTAGACATGGCAAGATTCAGGCGTGACGGTCTGCCATTCTCAAATGGTGACCAAAAGAAAGAGGAACCACTGCCCTCGTACGCACCAATCCAACATGAAACCTTCACCCGGTTCAGGCCATGCATTCCGAAAAGGGGAGGTGGTAGATCCTATGCCAAGGTTCTATCTGGGGGAGACGCTGGAAAACAGAAATCGGTCGAATTTCAGGGGAATAACTCAAAGACATTTTGTGCATGGGGTGGAAAGGCATTGCTGGTTGAGGCCAAAAGCCTCACTATCTTATGCAATCTGCTGGAAATAATGGGCCACATGAAAAAATTCTTGATTGGGCTCAGGTACATGGGCGGGTTAACGGTTCTCATGACCTTCACTCTCAAGACTCACTGCGAAGCTTTTCTGAATCACTACAAGGACCATCAGTCCAAGTGGTTTTCCAAGATCTTACCATGGAAGGGTACTGAACACTTTGTAGACAGGGTTGCCTGGTTACGTATTGAGGGTGTTCCAATCCATGCTTGGGACAAGGAGACCTTTGACACGATTGCTAGAACCTTCGGTGAAGTGGTTTCTCCCTCCGATCAAGGATTGCAACTTTTCCTTTGAAATTGTCGGTATCCTTGTGAATTCAGGCAGGGAGGTGAAAAAAGAACTATATATCAATGGAATGGGGTGGATCATAGAGTGTGGATCTCTGAAGTTATGAGAGAGTGGATCCCTGATTTTCTTCTTGGGGGTAGCGAGACACCTAAACACTACCAGGATAATGACACAGGCCACGGTAGAGACTACTCCGGTGGTGCAAGACGACCAGTCCGATGGTACAACGAACATCAAGGAGGATGGTAAGAGGGAAGATGGAGAGTTTGTTCGGGAACCGGAACATTCATGCATGGGGGCAGCACGTACATGGGAAGTGCAAACATGGAAACGGCGCACACTTCTCCCCAGGGGGATTCTAATAAGGTCACATCCGACGTGAGTAACACTTTTCACAATGTTTTTATTGCAGGTGGGGCCCCACTTTGGAAAGTATCTAGCAACAAGCATAGAAAGTTGGGTTCTGGGCTCCGCTTCTCCAAGCCCAATTGCACACCACCTGGATCCACTTTTAGCCCCAGGAAGCCAGCTTGCAAACCGCCCAGATGTGAAACCCCCTCCTTGTAACACCCCGACCCGCAGCGGAATAAGAGTCGGGGCATAATTGGGTTATCATCAAAGCTCATGATGTTACTAAAATGTTTCATATTTATTAAATTCAAATTACAACTTAAATATCCAAATCAAAATTCATACAGTTACAAGGAAATGAAACTATATAACTAATCCAAAGCTTAAACTGGTTTATTCTTCTAGGCCTTCCTATGTGTTTCTGGCCTCAGCTGGATCACCTGTATCATGTGTAAAACGGGGGATATTTTGGGTCAACAAAAGTTGGCGAGTGAACCTTGATAAAACATTGTTATTAATTTCTTGTTTTATTTAATATGAAAAATTTGTGCAATAATCACATGTGAGCAAACATATATAAGTAAACAAACACAAACCACTTTGAATGAGTATATGATATAAATGATGATGAATGTGAGATCAAGGCTCAATCAAACGGAGCCGATCTTATGAGGCACCTGATGCTCAACCCGTCTCCCACGGGGAACTGATGGGCCTAATGAAATGCGTGCACTGAAAATGATAAATCCAAACTACATATAATCCACACAACAATTGATACACATTTGATACACATTTGATCACGGATATGATGGATGCACAAGTGTTTAAATATAATAAAGAATTAAACCACACATGATACACCCCAAAACATGATTAAAACGGGGAATTGGTAGAGATTCACTCACATTGGGTGCGTTCTTTGATGACGTTGGATGCGCACGAATTTTAGGATTTGATCGACGAGGGAAAAACTAACCTAAAATAATAATGAAATTATTCGGTAAATAAATGGATTTTATTTGAGATTAATACTTTTAATTCATAATCTTAATAGGATTTTTAGATTTATTTTTGTGAGTTAAAGAAAATTTTCTAACTTTAAAAATCTTATTTTTAAGTATTTCTAAATAATTTTCTAAAATAAATAAAAAGAAATAAAAAAATTTGACTTTTATGACCGTTGACCGGTCGGACTGTGTATTTATATGCGTTGAGTGAGGTTCGAACTCGGGACCTCTCGTATACGTGCACGCAGCTCTACCAACTGAGCTACGTGTCTAACCTAAAATATTCTCTGTTTTAATTATATTTATATACTAATTAATTTTAAACTTATTTGGTTTTTTATTAAAAATGATTTATATGGCCGAACCGGTTGCAGGGACCCGGAGTCGAACTCGGGTCCTTCGGTTCGAGTGCGCACAGCCCAACTAGTTGGGCTGTGTGTCAAATCTGTTTAACTTATGGATTATATTATTCTTATAAACATTCTGTGACTTGATCTAATTAAGTTTTAAAAATGTTGTTTTATTTCTGAAAGTCGGTAACGTGTACGATTCGAACCCGGGACTTGTGTATTGTTTGTGCACACAGTCCACCGCTGGACTGTGTGTCTAACCCGTTCGAATATCCAGTTTTAATTATATTTATACATATACTCGCCTTCATCTTCTTCGTTTACAAGAACACAACAGTGAAATTCGACTGTTCTGTTTAAATCGATTATCAAAACTTGTAATTTGTTGGAATGGAATAGATAAAGAAATTAAAGAATAAGATGTACCAAAACAGAATGTTTTCTCAGATTTCCGGCAAGAGTCGTCGGCTCTGATTGGTGACTTCCGGCTGAGTGAATTGATTAACAGTTTTGATCAATGTGTTGTGCAATTAAGTTACTAAACAAGAGATATCAAGAGGGTTTAGATGATTGTACCGATCGACAGTGAGACTTCAGATTTTCAGTGATTTTCCGGTGAGTGTGGGAATTTCCGGCAACGTTGTCGGAGACAGATTCTGGTTGTACGATTTAGGTTAATACATGCCGAATAAAGGATTACAAACAAAAGAGTCGAGAATTTTACCGATTTGAAGTAAGTCTCGGTTTTCCGGTGAAAGTCCGGCGAATGCAGAATATCTCCGGCGACGTGCTTTTGAGGAATTGCAACTTCGAACAAGTGTGCGGTTCTGAGCGAAAGGATTTCCGGAAGATTGAGTGGGTTTTTATAGGGAGGAACTGGATGAATTGAGTTTGAATCGGGGTCAAAGTTCGCTTTTGAAGATTCCGTCGGTTATGACTGAAATTGATTGCCGGCAACGGTTATAACCGACGTCGACATCAATTTGTGCGGTTTAGTCAAAAGGATTATGGCCAAAATCGCGGATTGCTGGATTTTCCGGTGATTGCAAGTTCTGGCGCGCTGATTACCGGATTTGATTTTCTAGTTTTATTATATATGTTATTTGTTTCCATGTTTATCACAAAAGCATGTGTGGTGGAGCGGTGTGTTGTGTGTTTGAGTTTGTGGGTGACCCGGGTTCGAAACCCGGCGTCCATATTCTTTTTAAATCATTATTTTTTTGTTATTTAATAATTATGTTTTAAAATTCTAATATATATATTAATTATGTATTGTTTAAAATTAATTTGAGCAATAAATACGCAACGAAAAATTATAACTGGATATTTGATTAATAAAAGAAGCGGGTTTGGAAACCCGTTTTTCGACGAATGTTACAGTATCCCCTACTTTTAGAAATTTCGTCCCGAAATTTAAGTAGTGGTAACAGGAAAAAGATGCGGGTATTTTTCGCGCATTGAGTCTTCACGTTCCCAAGTAAACTCAGGTCCTCGTTTTGACTCCCAACGTACCCTGACAATTGGAATACGACTTCGTCTTAAACGCTTCTCTCCGAAGTCCATGATTTCTACTGGTCTTTCAATGAAGTGCATAGATTCATCGACTTGAATGTCTTCTAAAGGAATATGGAGGTTTTCATCGGCGAGGCACTTCTTCAAGTTTGATACGTGGAATGTGGGATGAATTCTGTTGAGCTCTTCTGGTAGGTCAAGCTTGTATGCTACAGAACCTACTCTTTCGAGTATCTTGAAAGGTCCTACGTAGCGTGGTGCTAGCTTGCCCTTCTGAGCAAAACGAACCACTCCCTTCCACGGTGATACTTTTAAAAGTACTTGATCCCCAATGTCAAACTCCAAGGGCTTTCGTCGTTTGTCTGCATAACTCTTTTGACGACTTTGAGCCGCTAGAAGATTGTTTCGAAATTGAATGACCTTGTCGGTTGTTTCTTGAATTAACTCTGGACCGGTGATTTGTGATTCCCCAATTTCGTGCCAACATACTAGAGATCGGCACTTACGACCATATAAAGCTTCAAAAGGAGCCATGCCGATACTTGAATGATAGCTATTGTTGTACTAAAATTCAACTAATGGTAGATGAGCGTCCCAATTCCCTTTGAAGTGTATGACACATGCTCGAAGCATGTCTTCAAGAGTTTGGATGGTGCGTGCAGATTGTCCATCAGTTTGAGGATGAAAAGCGGTACTAAGGTCTAATCGTGTACCCAATGCGGTTTGTACGGCTCGCCATGTTCGTGAAGTGAAACGATCATCACAGTCTGAAATGATGCTTCACCATGACGGCTTACGATCTCGCAGATGTAGATACGAGCTAACTTCTCGTTTTTGAAGTCCTCGCGAATCGGTATGAAGTGAGCTGATTTTGTAAGACGATCAATGATTACCCATATGGTGCCATACCCACTGGAGGTGCGAGGTAACCCGGTAATGAAGTCCATGGTTATGTTTTCCCACTTCCATACTGGTATTTCAGGTTGGACTAGAAGTCCTGAAGGTCTTTGATGTTCAGCTTTTACTTTGGAACAGGTAAGGCACTTGGAAACAAAAACAGCGATATCCTTTTTCATGCCCGGCCACCAGTAGGTATATCGTAGGTCTTGATACATCTTGTCGGCTCCTGGGTGTACAGAGTATCGTGTTTTGTGCGCCTCGTTCATGAGGAAATCACGAAGGTTATCGCGATCAGGAATCCATATGCAATTTAAGTAGTATAGAATACCGTCGGATTTGGCTTCGATTTTGAGTTCAGCTCCACATGACAGCTCATCGCGTACGTCATTTTCTGTTACAGAAACATGTTGAGCTGCTCGGATTTGATCTTTGATGTCGGTTATGATTTGCGAACATAGAAGACGAATGGAGTTCGCATAACCTTTTCGACTGAGTGCATCAGCCACCACGTTTGCCTTGCCAGGATGATACCGAATTTCACAGTCGTAGTCGTTAAGAAGTTCGACCCATCTTCATTGCCTCATATTCAACTCCTTTTGGTTGAAGATATGTTGGAGACTTTTGTGGTCAGTGTATATTTCACACTTGGTATCATAGAGGTAATGTCTCCATATCTTGAGAGCGAACACAACGGCTCCAAGTCCTAGGTCGTGGGTGGTGTAATTCTTCTCATGAACTTTGAGTTGCCTAGAAGCATAGGCTATCACTTTTCCTCTTTGCATTAATACACAGCCTAGCCCTTGCCTTGATGCGTCGCAATATACCACAAAGTCATCGCAACCTTCAGGGAGTGTGAGGATAGGTGCGTCACAAAGTTTTTGCTTTAGAGTTTGGAAGGCCTCTTCTTGCTTAGGTCCCCATATGAAGGGTTTTCCTTTATGAGTCAAGGCCGTGAGTGGTACAGCAATACGGGAAAAATTTGCAATGAAGCGGCGATAGTAACCAGCCAAACCAAGAAATGACCTTACTTCGGTAGGGGTACGTGGCGCTTGCCATTCTTGCACTGCCTTGATTTTTGAAGGATCGACATGTATTCCCTTGTCATTGACAACATGTCCAAGGAATTGTACTTCTCTTAACAAGAATTCGCATTTTGAGAACTTAGCGTAGAGCTTTTCAGTCCTTAAAAGTGTAAGGATGAGTCGAAGGTGTCGCTCATGATCGGATTTAGACATGGAGTAGATAAGGATATCGTCGATGAAGACTATGACGAAACGGTCGAGGTAGGGTTTGCATACCCTATTCATTAGATCCATGAATACAGCGGGGGCGTTGGTTAAACCGAATGGCATGACCATGAATTCGTAATGACCATAACGAGTCAGGAAGGCGGTCTTTGGGACGTCTTCTTCATGTACTCTGAGCTGATGATAACCAGAACGAAGGTCGATTTTTGAAAAGCAGGTGGCGCCTTGAAGTTGGTCTAGGAGGTCATCGATGCGAGGTAGTGGATAGCGATTTTTAACCGTTAGCTTGTTGAGTTCTCTGTAGTCTATACACATGCGAAACGTTCCATCTTTCTTCTTCACAAAAAGAATAGGTGCACCCCAAGGCGAGGAGCTAGGACGTATGAATCCTTTGTTAGTCAGCTCTTGCAGTTGACTGGCCAGCTTTTGCATTTCGGATGGGGCTAACCTATAAGGAGATTTTGCGACTGGTGTAGCGCCAGGTACAAGATAGATGCGGAATTCGACTTCTCTTATAGGAGGGAGTCCTGAAATATCGTCGGGAAAGACTTGTGGGAATTCTTTCACAACGGGGATATCTTCGAGTTTCTTCTCCTTCCCTTTTTGACGACGTGAGTTAGGAATGCGACATAATTCTTGCGGAGATATTTTCGGGCTTGAAGGCAGGACATTAATTTGAGTCCTTTCGAAGGGGTTTCTCCAAAAATACATAGGGTCTGACCGTCTGCAAGAGGAATGCGAATGAACTTTTCGCGGCATACTACTTCAGCGTGATGCTGGCTGAGCCAGTCCATACCGATTATAACATCGAAACTTCCCAACTTCATAGGAATGAGGTCAACTGGAAAATCGTGATCGTTTAGAGTGAGGGTACAATTTCTTATAATAGAATTTAATGAAACGGGCTTTCCGTCAGCAACTTCCACCGTTAAGATTCCATGAGATTATCACGAGTTTGGTTGAGGATAGGTTCGAATTCTAAGGACACAAAACTTTTATCTGCGCTAGTATCGAATAACATGGATGCATAACTACCATTGATGAGAAACGTACCGTTAACCACGTTGTTGTCAGCCCTAGCTTGGTTGGCATTGATGTTGAAAGCTCTTCCTCTGTTAGGTGGAGGAGCTTGGTTAGCTTGGTTTACTGGTTCGCTTGAGCTTGGGCATGGATGATGTTCACCAAACGTGGACAAGTGTTCCTGAAGTGGTTTGGGTCTCCACAGTTGTAACAAGCTCGCATGGGTTGCATCATGGGGTAGTTGGGTTGGTAGTAGGATTGGGCTATGTGTTGTGCAGATGGTAGGAGTAAGGGTTGTTGGGCTTGACCCACTTTCTGATGGTGGGTTTGGGTTGGGGGTTGATTGCGGTTCATTCGTTGAAGTGTGCGACAAGTTTGAATGGTGTGACCCGCACGGCCACAGCTGGTGCAATGTTGGCAAGGAGTTTCGGGAGGGTGATGGTACTAACAACGGTTGCATTTTGGGTGTGGGCCGGTGTATGGCTTTTTAAATGGTGCAGTCGGAGGAGCAAATTGGGTGATTAGTGCAGCGGTGATAGGAGGGTTGGTTTGAATGACAGCAAAATTCTTGCTGTTTCGTTTCCTCTTACCAGCAAACCTTGAGGAGGAGACTGAGTGGTTTGTAGTTGGGGTCTCTGTGGGTGCTTTCTTCTTTTCATCCTTGAATTTGCCGTTTCGGATGCGATTCTCAGTAAGTTCTGTAGCAAACTCCATCGCGGCTTCAAGTGTTGCAGGCGAAGTGCTTAAAACCGAGTCTTGAATTTTCGAGGGAAGACCTCGAATGTAATGTTCAACCAAGCGGTACACGGGGGTGAACAAATTTGGGATCATCTGATTTAGCTCGAGAAATCTTTTATTATAGGAAGTGTGATCTCCTTCCTTTTGTTTTAGTGAGTGGAATTCGTCTTCCAGCTTTTTGGTTTCGCTCCTTGGACAGAAGCGTCTTGTCATGAGTTCCCTTAACTCTTCCCAGGTTAAGGCCATGGCATCTTCAACTCCTCGTTTACTCTTTTCCGTGTTCCACCAGGTAAGGGCTACCCCAAACAGTCTTCCTGTTTCATAACGTACCTTGCGATCCTCGGGACAATCGCAATTGAGGAAAGTGTTCTCCATTTCTTCAAACCAGTGAAGGAGAGCAGTAACACCTTCGGTCCCTTCATACTTTGGGGGATCGCAAGATTTGAAGTGTTTGTAGGAGCACTTTTTGGAGGGAGGGTTGGCGACGCTCTGGTCTTCTTGATTGGGAGGGTTGATGGGATTCGCGGTGAGAGCTTGTTGAACTTGAATTACGATGTCAAGAAGCACTGCAGCCATCTGTTTAGCAATTTGAGTGGCCAAGCGTTCATTGGATCTTCCTGACTTTCTACCTCCACGTAGTTGCCTAGCTGACATCTACAGGAACATACATAGGAAGATTGTGAGTTTAAGAAGTTTCTAGGTGTCATGTGTCGTTAAAAGAATAAAAATAACATAACTAACAATAATGCAACTACATCCATAGGATGTCTTGGGTTTGCTCATGTTTGGGCCTCTAATGTCCCCCATACCGTCGCCTGTATAGTCATGTGGGCCCCCATGACTATTGGGCTTGGTAGGATTCACATTGGTGTTGGCGGATTAACACTCGCATCACCCGAATGAAAACCGTGAAATATGATTGCGAGATGTATGGTAGGAGGGTGTCGAGGTGTAGACACAATGACAACTCAAAGTGGGGTTAGCTCACACGACGTTTGGTATAGCATGCTTTGGCCTAATAGGTCCTTCGTACTCTCATCGTTAGTCCCCAGGTAGGCAAACTGGTCCTTTATTTTGGATTTATACGAATGCCAAGCCTAGACAGGACGTTCCGACTACCAGTACTCGTACTGTCAAACCCCGACCCGCAGCGGAGTAAGAGTCGGGGCATAATTGGGTTATCACCGAAGCTCATGATGTTTACTAAATGTTTCATATTTATTAAATTCAAATTACAACTTAATGTTCAAACCAAATTCATACAAATACAAGGAAATGAAACAAAGTAAAACAATCCAAAGTCTAAACTGATTTATTCTTCTAGGCCGTCCTATATGTTTCTTGCTTCAACTGGATCACCTGTATCATGTGTAAAAATGGGGGATTTTGGGTCAACAAAAGTTGGCGAGTGAACCTTGTTAAAAACCTTTGATATTGATTTCTTATTGTATTTAATATGGAAAAATTGTGCAATAATCATATGTGAGCAAACGTATATAATCAAACAAACAATAACAAACCACCTTGCATGAGTATATGACATGAATGACTATGTATATGTTGGCAACGTCACGTTCCGCTCATAGGTAATGGGGAACGGACGGCCTATGATGATGTATGTGTGATCAAGGCTCAATCAAACGGAGCCGATCATATGTTGACAACGTCACGTTCCGCTCATAGGTAATGGGGAACGGTTCCGCTCATAGGTAATGGCGAACAGACGAGCCTATGATGATGTATGTACTGAAACTGATAAATTTAATCTAAACATTAACCATACAAACAATTGGTACATGTTGGATACACATTTGATCATGGATATGATGAATGCACAAGTGTTTAAATGTAATAAATAATAAGCGACACATGATACACCCCAAAATGTGATTAAAACGGGGAATTGGTAGAGATTCACTCACATTGGGTGCGTTCGTTTGATGATGTTGGATGCGCACGAGTTTAGAGAGTTGATCGACGATGAATAACTAACCTAAATAATAACGAAAAGGTACGGTAAATAAGTGGATTTTATTAACAAATTTTAATAGGATTTTTAGATTTATTTTTGTGAGTTTAAGGTCATTTTCTAAATTAAAAAAAAATAATAGTTTTAAGTATTTTTAATTGATTTTTAAATTAAATAAATAAATAAAAATATAAAAAAAATGTTGACTTTTTGGGTTGACCGTTGACCGTTGACTTTGACTGTTGACTTTGACTTTGACTGTTGACCGATTCGGACTTTGTGTATGTATGCGCTGGGTGAGGCTCGAACTCGTGACCTCCCGTACGCGTGCACGCAGCTCTACCAACTGAGCTACGTGTCTAACCCAAAATATTTCTGTTTTTAATTATATTTATATACTATTTAATTTTATTCAGAAATCATTTATTTTAAAAAGGGTTTTAATTATGTCGGACCGGTGCACACAACAAGTCTCGAACCCGGGACCCGTTGTTTAGCGTTGCACACAGTCCACCGCTGGACTGTGTGTCTAACCTGGTTAATATACTGATTTTTATTAAACTTAACATCTTACAGCGAGTTGATACGGTTCGGTTTAAAAAGAACATTTTTATTTCAGAGAGTGAGGTTGTGACAGGGATCGAACTCGAGACGTGTGCTAATTGTTTGCACACAGTCCACCGTTGGACTGTGTGTCTAACCCGGTTTAATAACTTGTTTTAATTAATCTTATAAACATCGTCGACTTCGTCTTCTTCGATCAAAGACTCAGACGACCGATATTCTTCTGTTCTTGATTAAATCGTTCATCGAACATATTACTGGTTGAAATGTAATGGATAAGAAGAGTTAAGGAATCGAATGTACCGATCAGACTGTATTTCTCAGAATTCCGGCAATGGTCGTCGGCTCTGATTTGTATATTCCTTCGATTCACAGCGTGATTTTGGAAATTCCAGAGGTTTTCCGGTGAGTGCAGAATATTCCGGCTACGTCGTCTGGGATTGATTCTGGTTGATGGATTGAAGTTGGTAATAGTCTAACAATGGATTGAAACCGAAAGAGTCGAGGTATTTACCGTTTTGATGTAAGTCTCGGTTTTCCGGCGAAAGTCTGGCGATTGCAGAAAATCTCCGGCGAGTGAAATTGATTCGAGAAATGGTGCGATTTTGAGCGAAATGATTTCCAGAGACTTGGGTGTGTATTTATAGGGAAGAATCACGATGAATTAGGTCTGATTTTAGTCTTGATTCGTGGTCAGCTTTTCTCCGGCGGTTATGACTGATGTCGCGGGATTAGACATCGGTTATAACCGATGTTGATGTTAATACATTCGTTAAGTCAAAGGAAACCGTCGATAATTGGCGAAATCGTCGGAATTTCCGGCGAGAGCGATTTGGGCGCGCTGATGACCGAATTTGATTTCGAGTTTCATTATATGTTTTAATTGTTTCGATATAACAACAAACAACTCAAGTGGCGGAGTGGTTAAGTCTTTGTTGGTTGAGTCTTCAGGCTGACCCGGGTTCGAAACCCGGCAGCCGGTTTTCTTTTTTATTTATTTTATTTTCACTTTTTATCAATTATAGTTTTTAAATTCTAAATTGTTTATTAATTATGTATTGTTTAAAATTAAAATAAATCATGAATACGCAACGAAATTTTATAACTTGATATTCGATTAATAAACGAAGCGGGTTTGGAAACCCGTTTTTCGACGGATGTTACAGTATCCCCTACTTTTAGAAATTTCGTCCCGAAATTTAAGTAGTAGTGGTAATAGGAAAAAGATGTGGGTATTTCTCGCGCATTGAGTCTTCACGTTCCCAAGTAAACTCAGGTCCTCGTTTTGACTCCCAGCGTACCCTGACGATTGGAATACGGCTTCGTCTTAAACGTTTCTCTCCGAAGTCCATAATTTCTACTGGTCTTTCAATGAAATGCATAGATTCATCGAATTGAATGTCTTCTAGAGGAATATGGAGATTTTCATCGGCGAGGCACTTCTTCAAGTTCGATACGTGGAATGTGGGATGAATTCTGTTGAGTTCTTCTGGTAGGTCAAGCTTGTATGCTACAGGTCCCACTCTTTCGAGTATCTTGAAAGGTCCTACGTAGCGTGGTGCCAGCTTGCCTTTTTGGCCAAAACGAACCACACCCTTCCACGGTGATCCTTTTAAAAGTACTTGGTCACCAATGTTAAACTCCAAGGGCTTTCGTCGTTTGTCTGCATAACTCTTTTGACGACTTTGTGCCGCTAGAAGATTGTTTCGAATTTGATGGATCTTGTCTGTTGTTTCTTGAATTAATTCTGGACCGGTGATTTGAGCTTCTCCAATTTCGTGCCAACATATTGGTGATCGGCACTTACGACCATATAAAGCTTCGAAAGGTGCCATGCCGATACTTGAATGATAGCTGTTGTTGTACGAAAATTCAACTAATGGTAGATGAGCGTCCCAATTCCCTTTGAAGTCTATGACACATGCTCGAAGCATGTCTTCAAGAGTTTGGATGGTGCGTTCAGAATGTCCATCAGTTTGAGGATGAAAAGCGGTACTGAGGTCTAATCGTATACCCAAGGCGGCTTGTACGGCTTGCCATGTTCGTGAAGTGAAACGACCATCACAGTCTGAAATGATGCTTAAAGGTACACCATGACGGCTTACGATTTCGTTGATGTAGATACGAGCTAACTTCTCGTTCTTGAAGTCCTCGCGAATCGGAATGAAGTGAGCTGATTTTGTGAGACGGTCAATGATTACCCATATAGTGTCATACCCACTGGAGGTGCGAGGTAACCCGGTAATGAAGTCCATGGTTATTTTTCCCACTTCCATACAGGTATTTCAGGTTGGGTTAGAAGTCCTGAAGGTCTTTGATGTTCAGCTTTTACTTTAGAACAGGTAAGGCACTTGGAAACAAAAACAGCAATATCTTTTTTCATGCCAGGCCACCAGTAGGTGTATCGAATGTCTTGATACATCTTGTCGGCTCCTGGGTGTACAAAGTATCGTGTTTTGTGCGCCTCTTTCATAAGGAAAACACGAAGGTTATTGTGATCGGGAATCCATATGCGATCTAGATAATACAGAATACCGTCGGATTTTGTTTCGAGTTTAAGTTCTGCTCCACAAGATAGCTCATTGCGTATGTCGTTTTCTGTTATAGAAACATGTTGAGCTTCTCGGATTTGATCTTTGATGTCGGTTATGATTTGCGAACATAGAAGACGAATGGAGTTCGCATAACCCTTTCGACTGAGTGCATCGGCCACCACATTTGCCTTGCCAGGATGATACCGAATTTCACAGTCATAGTCATTAAGAAGTTCGACCCATCTTCGTTGTCTCATATTCAACTCCTTCTGATTAAAGATATGTTGGAGGCTCTTGTGGTCAGTGTATATTTCACACTTGGTACCGTAGAGGTAATGTCTCCATATCTTAAGAGCGAACACAACGGATCCAAGTTCCAGGTCGTGGGTGGTGTAGTTCTTCTCATGAACTTTGAGTTGTCTAGAAGCGTAGGCTATCACTTTTCCCCTTTGCATTAATACACAGCCTAATCCTTGCCCTGATGTGTCGCAATATACTACAAAGTCATCGCAACCTTCGGGGAGTGTGAGGATAGGTGCGTCACAAAGCTTTTGCTTAAGGGTTTGGAAGGCTTCTTCTTGTTTAGGTCCCCATATGAAGGGTTTTCCTTTATGAGTCAAAGCCGTGAGTGGTACAGCAATACGGGAGAAATTTGCAATGAAACGGCGATAGTAACCCGCCAAACCAAGAAATGATCTTACTTCGGTAGGGGTACGTGGCGCTTGCCATTCCTGTACTGCTTTGATCTTTGAGGGGTCGACATGTATTCCTTTGTCATTGACGACATGTCCAAGGAATTGTACTTCTCTTAACCAGAATTCGCATTTGGAGAATTTAGCGTAGAGCTTTTAGGTTCTTAAGAGTGTGAGGATGAGTCGAAGGTGTCGTTCATGATCAGATTTAGACTTTGAGTAGATGAGGATGTCGTCGATGAAGACTATGACAAAGCGGTCGAGATAGGGTTTGCATACCCTATTCATTAGATCCATGAATATAGCTGGGGCGTTGGTTAATCCAAATGGCATGACCATGAATTCGTAATGACCATAACGAGTTCAGAAGGCGGTTTTTGGGACGTCTTCTTCATGTACTCTGAGTTGATGATAGCCAGAACGAAGGTCGATCTTTGAAAAACAGGTGGCACCCTGGAGCTGGTCTAGAAGGTCATCGATGCGAGGTAATGGATAGCGGTTTTTTTACCGTTAATTTGTGAGTTCTCTGTAATCGATACACATGCGAAACGTTCCATCCTTCTTCTTCACAAACAGAACAGGTGCACCCCAAGGCGATGAGCTAGGACGTACGAATCCTTTGTCGGTCAGTTCTTGCAGTTGACTGGCCAGCTCTTGCATTTCGGATGGGGCTAACCTATAAGGAGATTTTGCGACGGGTGTAGCGCCAGGTACAAGATCAATGCGGAATTCGACTTCTCTCATGGGAGGAAGTCCTGAGATGTTGTCGGGAAAGAATTGTGGGAATTCTTTCACTACAGGTATATCTTCGAGTTTCTTCTCCTTGTTTCCCTTCTTGACAACGTGAGTTAGGTATGCGACATAGTTCTTGCGGAGATATTTTCAGGCTTGAAGGCGGGACATCAGTTTGAGTCCTTTCGAAGGGGTTTCTCCAAAGATTCGTAGGGTTTGACTGTCTGCAAGAGGAATGCGAATGAACTTTTCGCGGCATGCTACTTCAGCATGATGTTGGCTGAGCCAGTCCATGCCGATTATAGTGTCGAAACTTCCCAACTTCATAGGAATGAGGTCAACTGGAAAATCGTGATCGTTTAGAATGAGAGTACAGTTTCGGATAATGGAGTTTAATGAGACCGGTTTTCCGTCAGCAACTTCCACCATTATGGATTCCATGAGTTTATCACGAGTTTGGTTGAGGATGGGTTGATATTCTAAGGACGCAAAACTCTTATCCGCTCCAGTATCAAATAACATGGATGCATAACTACCATTGATGAGAAACGTGTAACATCCGTCAAAAACGGATATACCAAACCCGCTCCGTTTATTAACCGAACAATCAGTTTAAAATTTCGTGGCGAATTTAATGCCCAAAATAATTTTAAACGATACATAATTAATTATTATACGGGAATATATAATTAGTTTTTGAAAAACTGTTAAAAATAAGAAAATAAAAATAATTTGGCACTGCCGGGTTTCGAACCCGGGTCAGTCGCCGGGTCAAACAACAGACTTAACACTCAACACTTAAACCACTGCGCCACTTGTATTCTTTGTTAAATATTAGAATCATTTAATTCATAACATGTTTTTTTCCGAATTCAAAACCGGCGACCAAAATTGCAGTCGTCGGAAATCCCGACTAAATCGCCAATAATTTACGACTTCTTCAGTTATAACGTAAAACTTAATCGCTACATCGGTTATAACCGACGCCTGAGTCCGCGACACAAACTATAACCGCCGGGAAAACGTAATGACTTTGAATCAAGTCGGAAATCGGACCAAATTCATCGACGACTTGCCTTATAAATACCTCCTCGAACCTCTGCAAGCTTTTTCGCTCAAAACCGCACCCTTTCTCGGCGAAAATTTACTCGCCGGAATATTTCTGCACATCGCCGGAAAACCGAATCCTTCACTTCTAAGCCTTACTAAACCCCCTGAGCTTATACCGAAGTCACCCACATCCTTTTCAAGCTTTCTGAAGACTCGCTGCTGCAAGACACACGTCGCCGGAAGTGGTTGCTGTCGCCGGAGTTCTGCCGGAGAAACAGAGGAATCCAGTCGGTATACCTCACGCTTAAATCTTCCCTTCTTTTTACATATCTCATCTGTAATTAATTGAAAAACGCTAACGAACACGATTAAAACATCGAACCAGTCGGATTTCCGATTCTGGTTAAAATCTAACGAAGAAGATGCAGTTGCGGTAACATATAAGTTTCATTAAAATCAAGATATAACTCGGGTTAGACACATAGTCCAGCGGTGGACTGTGTGCACAATAAACACATAAACGTCTCGAGTTCGAATCTTGTCCCACGCATGCTGCCTTAATAAAAATGCCTTTTTTTGTTAACCGAACCGGAGTCACCACTGTTATATGTTAAGTTTATTAATAACCGGAATAATAACCAAGTTAGACACACAGTCCAGTGGTGGACTGTGTGTATGTTTAATCACAGGACACGAGTTCGAGTCCGGTCTACTGCATCGACCCGGATAATTATTAAACTTTTTAAATAAGTCAGAAATGAAAATACTTAGTTTGTATTTAAGAATAATAAAAATCAGTTTAGTTAACAAGTTGGACACACAGTCCAGCGGTGGACTGTGTGTTAGCATAAGCCACAGGTCCCGGGTTCGAGACCTGTGGAGCGCACCGAGTCTTTGGATTAAAATCGCTTTTAAAAAATAAAGGATTTTCTGTTTAATCTAATTAATGTATAAATATAATTAAAAACAGAAATATTTCGGGTTAGACACGTAGCTCAGTTGGTAGAGCTGCGTGCACGCGTACGGGAGGTCTCGGGTTCGAGCCTCACTCAGCGCACACATGCTCGCATACGAACCGGTCAAACAGTCAATGGTCAATGGTCAACGGTCAACGGTCAAAAAAGTCAATTTTTTTATTATTTTTATTTATTTATTTTAATTAAAAATACTTAAAAATAACATTTTTAAAATAGCCTTAAACTCACAAAAATACACCCAACAATCCTACTAAAATGGACTAATAAAATCCGTTTACTTACCGAAACATTATGCCGTTATCTAGGTTAATTTCACTCGTGGTTTAAACCACTTCGCGTGCATTCAACATCATCAACCGAACGCACCCACTGTGAGTGAATCTTACAACTCCCCTTTTTAATTACACGTTTTGGGGTGTGTCATGTGTCACAAAATAATTAACTCGTTTATTTAAACTTGTGCCATACCATATCGTGATCTAAACTTAGATTGCTTATATTGTTGTGATCATGTATTTCATTTTGTCAACTTATATGTAATTCATTCATTAAGCCCATCAGTTCCTCGTGGTAGACGAGTTGAGCAACGCGTGCCTCAAAACAAATCCATTATTGTTCATGTGTGTATTATTGAGTTTATATTGTTTGTAGTTATGTCTTTCATATTATCATGTTTATGCAATTCATTCATTAGGCCCATCAGTTCCTCGTGAGAGACGAGTTGAGCAACGCGTGCCTCTAATCGATCCATTATTGTTCATGTGTGTATTGTTTAATATTAAATTGATTTATGAATAAGTTTACATCTATTTTTACTCATGTGTGGTGGTGCACTTTATTTCATAATCAATTAAATAAACTTGTTCAAATGTTTTCCATAGGATTCACTCGCCAACTTTTGTTGATCCAAAAAACCCTTTTATACATGATACAGGTGAACAGGATGAAGCAAGTAAAACATAGGAAATGCCCTAGAAGAAAACAAAGAAGCTTAGACTGATGTTTAGGTCATTGATGTAATTATGATTGTAAATTTCCATTAAATTGTATTAATGAATATGAAACGTTAAAATAAATGTCATGAGCTTTGATGATAACCCAATCGTGCCCCGATCACCTTTTCCGCTGCGGGTCGGGGTGTGACAGATTGGTATCAGAGCCATGACTATAGGGATATAGGATAGGTTATTAGACCCTTAGAGCCTATACTATAGTCAGCCTAAATTTTAATTGATTAGGTGGTTACATACAAACTTGTGATATTTATTTGTTTCATATTTGATTATACTTACAGTCAAACATACATGCTTATATACATATTCATTATACATATATCAATGTTCATATATTCAATTCATTTTCATACTCTCATTATTCAAAGATTTTGTTGCAATTTTCAAATCTCATCAAAGTAAGTTCTGCGACGGGCATGTAGTAACTGGAAGGGTACAAGTACCGGTAGTCGGAACGTCCTGTCTAGGTTGGCATTCGTATAAATCCAATATAACGGACCAGTTTGCCTACCTGGGGACCAACGATGAGAGTACGAAGGACCTATTAGGCCAAAGCATGCCACACCAAACGTCGTTTGAACTAACCCACTTTGAGGTGTCACCGTGTCTACACCTGGACACATTCCGAATATCACACGTTGTATACATATTTCTCGATTTTCTCCGGGTTTTAGTGTACGCAACCAGGCAAACCCATGCGAACCATATGAAAAACCGGTATTCATGGGGGCCCACATGATTACAAAGGTGAAGTATGGCGGCATGTAGGGCCTAATGGCGAGCAAAGCCCAAGACATCCTATGGATGTAGTAGATTTATTTTTCTATAGTTATTTTATGAATGGTCATTCCTGAATGCGACCCATGATCCCAAAAGCATCCAACTCATACTCTTGACATGTATTCCTTGTAGATGTCTTCTAACCACGCCCGTAGGAAGACGAGAGCAGGAAAAGCCCGCGAACGCATGGCTGCCCTAATCGCTCAACAAATGGCTGCAGTAATACCCAACATTGTAATCCAAGTCCAACAAGCACTTACCGCTAATCCTGTCAATCAGGAAAACCAAAACATTATCAACTCTCTCCCAAATACCACTAAATGCACCTACAAGCATTTCAAATCATGCGACCCTCCTAAATACAAAGGGACTGAAGGCGTCACCGCTCTCCTCCATTGGTTTGAAGAAATGGAGAACACCTTTCTAAATTGCGATTGCCCCGATGATCGCAAAGTGCGTTATGCTACTGGTCGATTATATGGGATAGCACTTACTTGGTGGAATACAGAAAAGGCCAAACGAGGTGTTGAAGATGCTATGACTTTAACTTGGAATGAATTGAAGGAAATCATGACTAGACGATTTTGCCCAAGGAGCGAAATCAAGAAATTAGAAGATGAATTTTATTCGTTGAAGCAAAAGGAAGGAGACCACACCACCTACAACAAAAGATTCCTCGAGTTACATCAAATGGTTCCCAACATGTTCACTCCCCTTTACCGTTTGATCGAGCACTACATTCGTGGTCTTCCGTCAAAGATTCAAGACTCTGTAATAAGTACTTCGCCTGCAACTTTGGAAGCAGCAATGGAGCTAGCAACAGCGCTCATCGAGAACCGAATCCGGAACAAAGATTTCAAGGAGGAGAAGAAGAAGGATAAAGAATCGACTGAAACCTCCGACTACACCCAAACCGAATCCCCTTCTCAACCCAATTCTAAGAGAAAAAGAGACGGGCAACTTTTCGCTGCTATCCAACGAAATCAACCAATTTCACACGTCATACCCATCCGAGCTATCCCAATCACTCAACTGGCACCCAACTCAACTTACCCAAATAAGAAACCATATCTTGGACCTCACCCTCGATGCAACAACTGTTTTTACCACCATCCCCTTACCTTACCTTGTCGACTGTGTGCAACTTGTGGACACTATGGTCATTTGAGCAGGGGTTGCCGCACCTTTCAAAACCAAATCTCTCCCCCTACTCAAACCATGAACCAAACCTATCAACAACCCCAATACCCCATGTTCCCATATGTTCGAGCTTGTTTCAATTGTGGCGACCCTACCCACTTTAGAAACACATGCCCTCAATTGGTTAACGTCATCAACACTCAAGCTCAATCAAACCCAGTTAACCAAGTAAACCAAGAAAACCCAACCGCTAGGCCACCAGCAAGAGGAAGAGTCTTCAACATCAACGCCAATCCTGTCGAAGATAATGACGGCCCAAATGAAGATACCCAACTAGTCCTCTTCACCGAAAATCCAGATTCAACTCCTATCGTTTAGTTTTATGTTTTTCTTTATCACATAGAACCAAACATAACTTAAGGATAAAGCCAATGAAACTTTGACAAGAATATGGTGGATACGCCGCTGGTACTTCCTATATATAAGTATTCTTGTCAAAGGATCAGAAGCATTATCTGGCGGTTATGAGAGGTTCCATGTGTAGACTGTTTAAGTAATTATTGTTTATTATTTTCAGTACATGCAATTTCATAGGCTGCCGCTCCCCATTACATTATGAGCGTTGAGCATGTTCCCCATTTTATTATGAGGTTGAACCTGGCATGCCCACATAACGATCGGCTCCGTTTGATTGAGCCTTGATCGCACAGACATTTTCATTTTCAGTACATGCAATACGATCGGCTCCGTTTGATTGAGCCTTGATCGCACAGACATTTTCATTATCAGTATCTTGTGGTTGTTGTGTTTGTTGTAGAGTCGCATAGAACTAATCATAACTTGCGGATAAAGTCAATGAGAATTTGACAAGAATATGGTGGATACGCCGCTGGTACTTCCTATATATAAGTATTCTTGTCAAATGATCGGAGGCATTATCAGGCGGTTATGAGAGGTTCCATGTATAGGCTGTTTGTGTGATTGTTGTTTAGATTAAGTTTATTATTTTCAGTACATGCAATACGATCGGCTCCGCTTGATTGAGCCTTGATCGCACAGACATTTTCATTTTCAGTACATGCAATACGATCGGCTCCGTTTGATTGAGCCTTGATCGCACAGACATTTTTCATTTTCAGTATTTATGAGTTTGTGTATTGGTTGTAGAGTCACCTAGGACTAATCATAATTCACTGATAAAAACCAATGAAAATTTGACGAGAATATGGTGGATACGCCGCTGGTACTTCCTATATATAAGTATTCTTGTCAAAGGATCAGAGGCATTGTCAGACGGTTATGAGAAGTTCTATGTAGGATTTAGTAGTTTCTTGGTAACTAATCATAACTTGTGGATAAAACCAATGAAAATTTGGCAAGAATATGGTGGATACGCCACTGGTACTTCCTATATATAAGTATTCTTGCCAAAGGATCAGAGGCATTATCAGGCGGTTATGAGAAGTTCCATGTAGGATTTAGTATTGTCTTGATTAAAATTTGTGTTACATTTATATCATCTCGTTATTTAAAGAAATTGGAGTGTGTTCCATTTCTACATAAAATAACCTCTCCATCCTAACAAACGAGAGAGGAACTATCACCATTCAAACATATATGCTATCAGAATGTGGATTCAAATATTAGCTGTTGTGTTTATTTATGTTCTATAGTCATAG
Organism: Scalesia atractyloides; assembly: GCA_947069175.1. Taxonomy (NCBI): domain Eukaryota; kingdom Viridiplantae; phylum Streptophyta; class Magnoliopsida; order Asterales; family Asteraceae; genus Scalesia; species Scalesia atractyloides. Next base: position 62,593,496 of record CAMTDV010000010.1, on the reverse strand, counting down.
AACCAATCATAACTTACTGATAAAACCAATGAAAATTTGACAAGAATATGGTGGATACGCCGCTGGTACTTCCTATATATAAGTATTCTTGTCAAAGGATCAGAGGTATTGTTAGATGGTTATGAGAAGTTCCATGTAGGTTGTAGTATTAGAAGTTTTGCCTTAGGATATAACCATATCCTTCCAAACATATCCAAACTCTTATGCATGATATCATATTTAGCGAATCAATTCTGCTTATCAATACTTGTACAGTAGGCAACAAAAAGCGATTCCTGTAATAGGGCACTTAACCCTTACAAGGAACGTTACCGCCTCAAACAAAAACTTAAAACCTTACTTTTTCTAAGCATGTAACTGTCAAACTAAACACCATCATTCTTTTAGTCAAATATATCACTATTTAAATTTCAGGACGAAATTTCTAAAAAGCAGGGGATACTGTATCATCCGTCAAAAACGGATTTACCAAACCCGCTCCGTTTATTAACCGAACAATCAGTTTAAAATTTCGTGGCGAATTTAATGCCCAAAATAATTTTAAACGATCATAATTAATTATTATACGGGAATATATAATTAGTTTTTGAAAAACTGTTAAAAATAAGAAAATAAAAATAATTTGGCACTGCCGGGTTTCGAACCCGGGTCAGTCGCCGGGTCAAACAACAGACTTAACACTCAACACTTAAACCACTGCGCCACTTGTATTCTTTGTTAAATATTAGAATCATTTAATTCATAACATGTTTTTTTCCGAATTCAAAACCGGCGCCCAAAATTGCAGTCGTCGGAAATCCCGACTAACTCGCCAATAATTTACGACTTCTTCAGTTATAACGTAAAACTTAATCGCTACATCGGTTATAACCGGCGCCTGAGTCCGCGACACAAACTATAACCGCCGGAAAACGTAATGACTTTGAATCAAGTCGGAAATCGGACCAAATTCATCGACGACTTGCCTTATAAATACCTCCTCGAACCTCTGCAAGCTTCTTCGCTCAAAACCGCACCCTTTCTCGGCGAAAATTTACTCGCCGGAATATTTCTACACATCGCCGGAAAACCGAGCCCTGCACTTCTAAGCCTTACTAAACCCCCTGAGCTTATACCGAAGTCACCCACATCCTTTTCAAGCTTTCTGAAGACTCGCTGCTGCAAGACACACGTCGCCGGAAGTGGTTGCTGTCGCCGGAGTTCTGCCGGAGAAACAGAGGAATCCAGTCGGTATACCTCACGCTTAAATCTTCCCTTCTTTTTACATATCTCATCTGTAATTAATTGAAAAACGCTAACGAACATGATTAAAACATCGAACCAGTCGGATTTCCGATTCTGGTTAAAATCTAACGAAGAAGATGAAGTTGCGGTAACATATAAGTTTAATTAAAATCAAGATATAACTCGGGTTAGACACACAGTCCAGCGGTGGACTGTGTGCACAATAAACACATAAACGTCTCGAGTTCGAATCTTGTCCCACGCATGCAGCCTTAATAAAAATGCCTTTTTTTGTTAACCGAACCGGAGTCACCACTGTTATATGTTAAGTTTATTAATAACCGGAATAATAACCAAGTTAGACACACAGTCCAGTGGTGGACTGTGTGTATGTTTAATCACAGGACACGAGTTCGAGTCCGGTCTACTGCATCGACCCAGATAATTATTAAACTTTTTAAATAAGTCAGAAATGAAAATACTTAGTTTGTATTTAAGAATAATAAAAATCAGTTTAGTTAACAAGTTGGACACACAGTCCAGCGGTGGACTGTGTGTTAGCATAAGCCACAGGTCCCGGGTTCGAGACCTGTGGAGCGCACCGAGTCTTTGGATTAAAATGGCTTTTAAAAAATAAAGGATTTTCTGTTTAATCTAATTAATGTATAAATATAATTAAAAACAGAAATATTTCGGGTTAGACACGTAGCTCAGTTGGTAGAGCTGCGTGCACGCGTACGGGAGGTCTCGGGTTCGAGCCTCACTCAGCGCAACATGCTCGCATACGAACCGGTCAAACAGTCAATGGTCAATGGTCAACGGTCAACGGTCAAAAAAGTCAATTTTTTTATTATTTTTATTTATTTATTTTAATTAAAAATCAATTAAAAATACTTAAAAATAACATTTTTAAAATAGCCTTAAACTCACAAAAATACACCCAACAATCCTACTAAAATGGACTAATAAAATCCGTTTACTTACCGAAACATTATGCCGTTATCTAGGTTAATTTCACTCGTGGTTTAAACCACTTCGCGTGCATTCAACATCATCAACCGAACGCACCCACTGTGAGTGAATCTTACAACTCCCCTTTTTAATTACACGTTTTGGGGTGTGTCATGTGTCACAAAATAATTAACTCGTTTATTTAAACTTGTGCCATACCATATCGTGATCTAAACTTAGATTGCTTATATTGTTGTGATCATGTATTTCATTTTGTCAACTTATATGTAATTCATTCATTAAGCCCATCAGTTCCTCGTGGTAGACGAGTTGAGCAACGCGTGCCTCAAAACAAATCCATTATTGTTCATGTGTGTATTATTGAGTTTATATTGTTTGTAGTTATGTCTTTCATATTATCATGTTTATGCAATTCATTCATTAGGCCCATCAGTTCCTCGTGAGAGACGAGTTGAGCAACGCGTGCCTCTAATCGATCCATTATTGTTCATGTGTGTATTGTTTAATATTAAATTGATTTATGAATAAGTTTACATCTATTTTTACTCATGTGTGGTGGTGCACTTTATTTCATAATCAATTAAATAAACTTGTTCAAATGTTTTCCATAGGATTCACTCGCCAACTTTTGTTGATCCAAAAACCCTTTTACACATGATACAGGTGAACAGGATGAAGCAAGGAAAACATAGGAAATGCCTTAGAAGAAAACAAAGAAGCTTAGACTGATGTTTAGGTCATTGATGTAATTATGATTGTAAATTTCCATTAAATTGTATTAATGAATATGAAACGTTAAAATAAATGTCATGAGCTTTGATGATAACCCAATCATGCCCCGATCACCTTTTCCGCTGCGGGTCGGGGTGTGACAAAACGTACCGTTAACCACGTTGTTGTCGGCCCTAGCTTGATTGGCGTTGATGTTGAAAGCTCTTCCTCTAGCAGGTGGAGGAGCTTGGTTAGCTTGATTCACCGGATTTGCTTGAGCTTGAGCATGTATGATGTTCACCAAGCACGGGCAAGTGTTTCTATAGTGGTTTGGGTCTCCACAGTTGTAACAAGCCCGCATGGGTTGCAACATGGGATAGTTGGGTTGGTAGAAGGATTGGGCCGTATTTTGTGTAGGTGGTAGTAGTAAGGGTTGTTGGGCTTGACCCACTATCTGATGGTGGGTTTGGTTTGAGGGTTGGTTGCGGTTCATTCGTTGAAGTGTGCGACAGGTTTGGATGGTGTGACCTGCACGGCCACAGCTGGTGCAATATTGGCAGGGGTGTTCGGGAAAGTGATGGTATTGACAACGAGTGCATTTTGGGTATGGGCCGGAGTATGCCCTTTTGTATGATGCATATGAGGGGGCAATTTGGGTGATGGGTGCAGCAGTGATTGGGGGGTTTGTTTGTGTGACAGCAAAGTTCTTGTTGTTTCGCTTCTCTTGCCAGCAAACTTCGAAGAGGAGACAGAGTGGTTTGTAGTTTGAGCCTCAATGGGGGCTTTCTTTTTCTCCCCCTTGAATTTTCCGTTTCGGATGCGATTTTCGGTAAGTTCGGTAGCTAGTTCCATTGCAGCTTCAAGTGTTGCAGGTGAAGTGCTTAGAACTGAGTCTTGAATTTTCGAGGGGAGGCCTCGAATATAGTGTTCAACCAAGCGGTACACTGGGGTGAACAAGTTAGGAACCATCTGATTCAGCTCAAGAAATCTTTTGTTGTAGGAAGTATGATCTCCTTCCTTTTTCTTTAGTGAGTGGAATTCATCTTCCAACTTCTTGATTTCGCTTCTTGGGCAAAAGCGTTTTGTCATTATTTCCCTTAACTCTTCCTAGGTTAAGGCCATGGCGTCTTTGACTCCTCTCTTGCCCTTCTCTGTGTTCCACCAGGTCAGGGCTACCCCAAATAGTCTCCCGGTTGCGTAACGTACCTTGCGATCCTCGGGACAATCGCAATTGAGGAAAGTGTTCTCCATTTCCTCAAACCAGTGGAGAAGAGCAGTGACACCTTCGGTCCCTTCATACTTTGGGGGATCGCAAGACTTGAAGTGTTTGTAGGAGCACTTTTTGGAGGGAGGGTTGTCGACGTTCTGGTCTTCTTGGTTGGGAGGGTTGATGGGATTCGCGGTGAGAGCTTGTTGGACTTGAATAACGATGTCAGGAAGCACCGCGGCCATTTGTTTTTCAATTTGGGTGGCCAAGCGTTCGTTTGACCTTCCTGACTTTCGACCTCCACGTAGCTGCCTAGCCGACATCTACAGGATCATACATAGGAAGATTGTGAGTTTAAGAAGTGTTTAGGTGTCATGTGTCGTTAAAAGTAATAAAATAACATAATCATCAATAATGCAACTACATCCATAGGATGTCTTGGGTTTGCTCATGTTTGGGCCTCCAATGTCCCCCATACCATCGCCTGTATAGTCATGTGGGCCCCCATGACTATTGGCTTAGTAGGATTCACATTGGTGTTGGCGGTTTAACACTCGCATCACCCGAAGGAAAACCATGAAATATGTTTGCGAGATGTATGGTCGGAGGGTGTCCAAGTATAGACACAATGACAACTCAAAGTGGGGTTAGTTCACACGACGTTTGGTATAGCATGCTTTGGCCTAATAGTTCCTTCGTACTCTCATCGTTAGTCCCCAGGTAGGCAAACTGGTCCTTTATTTTGGATTTATACGAATGCCAAGCCTAGACAGGACGTTCCGACTACCGGTACTCGTACCCTTCCAGTTACTACATGCCCGTCATGAGAACTCACTTTGATGTAATTTGAAAATACAAAAATCGTTGTAAAAATCATATGAATTGTGAGGTGTGTGCTCTCATGGATATGGTATGTTATGAGGATATGATTCATGATGAGCATTATATAATAATATGTACTTATGAACATGCTTGCATAACATTGAATGTAACAATAAACATAAAGCATATAAACATCATGAATTTTGCATGTAACACACAAACAATTTAAAACAATTTTAATCAACTATAGTATAGGCTCTAAGGGTCTAATAACCTATCCTATATCCCTATAGTCATGGCTCTGATACCAATCTGTCACACCCCGACCCGCAGCGGAATAAGAGTCGGGGCATAATTGGGTTATCACCAAAGCTCATGATGTTTACTAAATGTTTCATATTTATTAAATTCAAATTACAACTTAATGTTCAAACCAAATTCATACAAATAAAGGAAATGAAACAAAGTAAAACAATCCAAAGTCTAAACTGATTTATTCTTCTAGGCCGTCCTATATGTTTCTTGCTTCAACTGGATCACCTGTATCATGTGTAAAAATGGGGGATTTTGGGTCAACAAAAGTTGGCGAGTGAACCTTGTTAAAAACCTTTGATATTGATTTCTTATTGTATTTAATATGGAAAAATTGTGCAATAATCATATGTGAGCAAACATATATAATCAAACAAACAATAACAAACCACCTTGCATGAGTATATGACATGAATGACTATGTATATGTTGGCAACGTCACGTTCCGCTCATAGGTAATGGGGAACGGACGGCCTATGATGATGTATGTGTGATCAAGGCTCAATCAAACGGAGCCATCATATGTTGACAACGTCACGTTCCGCTCATAGGTAATGGGGAACGGTTCCGCTCATAGGTAATGGGGAACAGACGAGCCTATGATGATGTATGTACTGAAACTGATAAATTTAATCTAAACATTAACCATACAAACAATTGGTACATGTTGGATACACATTTGATCATGGATATGATGAATGCACAAGTGTTTAAATGTAATAAATAATAAGCGACACATGATACACCCCAAAATGTGATTAAAACGGGGAATTGGTAAAGATTCACTCACATTGGGTGCGTTCGTTTGATGATGTTGAATGCGCACGAGTTTAGAGAGTTGATCGACGAGGAATAACTAACCTAAATAATAACGAAAAGGTACGGTAAATAAGTGGATTTTATTAACAAATTTTAATAGGGTTTTTAGATTTATTTTTGTGAGTTTAAGGTCATTTTCTAAATTAAAAAAAATAATATTTTTAAGTATTTTTAATTGATTTTTAAATTAAATAAATAAATAAAAATATAAAAAAATGTTGACTTTTTGGGTTGATCGTTGACCGTTGACTTTGACTTTGACTGTTGACCGGTTCGGACTTTGTGTATGTATGCGCTGGGTGAGGCTCGAACTCGTGACCTCCCGTACGCGTGCACGCAGCTCTACCAACTGAGCTACGTGTCTAACCCGAAATATTTCTGTTTTTAATTATATTTATATACTATTTAATTTTATTCAGAAATCATTTATTTTAAAAAGGGTTTTAATTATGTCGGACCGGTGCACACAACAAGTCTCGAACCCGGGACCCGTTGTTTAGCGTTGCACACAGTCCACCGCTGGACTGTGTGTCTAACCTGGTTAATATACTGATTTTTATTAAACTTAACATCTTACAGCGAGTTGACACGGTTCGGTTTAAAAAGAACATTTTTATTTCAGAGAGTGAGGTTGTAACAGGGATCGAACTCGAGACGTGTGCTAATTGTTTGCACACAGTCCACCGCTGGACTGTGTGTCTAACCCGGTTTAATAACTTGTTTTAATTAATCTTATAAACATCGTCGACTTCGTCTTCTTCGATCAAAGACTCAGACGACCGATATTCTTCTGTTCTTGATTAAATCGTTCATCGAACATATTACTGGTTGAAATGTAATGGATAAGAAGAGTTAAGGAATCGAATGTACCGATCAGACTGTATTTCTCAGAATTCCGGCAATGGTCGTCGGCTCTGATTTGTATATTCCGTCGATTCACAGCGTGATTTTGGAAATTCCAGAGGTTTTCCGGCGAGTGCAGAATATTCCGGCTACGTCGTCTGGGATTGATTCTGGTTGATGGATTGAAGTTGGTAATAGTCTAACAATGGATTGAAACCGAAAGAGTCGAGGTATTTACCGTTTTGATGTAAGTCTCGGTTTTCCGGCGAAAGTCTGGCGATTGCAGAAAATCTCTGGCGAGTGAAATTGATTCGAGAAATGGTGCGATTTTGAGCGAAATGATTTCCAGAGACTTGGGTGTGTATTTATAGGGAAGAATCACGATGAATTGGGTCTGATTTTAGTCTTGATTCGTGGTCAGCTTTTCTCCGGCGGTTATGACTGATGTCGCGGGATTAGACATCGGTTATAACCGATGTTGATGTTAATACATTCGTTAAGTCAAAGGAAACCGTCGATAATTGGCGAAATCGTCGGAATTTCCGGCGAGAGCGATTTGGGCGCGCTGATGACCGAATTTGATTTCGAGTTTCATTATATGTTTTAATTGTTTCGATATAACAACAAACAACTCAAGTGGCGGAGTGGTTAAGTCTTTGTTGGTTGAGTCTTCCGGCTGACCCGGGTTCGAAACCCGGCAGCCGGTTTTCTTTTTTATTTATTTTATTTTCACTTTTTATCAATTATAGTTTTTAAATTCTAAATTGTTTATTAATTATGTATTGTTTAAAATTAAAATAAATCATAAATACGCAACGAAATTTTGTAACTTGATATTCGATTAATAAACGAAGCGGGTTTGGAACCCTTCCAGTTACTACATGCCCGTCATGAGAACTCACTTTGATGTGATTTGAAAAACAAAAATCATTGCAAAAATCATGGGAATTGTGAGGTGTGTGCTCTCATGGATATGATATGTTATGAGGATATGATTTATGATGAGCATTGTATAATAACATGTATTTGTGAGCATGCTTGCATAACATTGAGTGTGAAAATAAACATAAAGCATATAAACATCATGAATATTGTATGTAACGCATAAACAATTTAAAATTTTAATCAACTATAGTATAGGCTCTAAGGGTCTAATAACCTATCCTATATCCCTATAGTCATGGCTCTGATACCAATCTGTAACACCCCGACCCGCAGCGGAATAAGAGTCGGGGCATAATTGGGTTATCACCAAAGCTCATGATGTTTACTAAAATGTTTCATATTTATTAAATTCAAATTACAACTTAAATATCCAAATCAAAATTCATACAATTACAAGGAAATGAAACTATGTAACTAATCCAAAGCTTAAACTGGTTTATTCTTCTAGGCCTTCCTATGTGTTTCTGGCCTCAGCTGGATCACCTGTATCATGTGTAAAACGGGGGATATTTTGGGTCAACAAAAGTTGGTGAGTGAACCTTGATAAAACATTGTTATTAATTTCTTGTTTTATTTAATATGGAAAATTTGTGCAATAATCACATGTGAGCAAACCTATATAAGTAAACAAAAACAAACCACTTTGAATGAGTATATGATATGAATGATGATGAATGTGAGATCAAGGCTCAATCAAACGGAGCCGATCTTATGAGGCACCTGATGCTCAACCCGTCTCCCACGGGGAACTGATGGGCCTAATGAAATGCGTGCACTGAAAATGATAAATCCAAACTACATATAATCCACAAAACAATTGATACACATTTGATACACATTTGATCACGGATATGATGGATGCACAAGTGTTTAAATATAATAAAGAATTAAACGACACATGATACACCCCAAAACATGATTAAAACGGGGAATTGGTAGAGATTCACTCACATTGGGTGCATTCTTTGATGACGTTGGATGCGCACGAATTTTAGGATTTGATCGACGAGGGAAAAACTAATAAAATAATAATGAAATGATTCGGTAAATAAATGGATTTTATTTGAGATTAATACTCTTAATTCATAATCTTAATAGGATTTTTAGATTTATTTTTGTGAGCTAAAGGAAATTTTCTAACTTTAAAAATCTTATTTTTAAGTATTTCTAAATAATTTTCTAATTAAATAAATAAAAAGAAATAAAAATTTTGACTTTTATGACCGTTGACCGTTGACCGGTCGGACTGTGTATTTATATGCGCTGAGTGAGGTTCGAACTCGGGACCTCTCGTACACGTGCACGCAGCTCTACCAACTGAGCTACGTGTCTAACCCGAAATATTCTCTGTTTTAATTATATTTATATACTAATTAATTTTAAACTTATTTGGTTTTTTATTAAAAATGATTTATATGGCCGGACCGGTTGCAGGGACCCGGAGTCGAACTCGGGTCCTTCGGTTCGAGTGCGCACAGCCCAACCAGTTGGGCTGTGTGTCAAATCTGTTTAACTTATGGATTATATTATTCTTATAAACATTCTTTGACTTGATCTGATTAAGTTTTAAAAATGTTGGTTTTATTTCTGAAAGTCGGTAACGTGTGCGATTCGAACCCGGAAGGTGTGTATTGTTTGTGCACACAGTCCACCGCTGGACTGTGTGTCTAACCCGTTCAAATATCCAGTTTTAATTATATTTATACATATACTCGACTTCATCTTCTTCGTTTACAAGAACACAGAACAGTGAAATTCGACTGTTCTGTTTTTAATCGATTATCAAAACTTATAATTTGTTGGAATGGAATAGATAAAGAAATTAAAGAATAAGATGTACCAAAACAGAATGTTTTCTCAGATTTCCGGCAAGAGTCGTCGGCTCTGATTGGTGACTTCCGGCTGAGTGAATTGATTAACAGTTTTGATCAATGTGTTGTGCAATTAAGTTACTAAACAAGAGATATCAAGAGGGTTTTGATGATTGTACCGATCGACAGTGAGACTTCGGATTTTCAGTGATTTTCCGGTGAGTGTGGGAATTTCCGGCAACGTTGTCGGAGACAGATTCTGGTTGAACGATTTAGGTTAATACATGCCAAATAAAGGATTACAAACAAAAGAGTCGAGAATTTTACCGATTTGAAGTAAGTCTCGGTTTTCCGGTGAAAGTCCGGCGAATGCAGAATATCTCCGGCGACGTGCTTTTGAGGAATTGCAACTTCGAACAAGTGTGCGGTTCTGAGCGAAAGGATTTCCCGGAAGATTGAGTGGGTTTTTATAGGGAGGAACCGGATGAATTGAGTTTGAATCGGGGTCAAAGTTCGCGTTTGAAGATTCCGTCGGTTATGACTGAAATTGATTGCCGGCAACGGTTATAACCGATGTCGACATCAATTTGTGCGGTTTAGTCAAAAGGATTATGGCCAAAATCGCGGATTGCCGGATTTTCCGGTGATTGCGAGTTCTGGCGTGCTGATTACCGGATTTGATTTTCTAGTTTTATTATATATGTTATTTGTTTCCATGTTTATCACAAAAGCAGTGTGTGGCGGAGCGGTGTGTTGTGTGTTTGAGTTTGTGGGTGACCCGGGTTCGAAACCCGGCGTCTCCATATTCTTTTTAATTCATTATTTTTTTGTTATTTAATAATTATGTTTTAAAATTCTAATATATATATTAATTATATATTGTTTAAAATTAATTTGAGCAATAAATACGCAACGAAAAATTATAACTGGATATTTGATTAATAAACGAAGCGGGTTTGGAAACCCGTTTTTCGACGAATGTTACACTCCTCTCCTACACCCACCTTTATCCCCTGTACTTTCCCCCTTCCATCTTATCCTGAAAACCTTCGTCCTCCTTCCACCAATCCCCTGTCATCAACCACTCAACAACCTGGTATGGGGTAGGTGACGTGATGACTACCACGGAAGATGACAACGTCATTGGTCGTAATGCAATCCAAACCTTGAAGGCATCGACGACATTACTTGGGAAATTAATGCAACCATCTACGTTGGGTGTGCTACCGGAATGAACGTCGAAAACTGTTCGAATCACATCGAAAACATGGTCAGGAGAGATGGAGAAAATAGAGTGATCCAGTGAATTATCTAACCATCAATATTAGGGGGGTCGGTAACGCCGACAAGGCAACCTGGATTAAACGTATAAGAAAGATCATGGGGTTAGTTTTATAGCTATCCAGGAAACCATGTATGCGGATGGATCGGGAATCAACTTCACACGTTTTTGGGGGAACTCGCCCCTAGAAGTGAACTAGGTTAATTCGGAAGGCAGATCAGGTGGGATTGCTTGTATTTGGGATCCTAGGATCTTTGTGAGAACTAATACAATCAAACACATACATTTTCTTTTGGTATGTGGATCGATCAGGGGAGTCAAGGAGACATTGCATATACTTAATATATATGCTCCACAATCTACCCAGGCTAAGAGGGTACTGTGGGATCACATCAAGAACTTAAAGGTGACGAGTGGGGGCATTTGGATTATTCTCGGTGACTTCAATCAGGTGAGAACAACTGATGAAAAGAGGAACTTCTTACTTGATCCAGTTTCGGCTTCCGACTTCAACTCCTTCATCTATGATGCGGACCTTGCTGAATACACTATGAATGGAGCCAGGTTCACAAGATGGCTCGATGGGGGAAACAAACTTAGCAAACTAGATCGGATGCTAGTCTGTAACAAATTTTGGGGCTTATGGCCGACCACTACACTACGGGCTCTACCGAGGAATCTCTCGGACCATTGCCCGTTAGTCTTGTACACAACCTCAAATGACTTCGGGCACATTCCTTTTAAGTTTTTTAATGCTTGGCTTTCTAAACCTGGCTTTGATGATGTGGTTCGTTCCTCTGTTAGTGGTTTTACCCCTGTAGGTCCTCCCGATGTAGCTTTGGCTGGAAAACTAAAGTGTATAAAAAACGCAATTAAAGCTTGGAATAAAAAAACCAAAAAAAGGAGAGGATGAATGTCTTAATGCTTCAGTTGATGCTATCGAAAGTTGGACGCTATCTGTGAAACTAGATATCTATCTGAATCCGGGGTGGCAAACTATATAGAGCACAAATAGAAGGTGACCGAAATCAAGGATGGCAGGCTTAAAGAATTCAAACAAAAATCACGGGTCAAATGGGCTATTGACGAAGACGAGAACTTAGCATTCTTTCATGGCTACATTAATAGCAGAGTATCGAGAAGTCGTATTAACGGCCTTATGATAAATAGAGAGTGGTGCATCGATCCTCCGAGGGTAAAAGACGAAGTTCGGGATTTCTTTGAAAATAAATTCATGGAGCCGATTCATGAAAGACCAACTTTTACTTGCCAACACATAAAAAAACTCTTGAACGAACAAGATACATCTCTTATCTCACGTTTTTCCTGCAACGAGGTAAAAAATGCAGTTTGGGATTGCGGGGGAGACAAATCTCTGGAGCCAGACGGTTTCAACTTCACTTTTATAGAATGATACTGGGACCTATTGGGCGATAATTTCTTTAACATTATGGTGCGGCTCCATGCTTCGGGGAAAATATCAAAAGGATGTAGCTCATCGTTTATCACCCTTATTCCCAAAGTCAAAGACCCGGTCAATTTGAATGAATTACATCCAATTAGTCTCATCGGGTGCATCAACAAGGTCATCTTTAAAGTCCTCGCAAACCGCTTAAAATCGGTTATCAGATCAATCATCTCAGAAGAACAATCAGCCTATCTCTCGGATAGGAACATTTTGGATGGCCCCTCATTACAAACGAAATCATTACATGGATCAAAAGATGCAAATCTAAGGCCTTCTTGTTTAAGATTGATTTTGAAACGGCCTTCGACACGATAAGTTGGAGTTTTATAGACTCGGTATTCCATCAAATGAACTTCCCTAACAAATGGAGGCTTTGGATTGATGGGATCTTGGCTTGATCCCGATCTTTGGTTTTAGTCAATGGTTCACCGAAAATTGAATTTCAATGTTTTAGGGGGGTTAGACAAGGGGATCCCCTATCACCCTTCATCTTCATCCTAGCCATGAAAGCTCTCTCGAGCTTTATGGTTAGAGCAACATCGACGAGGATCCTTAATGGCATTTCACTTCCGAACGATGGTCCTAAAGTATCACATCTCGTCTTTGCGGACGATGTCATGCTTCTAGGTGCCTGGGAGGAAGAGAATGTCATCAACATTAGACGCCTTATGAGGTGCTTTTTTCTAGTCTCCGGATTAAAAATTAACCTCAATAAGTCTTGTCTTTATGGAGTTGGAACATCGTTGGAAGAAAACGTTAACATGTCTAACCTACTCGGGTGCAACATCGGGACTCTCCCATTCATGTATCTTGGTCTCAAGGTAGGAGGAAACATGAATAGGCATAATAATTGGATTCCGGTCATTGAAACCTTCGAACATCGGCTCTCACTTTGGAAAGCCACCACCTTGTCTATCGGAGGTAGGACGACCCTCATCAAATCGATTCCCGACTCCTTGCCCATATACTACTTCTCTCTTTACCAAGCCCCCAGTAACGTGATTAACAAGCTCGAAAAGATAAGGAGGAATTTCTTATGGGGTGACACAGACACTCCTAGTAGAATTACCCGGTAAGTTGGGAGATTGTCACGCAACCAATCTCAAATGGGGGCTCGGTTTGGGTTCTTTACAAGATGCAAATTATAGTCTTCTGACGAAATGGGCATGGCATTATAAATCGGAACCGAATAGGTTCTGGAGAAAGGTTATCACTTCCATTCATTACAACCCGAAACATGGCAACTTTCTGTCTTCTATGAAAGGTCTATCGGGCGTTTGGAACAACATTATCAAGAAAGAAATGATCCTTAGTAATAAAAAAATATTCGTCTCAGCAAACTACTTAAAAGCAATATGGGTAATGGTATGGATACTCACTTTTATACCGACACATGGGTCACGAACTTACCCCTGAAATCAAGATTCTCTGCTCTATTCTTGTTGGAAAAATTCAAAGGTTGCTGCGTTCAGGATAGATTGGAGGTCTCGGGAACTGGACAAGTGATCGGCCCAAAGTGGTGTTGGGTTCGTGAGCTTCTCTCCAATCAACAAATGGTGGAACTCACGGAACTCAACAACATTATCTCACAGGTTATCTTAACGGAAGATAAGGACGATTGGGGTTGGTCTTCGGAACTCTCGGATGAATTCTCGGTTAAGGAAGTAAAGAGGCTGATCCAGAAAAACTACCAGTGTATTGAGTTGCTTTAATACGAGTGGAATGGGTGGATTCCTCGTAAGGTTAAAATCTTCGGGTGGCGCATGAACCTTGAGCGTCTACCAACCAGAACGACACTAGCGAGGAGGAATATTACCATGGCATCGGTTCTATGTCCACTTTGCGGTGAAAAAGATGAATCAGTCGAGCACATTTTTGGATTATGTTATATCAGCTCCGGGGTATGGCATTTGGTGTCTAGATGGCTCTCAATTTCGCCCATTTATGCTTTCAGTATCTCGGATCTTCTTCGGGTTCACAAACACATCAATGGCCCGCCGCTATGAAGAAAATGGTGCATGCTATTATCTTAACAACCTGCTGGAGCATCTGGAAACTGCGCAACGATGTGGTTTTCTCAAGCAAAAGAGTGGACATCTCAAGACTACTGGCAGGAATCAAAATGACAAGCTTCCTCTGGATCAAAAATAGAGCGAAGATGCAGGCGTTAGACTGGTCGAATTGGTGTAGGTTCAATGTTTTGTAATCTGTTTTTGTACTCTGCTTTCATTATCCTAGCGTCTTACTAGTTGTGGTTTTCGTTTAATAAAATTCAGCCGTTCAAAACAAAAAAAGATAGAGCAAATAGTATAAAACAAGGTCAATTTAGGAATGTTCAATCTTTATGGGAAAAGGGAGTAATCTATGGTTTGTGCTTGAAATGCCTGATACGTCGGGATTCTTCGATAAAGGTGTGGTTGCTGTTCTTCCCACTTCCATTTTTTATATTTTTTATTTAATTTATAAATAACACTTTTTTATTTGTTTAATTTGTTACAAAATTAATAAATGAGAATATTTTTTTTTAGAAAATTAGACATTTCATAAATCAAGAAACTTATAAATAAAAATAATAAACACAAATTTTAATCAAAAATTACATACTAAAGCATAAAATAAATTTACCTAAACCTAAGAACACCACTACTCGTCATCAACGGGATCAACATGGAACTTATTCCAAATATAATAGATTAAATCCGCACATAGGTTTCCATTCTCATACTCATTGTATAACACCCACGTATTTGATTCTTGTGGCGCCTCATCAACTGCCTCAATATTCTCGTCAATGTCATTCGGACTGTATTCGTATATTGCTCAACCTTCGTTTTCAATAATCATGTTATGTAGTATTGTATAAGCATACATATTGTATCTCAATATTTGTGGCGATTATGCATGTGATACTTGTTGTATTATATGCCATGGTGACTTTAATAGACCAAACAACCATTCGACATCTTTTCTTATCGTTTCTTGGCACTTCACGTTTTTTTTCCTTTGTCTATCATGGGTATCTGGTATAGTTTTAACAATAGCGGCATAGCTTAGGTATATACCATCGGCCGGATAATACACACGCTTGTATGACACCCCATTGAGAATGAACGAAGAATCAGGGCCTTTACCTCTAATGATGTCATCGAAAATCTCAAATCTTACTAGAACATTGAAATCATTGTTTGAACCTGCAATTCCATAAAAGGCATAAAAAATCCATAAATTTTGTGAGCAAAGGGCTTCTAGCATATTAAGGGGTTCCCTTGATCACCACGCATAAATTGGCCTCGCCATGCATTAGGGTAATTATGCCATTGCCCCTACAATCAATACTTCCTAGCATGCTAACAAATCCATTTCTCTCTTCATGGAATTAATAAATCTTTTCGATGTCATTCTTCGTTGGTCTACGCAGATACACCTTGCTATATAGGTTCACGATACCTTTGAAAAGTTCATACAAACGCTCCCGACTGATTCTAACAGACATCCTAAAAAATCCATCCCATGAATCACTAGCAATGCCATAACCCATTTTGACGATGTGTAGAAGTGCATTTAAACCCTCTTTGCCTATAGCATCTTAGCGTAATGTGAAAAACTCATTATAATTAGCCAAATCATTGGCAATACGTATGAAAAATTGGCGACTCATTCGAAACCGACGGCTAAACTGTTCGTGAGTGTACACATAGTTTTAATCAAAATAGTCACCCACCAATCTTAAGAATAAATAACAAAATTCATAAAACCAATTATTTAAAAAAAAATTGGTATAAAGTTCCTTCCTCTTCGGCGTCTTCTTCCATCTCGACAATAACTTATGTCGTCTCAATCATCGTGTTAACAAAAAAGCTTACCATGTTTTCCTCGGATGATGAAGAACTCATGGCAACTATATTTTTTTATAAAGATGGAGGAGAGGAGAGATGAGGAGTGTATAAAGATGGAGAGTGTGGTGAGTGTTTTAGTATAAAAGTGTGGTATATATAGGGTTTAAAATGAAAAAAAAATGTTTTTTATTAAAATAGCCGTTGATATAATTGATAGTTTTTTTTAAAATGGAAAAGTGATATTGGGGAGATCGGGGAAATATCCTCGTGTGCACTGAAATGAGGTGGGGGCAGTGTTCCCCGATCATGTCATCTTGACTTGCACATTATTACAACTTAGTCGACTTTGACTCGATGTCACTTGAACAATCATGGGTGACGGTAACACTGTGTCAGTAAGTGTCACTGAGTGTCAATGGGTAACACTCGTGTTCCCCCACACGTGTGTCTTCGTTGAGTGTTTCTGATCACTGTTCTTTGTCGATCATAGATGCACTTTGAGATGTCACTGGGATGTACACTGGCAACACTCATATGTCATTGTGATAAGCACTTGCGACACTATTATCATGACAATGTGGTGACACAAGCATGACTGTCCACTAATCAACTAGCTCTGGATCTGAAATCTTCCAACCTTGACGGTTCCAGTCCCTATACTTTAACACTGTGGTATACAATGGTCTCATAAGTCCAACACTTTATTACACCCGTTTGTTCCGCTTAGTTTGGTTCAGTTTGGTGGTGTCTCCAGCTCCTCCTCGTCCAGTTGTGTCTCCAAGACGAAGTCGGGCTCGTTTTGTGACTAGTCAAAACCTTGTGATGAGCCTTAACCTCTCATGTTTAAGTTTGGATTCCAACCGTATTAATTTGAGTCACATGAGAGGGGTTGATTCAAGAGGTTCATGAACCCGGTTTGGTGGTGATTATACTCAACAAACCAGGTTCCATAGGCGGTTGGTCAAGTGGGAACCGTAGCAACGAGATGGCTAGGGCTGTTCGTTAGGTTCGGGTCACCGCTTGATCGAGGAGGAACAAAACCCCGGTTGTAGTGATACATGTTAGAGAGAGTGGTATAAAATCTTTAGGTTTTTAAAATATGAAATAAGAGAATGATGGTAGAGAGATTGGTATGAAAATAAGGGGTTGAAAGGTTTATATAAAAGTTTAAATTGTTTAAAAAATTCACAATCCCTAACAAATTTTCATCCGTTATGTCTATCGCGAGCATTCACAGTCCAAAGCCATAGCGTCCTGGTGGCGGTATGCCCGGACGCTATAGGGTTGTTTTCAAAGGCTATGGCGCGATACAAGGCTCAAGTACACATTGCCTGACAATTTAAGTATTAAATATGATAAAAGTTTCCAGATTAAAAAATCATAGAAATTAAAATATTGGAATTTTCTATCTTTCTAAAAAATGTTTATAAATATAAAATAATGAAGAAACTTGTTATAAAAGTATATATTAAGTTCTCTATTGTATTTTTAGGATAATTGGAACAATTATTTGATTTATATGTCATTGTTTGGTTCAAAGATTTGATTAAAATATTAAATAGTATTAAATATACGCATTATACTATATTAACAATTTGCGTAGGTCTTAACTACAGTTCCAGTTTCAAGGTTTTTAAACCTGCATCTGTCGGTCGTTAGATGCATGCAAACGGTGTCGAGGTTTGATTCGGGCCGCATTTTCCCTTTCTTTTTTTCTGGTAATTTCCTGCACGGTCTTCATTTCGGAGTAACCTCTGACACCCAACCACCGCCTCACATTAAAGAAGATCATGGGTCTTTGGAGCCCGAGAAAGAGTGTCGCTACAATAGCATGAACTCTGTGGTGGAGATACGTGACTTAATCAGTAACGGCTTGAAACGTTTAACCCGGTGGTGGTTAGTGGTTGGGTGACCGGAAATTTCGGGTGGCCTGATCTACTAACTTTACCACTATCGCATCATCCTAGATTTGTTTTGATGTGGTGGCCAGATGAAAGACTCCGCACCTGGATTTAAGAAGTTTCTTTATTATTAAATTAAATTTAATTAAATTTGTCATTTAGTTGTAAGACATGTAACCTAATTTGCTGTTTCAAAATATTTTAAATTAAATCTTAGGTCCAACTAAATGACAAACAACAATCCATTTGTTTTGAAACTGGTAAAATATAATTTGTTTTCCATTATAATTTTGAGTTACTTTATATTTTGGCGTTGCCGTTGGCGTTGCCGTAATACGACGGGTGAAATGACAAGTTGTGTATACACACATAACGTTGTCTCAACAGGAATGTAAGAGAAAAAGATGCCCTTTCTTAAGTATTAGACAAGGAACTCTAGGCTGACAGTACGGGAATTACAAGTTTATATTAAATATATAAATTTAGATATGTCATATTTTCTATAGATTACAAAGTAATGTGTTCTCTAATTTATGTTTTAAGGTGCAGAACCAAGGGTAAATATCGTTTTGGTCATATTACGACTATGTCTCTTGGGCTTTTCTCTTTCGCTTTCTGTAGTAGTGTGATGGTATAATAACGAACCAAACTGATACTGACTAAATTTCCGTGGTGTCTCCGCCGAAACACAGAGGAGAATGCCAATAGTTTATATAAGTTTGTAGAAATTTCGGGTTTTACTTTTTTTTTTATTTGGGTTGTTTTGGAACTAGTGGAGTAAAATAGGAAGAAAACAATATTTTTAAATTCTAAATGAGAAACTGGTTACAGAAAATCTGCCAGTAATTTTATTTATTTTTATTAATCGATTGGAATTTTCGTTTGTAAAAGGATTTTTCCTTTCCTGTTTTTTTTACGTACGTAATTCTGTTGCTTAAAGGCGCCGGTAAACTACCAGTTCCTATATTACCAGGACACTTTCACGGACAAAATCTCACCGGTAACCACTTTCATCAATAGAAGTCGTCCGTCGATGATTCGTATTTGTTTAGTACTTGTTGGGTTAATTCGGTTTGTTTACGGGTCACACGGGTCGCGGATTCTAAACCAGGCTTATGCGATACAGAAAATGGTTCGCTTACGGGTTAATTGATCACGGTTCGGTAGATCAATGTGTCACGAGTCATTAGTGGTTTGCACATTAATATACTTGGTCAAGAGTTGACCGAACTTGTTGCTGATAAAAAGGAAAATGTGGATGGACTGAGTTTTCATTCTTCACGTGGTTTATAGCATCTTTAGGTTGAATTAGTATATTCTTTTTTTTTATTTGCTTTGTGTAAGGCTATAAATAGCCATTTGATTTATTGAATGCAGTATACCTTTTTCTCATTCGAAACAAGTCTTGCAAACCTTCTGTCCATTTACATTATATACATATACGTGAGTGTGATTGTGTGTGTATTGTGGGGCCTGAACGAACAGTACTTGCTTCTATACCCAATTCAAAATTGATTGCATGTAAAAGTATGTATTTCTGGCCAAGTTTGAGAGCTTATATGATAGTAGTTATCATTAAAATTAACATATACAGACATACATACAGTAAATTATTGTTCCATGTTATAATATAGAACTTAATTAGCATTCTCAACAATTAATATTTGTAGGTCCAAATTTCGGATAGTTTCGATTGAATTTGATAAGATAAACAAAAAATTGGTAAATAAACATTTAACGAACGGACCGTCACAAATTTACTATATATACTGAAAGAGCTTGCATCACACTTTAGGAGATCATGTCCTGCGATCTCCTCTCCAACCTACACACTCTCTATAAAGATCAAACAATTAAGGTTCAGTGGTAGATCTAGAAATCCTTATAGGAATAACGTTACAAAAAAAAAGTAACGAAATCGAAAAAACGTCAAAACATATTCTTATAAAATTTACATTATTGTCGGAGCGTTAAGGGGCAGCGGAGGCTACCCCTTATTATAAGGTTAGTCCACCACTAGAAGGTTGAACTTAAGGTTTTGAAAAATGCAAATGATTATGCTTTTACACGGTAGCTAAGCGATTGTTTCAGCCTAATCATTTGCTTATAATCACATTATTCAGCACACACACACAACTACACTAAGCCTATTCAATATTCATACAACAATGAACAAACCAAAATGCACTAGCATTATCGATAGCCATAAATCTAAAATTTATTATTTTATTATACTCCAATCCACTTTATTATAATACATATGAAACAATTATTGATCAGAACATGGACTGAGTTTCAAACATGATCGATATAAACAATTATTAAGAAACACCAAAAATAAATACTTATTTACAAACACCAAAAACAAGACATGCAATCCTCAGTCTTTGGCTATGTGGTCTCTTCCTTCAAGTACTCCTAACGTGGGCCCTTGGCAGTGAACTGAAGCTTCATGCCTTTCTTACAATCATCTCCCATATTTCCCTGACCTACGTAGACTTCATTCCATCCACAAGCAGGAAGTGACCATATTGGGTTATCAAAATTACAATTATCGAACGAGGCTTGATCCCGCAGTGATACTACGTTATGTTATGTTTGTTTTTTTTTTATAAAATTGAATTCTACATCAACAATATAGTTTAATTAGTTATAAGAATAATAAAAAAACTACAAATCAAATCATGTATAAGAATATACCAAGGGCGTCATTAAATAGAATTCCTTCCCGCGTAGCCAAGCTTGGTAATCAACACCTAACTCCCAACCTTTATCATCTCCAACTATCTATTTAGCAGCTCGAACCCATGTAGCTTGAGCCACAATTGTTACTATGAGGATGAAGATGCACAAAATTTTGTTAGCCATTTTGGTTCTTGTTGCATTGTTGGATATAACTTTGACTTCCAATAGATAGAAGATGGAGGCATGCTACAAATTCTCCGCACCATGAGAATTGTTGGATAATGACTCCAAATATTTTAAACCATCTATCTGTCATTACTAAATTTAATATATACATATGATTCTATCCTTACAATCTAAATTAAATAATAGCAAACCATTTAAATCACTGGCTATGTACTCAAAAAGGGAAACAACAATGCTTGTGAACTAAAAGAAAAAATGTTTTAAAAAAGCAAAAATGATTTTGACAAAACACAAAAACCTCTTTGTTGATCTCTAAACTTTAGGGGTAAAAATTTATGCACAAAACATAAAACTAAAAAAATATACTTTAGCTAAATTTGATCTTTATATATAAAATAATATTTTAAAAACAAAATAATTAATTAAAAAAATAATTAATCACTATACATCGTTGTTGCACTTTGACGTCGCAACACAAATTGGTTGGTACTTAGTATAGCAACCAAAAGAAAAAACCAAAAAATAAAAATGTGATATGCCCAACGAATAGCAGCACGTGTTTTACATAGATTGAAAACAATAAAAATGAATATCGGTTATAGTTCGATAGGAGCGATACCAAAAACATATTCACCGGCTCATTACTAGTACTGGCTATAGCCTACTATAAAAAAACGTTTTAAATTTTAAATATAACACCGCTTTCAACATTATTCGGCTGGAATTGAAATGAAATTTATGCGAAAATTCATCAAGGGGAATATAGTATATAATTTGCTTATCATATAAATTTGCTAATGTTGCAAATTCATGTGCTTTTCTTCTTTATTTATTTATTTATGTTGCAAAGTTATGTGAGCAAAAAGAAAAAAAGTAAGAACACTAGTGGTCAGAATATAAACAAAAATACTATCCGATAGCTTTAAACTTTTTCTTTATTAATAATAAAAAAATGATTATATTTTCAAGACTACAACTTCACTTTTTAGAAGGGTTAAACGCCCGCATGAGAAGGGCCTCAGTATGGGAATGATGGGTGTCAATTCACGCCTGCAGCCGGCACTCCATCTGCTGTAACGCAAGCCCCACAACTGGTGGGAGCTGGTCGTACAGAACGTGTTGGAGGTAATGAGGCACCCCCTGTGGTTGTGGCTGCGGCTGCGGTGGCGTGGCGGTGGTGGTGGGTGAGCCTGATCACCAGCGTCATCAGCGTCATCGTCATCGACATCGCCACCTACCGGCTCTGGCAGCAACTCTGGTAACTCCTCTGGGAGGTCGGTGGGGACAAACACCTCACTCCCCTACCCTATAAACCGTAACCCGAGCGCAGGGAAGTCACGCGTAATGTGCATGCTGATCAACGTCTACAATGACAGCCTGTTCGACTCAACCGTGCCCCCCTCACCAAACAGTGGGGCCTGCTGGGGAACAAGTCCCAACGACATGGCAATGCGCGTGATGTACGACCTCCTCCCCCCCGTACGGTAAAGATTTGTCCTGCCGGTGGAACGCCGCCTCGAACCACTAGGCTAGGCAGCGACGGAGGGCGCACGTCTCTCCCATAAAAGACAATACATATAAAATAGATCCCCCTGATTGCACCACTCGCGGCTCTGCTCACATGGTGCAATAGATGTGGCAATAAGCCTATGCAGGTAACAGAACAGGGGGTCTATCATAAATGAAACCCTTGACTTCGAGCGGCCAAAGCGACCCCTACCGATCACTTGCGAGTACCTGGCAAGTATCTTACGGGGTAACTCATGGACGCCTTTGGTGTAGAGGAGGGGGTGTCTATCTCCTCTATCGTATAAAGGCCAGTATGCAACGCAAACTTTGCCAACGACATCTCATGCCGCTAACCCGCTAAACGAAAACTAACCTCGATCCATGGGTCCTCGGGGTCCTCATCCTCCTCTACATGGCCTGCAGGCTTGGGAGCGAACTGGAATGATGCCAAGAACTCGGAGCCCATCACCCGATAGGACGACAAGAATGCCAGCTCGAACAACCTGTCACACAGTGTGGTTAGTATCCATTTCATATACAAAACAAAAAAAACAGAGTAACAAAATAGTATAACTGTCCAATGTAATCTCTGGCTCTCGCCGCCTTGTCCATCTCCTCCAGGGCCGTCTAATTATGGCCGCATGCCCGCCGATCTCCATCCGACGAAACTTTTCACATCTGTGAAAAGCCTTGGACCTATCCTCGAACGCTAGATAAGGATTATCTAGCAACGGGTCAACATCTGGGCCCCCCGTCCACGTCCTCCACCACCACCCCGTCCACGCCCAACACCGCCACCTTCACCTCTACCTCCACGTCCGCCACATCCACCTTAACCACCCCGGCCCCGCCCTCTCCCGATAACGCCAACCATATCAAACTAAAAAAAATATATAACAATTTTTAAGATTAAATTACACCTTTTATTATACTTTTAAAAAGTATAACAATTTTTACTATCACTAACACCTTTTTATTATATTTTTTAAAATATAACAACTTTTAATATTTAAATGTTAAATATTATTATTTTTAGATTATTTTATAAAAAGCATAATAGTTTTATATATCAATAACACCTTTTTATTATATTTTTTAAAAATATAACAATTTTAATATTTAAATATTAAAATTTTAAAATTATTTTATAAAAAGTATAACAACTTTTATATCAATAAAACCTTTTTATTATATTTTAAAAAAATATAACAATTTTTAATATTTAAATATTAATTTTTTATTATTATTTTATAAAAAGTGTAACACCTTTTTTATTATATTTTTATAAAAAATATAACATTTTAACATATTTTTGTATTTTAACAAACAAAAAAGAAAAAAATTATAATATTGGCCCTATACGCATCGTATAGGGCCATACGTATCATATAGCCCCATACATTTCAAAGAAAACATAAATTTTTGAAAAAATACAAAGAGTATAGGCCCTATACGCATCGTATTACTTCATGGTTCAACGAAAAAACCCTTAAAGTATCAGCCTTAAATCCCAAAATACAAACAATTCAACGGTCAAAATCAAAAAATTAATACGTATAAATGATGAGGGTTCGAAGATACATACCTTACTTGTCTTTGAACTTGAATCAACACCATATCTTGACCGTATGTGTGTGTATTTTGAGTTTTTGGTTCGTATTGGAATAATAACCCCCTGTTAATTAGGAGGTTATATCGTTTTGTCCTGTAATACGCATCGTATAGGCCTATACGATACGTATTACCCCCCGTATTTTTTTTGAAAATTCAGGGGGTTAATACGCATCGTAAAGCCCTATACGATGCGTATTACCCCATGAATTTTCAAATGACCCCTGGTTTTTTAGAAATTAGGGGGGGTAATACGAAGCGTTTAGGTCTATACGATTCGTATAGGCCAGAAATACGATACATGTTAGGCCTATACGATCGTATTATACATAAAACCAAATTCCCAATTTATCGTTTTTTCTTCGATTCGATGCATATACGTGTCGTATTTTGACGAATATTGGCGTATTGTGTCATTTTATGAAGTATACCTTCAATACGCGTGGTTTTGGTGACGTTCGGTTGCGGGCGAGTATTGTATTCTATGACTACGTATAGTTTTGTTTGGAATCCGCTTGTATAGTTAAGTGCCGTGTGATATGTGGACGAGTCTTAGAATATCATTACTTACGTATTTTGTTGTATTTTTGCGTATTTAAACATATACAAGCGTATTTTGACGTATGGTTGACGAATTTTGTAGTATTGTAGCGTATTTAAGCATATTTTAACGTATTTTAGCGTATTTTAGATAATTTTAGCGCATTTTACGTAATTTAGCGTAATCTGACGTATTTTAGTGTATTTTAAGGCATTTTACCATATTCTGATGCATTTTAGCGTACTTTAGCGTATTTTAACGTATTTTAGATAATTTTAGCGTATTTTGACGCATTTTAGCGTAATCAGACGTATTTTAGCGTATCTTGAGGTATTTTACCAAATTCTGACGCATTTTAGCGTATTTTAGCGTATTTTGACGTATTTTAATGTATTATAGCGTAATTTAAACAAATAGATTACATTATACAAAAATGGTATATCAAAATTACAAGTTAATCAAGATAATGCATTGTTATCAATATTAGGCTTCGTTATCGTTTCATACCGCGTTATGCATCCCATGTAGTGTTCCGTCCAAAGTGCTGCCTCTTCGCCTCAATTTTTTACCCACATATAGTTCGGTGGGGGCATTGGATAGTCCCCATCATTTTTGACATGGAAGAAATGACCTTTGTTAACATATACCAATGTAACCACCTGAAGGGGGACACGTGCGCATTGTGGATGATGGAAGGGGAGTAGAGTCGAACACCCTCTAATGTCTAATACGTGAACAATCACACCAAACCTATGGGCAAGAAGGAGTCCTGCTTGAGGCATCTCCATCCAATGCTCCATCGGTGCTCTCCCAACTCCGTTAAAATTTATTCTATTTAGTTGCGCGTCGTAGTCTCCCGGTAAGTCACTGTCTAAAATGTACTTCCACATGTCTTTGTTTGCTCCCATCAACTCTTCAACTACTTTCTGAATAAACCCAAAGTACTCTTTTCCCAACCTAACTCCACAGCCATAGCCCGAAAACCATAGTGTCCATCCGGCCAGACATCTTTTACTACTGAAATGTGGGGGTGGAACACTTTTGGAATTTGTTTTTTGAATCAGATAACATCTTCCAGCGATCCATCATCATTGATTATCGGAAACCCATGGTATTCGCGAGGTTCTTTTTTCCGTGAAGCCGTTGAACGACTGCGACACATTAACGACCTTTGAGACTTTTTAGACATTGCAGATGTAGATGGTTTACGGAATCTTGCGACTGTACATAAGAGCTGTGTCGAGGAGGGTCACACCTACTCTGTTCAGAAGGCCCAACTGAGCTATGTCTAGCTGGTTGTTCTCTTCTTTGTTATTGGACCTTGGACGTTGGCCGCCCACGAGTGTATACCTGTACGACATGTGGTTTTTGTCGCTCATGAATGGGTTCATCACTGCCTTGATCTTCGATATGATGCTTTTCTTCACTTGCGGTGGTTGGGTACACATTTTCTGTTTCACATCTTTGAATTCTTTTTCTACATCAACCTCTTCATCATCAATAGTTGATAGACTCAGGTTAAGTTTTTTCCAGAAAATGTCTATATCATCAAGCTGAATAATGCGTTATGCAAAACAAAAAAAAAACATTACACATGAACATTAAATTAATACAATACAACATTTTTATAAGTCTATAAGTACCTCTACTTTGCAATTTCTCCAAACGACAGGCACATAACAACCCGCAACCCGTGTACAGTTGGCAATTTCTCCAGACGACAGGCACATAACAACATGCATAGTCTCCGTGTTAGCTCCTTTTCTAGTAGGTTAAGGGCATCAATGGAAACTTTCCAAAGTAGGTTGCGAAACATAGGAATCTCAAGGTGGCGGTTCATTCGCTTGTTGTGACCTTCTTCCAAACATTTTTTATTTGCGTATATTGTTTTACTAGCAAGTTACCCACCTTTATCACCAGGGTTTCCAAACTGTATTTCGGTGTATTGAGTTGTTTCTTTAATGCAGCATGTGTGCCTTCGGCTCTATTTGTCGTATTTAGGTAAAATGTTAGCGTTTGATTCGTCCATGCAGATACAAATTTATAGCGAGATGTGTTTAACCAGTTTACCGATAGGTAATCAAAAACATCTGAAAAATATAAACATTGTCAAATTATATACCTATTTAAATGAATGTATTAACTTAAGAGAAAACGTACGTTTACGTTGTTCATTGAGAAGGTGTCTATGAAGGTTGTTGAGGTTATAATTGTATAACTCCTCGTTAGCAGAATCACACACATGTTTCCAATCTGGTTGAGCAAATGAATTCTAGCAGTGCTTTACGATATTCTGTAGGATGTGGGACCTGCAGAGATATCTGTGTGCCAGGGAATATTTTTTACACGCGTTTATCAGTGCTTGGTCTCTGTACGTAAGAATTACACGCGGCTCCATACACTCGTGCAACATGGACCTGATCCTCTTCAGGACCCATACGTACGTTACCTCCTGCTCGTTTGAAAGAAATGCATGTGCAGCACAGAAGGTTTGGTTTATCGAAGTCATGCCCACAACTTGCAAAAATGGAAGATTGTACATGTTAGTTTTGTAGGTCGCATCGACTATAATCACATGCGGGAATTCACACCACATTTCAAAGGACTTCTAGTGACAGGACAATATATTCTTAACGACATTGGTAGAATGTTCCGCCTGTATGTAATACGCCATCCTTTTTTCCTGGAGAATTTGTTCCAGAGCTCTGCATGGGAGTTGTTTTTTATCGAACTTCGAGGCCCTTATCTTTTGCCGAGCGTTGTGTATGTCCTTCGGAATACATTTGTTTTCAGGTTGTGTTCGTTTGTATGGGGTTGTATGTCTTGATCTGTCGGCTCTTGCACCAGTCTAAACTCGTTAGGAGTAAGTCTCCTGGCATACGTGTAACCTTCCAGATGTTCAGCGGGACAGTGGTTATACTTTTCGTTAATTTTTTTGTGCAGATTATCTATCCGCCAAGCTCGACGACTTTGGTCGAAACGACCTATCACTATAAAAGGGCATGCATATTTTTTTACTACCGGTTCTCCTAATGGTGGCCTTACTCTCATGCTCGCCACTACGACAATATTGGAGGCGTGTCTAGTGATTCTTAGACCGTCTGGGAACAATAACGTATCCATTAGCTATACCCCTTCTTTTACCCAACCTTCCAAATCATTGCAGGAGATAAAATCCCAAGTAAAAAATATGTATAACATTTATAATAATTTTGTAACAAAACAAATAACATATTTATAATACATTTTGTAACAAAAAAAATATAACATTTATAATACATTTTAAATAAATATGTAATGTTTAGAGTAATAATTTTAACAAAATCTATATCATTCGTACCAGATCAGTTCTGTATGAAACTTCAGGGAAAGCGGGTTGCTCGTCACCCAATGACTCTTGCGCGTAAGAAGGCGCACCAACTTCTTGTTGTATGTAGTCTTCTTGTCCGTATGAGGCACCGTAACTAGCTTCATAATCCGGAAACCCGTAACATGATCATCGCTAGGCACAATAACCTGAAAAAAACCAACGTTTAAATGATAACGACACATCTAAAAACATTCTTAATAATAAGTAAATATATTTTTACTCATTTTTACCTCGTTCAGATCTGGCAACAACGGGGGCGAGGCACAAAAAAACTAAAAAAACAACGGGTAAAAGGTAATGGTAAATTTAATGCTGAATATAAAAAAATTAAATAAATACATACCTCGGTGAGGTCTGGAAACAACGATTGATTATCTTGGGGATAAAAGCCAGACACGACCTCCTCCGCGTGATCATCATTTCTTCTCCCATCGTATGAATTGGGGACAACAGACCCCTCCTAATACAAACGGTGTGCTAAGTATTTCATAAACAAAACAAACAAAACAAGTAGAAAAAAGCTATACCACACTGCTTCCAGGCATAAACGTGCTCGTGTTTGTGTCGGACAACTCGCGGAAAAGATAATTAAGGTTGAACCAGGACATTGTTAAATATCGAATATAAAGAAAAGAACGAGAAGAAAGTTTGCTTCTTCATCTTCATCTTCCTCGTTTATAAAGGCAAAGTAGACAGCAAAATTACAGAACAATACGGGTCGTATAGGCCTATACAACCCGTATATGGCTAACGTAATGCCCACGTCAATCACTTTCTATCATTGTTGAGTGAAGAAAGTAACCTCGTACAGAATACGGATCATATAAGCCTATATGATTCGTATATGGTTTGCATATGAACCCTATCTGTCAGAGTGTACAGACAACCTTTTACTAATACGCATCGTATACCTATACGATGCGTATTAGTAACGCAAGTGAAGACAGTGTCAGCCTTTGACTTCCTTGGAAATTGAATTTATCACGGGTCTATAGGCCTATACGACCCGTATTGATGATGTCGATTTAATTTTGCAAGGTGTGCCAATAATACGACCATTATCATATATCTTAAAACGGAAAGTCGGTTATATTTAATCTTTTGATCATTTCTTTGCTTTTTTCTAACGTGACCCTTCAACTTCCTTTCAGTGTTCACTTCTCTCCTCTTTCTTTCATTTTGTCAAAAAATATGAAACTCAAAAACTGAAAACTCAAAACACCATCAAACATAATCCTAGAGTGAAAAACTTTTCGGAAAATGGGTCTCACCATTTTATATATACTAAATCATAACCTCGATGCTACCATAGCACCGATGAAAACTACGGCTTTGCCCTTGGTAAAACAAATTTACAATTCTATATCCATTTCAACAGTCGTTGTGTGCCGATTTGGAGGTGCAGTTTCCGGCTAAGCAGTTACGATATCCGCTGGTCAAAAGTAACTTTTACTTTTAAACCACTTTCGTCTCTTTCGTTTCGCCATAGATGAATCCGTTCAACAGCAGCTTCATCACGAAACCCGTCGCCATTGCCGCTTAATCAACTCGCCGGAAGTCTTTTTGGCTTATTTGGGTCGAAAAACTTTGTGTATACTAATATTTAAGTAGTCAATACTTGATGAATTAACTCATGTCGTATGTATTGGCATATGCTTTAAACAAAACATTTGTGTCATGTAATTCTTAATTGAATATGTATGTTGGTTGGATATGTAAGTTTCATGGTTATGTCGAATAATGTCTTTGCATGAAACCATGGATGAATATCTTTTTTTCTTTTTTGCCATTCTATTATTTCTCTGTGTAATGCAATTATATATATATAATATTTTAAAACCTAACCTACGCCAGCTTGCGTTATTCACATATAATGTATATACGTGTGGGCACTCATGGGGCAAAAGTAAAAGTGCACTAATTTTAACGTTGTTTAACAAATTTTGTGAAAATAACGATAAAAGAGGGGATGGTTAATCATGCATGTGATGACGTTGATAGCTTAAAAAAGAGGCTATATACATTAATCGTCATTTGTCTTAATTGTTGAGTGTTATGTGTCTTATGTCCTAGGCTTGATGCAAAACTATTACGGAGTCGAGGGTCTCACACGTGGCAGCCTTTCTATTCCTATGGGGTAGAATGTAAGGTCGTCTACATCTTACGATCCTAAGACCCTACCTTAGCTTTATTATTGGTGGAATAAACTGAGTATGATAATGATGATTTTAAAACCAAACGTGTATCTTTGTTTCTTTTAATTAATTTATTAAACACTTTAATAATCAACATTCCATCGGAACGCGCGGGTTATGACAACTCCTTATTAACAAAAACAAAAACAAGACATGCAGTCCTTAATCTTTTGCTATGTAGCCACTTCCATCTTGTACTCCTAACGTGGGCCCTTGGCTTTAAATTGAAGCTTCAAGCCATTCTTACAATCATCTCCAATGGAACTGGTTAAAAAATTATCTCCCTCAACTACGTAGACTTGATTCCATCCACAAGCAGGAAGTGACCATATCGGTTTATCAAAATTACAATTATCGAATGAAGCTTGATCCGGTAGTGATACTACGTTATGTTTTCCTTTTTGAAAATTGAAAACTACATCAACCATATAGTTTAATTAGTTACAAGACTGAAAAAAAAAACAACAAATCAAATCATGTATAATGATGGATAAGAATTTACTAAGGTCGTCATTATGATGGAATTCCTTCCCGCTTAGCCAAGCTTGGTAATCAACACCTAACTCCCAACCTTTATCATCTCCAACTGTAAATGTAGCAGCTCGAACCCATGTAGCTTGAGCCACAATTGTTGCTATGAGGATGAAGATGCACAAAATTTTTTTAGCCATTTTGGTTATTGTTGCATTCTAGGATATAACTTCTACTTCTAATTTATAGAAAATAATTGCATGCTACAAATTCTCTGAACCCTGAGAATTGTTGGTTAATGACTACAAATATTCTAAATCATCCATCTTTCATTACTAAATTTAATATATACATGATTCTATCCTTACAAACTAAAATCAGTAATAACAAACCAATTTAAATCACTAGTTATCTACTAAAAAGGGAAAATAACAATGCTTGTGAATTAAAAGAAAAAATGTTTTAAAAAAGCAAAAATGATTTTTTACAAAACACAAAAGACCTCTTTGTTGATCTTTAAACTTTAGTGGTAGTGCACAAAATATAAAACTAAAAAAATATACTTTAGCTAAATTTGATCTTTAATATATAAAATGTTATTAAAAAATAAAATAAATACTTAAAAATAATTAATCACTATTCATGGTAGTTGCACTTTGACGTCGTGACACAAATTGGTTGGTACTTTGTATAGCAACTAAAAGAAAAAATTTTTCAAAAAATACAAATGTGATATGCCCAAAGGAATAGCACGTGTGTTTTACATAGATTGAAAACAATAAAATTGAATATCGGTTATAGTTTAGATAGTAGCGATACCGTAAACATATTCACCGGCTCATTACTAGTACTCGCTATAGCTTACAATAAAAAAACACTTTATTATTGAATAAAAAATCACTTTGAACATTATTCGGCTGGAATTGAAATAAAATTTATACGAAAATTCATGAAAGGGAATACAGTATACAATTTATCATATATTTTTGCTGATGTTGCAAAATCATGTGCTTTTCTTCTTTATTTATTTATGTTGCAAAGTTATGTGAGCAAAAAGAAAAAAAGTAAGAACACCAGTGGTCGGAACAGAAACAAAAATACTATCCGATAGCTTTTAACTTTTCTTTATTAATAATAAAAAAATTATATTTTTGATACTACAACTTCACTTTTTAGTTATTATCATATATCTTAAAACACAAAGTGGTTATATTTACTCTTTTGGTCCTTTCTTTGCTTTTTCTACCCTCACCCTTCAACTTCCTTTCAATGTTCACTTCTCCTGTTCTTTCTTTTTGTCAAAAAATATGAAACTCAAAAACTGAAAACTCACAACACCATCAAACATAATCCTAGAGTGAAAAACTTTTAGGAAAATGGGTCTCACCATCTTATATATACTAAATCATAACCTCGATGCTACCATAGCACCGACAAAATCCTACGGTTTTGCCCTTGGTAAAACAAATTTACAATTCTATTGTCACACCCCAACCGATGGCGGAAACATTGGGGTTAGTGGCACTAGGCGACCAGATTGATTTCACGAGATGTTCCATAACAATCATTTAACATATCACAACCTGCTTAATATCCCATACTATTAAACGTAACATTTAAACAATTATTACAAAACGGAGATTTCTCATAAAATTCAACCGGGTTCGATTTCCCCTAGATTTCATACATAAGTTCCAAATCCAAAATACATAAACAAACTAACTAAACTAAGCAACATCCAAGCATCCACGCTAAATCCTCAACCTGTTACATACGTTAAAATACAAGTCAATACAATTAAGTAAAGGTGAGCATACGAGTTTGAATAATACTAGCATAGTCGAGAAAGCGTTCGCGAGATAATCTAGCTACACATCATGATACACCGAAACATTTCACACAGATTAACATAGGCTTATTTCTCATGCTAACTACCGTGAGAAGGCTTGCGCGTCCATCCTAACTAGACCCCGTCGGGTGTAAGCCACACTATAGTACCATACTAGCTAAGGAGGCAAGTTAACGAAAATAAGTCCTAGTAACATGTTTCTAGTATCACGTATTGAGCATAAGTCAGATTATTCGCGTGTGATAAACAGTTTGATTTGTGATGTGATTTTGATATAGGAACGTATGTAACACCCAAAAGTGCATTAAAGCGAAAATGGGTCAAGTATACTCACTGTGGGTGTGTTTTAGTTAGCTTAGAGATTCTGAGGAGAATTGAGAAGAGCGCCGGATCAGCCTGCATATGCGAACGGAAGTGCATCAGTCTCCGAAAAGCTGAAACGGTTAAGTTTTGATAGGGCAGTAGCGAAGTTCGGGCGAACTTCTGTGTAAACACACAAGTTCGATCGGACTTGTATGAAGTTTATTGAGTTTAAAGTTAAGTTCGGGCGAACTTGTAAGTTTCTTATGGAAACTTGACAAGTTCGGTCGAACTTGTGGGGTTTGATAAGAGAGGAGACAAGTTCGGCCGAACTTGTGAAGTTTCCTGAGAAACTTTGCAAGTTTGAGCGAACTTGAGGTTTCTTAAGTAAATCTTGGGCATTTCCACTCAAGTTCGGCCGAACTTGACCCTTAGAGGGCAACTTCGAAGGAAGTTGACTTCCCATGCTGTCATAATCAGTGCAATCTCGAGCGAACTTGATGTTTTCGGGTCCAAAATCTGGCGTCTTCGCGTCGTTTGCTGAGTAAATCGAGTGTCCATCCCTCCAACCCTGTGCTACTAAGCAAACTTGGGTCGGAGAGGTCTTTTAGAGCAGTTTTAGCCGTTTTACAAAAGCGTGGGCTAATCCGGGTGAACTCGGGGTTCGTTTGGGTTAGTCCGGCTTTTGTAAACCAACATAAACATCCTTGTGCTTCTAGATCTGGGATCTTGAATGATAGATGCTTTGTTTCATATCAGAAAATGAATAAAACATCCTCAAAAGTCCGTATTTCGTGTCAAAATCGATATTTATCAAAGGTTTTTCTCAGACCTAGAACTTACAAGCCGAGATCTTGCAGATCTCGTGTTTGGGAAGCCTCTGCTAACACCAAACGAACTCGTATTTTGTAGATCTAAGTTAAAAACAGAAGTTTTGAAGAAAAAGATGAAGATTTTCGTAAAAGAATGGGTTTTTGATGAAAACGAAGGTAGATCATTGTGCAAAATCGTTGTAAACCTTTGTTGGTTGCTGAATAACTTTGTTGTAGGGAAATTGGGTTGATTCTTACTTAGAACATGAAGGTTTCGGGTTTTGAGAGCTCTGGGCGAACTTGCAGCAAGTTCAAATGAGAGGGATGAGCTTGGTATTTATAGGAGAAGGCAAAATGAGAGCTGATGGAGACCAAGTTCGGTCGAACTTGCATGAGATTCATGTAAGTTCGGGCGAACTTGCTAGATTTTCAAGGATGGATGGCTAAGTTCGGTCGAACTTGTACATGTATGTACAAGTTCGAGCGAACTTGAGGGAAAACAAAGGATCCTTGTGTCTCAGGCAAGTTCGGGCAAACTTGTGGTAGTCAAGTTCGGCCGAACTTGGCCTGATGACCAAGTTTCGTTTGCCGATTTCGCGTTAGGTGTTCGTTTGGTTATTCAGTTCATATTAGATAGTTATATTAAGTGTTAAATTAAAGCGTTAAGCGTTATAGTTGATATAATAGTGCGATTTAGCGATTCGAGAGTGCGAGAGCGATGCGATAGCGAGCGTAAACATAACCACAAACACACGTAACACATAAATAATATAAAACCACATAAACAATTGCGATTTGCGATGCGATGAGATTAGCGACGCAATTTAATAAGCGATTAGATGCGACATAACATACAATCCATAATTAATTAACATAAACTTTTATTATTAACCGAATCTCGGGATTACAAAAGAAGTACAGTGATAAAAACAAGGAAAAAGATAACAACGAATTTTCGAGTTGTTACAGTCTCCCTTACTTTAGGGAATTTCGTCCCGAAATTAGGTAGTAGCTGTAACAATAGATGCGGGTACTTGGCCTTCATATCACTTTCCAATTCCCAAGTGAACTCGGCGCCATGTTTGCCTTCCCATCGGACCTTCACGATAGGGATGCGAGAGTGTCGGAGTTTCTTGGTCTCTCGGTCCATGATTTCCACAGGCTTTTCCACGAAATGGAGAGTCTCGTTGATTTACAGATTTTCAAGAGGGACATGCAGATTTTCTTCGGCTACGCATTTCTTGAGGTTAGACACGTGGAAAGTCGGATGTACATTATTACGTTCTTCCGGTAATTCGAGACAATAGGCTACTTTACCGATTCTTTCCAGAATCCTAAAGGGCCCAACGTATCGAGGCGTTATCTTTCCTTTCTTGCCGAAGCGGACCACTCCCTTCCATGCAGGGGCTTGCGGCGTTTATCGGCATAACTCTTTTGACGACTCCAAGCTTTCAAGAGATTGTCTCTGGTTTGGAGGATCTTGTCCGTCGTTTCTTGAATTAGCTCGGGACCGGTGATTTGTGCTTCTCAGAACTCGTGCCATGCAATAGGCGATCGGAATTTTCTTCCATACAGTGCCTCAAAAGGAGCCATTTGAATGCTGGTGAGATAACTATTATTGTACGAGAATTCGATTAAAGGTAAATGCGTATCCCAGTTACCACCGAAATCTATGATGCACGCACGAAGCATGTCTTCGAGGGTGCGGATCGTTCGTTCAGTCTGACCGTCGGTTTGAGGGTGAAAAGCGGTACTGAGATTGAGAGTAGTACCGAGAGCGGATTGAAAAGTCTCCCAGAGACGCGAGGTAAAACGACCGTCTCGGTCAGAGATGATGTCACGAGGCGTCCCGTGTCAACATATAACTTCGTCGGTATAGATTTGGGCTAACCGTTCGACCTTAAAGTCTTCTCGTATAGCAATAAAGTGCGCTGATTTGGTAAGACGATCAACGATAACCCAAATGCTATAGTGACCGGATGAAGTACGTTGAAGTTTAGTAACGAAGTCCATAGCTATACTCTACCACTTCCACATCGGGATTTCGGGTTGTTCGAGTAAGCCATAGGGCCTTTGATGTTCGGCTTTAACTTTCGAACAAGTTAAGCATTTTGAGACGTACAAGGCGATATCCTTTTTCATGCCCGGCCACCAGTACTTAGGACGAAGGTCCTGGTACATCTTGTCGGCACCGGGGTGAATGGAATATCGAGATTTATGAGCTTCGGTCATTAGTAATTCACGAAGATTGTCATGTGTAGGAATCCATATACGATCGAGATAGTAATAAATACCATAAGATTTAAATACAAGCTGAGTTTCGGCACCACATTTCATTTCTTCTTCCAAAGTATTCTCGTTGAAACAGGCGAATTGAGCGGCACAGATGAGGGTTTCAAGTTAGCACAAAAGAGTCATGAATACCATATACATAGCTTCGTCGACTTAGAGCATTGGCGACGACGTTTGCTTTGCCGGGATGGTAGCGTATCTCACAATCGTAGTCGTTGAGAAGTTCAACCCATCGACGTTGTCGCTTGTTTAGTTCTTTTCGATTAAAGATATGTTGTAAGCTCTTATGGTCGGTGAAGACCGTACACTTAGACCGTACACTTTGGTAGTTTAGCGCGCTTACATTTTAAAACCTTTTTGAATTCTAACGATACAAAACAATTATCGGCACCAGTACCAAATAAATATGAAGCATAAATACCATTAACGAGATAACGTACCATTGACAACATTGTTGTCATTCTGAGCCTGACGATGATTGAGATTGAAGGCTCTTCCACGCGCAACTTGTTGTTGCTGCTGAGGCTGCGGTGGTGGCTACTGCTGCGGCTCTTGTTTCACAGTGCGGTTTGGGTAAACATTTCAAAGTGGTTCGGATCACCACACACGAAGCACACTCGTGCCTTGGGAGCTTGCTGCTGGTTGGCTTGAGGAGGAGCCGGTAAAGCTGGAGCTGTTGGAGCCTGAGGAGCTGGCTGACGAGTACCACTATGGAATCTGACTGTAAAGTGGCCGTAGATATTGCAGTTCGTGCAAAAACAGCAATTGCCACCAATGTCATGATGATATGTGCACTTAGGGCACATAGGGTGCGGACCAGTGTACCCACGCTTTGCTGGCGGTGCGTTTGGTGCTGCTGACTAGAGTGGCTGAGGGTTCGCTGGAGCAGTAAGGGCAAAGTTCTTGCTCGGGTTTTCCCTTTTGCGACCACGGTGACTGTTCTTTGGCTCTCGGGGCTGTTCGGTAGTAGGAGCTGCTGATTCGGTGACTGCCTGATTTGCGACCTTGCTGCTTTTAAAGTAACCAGACTGAACTCGTTTGTCATTAATCTCGGCGGCTAGCTGGTAGGTCTCCTCGATAGTAGCAGGGTGTGCTGCTTGAACAAAGTCAGCGACGCAATCGGGGAGAGCATTGAGGTATTTCTTGATTGCTTTCTCGGTCGTATCCACTTGACCGGGACAGATGATGCTCAACTGTTTGGAGCGAGCAGTGAGACCAGCGTTATCGGGACCATCTTGCTTGATATTCCAGAATTCGTTCTCTAACTTCTGGATCTCGTAGGAGGACAAAATTCCTTGATCAGAATTTCCTTAAGTTCCCCCAAGTGTGTCCGTAAGCTTCGTCGTTCCCATACCTGTTGCGCTCGGTTGTCCACCAGTCTAGAGCCCTTGATTGAAACACGCCGGTAGCGTTGACAGTGCGCAGAGCCTCGAGACATCCACTCTGGCGGAATGTGACCTCGATAGAGTTAAACCAGTGGAACATGGCACTCGGCCCTTCGGTGCCTGAGAAAGGAAGCGGTCCACACGCTTTAAACTGCTTAAAACTGAAGTGGGGTTTCGGGGCATCTCCCTTGGAGTCCACAGACTAGTTGCTGCTCACAACATGGATTTCTAAGACAATTTGCGGGATGACTTTAGCTATCTCCTTGGCTACCATTGTAGCGATACGCTTGTCGGGGTTGCTGCGCTGGAGATTCCTATGGGTGTGCGATGTCACACCCCGACCCGCAGCGGAAAAGGTGATCGGGGCATGATTGGGTTATCATCAAAGCTCATGACATTTATTAAACGTTTCATATTCATTAATACAAATTAAATGGAAATTTACAATAATGTTACAACATGAACTAACTAACAATCTAACTTCTTTGTTCTCTTCTAAGGCATATCCTATGTTATCCTTGCTTCAACCTGTTCACCTGTATCATGTGTAAAAAGGTTTTTGGATCAACATAATGTTGGCGAGTGAATCCTATGGAAAACATTTGAACAATTTATTTAAATTGATTATGAAATATGTGCACAACCAAACATGAGTAAAAGTAGATGTAACTTGATCAACAATCATAATATGTTAAATGAAAACACACATGAACAATAATGGAAAAATTAGAGGCACGCGATGCTCAACTCGTCTCTCACGAGGAACTGAGGGGCCTGATGAATGAATTGCATAAACATGATAATATGAACAACACAACTACAAACACTATAAACTCAATGATTCACACATGAATAGTAATGAATTTGATGTGAAGCACGCGATGTTCTACTCGTCTCCCACGAGGAACTGATGGGCTTAATGTATGAGTTTCATATGACTTGACAAAAGGCAATAAGTAAATCACAACAATAGAACAATCTAAATTTAAGTCATGATGTGGTATGGCACAAGTTTAAATAAATAA
Source organism: Scalesia atractyloides (assembly GCA_947069175.1). NCBI lineage: Eukaryota > Viridiplantae > Streptophyta > Magnoliopsida > Asterales > Asteraceae > Scalesia > Scalesia atractyloides. The sequence continues at coordinate 62,555,112 of CAMTDV010000010.1, read as the reverse complement.
ATTAATTAATTTCATAACACATGACACACCCCAAAACGTGTAATTTAAAAGGGGAATTGTAAGATTCACTCACAGTGGGTGCGTTCGGTTGATGACGTTGAATGCACGCGAAGTGGTTTTAACCACGAGTGAGGTTTAACCTAGATAAATCGCATTATAGTTTGGTAAGTAAACGGATTTTATTAAACTATTTTAGTAGAATTGTTGGGTGTATTTTTGTGAGTTTGAGGCTATTTTCTAACCTTAAAAATGTTATTTTTAAGTATTTATAATTGATTTTTAATTAAAATAATTAAATAAAAATAATAAAAAAAATATTTTATTTTTTTTGCTACAGTTGACTTTAACCTGTTGACTTTGACTGGCGTTGACCGGTTCGAGGCATATTGTTGTGCGCTGGGTGAGGCTCGAACCCGAGACCTCCCGTACGCTCGCACGCAGCTCTACCAACTGAGCTACGTGTCTAACCCGTTATATATCCGATTTTAATTTCATATATACATTAATTAGAATTAACAGAAAATCATTTTTATTTTAAAAACAGTTTAAGCGGACCGGTCTTGCACTCCACAGGTCTCGAACCCGGGACCTGTGGTTTAATCCAACACACAGTCCACCGCTGGACTGTGTGTTCAACATGTTATATCATTCGATTTTTATTATACTTAAATACGAATTAGTTATTTCCCTTTCTGCCTTAATTAAAAAGAAGAGATAATTGTCCGAGTCGGTGCTGAGGACCGGACTCGAACTCGTGACCTGTGATATAAACAAACACACAGTCCACCGCTGGACTGTGTGTCTAACTTGGTTATTATTCCGGTTAACAATATACTTAACATATATCTGTGGCGACTCCGGTTCAGTTAAACAAAAAAATGGTTTTTTATTAAGGCAGCGTATGTGAGACGGGAATCGAACTCGAGACCTTTGCATGTTTAACGTTTTATGTGCACACAGTCCACCGCTGGACTGTGTGTCTAACCCGATTATTATCCTGATTTTAATTAAACTTATATGATAACAATTCATCATCTTCTTCACTGAAAGAATAACCAGAAATCGGAAATCGACTGGTTCGAGTTTTATTCAAGTTTCATTATCGATTTACAGTCCATTAAGGTGAGATAAATGAGAAAAGAAAAAGGAATTGAGCGAAAAAGGTATACCGACTGGACCCTCTGTTTTTCCGGCAGAACTCCGGCGACAGCAATCAACTCCGGCGTCAGGTGTCTTGCAGCAGCGAGTCTCCGGAAAGCTTGGAAAGAGTATGGGTATCTCCGGGATAAGCTTCAGGGGCTCAGTGAGGTTCAGAAATAAGAAAGTCGGTTTTCCGGCGATGAGCAGGGAAATTCCGGCGAGTGGAATTACGCCGAGAAAAGCTGTGATTTTGAGCGAAAGTGTTTGTCGTGGGTTGTGGGTGAACTTATAGTGCAAATCGTTGAAGAATCTGGTCTGAATTCCGACTGTATTCGTTTATTTAAAATTTCCGGCGGTTTTGAAAAGTGTCGCGGACTCCAAACATCGGTTATAACCGATGTCTGGTTAATGGTTTACGTTATAACGTAAATCGTAGTTAAGACTCGCGAGTTTACCGGGATTCCGACGACTGAACTGATTGGGCGCCGGTTTTGAATTCGTAACGACACTTTATCAATTAAATGATTCTATTATATCACAAACAAAGTCCGCGGCGCAGTGGTTTGTGTGTTGAGAGATAAGTTGTTGAACTGACTCGGTACAGACCCGGGTTCGAAACCCGGCAGAGGCAATTCATTTTTATTTTGCGATTTTTGACAGTTTTTCAAAAACTAAATATATATTCCCGTACAATAATTGATTACGGATCGTTTAAAAATATTTTGGGCATTTAATTTGCAACGAAAATTTTGACTGACTGTTCGGTTGATAAACGGAGCGGGTTTGGTAAATCCGTTTTTGACGGATGTTACATGCGATCCCATTGAAGACATCTACACGAAGGATTTAGATTAGATGAGATTCTTTTATAATAGAGTTATGTCTGAATATTTATTATTATTATTATAATTCATACAAGGCACATAATCACATAAACACATAGGCACGTAATCACGTAAGCACATAAGCACGTAAGCACATAAGCACGTAAGCACATAAGCACATATTTGCACGTATTCACCTTCTAATAATAACAATGCCTAGCGCGTCACGAGATGCGAGATATAAGCGGTATATAATAGCGAGATAAGCGAGATAATACCGAGTATGAGGCACACGTCCTCATAGGCATAAGCGAGTTAAGCGATTAATTTGGTTGATGTATTAGTTAGCGTTTTAGATTTCGAGAGTTGTGCGAGTTGTGCATACATTCAATGGAGCGTATGCGATAAATCGAGAAATCGATGATATGATAAATCATCAAAGCGAGAAATCGAATAAAGAGAAAATTCTCAAAATTTTAACACATAAATATTAATAAACTCGATGATGCGTAAATCGACGATATAGGCTTAAATCAATTGGGAGTGTCCAGGGTTTTGAGACATTTGACACGCCAAAGTGATTCGTCTACCCTTTGCATTTGGACCCACGCTTTGGCCTAATAGATAAACGTTCTCACTGCAAGCGGCTAACGACGCTTACCCTTCCAGTTAATACGTGTTCCAAACCTTCGGCATAACCGAGACTTTGGTGAGATTGAAAACCGAACTGCGGAATTAGTTACTAAGATGCGGGTTTCACCCCTAACTTAGCAACATCATTTATGGCAAGTAGTTTAACATTTAAGTGAAAGATAGGTCAATCGGGTACTTAAACATGCTACTAGGTCGAATCATGGCAATCTACCTATTATCCTAAGTTATGGTGCTCTGATACCAATCTGTCACACCCTAACCGATGTGGAAACATCGGGGTTAGTGGCACTAGGCGACCAGATTGATTTCACGAGATGTTCCATAACAATCATTTAACATATCACAACCTCCTTAATATCCCATACTATTAAACGTAACATTTAAACAATTATTACAAAACGGAGACTTCTCATAAAATTCAACCGGGTGCGATTTCCCCTAGATTTCATACATAAGTTCCAAATCCAAAATACATAAACAAACTAACTAAACTAAGCAACATCCAAGCATCCACGCTAAATCCTCAACCTGTTACATACGTTAAAATACAAGTCAATACAATTAAGTAAAAGTGAGCATACGAGTTTGAATAATACTAGCATAGTCGAGAAAGCATTCGCGAGATAATCTAGCTACATATCATGATACACCGAAACATTTCACATAGATTAACATCTCATGCTAACTACCGTGAGAAGGCTTGCGCGTCCATACTAACTAGATCCCGTCGGGTGTAAGCCACACTATAGTACCATACTAGCTAAGGAGGCAAGTTAACGAAAATAGTCCTAGTCACATGTTTCTAGTATCACGTATTGAGCATATATAGTCAGATTATTCGCGTGTGATAAACAGTTTGATTTGTTATGTGATTTTGATATAGGAATGTATGTAACACCCAAAAGTGCATTAAAGAGAAAATGGGTCAAATTTACTCACTGTGGGTGCATTTTAGTTAGCTTAGAGATTCTGAGGAGAGTTGAGAAGAGCGTCGGATCAGCCTGCATATGCGAACGGAAGTGCATTCGTCTCCGAAAAGCTGAAACGGTTAAGTTTTGATAGGGCAGTAGCGAAGTTAGGGCGAACTTCTATGTAAACACACAAATTCGAGCGGACTTGTATGAAGTTTATTGAGTTGAAAGTTAAGTTCGAGCGAACTTTTAAGTTTCTTATGGAAACTTGACAAGTTCGGTCGAACTTGTGGGGTTTGATAAGAGAGGAGACAAGTCCGGCCGAACTTGTGAAGTTTCCTGAGAAACTTTGCAAGTTCGAGCGAGCATGAGGCTTCTGAAGTAAATGTTGGGCATTTCCACTCAAGTTCGGCCGAACGTGACCCTTAGAGGGCAGGTTCGAGCGAACTTGACTTCCCATGCTGTCAAAATAAGTGCAATCTCGAGCGAACTTGATGTTTTCGGGTCCAAAATCTTGCGTCTTCGCTTGGTTTACTGAGTAAATCGAGTGTTCATCCCTCCAACCCTGTGCTACTGAGCAAACTTGGGTCGGAGAGGTCTTTTAGAGCAGTTTTAGCCGTTTTACAAAAGTGTGGGCTAATCCGTGTGAACTCGGGGTTCGTTTGGGTTAGTCCGGCTTCTGTAAACCAACATAAACGTCCTTGTGCTTCCAGATCTGGGATCTTGAATGATAGATGCTTGGTTTCATATCAGAAAATGAATAAAACATCCTCAAAAGTCCGTATTTTGTGTCAAAATTGATATTTTTCAAAGGTTTTCTCAGATCTAGAACTTACAAGCCGAGATCTTCCAGATCTCGTGTTTGGGAAGCCTATGCTAACACCAAACGAACTCGTATTGTGTAGATCTAAGTTAAAAACAGAAGTTTGAAGAAAAAGATGAAGATTTTCGTAAAAGAATGGGTTTTTGATGAAAACGAAGGTAGATCCTTATGCAAAATCGTTGTAAACCTTTGTTGGTTGCTGAATAACGTTGTTGCAGTGAAATCGGGTTGATTCTTACTTAGAACATGAAGGTTTCGGGTTTTGAGCTTGGTATTTATAGGAGAAGGCAAAATGAGAGCTGATGGAGACCAAGTTCGGTCGAACTTGCATGAGATTCATGCAAGTTTGGGCGAACTTGCTAGATTTTCAAGGATGGATGGCTAAGTTCGGCCGAACTTGAGGGAAAACAAAGGATCCTTGTGTCTCAGGCAAGTTCGGGCTAACTTGTGGTAGTCAAGTTCGGCTGAACTTGGCCTGATGACCAAGTTTCGTTTGCCGATTTCGCGTTAGGTGTTCGTTTGGTTATTCGGTTCACATTAGATAGTTATATTAAGCGTTAAATTAAAGTGTTAAGCGTTATAGTTGATATAATAGTGCGATTTAGCGATTTGAGAGTGCGAGAGCCATGCGATAGCGAGCGTAAACATAACCACAAACACACATAACACATAAATAATATAAAACCACATAAACAATTGCGATTTGCGATGCGATAAGATTAGAGACACTATTTAATAAGCGATTAGATGCGAGATAACATAGAATACCATAATTAATTAACATAAACTTTTATTATTAACTGAATCTCGGGATTACAAAAGAAGTACAACGATAAAAACAAGGAAAAAGATAACAACGAATTTTCGAGTTGTTATAGTCTCACCTACTTTGGGAATTTCGTCCCGAAATTAGGTAGTAGCTGTAAAAAATAGATGCGGGTACTTGGCCTTCATATCACTTTCCAATTCCCAAGTGAACTCGGCGCCGCGTTTGCCTTCCCATCGGACCTTCACGATAGGGATGCGAGAGCGTCAGAGTTTCTTGGTCTCTCGGTCCATGATTTCTACAGGCTTTTCCACGAAATGGAGAGTCTTGTTGATTTGCAGATCTTCGAGAGGGACATGGAGATTTTCTTCGGCTAAGCATTTCTTGAGGTTAGACACGTGGAAAGTCGGATGTACATTATTGAGTTCTTCCGGTAATTCGAGACGATAGGCTACTTTACCGATTCTTTCCAGAATCTTAAAGGGTCCAACGTATCGAGGCGCTAGCTTTCCTTTCTTGCAGAAGCGGACCACTCCCTTCCAAGGCGCAACCTTTAGGAGAACGTGATCTCCCACTTCGAACTGATTTCAGAGGCATTCTTCGGTGTAATGAACGGATTTCAGAGGCATTCTTCGAACTATATAATAGTGAGATAAGCGAGATAATACCGAGTATGAGGCACACGTCCTCATAGGCTTAAGCGAGTTAAGCGATTAATTTGGTTGATGTATTAGTTAGCGTTTTAGATTTCGAGAGCTGTGCGAGTTGTGCATACATCGATGGAGCGTAAATGCGATAAATCGAGAAATCGATGATATGATAAATCATCAAAGCGAGAAATCGAATAAAGAGAAAATTCTCAAAATTTTAACACATAAATATTAATAAACTCGATGATGCGTAAATCGATGATATAGGCTTAAATCAATTGGAGTGTCCGGGGTTTTGAGACATTTGACACGCCAAAGTGATTCGTCTACCCTTTGCATTTGGACCCACGCTTTGGCCTAATAGATAAACGTTCTCACCGCAAGCAACTAACGACGCTTACCCTTCCAGTTAATACGTGTTCCAAACCATCGGCATAACCGAGACTTTGGTGAGATTGAAAACCGAAATGCGGAATTAGTTACTAAGATGCGGGTTTCACCCCTAACTTAGCAACATCATTCCTAGTTAGAAATGGAGATTTTCGTCGAGGTTTGGATGTCATTCCTAACTCAACGAAGATATCTCATGCGAGAGAATGCGAAGAATGAATGATCTCATCGAGAGTTCTCGGTTTTCACACCTATTCTCGACTTGATCACTCGTTTTGTGTGATGCGAGCGTTTCCAAGCGTGTATTATTGTATTAGCCTTAGGAAAGGCACATTTAAGCATTTATGGCAAGTAGTTTAACATTTAAGTGAAAGATAGGTCAAACAGGTACTTAAACATGCTACTAGGTCGAATCATGTCAATCTACCTATTATCCTAAGTTATGGTGCTCTCATACCAATCTATCACACCCCAACCGATGGCGGAAACATCGGGGTTAGTGGCACTAGGCGACCAGATTGATTTCACGAGATGTTCCATAACAATCATTTAACATATCACAACCTGCTTAATATCTCATACTATTAAACGTAACAGTTAAACAATTATTACAAAACGGAGATTTCTCATAAAATTAACCCGTAACATGATCATCGCTAGGCACAATAACCTGAAAAAAACCAACGTTTAAATGATAACGACACATCTAAAAACATTCTTAATAATAAGTAAATATATTTTTACCCATTTTTACCTCGTTCAGATTTGGCAACAACGGAGAGCGAGGCACAAAGAAACTAAAAAAAAACAACGGGTAAAAGGTAATGGTAAATTTAATGCTGAATATAAAAAATTAAATAAATACATACCTCGATGAGGTCTGGAAACAACGATTGATTATCTTGGGGACAAAAGCCAGACACGACCTCCTCCGCGTGATCATCATTTCTTCTCCCATCGTATGAATTGAGGACAACAGACCCCTCCTAATACAAACGGTGTGCTAAGTATTTCATAAACAAAACAAACAAAACAAGTAAAAAAAAGCTATACCACACTGCTTCCAGGTATAAACGTGCTTGTGTTTGTGTCGGACTACTCGCGGAAAAGATAATTAAGGTTGAACCAGGACATTGTTAAATATCGAATATAAAGAAAAGAACGACAAGAAAGTTTGCTTCTTCATCTTCATCATCCTCGTTTATAAAGGCAAAGTAGAAAGCAAAATTACAGAACAATACGGGTCGTATAGGCCTATACAACCCGTATATGGCTAACGTAATGCCCACGCCAATCACTTTCTATCATTGTTGAGTGATAGGAAGTAACCTCGTACAGAATACGGATCATATAAGCCTATATGATTCGTATATGGTTTGCATATGAACCCTATCTGTCAGAGTGTACAGACAACCTTTTACTAATATGCATCGTATACCTATACGATGCGTATTAGTAACGCAAGTGAAGACAGTGTCAGCCTTTGACTTCCTTGGAAATTGAATTTATCACGGGTCGTATAGGCCTATACGACCTGTATTGATGATGTCGATTTAATTTTGCAAGGTGTGCCAATAATACGACCATTATCATATATCTTAAAACGGAAAGTCGGTTATATTTAATCTTTTGATCATTTCTTTGTTTTTTTCTAACAAGTCGGTTATATTTAATCTTTTGATCATTTCTTTGCTTTTTTCTAACGTGACCCTTCAACTTCCTTTCAGTGTTCACTTCTCCCCTTTTTCTTTCTTTTTGTCAAAAAATTTGAAACTCAAAAACTGAAAATTCAGAACACCATCAAACATAATACTAGAGTGAAAATATTTTCGACAAATGGGACTCACCATTTTACATATACTAAATCATAACCTCGATGCTACCATAGCACCGATGAAAACTACGGCTTTGCCCTTGGTAAAACAAATTTACAATTCTATATCCATTTCAACAGTCGTTGTGTGCCGATTTGGAGGTGCAGTTTCCGGCTAAGCAGTTACGATATCCGCTGGTCCAAAGTAACTTTTACTTTTAAACCACTTTCGTCTCTTTCGTTTCGCCATAGATGAATCCGTTCAACAGCAGCTTCATCACGAAACCCGTCGCCATTGCCGCTTAATCAACTCGCCGGAAGTCTTTTTGGTTTATTTGGGTCGAACCAAGTTTAGATTTTCGAAACCACACCGAAAACCCTTTCCGATCTAACTGGACCCGAGGGCATGTAGATGGGAATTAGTTGTTAACACCTTGCCGAAACCCCAGATAGGATCGCCGGAAACCCAACCCGGTCCCATGAGCCTCACCCGATGGAAGCGGTGCCGATGGTGGGGTCTCCGGGTGGGTGAGAGATGTAGCGATGGTGAGCCTTTTTTTCCTTTATGCTTTAGCATAATCCTAATTCGAAAAACTTTGTGTATACTAATATTTAAGTAGTCAATACTTGATGAATTAACTCATGTCGTATGTATTGGCATATGCTTTAAACAAAACATTTGTGTCATGTAATTCTTAATTGAATATGTATGTGGGTTGGATATGTAAGTTTCATGGTTATGTCGAATAATGTCTTTGCATGAAACTATAGATGAATATCTTTTTTTCTTTTTTGCCATCCTATTATTTCTCTGTGTAATGCAATTATATATATAATATTTTAAAACCTAACCTACGCCAACTTGCGTTATTCACATATAATGTATATACGTGTGGGCGGTCATGGGGCAAAAGTAAAAGTGCACTAATTTTAACGTTGTTTAACAAATTTTGTGAAAATAACGATAAAAGAGGGGATGGTTAATCATGCATGCATGTGATGACGTTGATAGCTTAAAAAAAGAGGCTATATACATTAATCGGCATTTGTCTTAATTGTTGAGAGTTATATGTCTTATGTCCTAGACTTGATGCAAAACTATTATGGAGTCGAGGGTCTCACAGGTGGCAGCCTTTCTATTCCTATAGGGTATAATGTAAGGTCGTCTACATCTTACCATCCTAAGACCCTACCTTAGCTTTATTATTGGTGGAATAAACTGAGTATGATAATGATGATTTTAAAACCAAAGGTGTATCTTTGTTTCTTTTAATTAATTTATTAAACACTTTCATAATCAACATTCCACCGGAAAGCGCGGGTTATGACAACTCCTTATTAACAAAAACAAAAACAAGACATGCAGTCCTTAATCTTTTGCTATGTAGCCTCTTCCATCTTGTACTCCTAACGTGGGCCCTTGGCTTTAAATTGAAGCTTCAAGCCATTCTTACAATCATCTCCAATGGAACTGGTTAAAAAATTATCTCCCTCAACTACGTAGACTTGATTCCATCCACAAGCAGGAAGTGACCATATCGGTTTATCAAAATTACAATTATCGAACGAGGCTTGGTCCGGTAGTGATACTACGTTATGTTTTCCTTTTTGAAAATTGAAAACTACATCAACCATATAGTTTAATTAGTTACAAGACTGATAAAAAAAACAACAAATCAAATCATGTATAATGATGGATAAGAATTTACTAAGGTCGTCATTATGATGGAATTCCTTCCCGCTTAGCCAAGCTTGGTAATCAACACCTAACTCCCAACCTTTATCATCTCCAACTGTAAATGTAGCAGCTCGAACCCATGTAGCTTGAGCCACAATTGTTGCTATGAGGATGAAGATGCACAAAAATTTTTTAGCCATTTTGGTTATTGTTGCATTCTAGGATATAACTTCTACTTCTAATTTATAGAAAATAATTGCATGCTACAAATTCTCTTAACCCTGAGAATTGTTGGTTAATGACTACAAATATTCTAAATCATCCATCTTTCATTACTAAATAATATATACATGATTCTATCCTTACAAACTAAAATCAGTAATAACAAACCAATTTAAATCACTAGTTATCTACTAAAAAGGGAAAATAACAATGCTTGTGAATTAAAAGAATAAATGTTTTAGAAAAGCAAAAATGATTTTGACAAAACACAAAAGACCTCTTTGTTGATCTTTAAACTTTAGTGGTAGTGCACAAAATATAAAAATAAAAAAATATACTTTAGCTAAATTTGATCTTTAATATATAAAATGTTATTAAAAAATAAAATAAATACTTAAAAATAATTAATCACTATTCATGGTAGTTGCACTTTGACGTCGCGACACAAATTGATTGGTACTTAGTATAGCAACCAAAAGAAAAAATTTTAAAAATACAAATGTGATATGCCCAAAGGAATAGCACGTATGTTTTACATAGATTGAAAATAATAAAATTGAATATCAGTTATAGTTTAGATAGTAGCGATACCGTAAACATATTCACCGGCTCATTACTAGTACTCGCTATAGCTTACAATAGAAAACATTTTATTATTGAATAAAAAATCACTTTGAACATTATTCGGTTGGAATTGAAATGAAATTCATACGAAAATTCATGAAAGGGAATACAGTATACAATTTATCATATATTTTTGCTGATGTTGCAAAATCATGTGCTTTTCTTCTTTATTTATTTATGTTGCAAAGTTATGTGAGCAAAAAGAAAAAAAATAAGAACACTAGTGGTCGGAACAGAAACAAAAATACTATCCGATAGCTTTTAACTTTTTCTTTATTAATAATAAAAAAATAATTATATTTTTGATACTACAACTTCACTTTTTAGTTATTATCATATATCTTAAAACACAAAGTGGTTATATTTACTCTTTTGGTCCTTTCTTTGCTTTTTCTAACGTCACCCTTCAACTTCCTTTCATTGTTCACTTCTCTCCTCTTTCTTTCTTTTTGTCAAAAAATATGAAACTCAAAAATTGAAAACTCAAAACACCATCAAACATAATCCTAGAGTGAAAAACTTTTCGGAAAATGGGTCTCACCATTTTATATACTAAATCATAACCTCGATGCTACCATAGCACCGACAAAATCCTACGGTTTTGCCCTTGGTAAAACAAATTTACAATTCTATTGTCACACCCCAACCGATGGCGTAAACATTATGGTTAGTGGCACTAGGCGACCAGATTGATTTCACGAGATGTTCCATAACAATCATTTAACATATCACAACCTGCTTAATATCCCATACTATTAAACGTAACATTTAAACAATTATTACAAAACGGAGATTTCTCATAAAATTCAACCGGATTCGATTTCCCCTAGATTTCATACATAAGTTCCAAATCCAAAATACATAAACAAACAAACTAAACTAAGCAACATCCAAGCATCCACGCTAAATTCTCAACCTGTTACATACGTTAAAATACAAGTCAATACAATTAAGTAAAGGTGAGCATACGAGTTTGAATAATACTAGCATAGTCGAGAAAGCGTTCGCGAGATAATCTAGCTACACATCATGATACACCGAAAAATTTCACACAGATAAACATAGGCTTATTTCTCATGCTAACTACCGTGTGAAAGCTTGCGCGTCCATCCTAACTAGACCCCGTCGGGTGTAAGCCACACTATAGTACCATACTAGCTAAGGAGGCAAGTTAACGAAATAAGTCCTAGTCACATGTTTCTAGTATCATGTATTGAGCATATATAGTCAGATTATTCGCGTGTGATAAACAGTTTGATTTGTGATGTGATTTTGATATAGGAACGTATGTAACACCCAAAAGTGCATTAAAGCGAAAATGGGTCAAGTATACTCACTGTGGGTGCGTTTTAGTTAGCTTAGAGATTCTGAGGAGAGTTGAGAAGAGCGCCGGATCAGCCTGCATATGCGAACGGAAGTGCATCAGTCTCCGAAAAGCTGAAACGGTTAAGTTTTGATAGGTCAGTAGCGAAGTTCAGGCGAATTTCTGTGTAAACACACAAGTTCGAGCGGACTTGTATGAAGTTTATTGAGTTGAAAGTTAAGTTCGGGCGAACTTGTAAGTTTCTTATGGAAACTCGAACTTGTGGGGTTTGATAAGAGAGGAGACAAGTTCGGTCGAACTTGTGAAGTTTCCTAAGAAACTTTGCAAGTTCGAGCGAACTTGAGGCTTCTGAAGTAAATCTTGGGCATTTCCACTCAAGTTCGGCCGAACTTGACCCTTAGAGGGCAAGTTCGAGCGAACTTGACTTCCCATGCTGTCAAAATCAGTGCAATCTCGAGCGAACTTGATGTTTTCGGGTCCAAAATCTTGCGTCTTCGCGTCGTTTGCTGAGTAAATCGAGTGTTCATCCCTCCAACCCTGTGCTACGTAGCAAACTTGGGTCGGAGAGGTCTTTTAGAGCAGTTTTAGCCGTTTTACAAAAGCGTGGGCTAATCCGGGTGAACTCGGGGTTCGTTTGGGTTAGTCCGGCTTGTGTAAATCAACATAAACGTCCTTGTGCTTCCAGATCTGGGATCTTGAATGATAGATGCTTTGTTTCATATCAGAAAATGAACAAAACATCCTCAAAAGTCTGTATTTCGTGTCAAAATCGATATTTATCAAAGATTTTCTCAGACCTAGAACTTACAAGCCGAGATCTTGTAGATCTCGTGTTTGGGAAGCCTCTGCTAACACCAAACGAACTCGTATTTTGTAGATCTAAGTTAAAAACAGAAGTTTTGAAGAAAAAGATGAAGATTTTCGTAAAAGAATGGGTTTTTGATGAAAACGAAGGTAGATCCTTGTGCAAAATCGTTGTAAACCTTTGTTGGTTGCTGAATAACGTTGTTGCAGTGAAATTGGGTTGATTCTTACTTAGAACTTGAAGGTTTCGGGTTTTGAGAGCTCTGGGCGAACATGCTGCAAGTTTAAATGAGAGGGATGAGCTTGGTATATTTATAGGAGAAGGCAAAATGAGAGCTGATGGAGACCAAGTTCGGTCGAACTTGCATGAGATTGCTAGATTTTCAAGGATGGATGGCTAAGTTTGGCCGAACTTGTACATGTATGTACAAGTTCGAGCGAACTTGAGGGAAAACAAAGGATCCTTGTGTCTCAGGCAAGATCGGGCGAACTTGTGGTAGTCAAGTTCGGCCGTACTTAGCCTGATGACCAAGTTTCGTTTGCCGATTTCGCGTTAGGTGTTCGTTTGGTTATTCGGTTCACATTAGATAGTTATATTAAGTGTTAAATTAAAGCGTTAAGCGTTATAGTTGATATAATAGTGCGATTTAGCGATTCGAGAGTGCGAGAGAGATGCGATAGCGAGCGTAAACATAACCACAAACACACGTAACACATAAATAATATAAAACCACATAAACAATTGCGATTTGCGATGCGATGAGATTAGTGACGCGATTTAATAAGCGATTAGATGCGACATAACATACAATACATAATTAATTAACATAAACTTTTATTATTAACCGAATCTCGGGATTACAAAAGAAGTACAGCGATAAAAACAAGGAAAAAGATAACAACGAATTTTCGAGTTGTTACAGTCTCTCCTACTTTAGGGAATTTTGTCCTAAAATTAGGTAGTAGCTGTAACAATAGATGCGGGTACTTGGCCTTCATATCACTTTCCAATTCCCAAGTGAACTCGGCGCCGCGTTTGCCTTCCCATCGGACCTTCACGATAGGATGCGAGAGCGTCGGAGTTTCTTGGTCTCTCGGTCCATGATTTCCACAGGCTTTTCCACGAAATGGAGAGTCTCGTTGATTTGCAGATCTTCAAGAGGGACATGCAGATTTTCTTCGGCTATGCATTTCTTGAGGTTAGATACGTGGAAAGTCGGATGTACATTATTGAGTTCTTCCAGTAATTCGATACAATAGGCTACTTTACCGATTCTTTCTAGAATCTTAAAGGGTCCAATGTATCGAGGCGTTATCTTTCCTTTCTTGCCGAAGCGGACCATTCCCTTCCATGCAGGGGCTTGCGGCGTTTATCGGCATAACTCTTTTGACGACTCCAAGCTTTCAATAGATTGTCTCTGATTTGGAGGATCTTGTCCGTCGTTTCTTGAATTAGCTCGGGACCGGTGATTTGTGTTTCTCAGATCTCGTGCCATGCAATAGGCGATCGGCATTTTCTTCCATACAGTGCCTCAAAAGGAGCCATTTGAATGCTGGTATGATAACTATTATTGTACGAGAATTCGATTAAAGGTAAATGCGTATCCCAGTTACCACCAAAATCTATGATGCACACACGAAGCATGTCTTCGAGGGTGCGGATCGTTCGTTCAGTCTGACCGTCGGTTTGAGGGTGAAAAGCGGTACTGAGATTGAGAGTAGTACCGAGAGCGGATTGAAAAGTCTCCCAGAGACACGAGGTAAAACGACCGTCTCGGTCAGAGATGATGTCACGAGGCGTCCCGTGTCGACATATAACTTCGTCGGTATAGATTCGGGCTAACTGTTCGACCTTAAAGTCTTCTCGTATAGCAATAAAGTGCGCTGATTTGGTAAGACGATCAACGATAACCCAAATGCTATCGTGACCGGATGAAGTACGCAGAAGTTTAGTAACGAAGTCCATAGCTATACTCTCCCATTTCCACATCGGGATTTTGGGTTGTTTGAGTAAGTCAGAGGGCCTTTGATGTTCAGCTTTAACTTTCGAACAAGTTAAGCATTTTGAGACGTACAAGGCGATATCCTTTTTCATGCCCGGCCACCATTACTTAGGACGAAGGTCCTGGTACATCTTGTCGGCACCCGGGTGAATGGAATATCGAGATTTATGAGCTTCGGTCATTACAATTCACGAAGATTGTCACGAGTAGGAATCCATGTACGATTGATAGTAATAAATACCATAAGATTTAGATACAAGCTGAGTTTCGGCACCACATTTCATTTCTTCTTCCAAAGTATTCTCGTTGAAAAAGGCGAATTGAGCGGCACGGATGAGGGTTTCAAGTTTAGCACAAGCTTGAGAGTCACGAATACCATATACATAGCTTCGTCGACTTAGAGCATCGGCGACGACGTTTGCTTTGCCAGGATGGTAGCGTATCTCACAATTGTATTTGTTGAAAAGTTCAACCCATCGACGTTGTCGCATGTTTATTTCTTTTTTATTAAAGATATGTTGTAAGCTCTTATGGTCGGTGAAGCCCGTACACTTAGTACCGTAAAGGTAGTGTCGCCATATCTTCAATGCAAAAACAACTGCACCGAGTTCAAGATCGTGGGTTGTGTAATTCTTCTCGTGGATCTTGAGTTGTCGAGACGCATACGTGATAACCTTGTCTCGTTGCATGAGAACACAACAAAGACCAAAATTAGAGGCATCGCAGTAAACAACGGAATCGTCGTTTCCGTCGGGTAAAGCGAGAACGGGAGCATTGCATAGCATATGCTTGAGAGTTTGAAAAGCGTCCTCTTGATTAGAATCCCAAACAAAAGGTTTGTCTTTATGAGTCAAAGCGGTAAGAGGAACGGAGATTTTTGAGAAGTCGGCGATGAATCGACGGTAATAAACCGCCAATCCGAGAAATGAACGGATTTCGGAGGCATTCTTCGGTGTAATCCAACTCTTGACGGCTTCAATCTTTGCAGGGTCGACGTGAATTCCTTGACTATTAACGATGTGGCCGAGAAATTGGACTTCTTCGAGCCAGAATTCACATTTAGAGAACTTAGCATAAAGGCGATTTCCTTGAAGAAGTTCGAGGACTAAACAGAGATGACGCGCGTGTTCGTCTCTCGACTTCGAATAGATAAGGATATCATCGATGAAAACAATAACGAAACGATCTAAGAAAGCTTTACACATACGGTTCATCAACTGCAACATCTATGGCCACTTTACAGTCATCTGCAGTAGTGGTACTTGTCAGCCAGCTCCTCAGGCTCCAACTGCTCCAGCTTTACCTGCTCCTCCTCAAGCCAACCAGCAGCAAGCTCCCAAGGCACGAGTGTGCTTCGTGTGTGGTGATCCGAACCACTTTGCAAATGTTTGCCCAAACCGCACTGTGAAACAAGAGCCGCAGCAGCAGCAGCCACCACCGCAGCCTCAGCAGCAACAACAAGCTGCGCGTGGAAGAGCCTTCAATCTCAATCATCGTCAGGCTCAGAATGACAACAATGTTGTTAATGGTACGTTTCTCGTTAATGGTATTTATGCTTCATGTTTATTTGATACTGGTGCCGATAATTGTTTTATATCTTTAGAATTCGAAAAGGTTTTAAAATGTAAGCGCGCTAAACTCCCAAAGACTTTCGATGTGGAAATCGCCACCGGAAGAACCGTTACCGTTAATTCCGTCTTACGTAGTTGTAATCTCGATCTCAACAACCATGTCTTCTCGATCAATCTCATACCTATGCAGTTAGGTAGCTTCGATATCATAGTAGGTATGGATTTTCTTCGTGAGAACCATGCTGAAGTTGTATGCTTCGATAAAATGATTCGCTTCCCTCTCCCTAATGGTGATCAACTTCATGTTTATGATGAAACTCCCTCAAAGAAGTTGATGCTTCTATCATGTACTCGAGCACACAAATGCTTGCAAAAGCGATATGTTGCTTCCTCGCTCATATCGTGAACCCGGAGAAAGAAAAGAAGACTTATAAAGATGTTCCCGTTGTTTGTGAATTTCCTAAAGTCTTTCTCGACGATTTACCCGCTTTACCCCCTACTCGAGATGTTGAATTCCGTATCTATTTGATTCCAGGCGCTACTCCCGTTGCTAAAGCTCCTTATCGCCTCGCACCATCCGAAATGTGCGAGCTATCAAGCCAACTTCAAGAGCTTCTTGATAAAGGTTTCATACGCCCAAGCACTTCGCCATGGGGCGCTCCTATCCTTTTCGTGAAAAAGAAGGACGGATCGTTCCGTATGTGCATCGATTATCGTGAACTTAACAAAATCACGATAAAGAATCGTTATCCTCTTCCTCGTATCGACGATTTGTTTGATCAGCTTCAAGGTGCTACTTGTTTTTCCAAGATCGATCTTCGTTCCGGTTATCATCAATTACGCGTGTTGGAAGAAGATATTCCGAAAACCGCCTTTCGTACCCGTTATGGCCATTTCGCACTTAGGGCACATAGGGTGCGGACAAGTGTACGAACGCTTTGCTGGTAGTGCGTTTGGTGCTGCTGACTGGAGTGGCTGAGGGTTCACTGGAGCAGTAAGGGCAAAGTTCTTGC
Organism: Scalesia atractyloides; assembly: GCA_947069175.1. Lineage (NCBI taxonomy): Eukaryota > Viridiplantae > Streptophyta > Magnoliopsida > Asterales > Asteraceae > Scalesia > Scalesia atractyloides. The sequence continues at coordinate 62,537,902 of CAMTDV010000010.1, read as the reverse complement.
TCGGGTTTTCCCTTTTGCGACCACGGAGACTGTTCTTTGGCTCTCGGGGCTGTTCGGTAGTAGGAGCTGCTAATTCGGTGATTGCCTGATTTGCGACCTTGCTGCTTTTAAAGTAACCAGACTGAACTCGTTTGTCATTAATGTCGGCGGCTAGCTGGTAGGTCTCCTCGATAGTAGCAGGGCATGCTGCTTGAACAAAGTCAGCGACGCAATCGGGGAGAGCATTGAGGTATTTCTTGATTGCTTTCTCGGTCGTATCCACTTGACCGGGACAGATGATGCTCAACTGTTTGGAGCGAGCGGTGAGACCAACGTTATCGGGACCATCTTGCTTGATATTCCAGAATTCGTTCTCTAACTTCTGGATCTCATAGGGAGGACAGAATTCCTTGATCATAATTTCCTTAAGTTCCTCCCAAGTGAGTCCGTAAGCTTCGTCGTTCCCACGCCTCTTGCGCTCTGTTGTCCACCAGTCGAGAGCCCTTGATTGAAACATGCCGGTAGCGTTGACAGTGCGCAGAGCCTCGAGACATCCACTCTGGCGGAATGTGACCTCGATAGAGTCAAACCAGTGGAACATGGCACTAGGCCCTTCGGTTCCTGAGAAAGTAAGCTGTCCACATTCTTTAAACTGCTTAAAACTGAAGTAGGGTTTCGGGGAATCTCCCTTGGAGTCCACAGACGAGCTTGCTGCTCACAGCATGGATTTCTAAGACAATTTGCAGGATGACTTTAGCTATCTCCTTGGCTACCATTGTAGCGATACGCTTGTCGGGGTTGCTGCGCTGGAGATTCCTATGGGTGTGCGATCCCATTGAAGACATCTACACGAAGGATTTAGATTAGATGAGATTCGATTATAATAGAGTTATGTCTGAATATTTATTATTATTATTATTATAATTCATACAAGGCACATAATCACATAAACACTTAGGCACGTAATCACGTAAGCACATAAGCACGTAAGCACATAAGCAAGTAAGCTCGTAAGCACATAAGCACATATTTGCACGTATTCACCTTCTAATAATAACAATGCGTAGCGCGTTACGAGATGCGAGATATAAGCGATATATAATAGCGAGATAAGCGAGATAATACCGAGTATAAGGCACACGTCCTCATAGGCGTAAGCGAGTTAAGCGATTAATTTGGTTGATGTATTACTTAGCGTTTTAGATTTCGAGACCTGTGCGAGTTGTGCATACATCAATGGAGCGTAAATGCGATAAATCGAGAAATCGATGATATGATAAATTATCAAAGCGAGAAATCGAATAAAGAGAAAATTCTCAAAATTTTAACACATAAATATTAATAAACTCGATGATGCGTAAATCGATGATATAGGCTTAAATCAATTGGGAGTGTCCGGGGGTTTGAGACATTTGACACGCCAAAGTGATTCGTCTACCCTTTGCATTTGGACCCACGCTTTGGCCTAATAGATAACGTTCTCACCGCAAGCAACTAACGACGCTTACCCTTCCAGTTAATACGTGTTCCAAACCATCGGCATTACCGAGACTTTGGTGAGATTGAAAACCGAACTGCGGAATTAGTTACTAAGATGCGGGTTTCACCCCTAACTTAGCAACATCATTCCTAGATAGAAATGGAGATTTTCGTCGAGGTTTGGATGTCACTCCTAACTCAACGAAGATATCTCATGCGAGAGAATGCGCGGAGTGAATGATCTCATCGAGAGTTCTCGGTTTTCACACCTATTCTCGACTTGATCACTCGTTTTGAGTGATGCGAGCGTTTCTAATCGTGTATTATTGTATTAGCCTTAGGAAAGGCACATTTAAGCATTTATGGCAAGTAGTTTAACATTTAAGTGAAAGATAGGTCAAACAGGTACTTAAACATGCTACTAGGTCGAATCATGGCAATCTACCTATTATCCTAAGCTATGGTGCTCTCATACCAATCTGTCACACCCCAACCGATGGCGGAAACATCGGGGTTAGTGGCACTAGGCGACCAGATTGATTTCACGAGATGTTCCATAACAATCATTTAACATATCACAACCTGCTTAATATCTCATACTATTAAACGTAACATTTAAACAATTATTACAACACGGAGATTTCTCGTAAAATTAACTCGTAACATGATCATCGCTAGGCACAATAACCTGAAAAAAACCAATGTTTAAATGATAACGACACATCTAAAAACATTCTTAATAATAAGTAAATATATTTTTACCTCGTTCAGATCTGACAACTACGGAGCACAAAGAAACTAAAAAAAATAACGGGTAAAAGGTAATGGTAAATTTAATGCTGAATATAAAAAATTAAATAAATACATACCTCGATGAGGTCTGGAAACAACGATTGATTATCTTGGGGACAAAAGCCAGACACGGCTTCCTCCGCGTGATCATCATTTCTTCTCCCATCGTATGAATTGGGGACAACAGACCCCTCCTAATACAAACGGTGTGCTAAGTATTTCATAAACAAAACAAACAAAACAAGTAAAAAAAGCTATACCACACTGCTTCCAGGTATAAACGTGCTCGTGTTTGTGTCAGACTACTCGCGGAAAAGATAATTAAGGTTGATCCAGGACATTGTTAAATATCGAATATAAAGAAAAGAACGACAAGAAAGTTTGCTTCTTCATCTTCATCATCCTCGTTTATAAAGGCAAAGTAGACAGCAAAATTACAGAACAATACGGGTCGTATAGGCCTATACAACCCGTATATGGCTAACGTAATGCCCACGTCAATCACTTTCTATCATTGTTGAGTGATAGAAAGTAACCTCGTACAGAATACGGATCATATAAGCCTATATGATTCGTATATGGTTTGCACATGAACCCTATCTGTCAGAGTGTACAGACAACCTTTTACTAATACGCATCGTATACCTATACGATGCGTATTAGTAACGCAAGTGAAGACAGTGTCAGCCTTTGACCTCCTTGGAAATTGAATTTATCACAGTCGTGTAGGCCTGCCGATACGACCCGTATTGATGATGTCGATTTAATTTTGCAAGGTGTGCCAATAGTAATACCATTATCATATATCTTAAAACGGAAAGTCGGTTATATTTAATCTTTTGATCATTTCTTTGCTTTTTTCTAACGTGACCCTTCAACTTCCTTTCAGTGTTCACTTCTCCCCTTTTTCTTTCTTTTTGTCAAAAAATTTGAAACTCAAAAACTGAAAATTCAGAACACCATCAAACATAATACTAGAGTGAAAATATTTTCGACAAATGGGTCTCCCCATTTTACATATACTAAATCATAACCTCGATGCTACCATAGCACCGATGAAAACTACGGCTTTGCCCTTGGTAAAACAAATTTACAATTCTATATCCATTTCAACAGTCGTTGTGTGCCGATTTGGAGGTGCAGTTTCGGCTAAGCAGTTACGATATCCGCTGGTCCAAAGTAACTTTTACTTTTAAACCACTTTCGTCTCTTTCGTTTCGCCATAGATGAATCCGTTCAATAGCAGCTTCATGATAAAACCCTTCGCCATTGCCGCTTAATCAACTCGCCGGAAGTCTTTTTGGCTTATTTGGGGCGAACCAAGTTTAGATTTTCGAAACCACACCGAAAACCCTTTCCGATCTAACTGGACCCGAGGGCATGTAGATGGGAATTAGTTGTTAACACCTTGACGAAACCCCAGATAGGATCGCCGGAAACCCAACCCGGTCCCATGAGCCTCACCTGATGGAAGCGGTGCCGATGGTGGGGTCTCCGGGTGGGTGAGAGATGTAGCGATGGTGAGCCTTTTTTTCCTTTATGCTTTAGCATAATCCTAATTCGAAAAACTTTGTGTATACTAATATTTAAGTAGTCAATACTTGATGAATTAACTCATGTCGTATGTATTGGCATATGCTTTAAACAAAACATTTGTGTCATGTAATTCTTAATTGAATATGTATGTTGGTTGGATATGTAAGTTTCATGGTTATGTCGAATAATGTCTTTGCATGAAACCATGGATGAATATCTTTTTTTCTTTTTTGCCATTCTATTATTTCTCTGTGTAATGCAATTATATAAATAATATTTTAAAACCTAACCTACGCCAGCTTGCGTTATTCACATATAATGTATATACGTGTGGGCACTCATGGGGCAAAAGTAAAAGTGCACTAATTTTAACGTTGTTTAACAAATTTTGTGAAAATAACGATAAAAGAGGGGATGGTTAATCATGCATGTGATGACGTTGATAGCTTAAAAAAAGAGGCTATATACATTAATCGTCATTTGTCTTAATTGTTGAGTGTTATGTGTCTTATGTCCTAGGCTTGATGCAAAGCTATTACGGAGTCGAGGGTCTCACAGGTGGCAGCCTTTCTATTCCTATGGGGTATAATGTAAGGTCGTCTACATCTTATCATCCTAAGACCCTACCTTAGCTTTATTATTGGTGGAATAAACTGAGTATGATAATGATGATTTTAAAACCAAACGTGTATCTTTGTTTCTTTTAATTAATTTATTAAACACTTTAATAATCAACATTCCACCGGAACGCGCGGATTATAACAACTCCTTATTAACAAAAACAAAAACAAGACATGCAGTCCTTAATCTTTTGCTATGTAGCCACTTCCATCTTGTACTCCTAACGTGGGCCCTTGGCTTTAAATTGAAGCTTCAAGCCATTCTTACAATCATCTCCAATGGAACTGGTTAAAAAATTATCTCCCTCAACTACGTAGACTTGATTCCATCCACAAGCAGGAAGTGACCATATCGGTTTATCAAAATTACAATTATCGAATGAAGCTTGATCCGGTAGTGATACTACGTTATGTTTTCCTTTTTGAAAATTGAAAACTACATCAACCATATAGTTTAATTAGTTACAAGACTGAAAAAAAAAACAACAAATCAAATCATGTATAATGATGGATAAGAATTTACTAAGGTCGTCATTATGATGGAATTCCTTCCCGCTTAGCCAAGCTTGGTAATCAACACCTAACTCCCAACCTTTATCATCTCCAACTGTAAATGTAGCAGCTCGAACCCATGTAGCTTGAGCCACAATTGTTGCTATGAGGATGAAGATGCACAAAATTTTTTTAGCCATTTTGGTTATTGTTGCATTCTAGGATATAACTTCTACTTCTAATTTATAGAAAATAATTGCATGCTACAAATTCTCTGAACCCTGAGAATTGTTGGTTAATGACTACAAATATTCTAAATCATCCATCTTTCATTACTAAATTTAATATATACATGATTCTATCCTTACAAACTAAAATCAGTAATAACAAACCAATTTAAATCACTAGTTATCTACTAAAAAGGGAAAATAACAATGCTTGTGAATTAAAAGAAAAAATGTTTTAAAAAAGCAAAAATGATTTTTTACAAAACACAAAAGACCTCTTTGTTGATCTTTAAACTTTAGTGGTAGTGCACAAAATATAAAACTAAAAAAATATACTTTAGCTAAATTTGATCTTTAATATATAAAATGTTATTAAAAAATAAAATAAATACTTAAACATAATTAATCACTATTCATGGTAGTTGCACTTTGACGTCGCGACACAAATTGGTTGGTACTTAGTATAGCAACCAAAAGAAAAAATTTCAAAAAATACAAATGTGATATGCCCAAAGGAATAGCACGTATGTTTTACATAGATTGAAAATAATAAAATTGAATATAGGTTATAGTTTAGATAGTAGCGATACCGTAAACATATTCACCGGCCCATTACTAGTACTCGCTATAGCTTACAATAGAAAACATTTTATTATTGAATAAAAAATCACTTTGAACATTATTCGGCTTGAATTGAAATGAAATTCATACGAAAATTCATGAAAGGGAATACAGTATACAATTTATCATATATTTTTGCTGATGTTGCAAAATCATGTGCTTTTCTTCTTTATTTATTTATGTTGCAAAGTTATGTGAGCAAAAAGAAAAAAAGTAAGAACACTAGTGGTCGGAACAGAAACAAAAATACTATCCGATAGCTTTTAACTTTTTCTTTATTAATAATAAAAAAAATAATTATATTTTTGATACTACAACTTCACTTTTTAGTTATTATCATATATCTTAAAACACAAAGTGGTTATATTTACTCTTTTGGTCCTTTCTTTGCTTTTTCTAACGTCACCCTTCAACTTCCTTTCAATGTTCACTTCTCTCCTCTTTCTTTCTTTTTGTCAAAAAATATGAAACTCAAAAACTGAAAACTCAAAACACCATCAAACATAATCCTAGAGTGAAAAACTTTTGGGAAAATGGGTCTCACCATTTTATATATACTAAATCATAACCTCGATGCTACCATATCACCGACAAAATCCTACGGTTTTGCCCTTGGTAAAACAAATTTACAATTCGATTGTCACACCCCAACCGATAGCGGAAACATCAGGGTTAGTGGCACTAGGCGACCAGATTGATTTCACGAGATGTTCCATAACAATCATTAAACATATCACAACCTGCTTAATATCCCATACTATTAAACGTAACATTTAAACAATTATTACAAAACGGAGATTTCTCATAAAATTCAACCGGGTTCGATTTCCCCTAGATTTCATACATAAGTTCCAAACCCAAAATACATAAACAAACTAACTAAACAAACAAACTAAACTAAGCAACATCCAAGCATCCACGCTAAATCCTCAACCTGTTACATACGTTAAAATACAAGTCAATACAATTAAGTAAAGGTGAGCATACGAGTTTGAATAATACTAGCATAGTCGAGAAAGCGTTCGCGAGATAATCTAGCTACATATCATGATACACCGAAACATTTCACACAGATTAACATAGGCTTAGTTCTCATGCTAACTACCATGAGAAGGCTTGCGCGTCCATCCTAACTAGACCCTGTCGGGTGTAAGCCACACTATAGTACCATACTAGCTAAGGAGGCAAGTTAACGAAAATAAGTCCTAGTCACATGTTTCTAGTATCACGTATTGAGCATATATAGTCAGATTATTCGCGTGTAATTAACAGTTTGATTTGTGATGTGATTTTGATATAGGAACGTATGTAACACACAAAAGTGCATTAAAGCGAAAATGGGTCAAGTATACTCACTGTGGGTGCGTTTTAGTTAGCTTAGAGATTCTAAGGAGAGTTGAGAAGAGCGCCGGATCAGCCTGCATACGCGAACGGAAGTGCATTCCGAAAAGCTGAAACGGTTAAGTTTTGATAGCGCAGTAGCGAAGTTCGGGCGAACTTTTGTGTAAACACAAAAGTTCGAGCGAACTTGTATGAAGTTTAATGAGTTGAAAGTTAAGTTCGGGCGAACTTGTAAGTTTCTTATGGAAACTTGACAAGTTCGGTCGAACTTGTGGGGTTTGATAAGAGAGGAGACAAGTTCGGCCGAACTTGTGAAGTTTGGCCGAACTTGTGAAGTTTCCTGAGAAACTTTGCAAGTTCGAGCGAACTTGAGGCTTCTGAAGTAAATCTTGGGCATTTCCACTCAAGTTCGGCCAAACTTGACCCTTAGAGGGCAAGTTCGAGCGAACTTGACTTCCCATGATGTCAAAATCTGTGCAATCTCGAGCGAACTTGATGTTTTCGGGTCCAAAATCTTGCGTTTTCGTGTCGTTTGCTGAGTAAATCGAGTGTTCATCCCTCCAACCCTGTGCTACTGAACAAACTTGGGTTGGAAAGGTCTTTTAGAGCAGTTTTAGCCGTTTTACAAAAGCGTGGGCTAATCCGGGTGAACTCGGGGTTCGTTTGGGTTAGTCCGGCTTGTGTAAACCAACATAAACGTCCTTGTGCTTCCAGATCTGGGATCTTGAATGATAGATGTTTCGTTTCATATCAGAAAATGAACAAAACATCCTCAAAAGTCCGTATTTTGTGTCAAAATCGATATTTATCAAAGGTTTTCTCAGATCTAGAATTTACAAGACGAGATCTTGCAGATCTCGTGTTTGGGAAGCCTCTGCTAACGCCAAACGAACTCGTATTGTGTAGATCTAAGTTAAAAACAGAAGTTTTGAAGAAAAAGATGAAGATTTTCTTAAAAGAATGGGTTTTTGATGAAAACGAAGGTAGATCCTTGTGCAAAATCGTTGTAAACCTTTGTTGGTTGCTGAATAACATTGTTGCAGTGAAATCGGGTTGATTCTTACTAAGAACATGAAGGTTTCGGGTTTTGAGAGCTCTGGGCGAACTTGCAGCAAGTTCAAATGAGAGGGATGAGCTTGGTATTTATAGGAGAAGGCAAAATGAGAGCTGATGGAGACCAAGTTCGGTCGAACTTGCATGAGATTCATGCAAGTTTGGGCGAACTTGCTAGATTTTCAAGGATGGATGGCTAAGTTCGGCCGAACTTGTACATGTATGGACAAGTTCGAGCGAACTTGAGGGAAAACAAAGGATCCTTGTGTCTCAGGCAAGTTCGGGCTAACTTGTGGTAGTCAAGTTCGGCTGAACTTGGCCTGATGACCAAGTTTCGTTTGCCGATTTCGCGATAGGTGTTCGTTTGGTTATTCGGTTCACATTAGATAGTTATATTAAGCGTTAAATTAAAGTGTTAAGCGTTATAGTTGATATAATAGTGCGATTTAGCGATTTGAGAGTGCGAGAGCCATGCGATAGCGAGCGTAAACATAACCACAAACACATATAACACATAAATAATATAAAACCACATAAACAATTGCGATTTGCGATGCGATAAGAATAGCGACGCGATTTAATAAGCGATTAGATGCGACATAACATACAATACATAATTAATTAACATAAACTTTTATTATTAACCGAATCTCAGGATTACAAAAGAAGTACAACGATAAAAACAAGGAAAAAGATAACAACGAATTTTCGAGTTGTTACATCTATATCCATTTCAACAGTCGCTGTGTGCCGATTTGAAGGTGCAGTTTCCGACGAAGCAGTTTCGATTTCCGGCGGTCAAAAGTAACTGTGACTTTTACACCACTTCCGTCTCTTTCGTGTCGCCAAAGATGAATCGGTTCAACGTCAGGTTCATCTCGAAACCCATCGCCATTGCCGCTTAATCAAGTCGTCGAAAGTTTTTTTTGCTTATTTGGGTCGAACGAAGTTCACATTTTTGAAACCATGCTAAAAACCCTTCCGATCTAATTGGACCCGAGGGCATGCAGATGGGAATCAGTTGTTAACACCTTGCCGAAAACCTAGATAGGATCGCCGGAAACCTAACACGGTCCCATGAGAATCACCCGATGGAAGCGGTGCAGGTGGTGGAGTCTCCGGCTACCGAAATGGGTTGAGAGATGTAGCAATGGTGAGTCTTTTTTTCCTTTTCTCCGTAACTAATGGTGGTGTGTTGGTGATTGTTGGTGGTGAGAGGACGGTTGAAGATTAAGATCTTTAGAATGTGAGAAAAATGATAAGTGTAGGATAAGGTGTCTATAAATTGTTTTCAAAATATAATAAGGTAGGGTCTGTTTGGTATGGGGTAATGGAATGGACGAGGGGAATGGAATGGACGAGGTAATGGAATGGATGAGGGCATGCAATGGATCATTCCCATTCCATGTCTCGTTTGGTTAGTGGGAATGAAATGAAATATTATCTTGTATTGTTTGATAGGCAAGAAAAACGAAGGAATAAAATAGTTGGTGAGTGGTGGTGGTCGGTGGCAGTGACTGTGGGCGATGTTAGGTGGCGGTAGCAGCGGCGACGATGGGTGGCGGTGATGGGGTGGCGGCGGTCGTCGGTGGTGGTTGGTGGCGGTGGCCGGTGGTGGCGAGGGCGGTGGGTGGCGGTGACGGGGGGTGGCGGCTGTCAGTGGTAGTTGGTGGCGGTGGCCGGCGGTGGTGGGTGGTGGTAGCGAGGGTGGTGGGTGGTGGTAGCGAGGGTGGTGGGTGGTGGCGACAACGATGGGTTGCGCTGACGGGGGGTGGCGGCGATCATCGGTGGTGGTTTGTGGCGGTGGCCGGCGGTCGTCGGTGGTGGTTGGTGGCGGTGGCCGGCGGTGGTGGGTGGTGGTGGCGGCGGCGATGGGGGGTGGTGGTGGCCTTCGGTGGTGGGTGATGGTGGTGGTGGTGGCGGCGATGGTGGGTGGCGGTGACGGGGGGTGGTGGCGGCCTTCGGTGGTGGTTGGTGGCGGTGGGTGGTGGTGGCGACGATGGTTGTTGGTGGCGAGCTGCATTAGCGGCGTGGTGGTTGGTAGCGACCGTGGCTGGTGGGTGGCGGCGGCGGCGGTGGCTGTCGGGATGACGGGTGGCGGTGAGTATCGGTGGTTGGTGGTGGTGGTAGTAGGTGGTGACGAAGGTGGTGGGTTATGGTATGAAGGAATAAGAAGTGGAATGGAATGGACCATTGTGAGGTTATGAAGAAAAGAGTGTTTGGTTGGTCGATAGAATAGAATCATCCATTCCAAAATGCATTCCATTCCCTCAAAATCATTCCATCCGTCCCCTGTTTGTTTTTTCAATTCCATTCACTCTTCACCCTTCATAAACAACACCACAACCCACCAACGTTGCCACCACCCACCATCATTGCCACCACCCACCACCTCCGTCAACCGCCACCATCTACCGCCGCCATCCGACTCCGTACTCGCCACCGCTAGCGCCGCCATCCCCGTCGTTGCTGCCACCTCTGATCACCGCTACCACCCACCTTCGATCACCGCCGCCACCATTGCCATTGCCACCTCCGATCACCGCCGTCGTCGTCACCCACCTCCGCCATCGCCACCCACTGTCACCGCCACTACCACCTGCGACCACCGTTGCCGCCGCTACCACTTCCGACACCGTCGCCACCCACCTTCACCGTCACCCACCACCACCACCACCGTTGTCACCACACGCCGCCGCCCTAACCCACCGCCGTCGGCGCTACAACTGCGACCCACCATCACCGCCCATCATTAGCCATCGCCATCGGATTTTATTTCTTTGTCTTTTCTCACATACCAAACAACAAATAGTAATGGTTTATTCCATTCTCAGGTAACCAAACAAGACATAGAATGGTAATGATCAATTACATTACCTTATCTATTCCATTACCTTGTCCATTTAATTCCCCCATCCCTTCCATTACCCATACCAAACAGACCTTAAAACTCAAAAAAAAATTTACATTTGTTGTCTTTTGACCACACAGACTTGGTAAAAATACATTACATGGTTAAAGAAATTGGAATTAATAAAGCATATTACTGAAAATAACAAACAAAGTAACAAACATTTTGTTAATTTTACTTACTTTTATATAATTATTAATCTTAATTTAATATAACATTTTTTTGTCGAAAAGATGCAGGGTGTTTTCATTGATGCAATAAGGGTGTTGTAATTCTACGTAAGTTTTATATAAATATGGGTAAATTATATTTGTATCGGATTGCAACGGATAGCCTTTAACTTAAATAATTACAATCACAATCCTTTATTTTTAAAACTCATTACACCCTACGTCCTTTAACACTAACTAGGTTAAAATTATAAGTTAAGTTTATTTATATAAGGGCGCTTTAGTCTTTTTACATAATTATTTATATTATTTGAGAAATAAAAGAATATAGCATTTAAAACCTTATGAAAACAAATATAAATAAATACCCCTTTTTCTCTCTCTCCCTCTAAAAGCTTTCTCTTTCTCTCATCTCCAAGCCAAATATACACCATATCGCCGGAACCATCACCCCGTCAAAAATCAGATAACTCAAAATCTAAACCACTGCCACCACCAACAACAATTATGCATATAATAAATTCCATTAATAATTTCTTGTTTTACCCAACTGTTTGGTGTGGATGAGATCTCCAAATCCCCATCATTATATTACAACCTGCAATTCTCAATATCAATGGCTATTTTCACGGTTTTATTCTCTGCACAACCCTCTATCCACGATGTAGATGCCACATTTTGAATAACCATAAAATTCCCTCAAATATCAATATATAAAATCCAGAATTTTTGTCAAAATCATGAGTGATATACAAGTAGAGCTGCATCCAGATCTAAAAAGCATTTAACACATTTTTATGTTGAATACAATCTTGGTGAAAATCCAGATCTGAAAAGGAATTTTATGTCAAATTATGCTGGATCCAAACGAGCCGTGTCATTTATATCTCACTGGCCTCTCAGGTGGATTTGATGGTGGGTGAAGGGTGCTTAGACGACGGTGGTGGCTGAATTCGATGGCTGGATTCAGTGGTGATGAGGGTTGGTGGGATGCGGCAGCTGGTGGTGGGGTTCGTTGGATACGACGACTGGGGGTGGAGGGCTGGATTCGGTAGGGTGGTGGTTGGATGGATTTGGTGGTGGCGGTTGCTGGATACGGTGGAATGGCTGGTATACGATGGTGGTGTAGGTTAGTTGAAGAGTGAGAGAGATGGCTGAAAGAAGATAGGGTTTATGTGTATGTATATATGTTTTTTTGGTAAATAAATGAGTAATATGTGTAAGCCACATGATCAAACTTAACTTAAAATTTTAACTTGGTTAGTTGGAAAGGACGTAGGGTGTAACGAGTTTAACAAATAAAGGATTGTGATTGTAATTATTAAAGTTAAAGGTTATCCATTGTAATCCGATACAAACATAAAGGACGATAAGCGTAATTTACCCTATAAATGTTGATGGTTAAAACTAAAAATTGAGACAAATGAAAAAAAAATGGTTGTTTGAATTGATTAGTGGTGTACATGTATATGGATATCGTTTTGATTAATATTCTTTACCTTATCTCTTTCGTCTATCTATCGTAGCGGTACAATAACAAACCAAATTGATGCCAGTTGAATGTCGTGTCCCTTTGTCTTCCCAACGCTTTTATTTCCTTTGTTATTACGAATGCACCAAGCGAGTCCCCCGTCGTCCCAAGGTTTTCCTTCCATTTGTGACCGAGAACGCACAAAGCGAGTTCCCGTCTGCCCACCGCAACGCGCGAGACTAATTACTTGTTACGTTTTATTTCTATGCTTTAAAGTTATACTGTGATTTCCATTGAAACAACAAATATCCAACAGGGCATGGTATAGACGTCTCCTAGTGTAACAACTCGTATTTTTTTCGTTGTTATCTTTTTCTGTTTATTCCGTTTACATCTGTCATTGTAATACGGGATTTGATTAAGGGAATGGTTTATGTTTACTAAATACATTTTGTCACAACTATATCACATCTAAACGCCTATTAAACGCAACGCTAACTTAACACAATCACGAGTAACTATGTTACCTTAAGAGCCGAGTGTGTTGTTGTACAATAACCACTTGTGCCTTCGACATCGCTTATCACATCGCATCGTAAACGCAGTTATTTATGTTACATTATGATTATTTATGTGTTATGTGTGCTTTATGATTTATGGTTGTACTCGCTATCGCGAGGCTCTCACTCGCACGAATCGCTTAATCGCAATATTTTATCATTTAAAACGCTTAACGCTTCGCTAAAACACTTAACATAACTATCTAATACAACCTGAATCGCCAAACGAACAGCTAACGCGAAAATAACGAACACCACTTGCCAATAGGCCAAGTTCGCCCGAAGTTGGGCACCCCAACTTCGCCCGAACTTTTCTTGGGCATAACAATAGCAAGTTCGCTCGAACTTCCACAAAGTTTAAGCTGAACTAGCCAAGTTCGCCTGAACTTGGTCTCCACCAGCTTATTTCTCCTCCACCTATAAATACCTAGCACCTCCATTCATGCTCCCCTTGCTGCAAGTTCGCCCCAGAGCTCCCAAAAACCAAAAACCTTTGATTTCCAAGTAAGAATCAACCTGTTTTATGCAAAACAACAAAGTTTCTACTACGATTATGCATAAGGATTACCTTCGTTTTCATCAAAACTTCCCTTTTTATAAAAATATTCATCTTTTTCTATAAAACTTCTTCTTTTCACTTAGATCTACACATAAATGAGTTATTTTGACTTAGCTTTGGCTCTCTAAGCTAGAAATCTTGATGATTTCGACTCACCAAGTGCTATATCTAAAAAAACCTTCTAAAGTATTGATTTTACACAGAATACGGACTATTGACGTATGTTTCGTTCACTATGAAGTGGAACGAGGCGTTGTCAAGCAAGATCTCAGATCCGGAAGCACAAGGACGATATCGTCACCTTGCACGAACTGGACTAACCCGTACGAACCATCAAGTTCGCCCGGATTAGCCTGAGTTCCTGTAAAGTGGCTAAAACTCGCTCCAAAAGACCTCTCCAGCCAATGTTTTGCTCAGTAGCTTAAGGTTGGAGGATGGACACTCGATTTCCTCAACAAACAACGCGGAAACGCACAATTTGGTAACAAAAACAGTCAAGTTCGCTCCAAAAAGAGAAAGTTCGCTCGAAGTTGTCATCAGATTGATGACCAACTTCGCCCGAACTTGTCCCATTCTCAAGAAAATCAGTCAAGTTCGCCCGAACTTATACAATTTCCAAGGAAACCAGACAAGTTCGCCCGAACTTGTACAATCTGTAAGCAAACATGTCAAGTTCGCCCGAACTTGTACCAATCCAAGGGATTTGGTACAACTTCGCCCGAACTTGTACATTCCAGTAGCCTTCAGGGAAGTTCGCCCGAACTTGTACCAATCAAAGAGATTTGGTACAACTTCGCCCGAACTTGTCCACTGCTCCTTCACGTTTCGACCGTTTCAGCACTTTGGAAGACTGATGCACTTCTGTTCGCGTTTACAGGCTGAACCAACTCTCCCTTCAATCCAGAACCGCTTCATGTTTGTTTATCAAACACTAACAGTGAGTATACTTGAACCCCCTTTACGCTTAAACGCACTTTTGGGTGTCACATATGTTCCAATATCAAAACACATCACACAACTCAAAACGCTTATTCGCAACCCGCCTTTACACGACTATACGTGAATCGATGAATTGTATGTATTGCTTGGTTTGTATGCCACCCTTAACATGATAGCTTGCTAGATGTTGACCCGCCACCCGGAGGCCCGGGGTTGTTAAGGCTCATACTTTTATTTCTCATTTATTTTTCTCTTTAGGACGTGGACACTTGATCGCGTGCCTCACACTCGCGGTTTGTTGGTTTACATGTATCAATGTAGTAATATAGTTCACATCTCTTACATATGTTCATGCGGTGTTTGCTAAACGTTTTCTATATCTACTATTTATGCAAACCTGTATGCTCACCTTTACTTAATTGTATTGACGTATCAATTGGTAAATATTCTGGTTTTTATTATACTTAACATCTTACTGTTGTGGATCCGGTTCAGTTTTAAAAAAAGAACATTTATATTACAGCGAATGTGCGTGTGTCAAGGATCGAACTCGGGACGTATGCGTATTGTTTGCACACAGTCCACCACTGGACTATGTGTCTAACCCGTTTATAATACCGATTTTAATTAATCTTATAACATACACGACTTCGTCTTCTTCGTTCAAAACACAGACATCGGTTAACTAACTGTTTCTTATTTAATTCGATTAACGAACATTATGAGCAATCGTAATGTATTGAACAGAAAAGGTTTGGGGATTGATTGTACCGAACAGATTGTCTTCTTCAGAAATCCGGCAAAGATCGTTGGCTCTGTTTTTGTGAACTCCCTCTGTTCGGATTCAAAAATCAGATTGATTGATTAGATATGAGATTGAACTACTGAGTAATGATTATCAGTAAGTTTAAATGATCATACCGGCAAGCAGCGAGATTCTGGAACTTTCAGAAGTTTTCCGGCGAAAACAGAAAATCCGGCAACGTCGTCTGAAATAGATTCTGGGTGAGGGATTGATGTTAGAAATAGTCTAACAATGGGTTAAAGCAGAAAAACTCGAGGTTATTTACCGTGTAGATGAAAGTCTCGGTTTTCCGGCGACTTGCAGAGATTTTCCGGCGAGTGAAATTGCGTCGAGAATTGGTGTGATTGTGAGCGAAAAGGTTATCAGAGGCTAGAGTGTGTATTTATAGGGAAGAACATCGACGAATTTGGTCTGATTACCGTCTTGATTCGTTGGTCAAAAATTCTCGGCGGTTATGACTAATGTCGCGGACTGGACATCGGTTATAACCGATGGCGTCGTGAATTCTTACATTAAGTCAAAGGTAACCGACGATGATTGGCGAAATCGTCGGATTTTCCGGCGTCAGCGGATTTGGGCGCGCTGTGTAACTGGGTTTGATTTCCAGATTTATTTTATGCATTAATTGTTTCAATATGTAAACAAAAATCACAAGTGGCGGAGCGGTTGGAAGGATGTGAGTTAAGACTTTGAATGATTCTCGGCTGACCCGGGTTCGAAACCCGGCTTCAGCATTTTATTTTTATTTCACTATTTTTAATACATTTTCAAATATAAATTTTATATTCTAATATACTTATTAATTATGTATCGTTTAAAATTAATTTGAGCATTAAATACGCAACGAAATTTTAACTGGTTGTTCGGTTAATAAACGAAGCGGGTTTGGTTAATCCGGTTTTTTACGGATGTTACAGTATCCCCTACTTTTAAAAATTTCGTCCCGAAATTTAAGTAGCGGCACGTTTGTCTCAAAAGGATGGTGTTTAGTTTGACAGTTTCATACTTAGAAAGGAGTAAGAGTTTAAATTTTGTTTGCGGCGATAACGTTCCTGTAAGGGTTGAGTACCCTGCTTCAGGAATCGCTTTTTGATGCCTATGATAATGAATATTGATAAACATAGTTGATTGACTAAATATGATTTCATGCGCAAGAGTTTTGGTATGTTTGGAAAAATAAGGTTATATCCCTAAACAAAACTTCTACTACTAAAACCTACATGGAACTTCTCATAACCGCCTGACAATGCCTCTGATCCTTTGACAAGAATACTTATATATAGGATGTACCAGCGGCGTATCCACCATATTCTTGTCAAATTTTCATTGGTTTTATCAGTAAGTCATGATTGGTTCTATGATATGACTCTAGAACATAAACAAACACAACAACCAAAGCCTGAGTCCTAATTCTGATAGCATACATGTTTGAATGGTGACAGTACCTCTCTCGTTTGTTATGATGGAGAGGTTAGTCTATGTAGAAATAGAACACAATCCAATTTCTTTAAATGATGAGATGATATGAATACTAAATCAGTGAATATAAAACAAACTTCAACCAAGACAATACTAAATCCTACATGGAACTTCTCATAACCGCCTGATAATGCCTCTGATCCTTTCGCAAGAATACTTATATATAGGAAGTACCAGCGGCGTATCCACCATATTCTTGTCGAGTTTTCATTGGCTTTATCCGTAAGTTATGATTAGTTCTATGAGACTCTAAACATAAACAAACACCATCAACCAAGCTTGAGTCTTAATTCTAATAGTATACATGTTTGAATGATGACAGTACCTCTCTCGTTTGTTATGATGGAGAGGTTAGTCTATGTAGAAGTGAGACACAGCTCAACTTCTTTAAATGTTGAGATTGTAATACGTTGAGATGTATGATGATATGAATGTTAAATCAATGAGTATAAAACAAACTGAAATAGTAATTTGCATTAAAATTCTTGGATAAATTTCCAATTTGTAATTGGGATACGTGAAAATTGAGATAACATAAGAAAAACATAAAAACTAAGCGGTTGGAGTTGAATCTTGATTTTTGGTGAAGGAGACTAGTTGGGTGGTTCGTTTGGGCCGTCATTATCTTCAACAGGATTGGCGTTGATGTTGAAAACTCTTCCTCTTGCTGGTGGCCTAGTGGTTGGGTTTTCTTGATTTGCTTGGTTAACTGGGTTTGCTTGAGCTTGGGCGTTTATGATGTTAACCAATCGAGGGCACGTGTTTCTATAATGGGTAGGGTCGCCACAATTAAAACAAGCTCGAACATAAGGTAACATGGGGTATTGGGGTTGTTGATATGTTTGGATCATGTTTTGAGTAGGGGGTGAGGTTTGGTTTTGAGGGGTGCGGTAAACCTTGCTCAAATGGCCATAGCGTCCACAATTCGCACATAGTCGACAAGGTAAGGTAGATGGATGGTGATAGAAACAAGTGTTACATTGAGGGTGAGGTCCAAGGTAAGGTTTCTTATTTGGGTAAGTTGAGTTGGGTGCTACTTGAGTAATTGGGATAGCTTGGAGGGTTACGGCTGGTGAGGCTGGTTGATTACGTCGGGTGACAGGAAAAGTTGCCCATCTCGTTTTCTCGTAGAAATGGGTTGAGAAGGGGATTCGGTTTGGGTGGAGTTTGAGATTTCAGTCGATGCTTTATCCTTCTTCTTCTCCTCCTTGAAGTCTTTATTCCGTATGCGGTTCTCGGTGAGTTCTGTGGCTAACTCCATTGCTGCTTCCAAAGTTGCAGGTGTGGTACTTATTACAGAGTCTTGGATTTTTGAAGGAGACCTCGAATGTAGTGCTCGATCAAACGGTAGAGGGGAGTGAACAAGTTGGGAACCATTTAATTTAAATTAAGGAATCTCTTGTTGTATGTGGTGTGGTCGCCTTCCTTTTGTTTCAACGAATAGAACTCATCCTCTAATTTCTTGATTTCACTCCTTGGGCAAAACCGTCTTGTCATGATTTCCTTCAACTCTTCCCAAGTCAAAGTCATAGCATCTTCAACACCTCGTTTGGCCTTCTCTGTATTCCACCATGTAAATGCTATTCCAAGTAAACGACCAGTAGCATACCGCACTTTGCGATCATCGGGACAATCGCAATTTAGAAAAGTGTTTTCCATTTCTTCAAACCAATGGAGGAGAGCGGTGACACCTTCAGTCCCTTCGTATTTTGGAGGGTCGCAGGATTTGAAATGCTTGTAGGTGCATTTAGTGGTATTTGGGGGAGGGTTGATAACATTTTGATCTTCTTGGTTGACGGGATTTGCGGTAAGGGCTTGTTGAACTTGAACTACAATGTTGGGTATTACGGCAGCCATTTGTTGAGCGATTTGGGCAGCCATGCGCTCGCGGGCTTTTCCTGATCTCATCTTCCTACGAGCGAGGCTAGAAGACATCTACAAGGAATACATATCAAGAGTATGAGTTGGATGCTTTAGGGATCATATGTCGTATTTAGGAATGAACATTTATAAAATAAATATAAAATAATAAATCTACTACATCCATAGGATGTCTTGGGCTTTGCTCGTAATTGGGCCTTGCATGCCGCCATACTTCACCTTCGTAATCATGTGGGCCCCCATGATTACCGGGTTTTTCATATGGTTCGCATGTGTTAGCCTAGTTACGTACACTAAAACCCAGAGAAAATCGAGAAATATGTATGTAACGTATGATATTCGGAATGTATCCCGGTGTGGACATGGTGACACCTCAAAGTGGGGTTAGTTCGAACGGCGTTTGGTGTGGCATGCTTTGGCCTAATAGGTCCTTCGTACTCTCATCGTTAGTCCCCAGGTAGGCAAACTGGTCCGTTATATTAGATTTATACGAATGCCAACCTAGACAGGACGTTCTGACTACCGGTACTTGTATCCTTACAGTTACTACATGCCCGTCGCAGAACTCACTTTGATGAGATTTGAAAAATGAAAAATCCGACAAAATTTTGAATAACGGAAGTATGAAGATGATTTGAATATGTGAGCATTGAAATATGTATAATGAATGTGTATGAAATTATGTATGTTTGTCTGTAAGTATAATTCACTATGTATCACAAAATGTAGTATCGGAAGTGTTTGCATGCATTTGTGTATGTAATAAATATGAAAGAAATAAACATCATGAGTTTGCATATAACCACATAAACAATTAAAATCTAATCAACTATAGTATAGGCTCTAAGGGTCTAATAACCTATCCTATATCCCTATAGCAAAAGCTCTGATACCAATCTGTCACACCCCGACCCGCAGCGGAAAAGGTGATCGGGGCATGATTGGGTTTTCATCAAAGCTCATGACATTTATTATAATGTTTCATATTTATTATTACAGTTTAAAGAAGATCATATGATCATAATTACAACATGTTCTACACATCTTTCTAGACTTCGTTATTTTCTTCTAAGGCATTTCCTATGTTTTCCTTGCTTCATCCTGTTCACCTGTATCATGTGTAAAAATGGTTTTTGGATCAACAAAAGTTGGCGAGTGAATCCTATGAAAAACATTTAAACAAGTTTATTGAATTGATTATAAAATAAAGTGCATAACCACATATGAGGAAATATAGATGTAATCTTATTCACAAAAACACTTAATATTAAATAATGCACACACATACAGTAATAGATTGTTTTGAGGCACGCGTTGTTCAACTCGTCTCCCACGAGGAACTGATGGGCCTAATGAATGAGTTTTGAGGCACGCGTTGTTCTACGAACTGATGGGCCTAATGAATGAGTTTTAAGGCACGCGTTGTTCAACTCGTCTCCCATGAGGAACTGATGGGCCTAACAAATAATTTGCATACAACTTGACAATATGTATTACATAACTACAAACAATATTTACATTCTAAGTTTAAATCATAATATGGTATGGCACGTGTTTGAATAAACGAATTAGTTTAAGTGACACATGATACACCCCAAAACGTGTAATAAAAAGGGGAGTTGTAAGATTCACTCACAGTGGTTGCGTTTCTTGGATTGATGATGAATGCGCACGAAGTTGGATTTAACCACGAGTGAAACTAACCTAGATAATAACATAATGGTTCGGTAAATAAGCGGATTTTATTAATCAATTTTAGTAGAATTCTTGGATATATTTTTTTTGTGAGTTTAAGGCTATTTTCTAACTTTAAAAATGTTATTTTTTAAGTATTTTTAATTGATTTTTAAATAAAATAAATAAATAAAAATAATAAAAAAATGTTGACTTTTTGACCGTTGACTTGTTGACCGTTGACCGTTACTGTTGACCGTTGACCGGTTCGGTCGTTTGTATGTGTGCGCTGGGTGAGACTCGAACCCGTGACCTCCCGTACGCGTGCACGCAGCTCTACCAACTGAGCTACGCGTCTAACCCGAAATATTTCTGTTTTTAATTATATTTATACACTAATTAAGTTAATCCGAAAATCATTTATTTTAAAAAGGATTTAATGTATCGACTCGGTGCTCTCCGCAGGTCTTGAACCCGGGACCTGTGGTTTAGTTTGGCACACAGTCCACCGCTGGACTATGTGTCTAACTTGGTAAATATTCTGGTTTTTATTATACTTAACATCTTACTGTTGTGGATCCGGTTCAGTTTTAAAAAAAGAACATTTATATTACAGCGAATGTGCGTGTGTCAAGGATCGAACTCGGGACGTATGCGTATTGTTTGCACACAGTCCACCACTGGACTGTGTGTCTAACCCGTTTATAATACCGATTTTAATTAATCTTATAACATACACGACTTCGTCTTCTTCGTTCAAAACACAGACATCGGTTAACTAACTGTTTCTTGTTTAATTCGATTAACGAACATTATGAGCAATCGTAATGTATTGAACAGAAAAGGTTTGGGGATTGATTGTACGGAACAGATTGTCTTCTTCAGAAATCCGGCAAAGATCGTCGGCTCTGTTTTTGTGAAATCCCTCTGTTCGAATTCAAAAATCAGATTGATTGATTAGATATGAGATTGAACTACTGAGTAACGATTATCAGTAAGTTTAAATGATCATACCGGCAAGCAGCGAGATTCTGGAACTTTCAGAAGTTTTCCGGCGAAAACAGAAAATCCGGCAACGTCGTCTGAAATAGATTCTGGGTGAGGGATTGATGTTAGAAATAGTCTAACAATGGGTTAAAGCAGAAAAAGTCTAGGTATTTACCGTGTAGATGAAAGTCTCGGTTTTCCGGCGACTTGCAGAGATTTTCCGGCGAGTGAAATTGCGTCGAGAATTGGTGTGATTGTGAGCGAAAATGTTATCAGAGGCTAGAGTGTGTATTTATAGGGAAGAACATCGACGAATTTGGTCTGATTACCGTCTTGATTCGTTGGTCAAAAATTCTCCGGCGGTTATGACTAATGTCGCGGACTGGACATCGGTTATAACCGATGGCGTCGTGAATTCTTACGTTAAGTCAAAGGTAACCGACGATGATTGGCGAAATCGTCGGATTTTCCGGCGTCAGCGGATTTGGGCGCGCTGTGTAACTGGGTTTGATTTCCAGATTTATTTTATGTATTAATTGTTTCAATATGTAAACAAAAATCACAAGTGGCGGAGCGGTCGGAAGGATGTGAGTTAAGACTTTGAATGATTCTCGGCTGACCCGGGTTCGAAACCCGGCTTCAGCATTTTATTTTTATTTCACTATTTTTAATACATTTTCAAATATAAATTTTATATTCTAATATACTTATTAATTATGTATCATTTAAAATTAATTTGAGCATTAAATACGCAACGAAATTTTTAAATGGTTGTTCGGTTAATAAACGAAGCGGGTTTGGTTAATCCGGTTTTTTACGGATGTTACAGTCTATAGTTAGGATTCCAAATCAGACCGTTACGCCTCGATTAAACGCCCAAAACTAGTACGAACTGACAACTTCGCTCGAAGTTGCACAACTTCGCTTGAAATTGGCCAAGTTCGCTCGAATTTGACCAAGTTCGCTTGAATTTGACCAAGTTCCCCGAGTTGACTCAGTTCCCTCAAAACTCAACAAGTTCGCTCGAAAATGATCAAGTTCGCTTGAAATTAGACAACTTCGCCCAAACTTGAGCATACCTCTTCGAAACGGACTTTTACACTACGTATGCTTTTCCTAAAGCTACCACAATACACGCAGAAGAACGCTTGTATCACAAAAAACGAGTGATCAAGTCGAGATTAGGTGTGAAAACCAAGAACTCTCGATAAGATCATTCACTCCACGCATCCTCTATCGCACGAGATACCTTCGTTGAGTTAGGAGTGATATCCAAACCTCGACAAAAATCTCCATTTCTATCTAGTGGAACTCCCGATTTGATCGGCGAGCATAACCACAACTAGGAATGAAGTTGTTAAGTTAGGCGTGAAACCCGCATCTTAATAACTAGTTCCACTCCTCGATTTTCAATCTCACCAAAGTCTCGACTCTTTCAATGACTCAAGACACGACGTAACTGGAAGGACAAATGCCGTTAACCGTTGTACGACGAGAGCATTTGTTTATTAGGCCAAATCGTGTGCCCGAACTCATAGAATTTTCGAACCACTTTGGGTAGTCGCTGTCTCAAAACCCAGGACACTCCAAATTGATTTAAGCCTGCAATCGCTGATTTTACGCATCATCGAGTTTTATTTAATTATGTGTTTAAATTTGTGGATTTTACACTTATTTGATTTCTCGCTTTATCGATTTCTCGATTTATCGCTTTTACGCTCTATCGATATATGCACTACTCGCACAACTCTCATAATCTCAAACGCTAATTAATCACCAATCAAACTAAAACGCTCAACTCTCTTACGCGAATGTCCTCATACGCGACCTTACTCGCTTATTACGCTTATACTACATACGCGCCACACTTCGAACAGAATTGGAGTCGACTGAGGAGTCTATGTGAAATCTGTGAATACGTGCAAAATATGCGCTTACGTGACTTATGTGACTACGTGCTTACGTGCTATGTGCCTACGTGTTTACTTGCCTATGTGAATATGTGATTTTGTGCCTTATTTGAATAATAGTAATGAAACGCCAAACTTTTGAACATAAACCTACTATAGTCGAATCTTATCCAATTAAATCCTTCATGTAGATGTCTTCCACGGGATCTCACACTAGGAGGAACATCCAGGGCAACAACGCTGACAAGCGTATCACCTCGCTAGTAGCCAAGCAGATGGCAAAGGGCATTCCCCAGATTGTTAGCGAAATTCAGGCTGTCAGCAGCAACTCATCGTTAGACTCTAAAATCGACATGCCAAAGTCCTCGTTCAGCTTCAAGCAATTCAAAGCGTGCAGACCTCTCATTTTCACTGGCACAGATGGACCAAGCGCGATGTTCCATTGGTTCGATTCCATTGAGGTCACCTTTCGCCAGAGCGGATGCCCTGAATCTCTTTGCACCATCAACGCTACCGGTGTGTTTCAATCAAGGGCACTTGATTGATGGACCGCAGAGCACAACAGGCGTAGAAATAATGAAGCTTACGGGCTCACATGGGAGGAACTTAAGGCAGTTATGGTGAAAGAATTATGTCCTCCCCACGAAATTCAGAGACTGGAGAATGAATTTTGGGATCTCAAGCAAGATGGACCCGACAACGCAAGTCTCACTGCCCGCTTCAAGCAACTAAGTATCATATGTCCCGACCAGGTGGACACCACAGAAAAAGCGATCAAAATGTATCTTCGTGCACTACCTTACTACGTTGCTGATTTCGTCCAAGCAGCGCGTACTACTACCATCGAAGAGATTTTTCAGCTTGCAGCCGAGATTAATGACAAATGTGTCCAGGCTGGATACTTCAAGAACCACAACAAAGTCGTGAATCAAGCTACCACCGAACCAAGCGCTACTACCGAGCCATCTCAAGAATCGAAGTCCAATCGCCGAGGTCGCAAAAGAGGGAACCCAAGCAAGAATTATGTAGTTGTTGCACCGTTAAACTCTCAGCCACTTCAAGCTGCTACACCAAACACACCACCTGCAAAGCATGCGTACACTAGTCCTCACCCGCTATGCTCAAAGTGTACCTACCATCACCCAGTTGGAGGCAACTGCCGCTTCTGTACCAACTGCAATATCTACGGCTACTTTACTATCAGCTGCCAATCCTCGTCAGCAAGCACCAGCAGCCCTACCAGCTCCACCCCATGCTCATCAAACCAACCAACAGCAGCCCCAGCAGCAAGCACCAGTCCCAAAAGCACGTGCTTGCTACACTTGTGGTGATCCAAACCATTTTAGCAATGTCAGCCCAAACAAAGCCGTGAAGCAAGAACCGCAGCAGCAACCTCAGCCACAGCCACCACAGCCACAGTAGCAGCAACCATAGGCTGTGAGTGGAAGAGCCTTTAATCTTAATCACCGCCAGGCTCAGAGCGACAACAATGTTGTCAATGGTATGTTCCTTGTTAATGGTATTTATGCTTCTTGTTTATTTGATACTGGTGCCGAAAACTGTTTCGTGTCATTAGAATTTGAAAAGCTTTTAAAATTATAAACGCGCTAAACTCCCAAAGACTTTCGATGTTGAAGTCACCACCGGAAGAACCGTTACTTTTAACTCCATCTTACATGGTTGTACTCTCGATCTCAACAACCACATCTTCTCGATCCATCTCATACCTATGCAATTAGGTAGCTTCGGTATCATAGTAGGCATGGATTTCCTTCGTGAAAATCGTGCTGAAGTTGTTTGTTATGATAAGATGATTCGTTTCCCCCTCTCAAACGGTGATCAACTACATGTTTACGGTGAAACACCCTCAAATAAGTTGATGCTTCTGCCATGTACCCGAGCGAGCAAGTATTTGCGCAAGCAATGCATTTCCTTCCTAGCCCATATCATGAACCCAGATAAGGAAAAGAAAACCTTGAAAGACGTGCCCGTTGTTTGTGAATTTCCTAAAGTTTTTCCCGACGATTTACCTGGTTTACCCCATACCCGTGATGTCGAGTTTCTTATTGATCTAATCCCTAGTGCTACACCCGTTGCTAAAGCTCCTTATCCCTTGCACCATCAGAAATGCGTGAGCTATCTAGCCAACTTCAAGAGCTTCTTGATAAAGGCTTCATACGCTCTAGAACTTCACCTTGGGGCGCACCTGTTCTTTTTGTGAAAAAGAAAGATGGGACGTTCCAAATGTGCATCGATTATCGTGAACTTAACAAACTCACGATAAAGAACCGCTACCCTATTCCTCGAATCGACGACTTGTTTGATCAACTTCAAGGTGCTACTTGTTTTTGTAAAATCGATCTACGTTCTGGTTATCATCAGTTACGCGTGCTAGAAGAAGATATTCGGAAAACCACCTATCGTACTCGTTATGGCCATTTTGAATTCGTGGTCATGCCTTTTGGTCTCACAAATGCACCCGCGGTCTTCATGGATTTAATGAACCGTGTGTGTAAAGCCTTATTGGATTGTTTCGTCATTGTGTTTATCGATGACATCCTTATCTACTCGAAGTCGAGAGCCGAACATGCGCGACATCTCCGTTTAGTTCTCGAACTTCTTCAAGGAAATCGCCTTTATGCCAAGTTCTCTAAGTGTGAATTCTGGCTCGAAGAAGTCCAATTCCTTGGTCATATCGTTAACAGTCAAGGAAGTCACGTCGACCCTGCAAAGTTAGTAGTTGTAAAGAGCTGGATTACGCCGAAGAATGCGTCTAAATTCCTTATTGGATTGTTTCGTCATTGTGTTTATCGATGACATCCTTATCTACTCGAAGTCGAGAGCCGAACACGCGTGACATCTCCGTTTAGTTCTCGAACTTCTTCAAGGAAATCGCCTTTATGCCAAGTTCTCTAAGTGTGAATTCTGGCTCGAAGAACTCCAATTCCTTGGTCATATCGTTAACAGTCAAGGAAGTCACGTCGACCCTGCAGAGTTAGTAGTTGTAAAGAGCTGGATTACGCCGAAGAATGCGTCTAAAATCCGTTCTTTTCTTGGATTGGCGTGTTACTACCGTTGATTCATCGCCGACTTTTCTAAAACTGTCGTACCCCTTACCGCTTTAACTCATAAGGACAAGCCTTTCGTTTGGGATTCCAAACAAGAGGAAGCCTTTCAAACTCTCAAGCGTATGCTATGCAACGCTCCTGTACTCGCTCTACCCGATGGAAACAACGATTTTGTCATCTACTGCGATGCCTCTAATCTTTGTCTTGGTTGTGTTCTTATGCAACGAGACAAAGTTATCGCGTATGCGTCTCGACAACTCAAAATCCACGAGAAGAACTACACTACCCACGATCTCGAACTCGGTGCAGTTGTTTTTGCATTAAAGATATGGCGACACTACATTTACGGTACCAAGTGTACGGTCTTCACCGACCATAAGAGCTTACACTATATCTTTAATCAAAGGGAACTGAACATGCGCCAACGCAGATGGGTTGAACTTCTCAACGAATATGATTGTGAGATACGCTACCATCCTGGAAAAGCAAACGGCGTAGCTGATGCTCTCAGTCGTCGAAGCTATGTGTATAGTGTTCATGACTCTTAAGCTTTGAATAATCTCGAAACTCTGATTCGCGTCGCCCAATTTGCTTGTTTTAATGAGAATACCCTGCAAGAAGAAATGAAATGTGGAGCCGAAACCCAACTCCTAGCTAAATCTAATAGCATTTATTACTATCTCGATCGTATTTGGATTCCTAGCTGTGACAATCTTCGAGAGTTGCTAATGACCAAAGCTCATAAACTCGATACTCCATTCATCCTAAGTATTGGTGGCCGGGCATGAAGAAAGGTATCGCTTTATACGTCTCAAAGTGCTTAACTTGCTCGAAAGTTAAAGCCGAACATCAAAGGCCCTCTGGTTTGCTCGAACAACCCGAAATGCCGATGTGGAAATGGGAGAGTGTAGCCATGGACTTCGTTACGAAATTCCCTCGCACCTCCTCTGGTCACGATGCATTTGGTTTATCGTTGTTCGTCTTACTAAATCTGCTCACTGTATTGCCATACGAGAGGACTACAAGGTTGAACGATTAGTACAAATCTATACCGCCGAAGTCCTTTGTCGACAGGGGACGCCTTATGAGATCATCTCTGACCGTGATGGTCGCTTTACCTCACGTCTCTGGGAGATTTTTCAATCCGCTCTCGGTATACGCTTAACCTCAGTACCGCTTTTCATCCTTAAACCGACGGTCAGACTGAGCGCACGATTCGCACCCTCGAAGACATGCTTCGTGCACGCATTATAGATTTCAGTGATAATTAGGATATGCATTTACCTTTAGTAGAATTTTCGTACAATAACAGTTGTCATACTACTATTCAAATGGCACCTTTTGAGGCACTATATGGAAGAAAATATAGATTGCCTATTGCATGGCACAAGATCGGAGAAGCACAAATCACCAGTCCCGAGTTAATACAAGAAACGACAGACAAGATCCTCCAAATCAGAGACAATCTCTTGAAAGCTCGGAGTCGCCAAAAGAGTTATGCCGATAAACGCCACAAGCCCCTACAGTTCGAAATCGGGGATCATGTACTTTTAAAGGTTGCGCCCTGGAAAGGAGTGATTCGATTTGGAAAGAAAGGGAAACTAGCGCCACGATACGTGGGTCCCTTTAAAATTCTGGAAAGAATTGGCAAAGTGGCCTATCGACTCGAACTACCAGCAGAACTTAACAACTTACATCCGACTTTCCACGTCTCAAACCTCAAGAAATGCCTAGCTGAAGGAAATCTTCATGTTCCACTTGAGGATTTGCAAATAAACGAGACTCTTCACTTCGCGGAAAAGCCAGTTCATGGACCAAGAAACTTCGATGCTCTCGCATTCCTATTGTGAAAGTCCGTTGGGAAGGCAAACGCGGTGCCGAGTTCACTTGGGAACTGGAAAGTGATATGAAAGCTAAATATCCACATCTCTTTGTTACGGCCACTACTTAAATTTCGGGAAGAAATTTCCTAAAGTAGGGGAGACTGTAACAACTCGTATTTTTTTCGTTGTTATCTTTTTCCGTTTATTCCGTCTACGTCTGTCATTGTAATCCGAGATTTGATTAAGGGAATGGTTTATGTTTAATAAATACATTTTGTCACAACTATATCACATCTAAATGCCTATTCAACGCAATGCTAACTTAACACAATCACGAGTAACTATGTTACCTTAAGAGCCGAGTGTGTTGTTGTACAATAACCACTTGTGCCTTAGACATCGCATTGCAAACGCAATGATTTATGTTACATTATGATTATTTATGTGTTATGTGTGCTTTATGATTTATGGTTGTACTCGATATCGCAACGCTCTCAATCGCACGAATCGTTTAATCGCAATATTTCATTTAAAACGGTTAACGCTTCGCTAAAACGCTTAACATAACTATCATATACAAACGAATAGCCAATCGAACACCTAAAGCGAAAATAACGAACAAAACTTAGCCAACATGCCAAGTTCGCCCGAAGTTGGGCACCCTAACTTCGCCTGAACTTGTCTTGGGCATAACAACAGCAAGTTCGCTCGAACTTGCACAAAGTTTAAGCTGAACTGGCCAAGTTCGCCCGAACTTGGTCTCCACCAACTCATTTCTCCTCCACCTATAAATACCCAACACCTCCATTCATGCTCCCCTTGCTGCAAGTTCGCCCCAGAGCTCCCAAAACCGAAAACCTTTGATTTCCAAGTAAATATCAACCCGTTTTATGCAAAACAACAACGTTTCTACTACGATTATGCACAAGGATTACCTTCGTTTTCATCAAAACTTCTATTTTTATAAAAATCTTCATATTTTCCTATAAAACTTCTTCATTTCACTTAGATCTACACATAAATGAGTTATTTGGACTTAGCTTCGGCTCTCCAAGCTAGAAATCTTGATGATTTCGACTCACCAAGTGCTAGATCTAAGAAAAACCTTCTAAAGTATTGATTTTTACATAGAATACGGACTATTGACGTATGTTTCGTTCACTATGAAGTGAAACGAGGCGTTGTCAAGCAAGATCTCAGATCCGGAAGCACAAGGACAATATCGTCACCTTGCATGAACTTGACTAAACTGTACGAACCATCAAGTTCGCCCGGATTAGCCCGAGTTCTATAAAGTGGCTAAAACTCGCTCCAAAACACCTCTCCAGCCTATGTTTTGCTCAGTAGCTTAAGGTTGGAGGGATGGACACTCGATTTCCTCAACAAACGACGCGGAATCGCATGATTTGGTGACCAAAACAGTCAAGTTCGCTCGAAGTTGTCATCAGATTGATGACCAACTTCGCCCGAACTTGTCCCATTCTCAAGAAAATCAGTCAAGTTCGCCCGAACTTGTACAATTTCCAAGGAAACCAGACAAGTTCGCCCGAACTTGTATAATCTGTAAGCAAACATATCAAGTTCGCCCGAACTTGTACCAATCCAAGGGATTTGGTACAACTTCGCCCGAACTTGTGCATTCCTGTAGCCTTCAGACAAATTTGCCCGAACTTGTACCAATCCAAGAGATTTGGTACAACTTCGCCCGAGCTTGTCCACTGCTCCTTCACGTTTCGACCGTTTCAGCACTTTGGAAGACTGATGCACTTCTGTTCGCGTTTATAGGCTGAACCGACGCTCCCTTCAATCAAGAACCGCTTCGTGTTTGTTTATCAAACACTAACAGTGAGTATACTTGAACCCTTTTTACGCTTAAACGCGCTTTTGGGTGTCACATATGTTCCTATATCAAAACACATCACACAACTCAAAACGATTATTCGCAACCCGCCTTTACATGATTATACGTGAATCGATGAATTGTATGTATTGCTTGGTTTGTATGCCACCCTTAACATGATAGCTTGCTAGAGGTTGACCCGCCACCCGGAGGCCCAGGGTTGTTAAGGCTCACACTTTTACTTCTCATTTATTTTTCTCTTTAGGACGTGGTCACTTGTCCGCGTGCCTCGCACTCGCGGTTTGTTGGTTTACATGTATCAATGCAGTAATATAGTTCACATCTCTTACGTATGTTCATGCGGTGTTTACTAAACGCTTTCTATATCTACTATTTATGCAAACCCGTTTGCTCACTTTTACTTAATTGTATTGATGTTTATTTTGACATATGTGACAGGTTGATGACATTTGCTGCAATGGATTAGGGATATCTTTAGAAACTCATGTAATAGAAATCTAGGGGAGATCGAATTTGATGTGTTTTAAGAGATGTTATGTTTTGTAAGAATTAATGTGAGATATTGGTTGATTGTATGGGACGTTGACTATTTAATATATCGTTATTATTAGTTGTTATGGAATTTCTCTTGAAACAATCTGATTCGCCTAGTGCCGCACCCTGATGATTCCGCCATCGGTTGGGGTGTGACACCTAGGTTCTGAGCTTTAAGGGTTCTGCAGGATAACAAACCGTTAGTTTTAACGTAGGAGGGGGTCTTCTGCTTTTGGACTCCGGTGTGAGAATAAGTTAGGCATTCATCAGGAATAATCGGAATTGAGAGAGTGAAGTGAGTGAGTGTCAATGTGAGGGAAGTGTAGAACATTACCTGAGATGCCCATGGCAACCATTTTCACAGACACACCCTCTTTTAGGGTAACTTAGTGTCCCTTACTCAAGGCCAAAAAGGTCACATTAACTATCTCAACACAAAAACAATCATGATTTCCCCACAAAGTGTAAACAAAATGTCTTTTTTATAAAAGGGGTCGTGAAAACTCATATTAAAAAACGTAAAAAGCTTGCGCTTAACAAAAGCCCAACGGAAAGACAGGCCTAACATTGCCCTAAACACAAGGGACACTTTAATATTCACACTAAAAGTCTATCATGCAAGTTATTCACCCAACATGTCTATCCTGTCTGACTTAGGATTGAAAACCATTAAACTTAGACGACTTGTTGGTGACTTTAAGTTCACTTAAAGTGTTTATATTTATATGTGATGAATTATGCTTTTAATAAATCATTTAGCGCCTTTAATTTCAAAACCATATGCACGCCCATGAATATAATTGTTAATATATAAATACATAATTATACTTATACGTACAAAGTTGTGTTAACGTGTAACACAAAACTTAGCAAAATTATATGATGACGTGGGTAGCTCAAGCTTAATAAAATGACTAGAATACAATACAGCTTAAAGGTTGAAAGGTAAAAGGGTTCGACAATAGCCAACTGTCATGAACAGTAAAAAGGAAGGGTCAGAGTCTTGTCACATCACCATTTGCGTGTGAACCCTCCTGCCCAGCCGCAACCAGAGCTTGTCGGAGAGCACACCCTTTTACCCGCAGGTCCGAAGCCTTTAACCCCCAAATGGGCAAGTCCCCCACTGTAGCCAAGGATCACTGGTCAAAGGCTTCTTCTTATGGAGAATCCTTTCCCTATAAATCTCAGCCCCTTGTCTTCAGCTAACACATCCCAGATCAGCTCAGGTCACTCTTGATCTATGCTCTTACTTCTCCTCTCTAGAACTTGCATCTTGCTTGTTCTATTCTTGGCTCCCTACAACATTATCTCACTAAGCATAGACATTATGGGTTGAACATTCTTCAATCCAGAATTCAAGGTGAATAATAACAAAGTGATCCACCTCCACGTGCTACAAACGGGG
Source organism: Scalesia atractyloides (assembly GCA_947069175.1). Classification (NCBI taxonomy): domain Eukaryota; kingdom Viridiplantae; phylum Streptophyta; class Magnoliopsida; order Asterales; family Asteraceae; genus Scalesia; species Scalesia atractyloides. The sequence continues at coordinate 62,505,725 of CAMTDV010000010.1, read as the reverse complement.
GGGGACCCCACGACCTGCATTAGGCTAATCGAAACCTTGAACCCTTTAACCCTGGAGACGTCGCTACAGTCCTTGGTCTTGTATTTGTTGTAACAACAAGTTGGCGCCCACTGTGGATCTCACCGGTTAGATCTACACCTCTCTCTACTCCCAGAAGTACTCCAAAGAGGACTATGTTCCCGGAATTCACTTCTTTTCAAACATCAACCCCGTCTCGATCAGGGGTTGCATCTCCTCAAACCGGTGCTATGCGTTACCGGAACAAATAGATCTAACATCCGAGGGAGTAGCTTGAAATTTCTTACAACTGAGATCTCTTCTCAATCAACTTGTGAGCCGAGAAAGAGAAAAAAAGGGTGAGAATAAGACTAGACTTTGAGGAATCCGAACCCTCATTGTCACCACGCCTCATTTTCCATAATATGATTATGAGCTGCAGAACGCTTGAAGCTGGAATTTTAGCATTGAATTTGGAACACAGGCCAAACTACGCTCCTAGGCTCCCTTCTTCGAGGTTGATTCCCCAGATCAAATGACAAGGAACAAAATTATTTTGATTCAACCATCTCTTTCTCGACTTGACTACTTGAATCGTATATTTTGAATACCAACTAATCAAATTCTATTCCTTGTTATTTTCTCTCTTTTTTGAGATTCAGAAATAGTAACCGATTCGATAAATCTATGAAGGTTCCGAAATGAAATAAGTTATTTATCTTATTATTAATCACGGATTTCTTATATAGCCAGAACGGCCCTCACAAATTGCAAATACTAATTTGTTAAGAATTAATCGGATTGAAGATATAGCGTCATCATTCGCTGGAATCGAAATATCTGCGAGATCGGGGTCACAATTTGTATCGATTAAACAAATTGTTGGAATTCCCAATGTGATACATTCTTGAAGGGCCGTATATTCTTCGTGCTGATCAACGATGATTACAATATCGGGTAACCCTGTCATATATTTAATACCGCCCAGATATGTTTGCAAATGAGATAATTGTCTTTTCAACATAGCCGCATCTCTTTTCGGAAGACGGCTGAGTCCCCCTGTTTTTTGTTCAGTTCTCAAGTCTCTAAACTTATGAAGTCTCGTTTCTGTAGTGGACCAATTCGTTAACATACCACCGAGCCATTTTTTATTAACATAATGACACCGAGCCCTTATTGCAGCCCATGCTACTGAATCAGCTTCTTTATTTTTGGTGCCAACAATTAAGAATTGTTTTCCCCTACTTGCTGCATCAAAAACCAAATCACAAGCTTCTGATAAAAAACGAGCAGTTCTAGTAAGATTTGTAATATGAATACCTTTACGTTTTGCAGAGATATAAGGTGCCATTTTAGGATTCCATTTCCTAGTACCATGGCCAAAATGAACTCCTGCTTCCATCATCTCTTCTAAATTAATGTTCCAATATCTTCTTGTCATTTTTCACTTGGTCCTCCACATCTTCCTTTTAGTAGCTCACGTCCAAACACATCATACTTTGAAGCTGGTCCAAGCCCTTGTACTTTTGGGAGGCCAAGTCCAAATACTTTTCCTTATCTACCTCCCAACCCTTGTAACCGGTGAACCTATTGGGCATGAAACCACTCTTGATCAATTATGGCAGTCACCAGCTTCAAGCATTCCATATTCTGCTGCCACTTCATGGGAACAAGCCATGGCCACCTTGCCTTTGGCTGAATGCCTTATACAGTACCAACAGAAAGCCTTCAAGGCTTTAACCTCATGCCCCAACTGATGACACAGATGATGGCACAATTTCCTTGGCAACACTTCATCATCCAGGAAGCCTTCAAGGCCTTATACAGTACTCACCAGGTTACCTCAAACAGTAACCCAGCTTCAAGGGTAGAGGAAGACCTCACAAAACCCTACAAGCCCAGCAACTTGCCTTGCTTTTCCCAACAAATTACTGATTACGAGTTGTAAACCCGAATAAAGATGCCATCGCACATTAGAACTTGTGGTGAGTTTCATGAACGCCATAACCTCCAAATCTTCACCGGGGCTGCAAGAATTGAAAAATGATCTAACCCCGAATGTTGTCTAATGTTCATGCAAACCCTTGAAGGTTCTGCACGTATATAGTTCAACAACCCTCCTAAACGAAGCATTCAGACCTTTAACGATCTCAGTGAAGGTTTCTTGGCCAATTTTCACAACAACTGAGGTAGGTCAAGGATGCCACGTTAATCTTCCAGATAAAACAACACGATGATGAAAGTCTTAGAGACTTCATCGAAAGGTACAAAAAGGGAGGGTTAACCTACATGGGTGCTGATGAAAAGATGAGGGTTGCAGGGTTCATGAATGCTCATAAATTCCAAATATCTCATAAGAGATTTCAACAAATGCCTGCCCAAAACCCTTAAAGAAGCACTCAAGAGGGTTGAAGCCCACATTCGAGGAGGAGAAGTTGTAGACATCAAAGAACATCCTAACTGGCGACACGATGGTCCCAATAGATAAAAAAGAAACTATGGATCTTGCGACAAACGGTTCGAAGGTTCGGATTCCATAATGCCTGAAGGCTGGAACCCTCTAAGCCGAGAAAAAACCATAGAACTTTATAGCCTTAACCAAAACTCCACAAGAGATCCTAGCAACCGAAGAGGTAAAACACAGCTTCTACCTTCCTCGACCATTACCGAAAAGCAACAACAACGAAAACTCAACATTATGAGTTTCATGAAGAGAATGGTCACCATACCAATGATCGCTTCCAACTCAAAAGGAGGATCAAAGATGCCGTCAGGTCCAGGGAACTGTCTCACTTAATTAAAGGGGTCAAGGACAAGATGGTTGATGGAAAAAGACTGAAGTAAATATGGTAGACTTTGAAAACAAAGCTTCCCACAAATGTCATCGCTTGAAGGCATGGGAACGCCAATGTGTCTGTTTCCCTCCACCAGAAGGAGGGTTGCTCTTAAATCCGTTGGTAATGGAAGCCAAGATAGGAACCATCAAGATGAAAAAGGCTTACATTCGCACCATCGCAGCCACCGAAATCATGCTTGAGAAACGCTTCAACCGTCTCAGCAACGATGAACGTTCAAGGCTTCAACAGTCTGAATCCTACATAAAAGGTATCGCTGACATACCCATCAAGCCTTTAGGCCAACTAACCCTTGATGTCTGTTTTAGTGAAGGCGAGATGGAAAAAACCAAACCACTCACATTCATGGTTATCAACATTCCTTCCAACTATGATGTTATCATAGGAAGGCCAGGACAAAGTGCATTCAGGATGGCAGTCTCGGTTGGCCAGGGCACTATGAAGTTTCCCACTAAAAAAGGGATAGCAACCCTTCAACCTACCCAGGAGGCTTTAATGGTTGAAGGGGAAAGCTCAAATAAGAATGAAGGCGATGAACAAGGGTTAGTCATAAACCCAAAATATCCCCCATCAAAGGATAAGGGTAAACACCAGTTCCTCCAAATAAACTCTCTCATACCTTAAGAAGTTACTCTTGCACTATGTTGATGTCTTTGCCTGGTGCCCGGAAGACATGACCGGCATCCCTCGAAGCATTGCCGAACACGAATTAAAAATCCCACCTGATGTCAAGCCCTTTGTCCAAAACAAACGAAGTCGAGCTTCTAAAAGAAACCTTGCAGCGTACCAAGAGGTAGAAAAAAGCTTGTCTTAGCCGGAATCCTCCGGGAAGCTAAGTACCAATCATGGGTAGCCAACCCGGTTATGGTTCGAAAACCCGAAAAGTCTTGAAGAATTTGTATCGATTTCAAAGACTTGAACAAAGCACACCCAAATGATTGCTACCCATTATCAGGAATAGACCTTAAGGTTGACTTGCCCACAAGCTTCCCATTCAAGTGTTTCCTGGATACCTATAAGGGTTGCCATCAGATTCACATGAAATAAAACAACATTTCACAATGATAAAGGTATGTTTTGCTATAAAAAATGTCCTTTTAAGAAATGTAGGTGCCACTTATCAACGCCTGGTTGACAAGGCGTTTGCTGGTCAAATTGACAAAAATATGGAAGCCTATGCTGATGATTTGGTCATCAAGAGCAAAACGGAATATCAAATGCTTGACGACATACAAGAAACTTCCTAAAACTTGAAAAAGATCAACATGAAGCTCAATCCAGTCAAGTGTTCGTTTGGTCTTAAGGAAGGCAAGTTTCTAGGGCACATTGCGGGGAAACAAAGCATAAAATCTAACCCAACAAAGTCGAAGCCGCCCTAGAAACCAAGTCCTCACAAAGCAAAAAAGAAGTAGAAATCCATAATGGAAAGCTTGTAGCTTTGAAGCGTTTTACCTCGAAGTTACCAGAAAAGTCCCCACATATCTTCAAACCACTCAAGGGATGCGCTAACAAAAAAGACTTTGGATGGACTGAAGAAGCAGAGAAAGCCTTCAAATGAATGAAGCAACACCTGGCTTCACTCCTGACCATTGCGGCTTCGGAAACATGAGAAATAATCTATGTCTACCTCTCGATTTCTAAAGAAGCCATAAGTGCGGTTTTAACCATCGAACAAAACAAAGTTCAGGAACCCGTTTACTTCTTCAATAAGACACTAAAATTAGCAGAGATCAAGTATCCTCTTGGAAAAGCTTGCTCTAGCTATGGTCAAAACAGCCAGAAGGCTTCGAGGGTACTTTCAAGCACAACCAATACAAGTTGTCACTGACCAATCCATTAAAAGTGTGCTTGAAAAACCTGAAACTTAAAGATGATTAGCCAAATAGGCAGTGGAACTAGGTGAACACTATATCACCTGTGTTCCAAGGAAGGACGTAAAACCCAAATCTTGGTTGATTTCATTGTGGAAATTCCAAAAGAAACAATAACGGAAGTTAACACCACAACCACTGAACCCTCTGACCCTGATACTTGGAAGCCTTTTACTGATGGAGCTTCGAGCCTTGAAGGGTCAGAGGCTGGGCTAGTCTTAATCAACCCCAAAAAATTATAATTTACATATGATCTCCAGCTTGAATTCCAGACAATCAATAATGAAACCAAGTATGAGGCATTCATTGCTGGATTCAGCTAGCCAAAAGGATGGATGTTCAAAGGCTTCAAGTCTTCACATACTCCTTGCTTGTCTCAAACCAGGTAAACGATAGCTACCGGGAAAAATAAAAAGAGTTGATTAACACATTCCAAAGCATGTACCGTCAAGCAAGTCCCAAGATTCCAAAACAAGAGATCCGATGCATTAAGCAAACTTGCATCTCTCACATTTTCCCACCTCACCAAAAAAGTATTGGTTGAAGTGTTAAAATCACCATCCATTCAGGAACTTGAGGTTCAAGATGTGATCACCGAAAAAGGACCAAGTTGGATGACTCCTATTGTCAAATCCCTAAAAAATAGTGAATTACCTAATGACCAGACAGAGGCTGAAAGGGTTCGCATCAAGCCAAGGCAGTATGTGTTGTGAGGAGAAATCCTTTACAAAAAAGGTTACCTTGCACCACTACCCCAATGTGTTGGCCCAGAACAAAGCCAATATCTGATCAAGGAAATCCACGAGGGAATATGCAGGGCTCATTATGGTCCAAGATCTGTGGTTTAAAAATTGATGAACCTTAGATACTTCTGGCCCTCCTTTCACCAAGATACCACTAAACAATTACGAAAATGTAAGGACTGTCAGCTACATGCACCAATACTTAAAAGTTCTAAACACAATCTTATTCCCATTACCTCAGCTTGGCCATTCCACAAATAGGGAATGGATATTGTCGACCCATTCCGCCCGCCAAGGAGGAGTAAAATTCTTATCGGTAGCCATGGAATACTTCACAAAGTGGCCAGAAGTCAAGTCACTAGGAAGAATCTCGGGAAAACAAATGATATCATGTGGGAAAGTATCATATGTCGCTTTGGGCTTCTAGGGGTGCTGGTCACAGATAATGACAAACAGTTTGCCGAGAAGCCTTTTAGCTCATGGTGCAAAGAGTTCAGAATCACATAAGTGTTTAGCTCGATAGCCTATTCCCAATCAAACGGTCAAGTTGAAATAATAAACCACAACATTGTGGAGGGGATAAAAGCAAGATTGAGAAGACATAGTAATCAGTGGCTTGAAGAACTTCTTAACATCTTGTGGGCAATTCGAACAACTAAGAAAACAAGGCACCCTATAGCCTAGTGTTTGGGTCGGAAGCTACCATCCCGGTAAAAATAGGAGTTACTACACAACAAACACTAAACATCGACCTTGAAGCCAACCAGGCTTAAACCATGTTGAACTTAGAACTCCTGGAAGAAGCTCGTGACCAAGCCGCTATAATGGAAGCAAAATATAAGCAGAAGATAGAAGCTTATTACAACACCCGGGTGAAGCATGAATGCTTTAAGCCTGGAGACCTGGTTCTCAGTAACAATGAAGCAAAAAAAAAGAATCAAGGCTCTCGAAACATACACCACTCTCAAAACACACAAAGGAGGATTATACAAGCTAGCCGATGTAGAAGGCAAAAAGCTTCCTCGTCACTAGAACGGCAAAAACCTTAAAAGGTTCCACGTCTAGACAAAAAGTCTTAGAAAGAATTTCAAGAAATGTTCTACCCTCTCTTGTAAACTATCAAATGAATGAATGACGAAGTTTTTTTTGTCAAAATTTGTCTTTCTATCCTATAATCAGGTTGAGAACCTAGCAAAAAACTTCATGGCAAAGGCCATGTAAGGGGATGAGCTCCCAGGCCACATCGCTCAATAGGTTCAAGGGTTTAATGGACCTATATATGGGGTGAGTTCCTAAATCAATCCAACTCCATGAGACTTAAATAAAAATTTTAACTTGTCTCATAGACGGGTCCGAATAGCCCACACCAATCGTTCCTTAAACCTCATAAAAAGGTTTACGAAACAAAAAGACACTGAATGATGTCACAAAAAGGATAGACAACATGTATCTTTTATCCAAAATACCTTAAAGCTAAGTGACCGCAACACTGAACCTTCCAAGGTATAATGGACAAAGGGCACATAACAAAACAACAAGACAATTGCAAACATTATCAACACAAGGCAAAAGTAGAGCATAATGTTAGAAACATCAAGTTTCAAACATACGGCCTTAAGGCCCGTAAACCTAAGATGTTGTTTAAAAGCCTTCAAGGCTAACAACCACGGAAGGAAACCTTAATGGTTCCCCTAAAACCTACTTGTTCAACATACATCATAATATTGTTTAGAATGCTAAGAAAGCTACGAATAAAGTTCAAAGAGTCTTAATTTACAGCATCAGAAGTAGGAGGCTTCGCTGCCCCCGCTTCATCACCTTTGGACTTTTTGGCTTTCTTTTTCATCCTACCTTCACCGGTCGTCTCAAAGGCTTCAAGGCTTACATCCTTCAAGCCTTCGCCCCCATCAGAAAAAGTATCCTCGCTATCACCAGACAAAGAATGTTTCTTCGAAAGAGACTCCAATACTTTGTTACAAACGGCCTCATTAAGGCCAACGGGTTTCAGCTCCTATAAGACAGAGAGAGGCCTACCTAAGTATTTTGAAACTACACTCACATAAGGGTAGGTCATATGCTCCATGTTAAGAACAACTTCTGTATACACGTTAAAAGCTTTGGGTTGATGACTTCTCCAAAGGCTTCCCAGATTCACAAGCCTATATAACCAGCAACCAAGCCTTGATACCGTCCATGGGCTAAAAGCTTAGTATACACGTCACCCAAGGCCTTTTAAATTCAGAGAAGTGAAGAAGGTAGGTAACTACCCACTAAAATCCATGCTAGATGAGCCATTTGTAATCACTAGTTGCATGGGCCAGCGAAGCCTCCAACTTATCTTTCTCCTCCAAGAATGCCTTTTTTAAACTGCCAAGACAGCCCTATCAACTCGCACCTTAACTCTGTCAGCCTCCAAGCATTTTTCCAGTTCCACTATCTCAATCTTATGCTAAGAAGAAAGCTCATCAATCTTTACCAACAACTTCTTCTCATTCTCAGCAAAACCCTCTGCTTCATTTTCTAAGGCAATCATGAAGTTTTCATTTCGTTGCTCCTCTTGGTGAAGACCATATATTCTTGCATTCTTTTACGAAACCAGGACACACCTTTGGGAAGCAAGGTAAAGAGGTTGCAAGCAGCCAACATCATTTACAGGATCATCAAGTCATCTTCCATAGATGAGCAGATACCTCGTACAACAGAAGGAGCAAAGTGGCTCAAGACGTTCTCACATAAAGACGATTACTTGAAACTATCAGTAACCTTCCAATCCGAAACATAAACCTCTATTGAGGTCACATTGGAAGAACTTTCAATACCCTTCCCTGAATTCTTTAAGCTCGCAACCTTCTTAACCATTGTTTTGTTTCTCTTGTCAATAACCAAGGGTAACCCCTTGTCTTCCTTGAATTTTCCTTCAACCCCAACATCAAGAACATCCGAAACCTCTATATCATCACTCAACTCGACCGGCTCAGAGGCCGACGGTTGGTTAACAGACTTTATCAACCAATTGGAACGGCGAGTAGAAACTTTGGAAGTAGCAACTTTGGTAAAACCCTTGACATTGGGGACATTCACATAGTATGAACCCTCTAACCTATGTTCAGACCCCCTGACACCAGCATCTTCGTCGGGTGTACCCTCAGCATCGCCAAACACAACATCAAAAGTATCATCGCTTTTGATAAAATCTAAGGCAAACATGACTGCAACAAACAAAGTAAAACATAAACAAAAATGCAAAAACACAATGCACAAAGCATATAAAAATATCATACCCGATCATCTCTCATGGGCACAGGGTCACGATCGGCTTGTCCCACAACTTGCTAATTCCCACTAACACTAAGCGATGTTTGGGAAAGGAACGAAGCCTCAAAGGACATTCCCTAATAGTTTTCAACAACCAACTATCTACCTCAAATTCGGAAGGTTCAAGTTCATTTAAAACAACATCCGGATGCCCCCAAACCATTTTAAACGAAACAATTGACTCCAAAAAATTGATCCTTCCAAAAATCGAGAGTTGTAACCATGGAGGGAATCAAACAGACGTCAATCCGTGATGTTTCAAAAATAAACCAATCAACGTTTTTGGCCAATTGGAAAATCAACGTAACATCAACAATGATGGGTTATAAACCAACGCACGACATTAAACTTCAAAGTGCAAAACCCTAGAAACCCCTTGAGGGTGCAATTGCCCAAAAGACATGATAATATTCCAAAACGTTGAGAAAAAAGATGGAAAAAAAGTAACAAAGGTTAGAAAACTCAAAATGGCGATAATACAAAGCAATGAAACTCGGTGGACATTGATCAATAGATTTATCACAACCCGGAACAACCGAATCGACAGATGAATCAATACCCCAATGTTCATAAAAGGATGGACTTCCTCTTGTGTTAATCAAGAGTAACTCACTCCCATATCCTTCTTTGCGCCAATTGCTCCTAAGGATGATCAAGGAAAATCAAAAAGATATTAAACAACAACCCTTCAAGCCTCGAAGCCTTTAAGCTACAAAAATATTGCATAAAAGTCAGAAGCATTCGAGCTTACACCTCAAATACCTCTGACTTGGGGGGCTGATGAAGTGGGTAGGTCAAGCTTAATAAAATTACTAGAATGCAATACAGCTTAAAGGGTTGAAAGGTAAAAGGGTTTGACAATAGCCAACTGTCATGAACAGTAAAAAGGACAAGTCAGAGTCTTGTCACATCACCATTTGCGTGTGAACCCTCCTGCCCAGCCGCAACCAGAGCTTGTCGGAGAGCACACCCTTTTACCCGCAGGTCCGAAGCCTTCAACCCCCAAATGGGCAAGTCCCCCACTGTAGCCAAGGATCACTGGTCAAAGGCTTCTTCTTATGGAGAATCCTTTCCCTATAAATCTCAGCCCCTTGTCTTTAGCTAACACATCCCAGCTCAGGTCACTCTTGATCTATGCTCTTACTTATCCTCTCTAGAACTTGCATCTTGCTTGTTCTATTCTTGGCTCACTACAACATTATCTCACTAAGCATAGACATTCTGGGTTGAACATTCTTCAATCCAGAATTCAAAGTGAATAATAACAAAGTGATCCACCTCCACGTGCTACAAATGTGGGGGGACCCCACGACCTGCATTAGGCTAATCGAAACCTTAAACCCTTTAATCCTGGAGACGTCGCTACAGTCCTTGGTCTTGTATTAGTTGTAACAACATTATACATATTAACACTCCTCACACAATGATCATCAAATGTCACAAAATTCATGTTTTCAGATAAATAATCTTCCCAACTAAAATCCATATAATTTAATACATTGTTATAGAAATATGTTTAAGATTGGTATTTCATGAAAAAGCCATTTTCACTCAAGGTTAAAATAATATTCATAAAAATTACGTGTTTAACTATTACCATTATAATATATTAACAGAAATTGTATATAAACATCCGAATATTAAGGCTTTAATATTATACTTAAAATACATATTTTTATATAAAGTTGTAATTTTGACGTTTTCAAAGTCTATTTCCTGTGTTACCGTTTAGGCGCTAAAAGTCACATTTCAATCATAAAATATCAATATGCAAGTTTAGCTAAAATTCATATAAACATGTCAATTTCTAGCATATTCGCGACATTCTACACGACAAGAACCGCATATAATCATACATAAACACTATGATCAAAATGTACAGTGCAAAATACTTTTTTTTGCTTAAATATGATAAAATCCCTGTCTACAGTTTCATACTATCATAAATTTCAAACCGAAAAATGTCGTTTTATCAACTTTATAAGCTTATAAAGTTAACAAAAATGCACATACACCACTTAAGTTAATTATACACTTAAAATATAAGTCTTTCCTTTAAATTTAGAAGGTTTAATACTATCTAAAATTGGACTTGTGTAAAGCTTCCATTTTGAAGCCTAAATACACTATTTTAGCCTTATGCAATTCAGATGCGGAAAAAACCAATGACCAAGATTAACACCTTATGTAAAAACAAGTATTTTCAAAGTAAAATATACCCTTTTTAAACTTATTTTTTCCAGATCCTTAAAGATCTCAAACTTGCAAGTTTCAATCTTGCTAGAATTCACAATTTTGGACACCAAATTCAAATAAATCACACCAACATATACCAAATAAAATCATGCTTTTTTATAACAAGTTTATAAAATAAAATGATCTTTAGGTGAGATTAAAAACCAACCAATCATGGATCATCCATGCATGTTTGAATCTCTCATTTTCATGGGCTTTTAACAAGCTTCAACACACATACATACACAAACACGACACCTATGCATACATGTGAGATGATTTTCAAGTAAATTTAAATCATTCTTTAAATTTACCACCTTTCAAGGATAGATCATCACATGCATGTGATGATCTATCAAAAATTAAGCATAGCATTCATAAAACTACCAAGTACATATATACACACCCATGACACACATACTCCATACATCATCAAAATCTCTCATTTTTATTTAAAGATCTTTGTTAAAACATTTTTAACCAGTTGGTTTGTTAAACAATCTTGTGAAAATCAAGATTTTACAAACAAAAATCAAAACAAAAACAATGGAGGTTCATACCCTTGATGAACACAAGAATGGATGGAAGATTATGAGGAAAGTACTTGAGTAAATCTCTAAAGCAAGCTGAAATCTTCACTAAAAGCCTTTAAAATCACAAACGTTTTCACCAAGGGTGAAAATTCAGAGTTTAATTTTCAAGATATGAACAAAAATGGAAGAAAATGATGGTGCGGGGTGGTTTACGGCTTAGAGGGAAAGAGGAGAGGGTGTGATTTTGGTGTGTAGTTCAAAATGTAGAAGAATGGGGACAACTGTAGGGTGCCTAGGGTTTTTAAAAGATCCATGGAAGATATAAGAATATATTAGAGATTTTGGGAAGATTGCACATGATTTGGGGTGGGGATCCTCTTTTCTATGGCTGAAAATAAATAAAAGGAGGAAGGGTTTCCCTTTAACCTTTATAAAAAACCCCATTGTTTATATAAGTCTTGAAAGTTTTATAAAGGTTTGATGCCTTTTTGGGAGTTTTTCTATTCACTTACCATATAAATAATATTACTCGCCAAATATTATCACTCAGCAAACAATATTTATGTATAGGTTCTATTCGACGTATCGCGTCTTAAAATTTATAAAAGTCTAAAACACACGCAACTTTCGAACAACGCAACACAAAAACCGCCAACTATGGTTTTTAGATGTTTCAACAAAATTTTCACACATATTATTTTATTGTATGTTATTCCAAGCATATTGGCCGATTCTGAACTTTTAAATTTATCCAGGTCATCACCAACGCAAGTTTCAAATAATTTATCCCTAAACAATACAATAATTTCTAAAATTTACCAAACGCAATCCTATATTTATCTTGGCTTGCTAGACTTTAAATGTAACATCTCGGCCCGATTAGGGCTGACATATCATACAATACAGTAAATCAGAGACATAATTAATAGTTTAATTAGAACACTTACTATCAGTTTTATGAATCCAGATTCTTACAATGGTCTTAAAAGAAAACACGATTCCAAATTTTTAGCCTAGCAGATTATTTGATCAGTAATGGAAAGAACAATAGCAAATACAATAAAATGATAAAACCGTACTATACTTGTTGAATGATTAATGATGAATCATCACAATGTCAATCTATTGTGAAACTAACCATGTGCGATGTAACACCCAAACTGATATGAAAATTGTTCAAAAGCTCATGATCTACTATTAAAAGTTTTAGTATATTATTCAACTGAATATCCATACAAAGGCAAATTGTTCAAACAAGAATACAAATTGTTCAATTTTAAAATTTATCTAAGTCCGAGGTCCTATGTAAATCATATCTTGAAAATAGCCCATGTGTTGTTCACTGAAACAGTGATAAAATAAAAGGTCAATTGTTGGATCTGAGAGTGTGTGTAGTGTGTGTTTCTGATAAAACAGTTAATCAAATTGGAAATTCATTCAATCAGAAATAAATAAACACATCAATCTAACACAAATAGATTTGGGAATGAATGCAAAATGATTTCACTAAATTCATATAATGATGTTATACAATCACAAAGGTACAATATATACTCCCCCTCACTACATGAACACTCTCTCACTTAGTTCTAATGCGCTCAGGCTCTAAGTGTTAACTTTTACAATTATAATGAAGAACAATGTATTGGAGGAGTGAACTGCTAGTTACGTCACCATGAAAGGGACCTTAACAGCTCATTTAATGATGTAATTGCCAGCAGTTATCAAAGCTGCTAGATGGTTACACAGTTGCATTGAACTTTTGTTTTTATGTATGATAGAGCGAACTGCTGGATTTCAAAGAACTGCTGGCTGAGAACTAGCATTCTTGAAATCCGAAATTTCTGTGTTTGACTTGTTGACTTGGTCTTCTAGTCATTAGTCTTTGCCTTTAGTTGACTTGACTATTGACTTGTTGACCAGCACTTTGACAAACCCTCACTTATTCTTCTATGCTCTAATCTTTGAAGGTAGTAGTTTGATACAACAGTAGTTGGGGCAGCTGTTTTGAAAAGCTTCCAAGGGGGGAGAAACTGCTCGACTAGTGACTGTATTTTAACTTATTTCTTCAGGCAGGGATGATGGTTCCCTTGGGTTTTGGCTTTCATCATTTGCAGATCTTACATAACCAAATAATCTCCCCTAGATCTGTTGATGCCAAATCACACTTACTTTTTAAGTCTGTCTTTTATTCTCTTTTTTGTTGATGAATTTTCGTTTGAAAAGTTTTGTTGAAGTTGAAGTCCTAGACATTCTTTTATCTTCATTCGAGTCAACCATCTTTGACTCATAGAGAAAGTTTCTCTGTCTTCACATCTTTTAGTCCATAAGTAGCTTGTTATCTCTGAATCTCTAAAGGAAGAACATCACTCCTTTCTTCTGAGAGATGTGGTGAATTTTATATATTATCATTTGGAGAATCCTCCAAAGCTACTATTTAAGTGGCAACTTTTGATCTTCAGCAGTTTTAGCAGTTTTGAATACATATGTTGTGTCTGGCATGCCACTTACATGCAATAGTTTTTCTTCTTCATCTAAATCTATAGTCCAATTTGCATAGGCATGCTTTTCTTTCAAATTATTCATGTAGTTCTCCATGATCTTTGGATTGTACGAGAAGATTTCATGGGGTTTGAAAGGAACAACAACAGACTCCTTCTTTTCAGCAAGGTAGATCTATGTGTTCTCCCAGTTTGGCCTTGGTGGTAATTTTTTAGGATTTCTTCTTCTTGCATCAAGATAATCCATGAATTCTTTTAGCATTGTTGTGTCCTTCCACCGTATAATTAAACTCTTTGCAGCCCAATTAACTTGTATCAATTTGTGTCTCATCTTTTTATTGTCGCTTATGGTGTTGGCTTTCTTCTACTGCCAAGCTTTCAATTTGGAGGAGTGATCTTCATGCTTGGGTCTGTCAATATCTTCTTTACCCTAGCCACTTCTCCCAGCAAATTTTGGGTATCCCAGTTTTGAAACACATATAAGTTTTTCACAGGATAAGGGGAATTTTTCTTGAGCCGCTCAATACTTTCTTGTTTGGTAGCATTGGCTACTGGCTATTGTTTCAATGGTGGAATCTGGGAAAGCTGTCGTGATTCTTGAATCATGTGTTGTTCATAGTTTATGATCTCCCTCATCCTCCTATCTATAATGTATTGAGCTTTCTTGTAGGTCATCTTCCGTTGATTCCTTGTAAAATACTTGACAACTTCTCCTTCCATCTTCTTCGCATTCTCTTCATAGTTTAGTTTTTCATCAATTTCTAATAATGGCACTTTTAGAGTGACTTGATGAATCTTGGGGAAGGAGGAGGCTCTTCAACAAAAGGTTCTGTGAAAACTGTTGTAGTCATGCAATACCAACTCCCTTTTCTTTATGGGTCGAGCAGTTGTTTCATTAGGAACTTTTGGTTTGCTTGCAATTGCTGGTATTGGTGAAACTACTGGCTTTTTACCAGATGGTTGCCAATAGTTTTAACAACATCTAGTTTAGCCCCAAACTATGTCTTTGATGATGATCTGGTTGTTGGTGGAGTAGAAGTTGATTGAGAACTAGTAGTTTTTCCTGGTCCAACTGTTTGAGTCTCCACTCCATCTGTTTGACATGGACCAGTTATTTGTCCTTTGGGACCTGTTGTTTGTCCTTTAACAACTTCTTGTTGATCTTGATGAGGTTGTCTTCTTTTGGCTTCCAACTTTTCAATAGTATCAGCTTTTTGGATCACACTTGGTGGCCACATGTCAATCTTAACAGTTTTAGTGAATTTGGGATCTTGCTTTGCAGCTCTTTCTACTGCCCTTTGTCTTTCTATTGGTTTTTACCAAGGCAACACTTAAGCCTCTTTGGTCATGTTTGAATTTTGCTACCAGTTCTACATAATCAACATCTTCGTGAATATGCCATTCTACTTTGCAATTATGGCTCTGGCTTTGGAAAGAAAGCAAGGGAAAGATAACAAGCAGATTCTGTCAGAAGAATACAAAAAGATAGAAGACTTTAGAGGCTATTCCAACGTGATCTATAGAATATTTTGCATGATCCTATAACTGATGCAAGTCTTAAAAAGCTACACATAGAAGATTACCTTAATCACATCACGGTGGCAAAACCATATGGTGCTGATAAGGAACAGTTTACTGGGTGGCCAACTGAATCCTTGCTAGATGAAATAGTGAGGATTGAAAAGTTGAAGCTTTTCCCTGATATCACTCCTTCACCCCCAAATTGGAAAGGTGGCAAAAAGCCAAATGACAAAAGGGCTCTAAAGTTGAGAAGAATGAAGGAAGAACTGGCTACTGCAAAACATGGGCACCATGAAGACTGTGGCTAAAAGGAATGAATCGACAACCTTTGAAAGCTACAAACAGTAGAAAATTCAAACAAAGGAGGATCCCTCATTACAAAAAATGCTAAAGTATGAGCAACTAGATTTTCCTATTAAAACCTTGGTCAAGCCTTCTGGACTCCTATCAGCTAGAAACATAGCTATAGCTGCAAGGGAATTCTGAAAAAGAAAAATTACACAAAAGAAGGATACCAGGATAGAAGATCTGGCTGACACTATCATGGGAAGACCAGAGTCTCCAAATTCATCAATAATAACTCTTGTCCCAGCAAATCCTCCTACCCTTAAAATTTTAAAATGGGAGTCAGACAAAGACACCCATGAATTAACTTTGCTCAGGGCTAGTGGGGAGGTGGAAAAGATCTCAATGAAAGTGTTTCTAGCTTAAAAATTGAAAACTTGCAAGACTTAATAAGTCTACCACTGGAGAGGGACCCAGAAGACACTGTTTCTCTTGACTTTGAATTACAATTCAAAGGTTAAATAAGAGAACAGTTGATGAGAAAATAAAAGTTGATCAAATAAACATCTGTTTTGGCATTATCTGTTCTAGGGGAAATTGTTGAACCTATAAAAGAACATATGATATCCAAAGCCGATACATGACTCAAAGATCAAGAAATAAACAGTTGATGAAGCAATTCTCTCCCCAAAGATAGTGAATCTTGAACACATAATTAGAACATATGTTCAAGAGCATGGCAAACATCTTATTAGGACTTCGAACTATTGTTCAAGAGGATACAACATCTGTTGAAGCTAAAGTCTGTTGAAGACCAAAGCCCTGATCAAGCCAAAGGTCTGATCAAGAAGACCAAACATCTGTATGCCCAAACAGATGTTTAGACAACTACAACAGAGGATAACTTAGATAGTGGTTTTCTCAATGTAACAGTACTTATCTTATTAGTGTTTAGAATTCGCCTAGATCAGATGTTAGGATTTGCACAGATGTGTAACACCTTGGAAATTTATATCAAATCATATGACAACATGTGTCCAGTCCACTCTCAAATATGCCTAATAATTTGGACGAGAGGGCTAAAACTGTAAATTTATGAAACTATGGTCAGATGTTAGGATTTGCAATGATGTGTAACACCTTGGAAATTTATATCAAATCATATGACAACATGTGTCCAGTCCACTCTCAAATATGCCTAACAATTTGGACGAGAGGGACTAAAACTGTAAATTTATGAAACTATGGTCATAGAGGGACTAAATATGTCAACATGCCAAAGTTTGGCCTCTGAGTGACTCTTACAGACCGTAAAGCTTAATAGCTTACGGACCATAAGGCTAATAAAATCTTACAACTGGAAGGCGGTTACGGACCGTAAAACATTGATCTTTACGGACCGCAAGCCATTCAAATCAGTGGGCGCGAAGTAGGCTTACGGACCGTAAGCCAGAGGCCCATACGGTCCATAAGGGACTGCCAGTGGCAGTTTTGTTTGCTGCCCAAGTCATCTTGCACATTGTGCTACCTTTGGTCGCATTTTGCCACCTTCAAACATCCGTAAGCCAAGTGTTCTGCCACTAATCCTCCTCTTATCACTCCTGGACACACTTGCAAAGATTTGGAGGTTTGAGTTTCACTATAAATAGCCTAGTTCATGCTTCACTTGAACTTCCTCATTTCTTTTTCTCTCTACTTACTCTTGGAGTTGCTTCTGATCATAAAGAGGCCTCCCACTGAGTTCAATCTTCTCCTAGGACACTTGTAAGTGTTCTTTCCTAGTTCTTTTCATTTCTAGGATACCATTATGGTTAAGCCAATGTTTGAATTGAACATGGCTATGTGATCGTAATAAGGTAGGTGATAATCCCCTATGAGGGCACCTCCTGAAGATCACGATAGATTGGTCAAATGACAGGTCAAAGTTATGTTAAATAAAAGTCAAAATGTCGTTTTGGGGAAAAACTTATAAAATGAACTTATAAATGTTTAAACACATGTTTTGACACTTAAATAAGTTGCTAAATAGTATTAGAACATGTATAAACATGTTTAGCCCGTCATTTCTAGTTTTAGTGTCGGTTCGCAACCGAAAGTCTAGCAGTTTGACTTCTGCTTTTACTTTCAATTCTGACCCGATTTAGCTAAGTTAGCTACTGAATTAGAGTTGCATTATGATCATATTCATGTATAGTATAACCCTATGTGATTATACTACTTGATTATAATTAGATTCTGAGTTTATATGTAAGTCCTTATAGCATGCCTAACTTTGACCAAAATGTCCTTTTTGCATAAAACTTAGTTTTAATCAATAATGAATTTGCATATGCTTTACCTACTGATATGTTAATACCATTATCGTATTTTAATGTTATGAATCTGTTCGTAACCTGAGTTGTGATTAAAAGTTTGTAAATTATGCTTTAATATAACTAAAATGCCCTTTCGGCGCATAGTATGGTTTTTAACCATAACTATCAACCAAAACATATTCCCTACTGATATTAAAACATAATTAGAGTATTTTCACAAAGGATACTTGATCATAACTCAGATTTACTGGAAGTGCTTAGATTATGTTACATAATGACCAAAGTGCCCTTATGATGCACATTTTGATTTTAAAACATAAATGGGCATGTACGTTGTTAACC
Source organism: Scalesia atractyloides (assembly GCA_947069175.1). Classification (NCBI taxonomy): domain Eukaryota; kingdom Viridiplantae; phylum Streptophyta; class Magnoliopsida; order Asterales; family Asteraceae; genus Scalesia; species Scalesia atractyloides. Next base: position 62,487,212 of record CAMTDV010000010.1, on the reverse strand, counting down.
TATGGATGTTACAACTTATTTAAGATATAATTGTGTATGGAACTTGTTCTATAACTCATCCGGATACCCTATGTCGCTTATATGCATGCAGTTTGGTTTATGTAATTCGTTTACGTAAGTTTACTGAAATGGGTCAAATCCTATTATTTTCATTTCAAATTCCAGAATGTATATTGTTTACCCGTATTATACAAGTTTTCGTACTTGTGGGGTTTAAACTACATTCTATTCCGGACATCGCTTAATCAAGCGTATCGTACCATTTTCAATAATTTAAGTTAACCGGTCTAAGTCTATAACTTGAATAGGACCCGTTAACATTCAAAATTGGTTATTATACCATTTATTCCAGACTAGGGCCTTCCGGTAGATTGCAACCAAGCTAGTTAATTGATTACGGCGGTGCTTGTTATACTTTCTTACATTGTAAGACTTGTTTAAGCTAGGTAAATACTCTTAACCTATTTTCCCTATACAGGCTTGAGATACGGTATATTATTACCGCATGGTCGGGTATGGGATCAATGACCTATGTGTCGGGAATCCAAATAACATGTTTTAACTCGTATTGCTTGATAACTTAAACATTGGGGTTAATGCGAACGTGTCTTGGAGATCCTCGGCTAAGTTAATTGTAACTGGTCACGACCTAAGCACGGGGTGTAGACATACACCTGACAGATGCTAATTCTATGATAAAACGTTTTTATAACCCAATATGGGTTTGCCCAATAAGGGTATTAAAGTGGTGTGTCGATTAATCATGATCTCGGCATAGTTTTCGGGCCTCTATGTATTGACAAGCATGTAATACTGATAACTTGAGAAATAGTTTGTCCCAAGTTATTTATGAAATTATATGTGCCATTGTGTACATGAAAAATATTTTGAAATATTTTCAAAATGTGTCGGTTATTTGTATTTACAAGTGAAACTGACGTATTTTCAAAAGACTAAGCGCAGGTTGTAAGTACATAAATAGGCTGGAGGTTGCTCGGTAAATGCATAAGTGGAATTTGCAACTCCATGCATGAAGTCTATTAGTCTATAGTTTTCCTCATTTTATTATTTTTTATCCGCCTGTGGATCTTTTTAGATACCTTCCGTCTAATATTTGAACAATTTGGACATTTTATATTGTAATAATTTAAATCCAAGACTTCTGCTATGCTATCTTGTGTACTGATATCAATTTGTCACGTATCCCCTATCTGGGCCCACCGGGTGACGTACGAAATATCGGGGTGTGACAGGTTGGTATCATAGCCAACGTTTGAGAGAATTCAACACTAGCCTTCTGTGTTTGATCTCAAACAGCACAATAGCATGTTCCTTAGACTTTCCGAGTCTAGGCATTGACCGAGGATCACTCGTATCCGTATTAAGATATCACTATTGTTTATTTTTGTTTTGATATTTATACAGGAAAATCCACCAAGATTCAGAGGAAAAGGAAAAGGTCCAATGAGGGGAGGACCATCAAGACATATACCCTCTCAACCCCATAGTTCAGACCACCCCTAATATTCAGACGAGTCTCACTTGTCGCAACCTGCAAGACATTATGTTTCACACCATTCTATTCATTCACATCATTCATCTCACTCACACCATTCTCATCACTCCCGACCACATTCACATCATGTTTTGTTTGGCCCTAACCAATTTATAAACACACCACCTATTAGCCAAAACTAGCAGGACGATGATTCTGATCCGGAGATGCCACCATCTGGATCACACATGCATCCAATTGAATTATCAAGCGATACTGCATCTTATGAAGGATCCCGATATCAGGGTCCCGACGAATGTGACCAATATTTTAATTAGTTTACTTTTGTATACACACCTCCTTACCCATCCCCACAAACGCAGCCGCCGCCACCAGAGGACGAGCCTATGGAGCCTGAGGAACAACCACAACCACCAACACAACCGAAGAAAACTCGTGGTGCACGTATGTCGGTACGTATGGGGAAATGGTCTGGTTCACTTCCGCCTTTGCCTCCAACCTATCCCACTATCCCAGAGGACCCACAAATGCGTGGACCCTCTAATCCGAAACCTATTAATGAGCCACCTCAACAACCACCTTTGGGTTTTACTAACCTCATTCCTACATATCTAGAAATGACTGGATATGATGCCTCATATTCGGCAGCACCTATGGATTATAATTATCCAGCTCCGATGTACGACCCCTATGTTCAAGCAGTTGTTCATAACACGCTATATCCCTCCCCATTTCCTCCCGCCTATCCAAATACAGGATATTCTAATTATAGGTACCAGTATCCTGTTGCTCCTCAACCCAACCACCGCAACAAACTTGAGGCTATTAATCAAGCCTTGGAACGAGCGGAGTAGATTCAGCGTCATGCTAAAAAGAACGAAAAGAGGACAAAGAAGATTTTCAAGAAGCTTTCCAAGATAATCAAAGGAAATAAGGATGATTGAAGATTGTAATTTTATTTTATTATATTTATCTTCCAAAAGTCCATGTTGGACATATTTATTGTATTTTGTTTCAACAGTCCATATTGGACTAATTTTGTAATAACCGAATAATAATAAAAATAATAATAATAATAATAATATAAAAATAACAATAATCGTTATATCATTACAATTCCTTGCATGGAAGACTTGAAAATAAGAATACGTAAATAAAGAAAAGGGTGTCAGACAAATTGCAAACTAGATTGAATTGAATGGATGAGAATTATTGTTGTATAAAAAAATTTTACACATGAATTCTGCAAACTTCTACAACTTGCATATGCCTAGAACTTTCTTCACCTCTATAAATTGAAGACCGATCATCCATTTTTCTCCATCCCATGTTCCATGATTAGTTTCCTTTCAATGCTATTCCTTCCTTATTTTGTATAGTGAAGAAAACCCGGTTCCGGTAACTATAACTGAAATCAAACACCATACCGACACCACTTTCCATTCACCACCATATCTACTAAACCACTCGAAGCTTTAACCATGAAAAACGTACCACTCGAACCATTTCCGGTCAAGAATACCAACTCCGGTGATACTTACGTATTTTCCGACAACGTCTCTCGTAACCGAAACGCGTTTTTGACCAAGGTAACCATAAGCTAAATTTTTATTTTTGAAACTTTAAGGTTAATCTATAATGAAAATGAAATATATCATTTTTTGTGAATGTTAGTTTTAGATAAAAGATGAAGAAGAAAAAGATAAATCAGTGAACTGAGTAAATAAATAATTAAGAAGACTGATTATTCACAAGGGTTTTGGTAGTTGGTTCGGACCTTGGTTTACAACCCAGAGGTCACAAGTTCGAATCCTGCTAGAGACATTTATTTTTATTTTCTGATGAAATGCATCAGAATAGTGATGAAGTACCATCAGATTTTCTGACGAAACATCAAAAATAGAATTTCTGATGCATCATCAGAATTTCATAAAAACATCAGATTTTCTATTAAATGCACTAGATTTCTTATATAAAACACCAGATTTCATAAATTAAACATAAATAGGTAAGTGGTCCACTAGTTAAGACTCATAACCTATAACTAAGAGGTCTTGGGTCAAATCTTGTAAGGGACATTCTTTTGAATGCATCAGAATTATATTTAAACATACCAGATTTCTAGTCAAACCCATCAGATTTTATTAAATAAACACATGTGACTAAGTACCTCAATGGTTAAACCATTTGTATTATAACAGTAAGGTCACAAGCCCAAATCTTGTGGCCAACCTTTATTTTTAATTAATGATTTGTTTAGGTAAAACTTTATTTAATATTTTATTTACTTGTTATCTTTTAGAATTACATTACATGATTAAAAATAACTTTATGTTTCATGAAATACATATTAATAAACATACAAAGAATATATGTTTTATTTAATAAAATAAATGAACAATAAAAAAATCCAACTTTGATCTTCAGGTAAAAGTATACGTACACGACCTTATGAGATACATGACCGCCATGTAGGTTCCTGCGAATAATCGTAAAAAAATATCAAATTTTCATTGGAAGACAAGATATCGATTGTCAACGTACGGACTCTAAACAACATTATGTGTACGAATTTGGGTTTTCAATGCCTCGTAGTTGGAAATTTAGATTCGTTATTGCGTGCTCATGTGATCTTCAAGATTTTGTGTTATTATATATATATATATATATATATATATATATATAGTTATATTGTTTTAGCATATATTGATCATGACGCACTGAACTTTTGATGGTGTCGCACCGAAAGGTGACGCACTGAAACACTTAATGTGAACTACTGAATGTGATTATGTGACGCATTGTATGTGAACAGACTACGCACTGAACTACTGAATGTGACGCACTGAAGGTGACTAACTGAATGTGATATACTTATATTGTTTTGATATATATATAATATATATATATATATACAGATATTGTTAGGAAATTGTAGATTATATTGTGGTTGTCCCACTGAGTAAACCCCGTTTACTCAGGCGTACATTTTCCTTCTTATGTACGTTAGGTTGCAAGGATTATTCGGGAAGACTTGGATGGATGGCTTGAGGGATTAAAGACGCACATGGATTTTCATAGAAATTTAAAGTTTTTCGCACAATATTTGACTTGTTTGAAATAATGTAAAGTTTTACAATTTATGGAATGATGTTCATGTCACACGCCGACTCGCAGCGGAATAAAAGTCGGGGCATAATTGGGTTATCAACAAAGCTCATGATGTTTACTAAGATGTTTCATATTTATTAAATTCAAATTACAACTTAAATATCCAAAACTAAATTTCATAAAATTACAAGAAAATGTAACTATATAATTATTCCAAAGCTTAAACTTGTTTATTCTTCTAGGCCTTCCTATGTGTTTCTTGTCTCAGCTGGATCACCTGTATCATGTGTAAAACGGGGGATATTTTGGGTCAACAAAAGTTGGCGAGTGAACCTTGATAAAACATTATTACTAATTTCTTGTTTTATTTAATAAGGAAAATTTGTGCAATAATCACATGTGAGCAAACATATATAGATAAACAAACACAAACCACTTTGGATGAGTATATGATATGAATGATGATGTATGTGAGATCAAGGCTCAATCAAACGGAGCCGATCTAATGAGGCACCTGATGCTCAACCCGTCCCCCACGGGGAACTGATGGGCCTAATGAAATGCGTGCACTGAAAATGATAAATCCAATCTACATATAATTCACACAACAATTCATACACATTTGATACACATTTAATCACGGATATGATGTATGCACAAGTGTTTAAATAAAATAAAAGGATTATACGACACATGATACACCCAAAACATGATTAAAACGGGGAATTGGTAAAGATTCACTCACAATGGGTGCGTTCTTTGATGACGATGAAGGCGCACGAATTTATGATTCTATCGACGAGGGAAAAACTAACCTAGATAATAACAAAATGATTCGATAAATAAATAAATTTTATTTGAGATTAATATTTTTAATTAGTGCTCTAAAATGGGATTTTTATATTTATCTTTGTGAGTTTAAGGAAATTTTCTAACCTTAATAATCTTATTTTTAAGTATTTTTAAATAATTTTCCAATTAAATAAATAAATAAAAAGAAATAAAAAAAGTTGACTTTTTGACCGTTGACCGTTGACCGGGTCTTGACCGGTCAGACTGTGTTTTCTATGCGCTGAGTGAGGTTCGAACTCGGGACCTCTCGTATACGTGCATGCAGCTCTACCAACTGAGCTACGTGTCTAACCCGAAATATTCTCTGTTTTAATTATATATATATATAATAATTAACTTTAACCTTATTTAGTTTATATAAAAAATGATTTAATATGGCCGAACCGGCTTCAGAGACCCGGAGTCGAACTGGGACGTTCGGTTCGAGTGCGCACAGCCCAACCAGTTGGGCTGTGTGTCTAATCTGTCGGGATTCGAACCCGGGTCAGCCGGGTGAGTCTAACGATTTAACTCGTGTACATATAACCACTCCGCCACTTGATATTTTTGTGAGTTCTAGGAAGCAATTAAATCATATGTTCAACCAGGAATCGACCTGTTTACGCTAACTGAAACCGTTATCGTCTTTCTAAACGTCCAAGACGTTTGAGTGATCACGGATTTCTGATCATAACCGATAAACCGACAGTTTTAATCAATTCAGTCTTGAATGGACTTGAATTCATGTGATGATCGGTTTTAATAACCGAAAATCTGCACTTCCTGAATTACTCCAACAATAACACCCTCTCGCGACTCAAACTCATCCGCAGAACCTCCAATTTCACTTTCGCTCTACTTTCAGTTCGTCGGAAAAGGTTTTTGAACTCGCCGAACTTTCGCCGGAAAACCGTGTCTTCCATCAAATCAGTAAGTTTCTCAATTCTTTCATCGTCTATCAGTTGTTAAGCTTTTGCTAACTCAAACCCTTCAATCAGAATCAGTTCCAGGCGACGATATCGGATAATCATCATTCGCCAGAAAATCTCTGAGAATTTCTAGAACTTGCTGTGAAACGGTATAAACTTTTAAACATTCTGATAACTCTTGTTCAGTACTTTAATTCCGCAACCAGCTAATCAAAATTGTTAATTGGTCCGCTCAGACAAAGTCCATAAAAACAGAGCCGACGACTTCGCTGGAATTCTGAGAAAGATCATTTCTCCGGTATGTTTACTTCCAAAATCTTCTCTGCCATTTAATTTTAATCATTTGAATGTTTGTCAATCGAATTAAACAAAAAACAGTAGGGTAATCGTTGTCTGTGATATTGTAACAAAGAAGATGAAGTTAGTTTGTTTATAAGTTTAATATAAATTGGATATTATCTCGGGTTAGACACACAGTCCAGCGGTGGACTGTGTGCGCACATATATCACACGCCGCGAGTTTGATCCTTGACACAATCGTATGCTCTGTAATAAAGATGTTTTCCTTTTTAACTGAACCGGATTAACTCACTGAAGATGTTAAGTATAATAAAAATCGGTATATTAACCAGGTTAGACACACAGTCCACTGTGTGCAACACTAACCCACAGGTCCCGGGTTCGAGACCTGTTACACACTCCGATTAGATGATTAAAACACCTTTTGAAAATAAAAGGAATTTTGAATAAACTAAAACAGTGTATAAATATAATTAAAAACAGAATTATTTCGGGTTAGACACGTAGCTCAGTTGGTAGAGCTGCGTGCACGCGTACGGGAGGTCTCGGGTTCGAGCCTTACCCGGCGCACACATGCACACTAGCGAACCGGTCAAACAGTCAACAGTCACGGTCAACGGTCAATGGTCAACGCAAAAGTCAACATTTTTTATATATTTTTATTTATTTATTTAATTTAAAAATCAATTAAAAATACTTAAAAATAATGTTTTTAAAGATAGAAAATAGCCTTAAACTCACAAAAATATATCTAAAAATCCTATTAAAATTATTAATAAAATCCACTCATTTACCATACATTTTCATTATTATTTAGGTTAGTTATTTCCCGTCGATCAATCCTCTAAACTCGTGCGCATTCATCATCTTCAACCGAACGCATCCAATGTGAGTGAATCTCTACAAATTCCCCGTTTTAATCACGTTTTTTGGGTGTATCATGTGTCTTATCATTTATTGTATTTAAACCATTGTGCATCCATCATATCCGTGAACAAATGTGTACTCAACATGTATCAATTGTTTGTGTGGTTATTGTTTAGATTAAATTATCATTTTCAGTACATACAATATCATAGGCCGCCGCTCCCCATTACATTATGAGCGTTGAGCTGTTCCCCATTACATTATGAGCGTGAACCAGGCGTTGCCAACATACGATCGGCTCCGTTGGATTGAGCCTTGATCGCATAGACATTTATCATAGGTCGTCCGTTCCCCATTACATTATGAGCGTGAACGTGACGTTGCCAACATATACAGTTTCATTCATGTTATATATTCATACAAGTTGGTTTGTTATTGTATGTTATTGTTTGCTGTTGTTATTGTTATTGTATGATTTAATTACGTTTGCTTACATATGATTGTTGCACAATTTTTCATGATAAAGATCACAAGAAATCAATAATAAATGTTTTTCTAACAAGGTTCACTCGCCAACTTATGTTGACCCAAAAAACCCCTATTTTTACACATGATACAGGTGATCCAACTGCAGCAAGAAACATATAGGATTGGCTTAAAGAATAAACTGGTTTAGATCTTGGATTGCTTAGTTGATTATTTTTCTTTGTATTTGTATGAACATGTTTGGAATATTGAGGATGTAATTTTGAATTTAATAAATATGAAACATATTAGTAAATATCATGAGCTTTGGTGATAACCCAATTATGCCCCGACTCTTATTCCGCTGCGGGTCGGGGTGTGACATATTGGTATCAGAGCCATGACTATAGGGATATAGGATAGGTTATTAGACCCTTAGAGCCTATACTATAGTTGATTAGAATTTTTAAAATTTTTGTGTGTTACATGCAAAATTCATGATGTTTATATGTTTTATGTTTAATGTTACATTCAATGTTATGCAAGCATGTTCATAAGTACATATTATTATATAATGCCTATCATGAATCATAATCTCATAACATATCATATCCATGAGAGCACACACCACATCATTTCCATGATTGTTTTTGCAATGATTTTTGTATTTTCAAATCACATCAAAGTGAGTTCTCATGATGGGCATGTAGTAACTGGAAGGGTACGAGTAGCGGTAGTCGGAACGTTCTGTCTAGGCTGGCATTCGTATAAATCCAAAATAAAGGACCAGTTTGCCTACCTAGGGACTAACGATGAGAGTACGAAGTACCTATTAGGCCAAAGCATGCTATACCAAACGTCGTGTGAACTAACCCCACTTTGAGTTGTCATTGTGTCTACACCTGGACACCTTCCGACCATACATCTCGTAAACATATTTCATGGTTTTCATTCGGGTGATGTGAGTGTTAAACCGCCAATACTAATGTGAATCCTACCAAGCCAATAGTCATGGGGGCCCACATGACTATACAGGTGAAGGTATGGGGGACATTTGAGGCCCAACATGAGCAAACCCAAGACATCCTATGGATGTAGTTGCATTATTGATATTTATGTTATTTTTATTTTCTTTAAGACACATGACACCTAAAAAGACTCCATAAACTCACAATCTTCTTATGTATGTTCCTGTAGATGTCGGCTATGCAACAACGAGGGGGTAGAAGATCAGGAAGGTCACACGAACGCTTGGCCACTCAAATCGCAAAACAAATGGCCGCGGTGCTTCCTGACATTGTGGTTCAAGTACAACAAGCTCTCGCCACAAATCCCACCAACCCTCCCCAGCAAGAAGACCAGAACATCGGCAACCCTCCTACCAAAAAGTGCTCATATAAACATTTCAAGTCTTGCGATCCTCCGAAATTTGAAGGGACCGAAGGTGTCACTTCTCTCCTCCACTGGTTTGAGGAAATGGAAAACACCTTCCTCAACTGTGATTGTCCCGAGGATCGCAAGGTACGATACGCAACCGGGACACTATTTGGGGTAGCTCTTACCTGGTGGAATACTGAAAAGGGTAAGAGAGGAATCGAAGATGCAATGGCCTTAACGTGGGAGGAGTTAAGGGAAATCATGACGAGACGATTCTGTCCTAGGAGTGAGATTAAAAAGTTAGAGGATGAATTTCATTCATTGAAGCAAAAGGAGGGAGATCATACTTCCTACAACAAAAGGTTTTTGGAGTTGAACCAAATGGTCCCTAACTTGTTCACCCCAGTTTACCGCTTAGTCGAACATTATATTCGAGGTCTTCCCTCGAAAATTCAAGACTCAGTTCTCAGCACTTCGCCAGCAACACTTGAAGCTGCTATGGAACTAGCTACTGAGCTTACCGAGAATCGTATTCGCAACGGTAAATTTAAAGAGGAGAAAAAGAAAGCCCCCGTTGAGGGCCAAACTTCAAACCATTCCACCTCCTCTTCTAAGTTTGCTAACAAGAGGAAACGTAACACCAGAAACTTTGCTGTCACACAAACAAATTTCCCTATCCCTGCTGCACCCATTACCCAAGTTGCCCCCTCACCTGCACCATTAAAAGGCCATACTCTGGCACATTCCCAAAATGCAACCGTTGCCAATACCATCACTTTCCTGATCATCCCTGCCAACATTGCACCGGCTGTGGTCGCGCAGGTCACACTGTTCAAACCTGTCGCATACCTCAGCGGACGAACCGCCACCAGCCCTCAACCCAAACTCACCATCAAATAATGGGTCAAGCCCAACAACCCCTACTACTACCACCTACCCAGCATTTAGCCCAATCCTACTACCAACCCAACTACCCCATGGTGCAACCTATGCGGGCTTGCTACAATTGTGGAGACCCAAGCCACTTTAGAAACACTTGTCCACGTTTGGTGAACATTATACATGCTCAAGCCCAAGCAAATCCGGTGAATCAGGCTAATCAAGCTCCTCCACCTGCAAGAGGAAGAGCTTTCAACATCAACGCTAATCAGGCTAGAGCTGACAGCAATGTGGTTAATGGTACGTTTCTTATCAAGGGTAGTTATGCATCCATGTTGTTTGATACTGGCGCGGATAAAAGTTTTGTGTCCTTAGAGTTTGAACCCATCCTCAACCAAATTCATGATAAGCTCATGGAATCCATAACAGTAGAAGTTGCTGACGGAAAACCGGTCTCATTAAACTCTATTATACGCAATTGTACTCTCACCTTAAACGATCACGATTTTCCAGTTGACCTCATTCCTATGAAGTTGGGAAGCTTTGACATTATAATTGGTATGGACTGGCTCAGCCAACATCAGGCTGAAGTTGTATGCCGCGAAAAGTTTATACGCATTCCTCTTACAAACGGTCAGACTCTACGAATCTTTGGAGAAACCTCATCGAAGGGCTCAGATTAATGTCCTGTCTTCAAGCTCGAAAATATCTCCGCAAGAATTATGTCGCATTTTTAACTCATGTCGTCAAAAAGGGAACCATGGAGAAGAAACTTCAAGACATTCCAGTAGTAAAAGATTTTCCGCAAGTTTTTCCTGACGACATTTCAGGACTTCCTCCCTTGAGAGAAGTCGAATTCCGCATTGATCTTATACCTGGTGCTACACCAGTTGCAAAGTCTCCTTATAGGTTAGCCCCCTCTGAAATGCAAGAGCTAACCAGTCAATTGCAAGAGTTGACTGACAAAGGATTCATACGTCCTAGCTCCTCACCTTGGGGTGCACCTGTCCTTTTTGTGAAGAAGAAAGATGGGACGTTTCGCATGTGCATCGACTACAGAGAACTCAACAAGTTAACGATCAAGAACCACTATCCATTACCTCGCATTGATGATCTTCTTGACCAACTTCAAGGCGCCAGCTGTTTTTCAAAAATCGACCTTCATTCTGGTTATCATCAACTCAGAGTACATGAAGAAGACGTCCAAAGACCGCCTTCCAAACTCGTTATGGTCATTATGAATTCATGGTCATGCCATTTGGTTTAACCAACACTCCAGCTATCTTCATGGATCTAATGAACAGAGTCTGCAAACCCTATCTCGATCGTTTTGTTATAGTCTTCATCGACGACATCCTCATCTACTCAAAGTCTAAGTCTGATCATGAACGGCACCTTCGACTCATCCTTACACTCTTAGAGAATGAGAAGCTCTACGCCAAATTCTCCAAATGCGAATTCTTGTTAAAAGAGATACAATTCCTTGGACATGTCGTCAATGACAAGGGAATACATGTCGACCCCTCAAAGATCAAAGTAGTACAAGAATGGCAAGCGCCACGTACACCAACCGAAGTAAGATCATTCCTTGGTTTGGCTGGTTATTATCGCCGTTTCATTTCAAATTTCTCCCGCATTGCTGTACCACTCACGGCTTTAACTCATAAAGGAAAACCCTTCATATGGGGACCCAAACAAGAAGAAGCCTTCCAAACCCTTAAACAAAAACTCTGTGATGCACCTATCCTCACTCTTCCTGAAGGTTGTGATGACTTCGTGGTTTATTGCGACGCGTCAGGGCAAGGACTAGGCTGTGTTCTAATGCAAAGAGGAAAGGTGATAGCTTATGCTTCTAGACAACTCAAAACTCATGAGAAGAACTACACCACCCATGACCTAGAACTTGGAGCCGTTGTGTTTGCTCTTAAGATATGGAGACATTATCTCTACGGTACTAAGTGTGAAATATACACTGACCACAAGAGTCTTCAACATATCTTCAACCAAAAGGAGTTAAGCATGAGGCAACGAAGATGGGTCGAACTTCTTAATGACTACGACTGTGAAATTCGGTATCACCCTGGCAAGGCAAATGTGGTGGCCGATGCACTCAGTCGAAAGGGTTATGCGAACTCTATTCGTCTTCTATGTTCGCAAATCATAACCGACATCAAAGATCAAATTCGAGAAGCCCAACATGTTTCAATAACGGAAGACGACGTACGAAAGGAGCTGTCCTGTGGAGCTGAACTTAAAATTGAAACTAAATCCGACGGTATTCTGTACTATCTAGATCGCATATATATTCCTGACCACAACAACCTTGGTGAATTCCTTATGAATGAGGCTCACAAAACACGATACTCTATACACCCAGGAGCCGATAAGATGTATCAAGACCTTCGATACACCTACTGGTGGCCTGGAATGAAAAAGGATATTGCTGTTTTTGTTTCCAAGTGCCTTACATGTTCCAAGGTAAAAGCTGAACACCAAAGATGTAACATCCGTCGAAAAACAGGTTTTCAAAACCCGCTTCATTTAATAACCGAACAATCAGTTTTAAATTTTTGTTGTCTATTTATGACTTATTTTAATTATTAAATGATACAAAATTAATAAACAAATTAGATGATATAAATTATAATGGAAAAAAAATAAAAATAAATTAATTAAAAAGGAAAACCGGCTGCCGGGAGTCGAACCCGGGTCAGCCGGAAATCCCCACCAACTTAACTTTCCCTCAATCAACCACTCCGCCACTTTAGTTATTTGTTATCATATCAAATCAGTTAATTCAAATAATAAAAAACGGAAGTCAAATCCAGTCAAAATCGCGCCCAATTATCAGTCATCGGAAATCCCGACGACTTCGCCGATAATTAACGTTTTCGTCCAATTTAACCGAAGAATTTACTTTGACGACGGTTATAACCGACGTCTGAACCCGCGACATCAGTCGTAACCGCCGGAGAACGGCTGACCTTGAATTGAGGCTGAAATCCGACTCTATACATCTTGATTCTTCCCTATAAATTCACCCACAATCCACTGTTAGCCTTTTTCGCTCAAAAATCGCACCCTTTCTCGACGAAAATTCACTCGCCGGAAAATACCTGCAAATCGCCGGAAAACCGAGTCTCACATCCACACGGTAATTCTTTCAACTCTTTCTGTTTCAATCATTTGTTTAATCTGTCACTAACACAACTCCACCATCAGAATCAATCCCAGTCAACGTGTGTCGAAATTCCTGCCTTCGCCGGAAAATTTCTGAAACTTTCGGAAACACACCGATAACTGGTATGAGCTTTCAAACTTCTGTTAAACTTTGATTAAGTACCTCAACTTCATAAATAATCGAACAGAATTGTCAATTGATTTCGACAGCCAGAGTTCACTTTTAGAACCGACGGACCTCTGCTGGAATTCTGTGAACAACACTGATCGGTACATCTCTTCCCCCAAACTCTCTCCATTCGTTACCTTTAAATTACTTATAAAGTTTAAAACCTGATTAGGCATAAATCAGTCCAATCAGTCGGACTTTGTTTCTGGGTAAAGTTTAACGGAGAAGACGAAGTCGGGTTATAACATAAGAGTAATTAAAATCAGTTTTATAAACGGGTTAGACACACAGTCCAGCGGTGGACTGTGTGCAACAAACACACATGCGACGCGAGTTCGAATCCTGTCCCAGCTTACTCTCTCGAAATAAAAAAATTTTCCTTTTTAACTGAACCGGGTTAACTCACAAACCATGTTAAGTATAATAAAAACCGAGTTAATAACCAGGTTAGACACACAGTCCAGCGGTGGACTGTGTGTACGCTAACTCACAGGTCCCGGGTTCAAGACCTGTGGTCAGCACCGGTTCGATACGTTTAAAATCTTTTTAAAAATAAATGATTTTCGGATTAAACTAAATAGTATATAAGTATAATTAAAAACAGAATTATTTCGGGTTAGACACGTAGCTCAGTTGGTAGAGCTGCGTGCACGCGTACGGGAGGTCACCGGTTCGAACCTCACTCAGTGCAACAATAGAACTGACCGAACCGGTCAACGGTCAACAGTCTCGGTCAAAGTCAACATTTTTTTATTTATTTTTATTTATTTATTTAATTTAAAAATCAATTAAAAATACTTAAAAATAATGTTTTCAAAGTTAGAAAGTAGCCTTAAACTCACAAAAATATGCCCAAAAACCCTATTAAAATAGTTAATAAAATCCACATATTTACCGTACCTTTTCGTTATTTATTTGGTTAGTTATCTCTCGTCGATCAATCCCCTAAACTCGTGCGCATTCAACATCTTCAAACAAACGCACCCAATGTGAGTGAACCTCTACCAATTCCCCGTTTTAATCACATTTTGGGGTGTATCATGTGTCGCTATTTATTTAATTTAATTAAACACTTGTGCATCCATCATATTCATGATCATGTGTATCCAATATGTATCTGTTGTTTGTGTGGTTGAAGTTTAGATTTAATTTATCATTTCAGTACATACATTTCATAGGCCGCCGCTCCCCATTACTTATGAGCGTGAGCTGTTCCCCATTACCTATGAGCGTGAACCAGGCGTTGCCAACATAAGATCGGCTCCGTTTGATTAAGCCTTGATCTCACATACATTAGCATAGGCCGTCTGTTCCCCATTACCTATGAGCGTGAACGGGACGTTGCCAACATATACATTGTCATTCTTATTTCATGCTTAAGCAAGGTGGTGTGTGATTGTTATGTTCACATACATTTGTTCGTATATGATTATTGCACAATTTTCCTAAATAAATTACAATAATGAATCGATAACAAATGTTTTTAACAAGGTTCACTCGCCAACTTTTGTTGACCCAAGATTTCCCATTTTTACACATGATACAGGTGATCAAGTTGAAGCAAGAAATATATAGGGCGGCTTAGAAAAATAAACCAGTTTAGATTATGGATTTGTTTTAGTTAATTTTTCCTTTCCTCGTATTGTATGAATTTGACTTGGAACATTGAAATGTAATTTGGATTTAATAAATATGAAACATATTAGTAAACATCATGAGCTTTGGTGATAACCCAATTATGCCCCGACTCTTATTCCGCTGCGGGTCGGGGTGTGACAGATTGGTATCAGAGCCATGACTATAGGGATATAGGATAGGTTATTAGACCCTTAGAGCCTATACTATAGTTGCTTAGAAATTTTATATTTTTGTGTGTTACATGCAAAATTCATATGCTTTATGTTTATTGTTACATTCAATGTTATGCAAGCATGTTCATAAGTATACATTATCATATAATACTTATCATGAATCATATTCTCATAACATATCATATCCATGAAAGCACACATCACATCATTTTCATGATTGCTTTTACAATGATTTTTGTATTTTCAAATCTCATCAAAGTGAGTTCTCATGACGGGCATGTAGTAACTGGAAGGGTACAAGTACCGGTAGTCGGAACGTCCTGTCTAGGCTTGGCATTCGTATAAATCCAAAATAAAGGACCAGTTTGCCTACCTGGGGACTAACGATGAGAGTACGAAGTGCCTATTAGGCCAAAGCATGCTATACCAAACGTCGTGTGAGCTAACCCCACTTTGAGTTGTCATTGTGTCTACACCTGGACACATTCCGACCATACATCTCGTAAACATATTTTGTGGTTTTCATTCGGGTCATGCGAGTGTTAAATCGCCAATACTAATGTGAATCCTACCAAGCCAATAGTCATGGGGGCCCACATGACTATACAGGTGAAGGTATAGGGGACATTTGAGGCCCAACATGAGCAAACCTAAGACATCCTATGGATGTAGTTGCATTATTGATATTTATGTTATTTTCATTTTCTTTAAGACACATGACATCTAAAAAAAAGACTCCATAAACTCACAATCTTCCTTTGTATGTTCCTGTAGATGTCGGCTAGGCAGCTACGTGGAGGACGAAAGTCAGGAAGGTCAAACGAACGTTTGGCCACTCAGATTGCGAAACAAATGGCCGCGGTACTTCCTGATATTGTAATTCAAGTCCAGCAAGCTCTCACCGCGAATCCTGTCAACCCACCCAATCAAGAGGATCAAAACATCGACAACCTTTCCTCCAAGAAGTGCTCCTACAAGCACTTCAAGTCTTGCGATCCCCCAAAGTTTGAAGGGACCGAAGGTGTCACCGCTCTCCTCCACTGGTTTGAGGAAATGGAAAACACCTTCCTTGCGATTGTCCCGAGGATCGCAAGGTACGTTACGCAACCGGGAGATTATTTGGGGTAGCCCTGACTTGGTGGAACACCGAGAAGGGTAAAAGAGGAGTTGAAGACGCTATGGCCTTAACCTGGGAAGGGTTAAGGGAAATAATGACAAAACGTTTCTGCCCAAGAAGCGAACTCAAGAAGTTGGAAGACGAATTCCACTCGCTGAAGCAAAAGGAAGGGGACCATACTTCCTACAACAAAAGATTTCTGGAGCTAAACCAGATGGTTCCTAACTTGTTCACCCCAGTATACCGTTTGGTTGAACACTATATTCGAGGCCTCCCCTCGAAGATTCAAGACTCAGTCCTCAGCACTTCGCCTGCAACCCTCGAAGCTGCTATGGAATTAGCCACTGAACTTACCGAGAACCGCATCAGAAACGGTAAGTTCAAAGAGGAGAAAAAGAAAACCCCCGTTGAGAGCCAAACTTCCAACCACCCCACCTCATCCTCAAAATTTTCAAACAAGAGGAAGCGAAATACCAGAAATTTTGCCGTCACTCAAACAAATTTCCCTATCCCTGCTGCACCCATCACACAAGTTACTCCTTCACCCGCACCATACAAAAGGCAATACTCTGGCCCTTACCCAAAGTGCACCCGTTGTCAATACCATCACTCCCCCGAATACCCCTGTCAATATTGCACCGGCTGTGGCCGTGCAGGTCACACCATCCAAGCCTGCCGCTCACTGCAACGAATGAACCGCAACCAACCCACAACTCAAACCCACCATCAAATAATGGGTCAAACCCAACAACCCCTACTACCACCACCTACACAACATACAACCCAAACCTACTATCAACCCAACTACCCCATGATGCAACCCATGCGGGTTTGCTACAATTGTGGAGACCCAAACCACTTTAGAAACACGTGTCCACGCTTGGTGAACATCATACATGCTCAAGCTTAAGCGAATCCGGTGAACCAAGCTAACCAAGCTCCTCCACCTGCTAGAGGAAGAGCATTTAACATCAACGCCAACCAAGCTAGGGCCGACAACAACGTGGTTAACGGTACGTTTCTCGTCAATGGTAGTTATGCATCCGTGTTATTTGATACTGGCGCGGATAAGAGTTTTGTGTCCTGAGAATTTGAACCCATCCTCAACCAAGCACGTGATAAACTTATGGAATCCATAACGGTAGAAGTTGCTGACGAAAAACCGGTCACATTAAATTCCATTATCCGAAACTGTACCCTTACTCTAAACGATCACGACTTTCTTGTTGACCTCATTCCTATGAAATTGGGAAGTTTTGACATTATAATCTGCATGGACTGGCTCAGCCAACATCAGGCTGAAGTAGTATACCGTGAGAAGTTCATTCGCATTCCTCTTGCAGACGGTCAAACTCTACGAATCTTTGGAGAAACTCCTTCGAAAGGACTCAAGCTGATGTCCTGTCTTCAAGCCCGAAAATATCTCCGCAAGAATTATGTAGCATTTCTAACTCACGTGGTCAAGAAGGGAGACAAAGAGAAGAAACTCGAAGATATACCTGTAGTGAAAGAATTCCCGCAAGTTTTCCCCGACGACATCTCAGGACTTCCTCCCAAGAGAGAAGTCGAATTCCGCATCGATCTTATACCTGGCGCTACACCCGTCGCGAAATCTCCTTATAGGTTAGCCCCATCCGAGATGCAAGAGCTTGCCAGTCAGTTGCAAGAACTGACCGACAAGGGATTCATACGTCCTAGCTCATCGCCTTGGGGTGCACCTGTTCTGTTTGTAAAGAAGAAAGATGGGACGTTTCGCATGTGTATCGATTACAGGGAACTCAACAAATTAACGGTCAAAAATCACTATCCTCTACCTCGCATCGATGATCTCCTAGACCAACTGCAGGGTACCACTTGTTTTTCAACGATCGACCTTCGTTTCGGCTATCACCAACTCAGAGTACATGAAGAAGACGTCCCAAAGACCGCCTTCCGAACTCGTTATGGTCACTATGAATTCATGGTTATGCCATTTGGTCTAACCAACGCTCCAGCCGTCTTCATGGACCTAATGAATAGAGTTTGCAAACCCTATCTTGATCGCTTTGTTATAGTCTTCATCGACGATATTCTCATTTACTCAAAGTCTAAGACGGATCATGAACGACACCTTCGACTCATCCTCACACTCTTGAGAACCGAAAAGCTTTACGCTAAATTCTCCAAATGCGAATTTTGGTTAAAAGAAGTACAGTTCCTTGGTCATGTCGTCAATGACAAGGGAATTCATGTCGACCCCGCAAAGATCAAAGCAGTACAAGAATGGCAAGCGCCACGTACCCCAACCGAAGTAAGATCTTTCCTTGGTTTGGCTGGTTACTATCGTCGTTTCATATCAAATTTCTCTCGTATCGCTGTACCACTCACGGCTTTGACACATAAAGGAAAACCCTTCGCATGGGGACCTAAACAAGAAGAAGCCTTCCAAACCCTTAAGCAAAAGCTTTGTGACGCACCTATACTCACACTCCCCGAAGGTTGCGATGACTTTGTAGTTTATTGCGACGCATCAGGACAGGGATTAGGCTGTGTTTTAATGCAAAGGGGAAAAGTGATAGCCTATGCTTCTAGGCAGCTTAAAACTCATGAGAAGAACTACACTACTCACAACCTAGAACTTGGAGCCGTTGTGTTCGCTCTTAAGATATGGAGACATTACATCTATGGCACCAAGTGTGAAATTTACACTGACCACAAGAGCCTCCAGCATACCTTTAACCAAAAGGAGCTGAATATGAGGCAACGAAGATGGGTTGAACTTCTTAATGACTACGACTATGAAATTCGGTATCATCCTGGCAAAGCAAATGTGGTGGCCGATGCACTCAGTCGAAAGGGTTATGCGAACTCCATTCGTCTTCTATGTTCGCAAATCATGACTAACATCAAAGACCAAATCCGAGAAGCTCAACATGTTTCCATAACAGAATACGACATACGAAATGAGTTATCTTGTGGAGCAGAACTCAAACTCGAAACAAAATCTGACGGCATCCTGTATTACCTAGATCGCATATGGATTCCTGATCACAACAACCTTCGCGATACCTTTATGAAAGAGTCACACAAAACACGATACTCCGTACACCCAGGAGCCGACAAGATGTATCAGGACCTTCGATACACCTACTGATGGCCTGGCATGGAGAATGATATTGCTGTTTTTGTTTCCAAGTGCCTTACCTGTTCAAAAGTGAAAGCTGAACACCAACGACCCTCAGGACTTCTGGTCCAACCTGAAATACCTGTATGGAAGTGGGAAAACATAACCATGGACTTCATTACCAGGTTACCTCGCACTCCTGGTGGGTACGACACTATATGGGTAATCATTGATCGTCTTACAAAATCAGCTCACTTCATTCCGATTCGCGAAGACTTCAAAAATGAGAAACTAGCTCGTATCTACATCAGTGAGATCGTAAGCCGTCATGGTGTACCGTTAAGCATTATATCAGATCGTGATGGTCGTTTCACTTCACGAACATGACAAGCTGTACAAGCCGCTTTGGGTACACGATTAGATCTCAGCACCGCTTATCATCCCCAAACTGATGGTCAATCTGAACGCACCATTCAAACTCTTGAAGACATGCTTCGGGTATGTGTCATAGACTTCAAAGGGAATTGGGACGCTCACCTACCATTAGTTGAATTTTCGTACAACAACAGCTTTCATTCAAGTATTGGCATGGCACCTTTCGAAGCGTTATATGGTCGTAAGTGCCGATCACCTATATGTTGGCACGAAATTGGAGAAGCTCAAATCACCGGTCCAGAATTAATACAAGAAACAACCGACAAGATTCATCAAATCCGAAGCAACCTTTTAGCGGCACAAAGTCGTCAAAAGAGCTATGCTGACAAGCGACGAAAGCCCTTAGAGTTTAACGTTGGCGACCAAGTACTTTTAAAAGTATCGCCGTGGAAGGGAGTAGTTCGTTTTGGCCAAAAAGGCAAGCTAGCACCACGTTACGTAGGTCCTTTCAAAATACTCGAAAGGGTAGGACCAGTAGCCTACAAGCTTGATTTATCGGAGGAACTCAACAGAATTCATCCCACATTCCACGTATCGAACTTGAAGAAGTGCCTCGCCGATGAAAATCTCCATATTCCTCTAGAAGACATTCAAGTCGATGAATCTATGCATTTCATTGAAAGACCAGTAGAAATTATGGACTTCGGGGAAAAACGTTTAAGAAGAAGCC
Source organism: Scalesia atractyloides (assembly GCA_947069175.1). NCBI lineage: Eukaryota > Viridiplantae > Streptophyta > Magnoliopsida > Asterales > Asteraceae > Scalesia > Scalesia atractyloides. Next base: position 62,466,452 of record CAMTDV010000010.1, on the reverse strand, counting down.
GCATCCCAATTGTTAGGGTACGCTGGGAGTCAAAACGAGGACCTGAGTTTACTTGGGAACGTGAAGACTCAATGCGCGAGAAATACCCACATCTTTTTCCTGTACCTACTACTACTTAAATTTCGAGACGAAATTTCCAAAAGTAGGGGATACTGTAACATCCGTCGAAAAACGGGTTTTCGAAACCCGCTTCGTTTAATAACCGAACAATCAGTTTTAAATTTTTGTTGTCTATTTATGACTTATTTTAATTATCAAACGATACAAAATTAATAAACAAATTAGATGATATAAATTATAATTGAAAAAAAAATAAAAATAAATTAATTAAAAAGGAAAACCGGCTGCTGGGAGTCGAACCCGGGTCAGCCGGAAATCCCCACCAACTTAACTTTCCCTCAATCAACCACTCCGCCACTTTAGTTATTTGTTATCATATCAAATCAGTTAATTCAAATAATAAAACACGGAAGTCAAATCCAGTCAAAATCGCGCCCAATTATCAGTCATCGGAAATCCCGACGACTTCGCCGATAATTAACGTTTTCGTCCAATTTAACCGAAGAATTTACTTTGACGAAGGTTATAACCGACGTCTGAACCCGTGACATCAGTCGTAACCGCCGGAGAACGGCTGACCTTGAATTGAGACTGAAATCCGACTCTATACATCTCGATTCTTCCCTATAAATTCACCCACAATCCACTGGTAGCCTTTTTCGCTCAAAAATCGCACCCTTTCTCGACGAAAATTCACTCGCCGGAAAATACCTGCAAATCGCCGGAAAACCGAGTCTCACATCCACACGGTAATTCTTTTGACTCTTTCTGTTTCAATCATTTGTTTAATCTGTCACTAACACAACTCCACCATCAGAATCAATCCCAGTCAACGTGTGTCGAAATTCCTGCCTTCGCCGGAAAATTTCTGAAACTTTCGGAAACACACCGATAACTGGTATGAGCTTTCAAACTTCTGTTAAACTTTGATTAAGTACCTCAACTTCATAAATAATCGAACAGCATTGTCAATTGATTTCGACAGCCGGAGTTCACTTTCAGAACCGACGGACCTCTGCCGGAATTCTGTGAACAACACTGATCGGTACATCTCTTCCCCCAAACTCTCTCCATTCGTTACCTTTAAATTACTTATAAAGTTTAAAAACCAGATTAGGCATAAATCAGTCCAATCAGTCGGACTTTGTTTCTGGGTAAAGTTTAACGGAGAAGACGAAGTCGGGTTATAACATAAGAGTAATTAAAATCAGTTTTATAAACGGGTTAGACACACAGTCCAGCGGTGGACTGTGTGCAACAAACACACATGCGACGCAAGTTCGAATCCTGTCCCAGCTTACTCTCTCGAAATAAAAAAATTTTCCTTTTTAACTGAACCGGGTTAACTCACAAACCATGTTAAGTATAATAAAAACCGAGTTAATAACTAGGTTAGACACACAGTCCAGCGGTGGACTGTGTGTACGCTAACTCACAGGTCCCGGGTTCAAGACCTGTGGTCAGCACCGGTTCGATACGTTTAAAATCTTTTTAAAAATAAATGATTTTCGGATTAAACTAAATAGTATATAAGTATAATTAAAAACAGAATTATTTCGGGTTAGACACGTAGCTCAGTTGGTAGAGCTGCGTGCACGCGTACGGGAGGTCACTGGTTCGAACCTCACTCAGTGCAACAATAGAACTGACCGAACCGGTCAACGGTCAACGGTCAACAGTCTCGGTCAAAGTCAACATTTTTTTATTTATTTTTATTTATTTATTTAATTTAAAAATCAATTAAAAATACTAAAAAATAATGTTTTCAAAGTTAGAAAGTAGCCTTAAACTCACAAAAATATACCCAAAAACCCTATTAAAATAGTTAATAAAATCCACATACTTACCGTACATTTTCGTTTTTTATTTGGTTAGTTATCTCTCGTCGATCAATCCCCTAAACTCGTGCGCATTCACCATCTTCAAACAAACGCACCCAATGTGAGTGAACCTCTACCAATTCCCCGTTTTAATCACATTGGGGTGTATCATGTGTCGCTATTTATTTAATTTCATTAAACACTTGTGCATCCATCATATTCATGATCATGTGTATCCAATATGTATCCGTTGTTTGTGTAGTTGAAGTTTAGATTTAATTTATCATTTCAGTACATACATTTCATAGGCCGCCGCTCCCCATTACCTATGAGCGTGAGCTGTTCCCCATTACCTATGAGCGTGAACCAGGCGTTGCCAACATAAGATCGGCTCCGTTTGATTGAGCCTTGATCTCACATACATTAGCATAGGCCGTCCGTTCCCAATTACCTATGAGCGTGAACGGGACGTTGCCAACATATACATTGTCATTCTTATTTCATGCTTAAGCAAGGTGGTGTGTGATTGTTATGTTTACATACATTTGTTCGTATATGATTATTGCACAATTTTCCTAAATAAATTACAATAATGAATCGATAACAAATGTTTTTAACAAGGTTCACTCGCCAACTTTTGTTGACCCAAGATTTCCCATTTTTACACATGATACAGGTGATCAAGTTGAAGCAAGAAACATATAGGGCGGCTTAGAAGAATAAACCAGTTTAGATTATGGATTTGTTTTAGTTAATTTTTCCTTTCCTCGTATTGTATGAATTTGACTTGGAACATTGAAATGTAATTTGGATTTAATAAATATGAAACATATTAGTAAACATCATGAGCTTTGGTGATAACCCAATTATGCCCCGACTCTTATTCCGCTGCGGGTCGGGGTGTGACAAAAGACCCTCAGGACTTCTGGTCCAACCTGAAATACCTATATGGAAGTGGGAAAACATAACCATGGACTTCATTACCGGGTTACCTCGCACTTCTAGTGGGTATGACACTATATGGGTAATCATTGATCGTCTTACAAAATCAGCTCACTTTATTCCAATCCGCGAAGATTTCAAAAACGAGAAGCTAGCTCGTATCTACATCAGCGAAATCATAAGCCGACATGGTGTACCGTTAAGCATTATTTCAGATCGTGATGGTTGTTTCACTTCACGAACATGGCAGGCCGTACAAGCCGCTTTGGGTACACGATTAGACCTCAGTACCGCCTATCATCCTCAAACTGATGGACAACCTGAACGCACCATTCAAACTCTTGAAGATATGCTTCGAGCATGTGTCAGAGACTTCAAGGGAAATTGGGACGCTCATCTACCATTAGTTGAATTTTCGTACAACAACAGCTATCATTCAAGTATCGGCATGGCACCTTTTGAAGCTTTATATGGTCGTAAGTGCCGATCTCCAGTATGTTGGCACGAAATTGGGGAAGCTCAAATCACTGGTTCGGAATTGATTCAAGAAACCACAGACAAGATCCATCGAATTCGAAACAATCTTCTAGCGGCTCAAAGTCGACAAAAGAGTTATGCAGATAAACGACGGAGCCTTTGGAGTTTAACATTGGTGATCATGTACTTTTAAAAGTATCACCGTGGAAGGGAGTAGTTCGTTTTGGCCAGAAAGGCAAGCTAGCACCATGCTACATAGGACCTTTCAAGATACTCGAAAGAGTAGGACCTGTAGCATACAAGCTTGATCTACCAGAAGAACTCAACAGAATTCACCCCACATTCCACGTATCAAACTTGAAGAAGTGCCTCGCCGATGAGAACTTCCATATTCCCCTGGAAGATATTCAGATTGATGAATCTATGCATTTCATTGAAAGACCAGTAGAGATCATGGACTTCGGAGAAAAACGTCTAAGACGAAGTCGTATTCCAATTGTTAGGGTACGCTGGGAGTCGAAACGGGGACTTGAGTTTACTTGCGAACGTGAAGACTCAATGCGCGAAAAATACCCGCATCTTTTTCCTTCTACCACTACTACTTAAATTTCGGGACGAAATTTCTAAAAGTAGGGGATACTGTAACATTTGTCAAAAACGGGTTTTCCAAACCGGCTTCGTTTGTAATCGAATATCAAGTTATAAATGTTTCGTTGCGTATTTATGTTTATTTTAATTTTAAACGACGCATAATTAATAAACAAATTAGAATTTAAAAACTATAATTAATAAAAAGTGAAAATAAAATAAATAAAAAAGAAAACCGGCTGCCGGGATTCGAACCCGGGTCAGCCGGGTTAGTCTAACGATTTAACTCATGTACATATAACCACTTCGCCACTTGATATTTTTGTGAGTTCTAGGAAGCAATTAAATCATATGTTCAACCAGGAATCGACCTGCTTACGCTAACTGAAACCGTTATCGGCTTTCCAAACATCCAAGACGTTTGAGTGATCACGGATTTCTGATCATAACCGATAAACTGATAGTTTTAATCAATTCAGTCTTGAATGGACTTGAATTCATGTGATGATCGGTTTTAATAACCGAAAATCTGCACTTCCTGAATTACTCCAACAATAACACCCTCTCGCGACTCAAACTCATCCGCAGAACCTCCAATTTCACTTTCGCTCTACTTTCAGTTCGTCGGAAAAGGTTTTTGAACTCGCCGGACTTTCGCCGGAAAACCGTGTCTTCCATCAAATCAGTAAGTTTCTCAATTCTTTCATCGTCTATCAGTTGTTAAGCTTTTGCTAACTCAAACCCTTCAATCAGAATTAGTTCCAGGCGACGATATCGGATAATCATCATTCGCCGGAAAATCTCTGAGAATTTCTAGAACTTGCTGTGAAACGGTATAAACTTTTAAACATTCTGATAACTCTTGTTCAGTACTTCAATTCCGCAACTAGCTAATCAAAATTGTTAATTGGTCCGCTCAGACAAAGTCCATAAAAACAGAGCCGACGACTTCGCCGGAATTCTGAGAAAGATCATTTCTCCGGTATGTTTACTTCCAAAATCTTCTCTGCCATTTCATTTTAATCATTTGAATGTTTGTCAATCGAATTAAACAAAAAACAGTAGGGTAATCGTTGTCTGTGATATTGTAACGAAGAAGATGAAGTTAGTTTGTTTATAAGTTTAATATAAATTGGATATTATCTCGGGTTAGACACACAGTCCAGCGGTGGACTGTGTGCGCACATATATCACACGCCGCGAGTTTGATCCTTGACACAATCGTATGCTCTGTAATAAAGATGTTTTCCTTTTTAACTGAACCGGATTAACTCACTGAAGATGTTAAGTATAATAAAAATCGGTATATTAACCAGGTTAGACACACAGTCCAGCGGTGGACTGTGTGCAACACTAACCCACAGGTCCCGGGTTCGAGACCTGTTACACACTCCGGTTAGATGATTAAAACCCTTTTTGAAAATAAAAGGAATTTTGAATAAACTAAAACAGTGTATAAATATAATTAAAAACAGAATTATTCCGGGTTAGACACGTAGCTCAGTTGGTAGAGCTGCGTGCACGCGTACGGGAGGTCTCGGGTTCGAGCCTTACCCGGCGCACACATGCACACTAGCGAACCGGTCAAACAGTCAACAGTCACGGTCAATGGTCAACGCAAAAGTCAACATTTTTTTATATATTTTTATTTATTTATTTAATTTAAAAATCAATTAAAAATACTTAAAAATAATGTTTTTAAAGATAGAAAATAGCCTTAAACTCACAAAAATATATCTAAAAATCCTATTAAAATTATTAATAAAATCCACTCATTTACCATACCTTTTCGTTATTATTTAGGTTAGTTATTTCCGTCGATCAATCCTCTAAACTCGTGCGCATTCATCATCTTCAACCGAACGCACCCAATGTGAGTGAATCTCTACAAATTCCCCGTTTTAATCACGTTTTTTGGGTGTATCATGTGTCTTATCATTTATTATATTTAAACCATTGTGCATCCATCATATCCGTGAACAAATGTGTACTCAACATGTATCAACTGTTTGTGTGGTTATTGTTTAGATTAAATTATCATTTTCAGTACATACAATATCATAGGCCGCCGCTCCCCATTACATTATGAGCGTTGAGCTGTTCCCCATTACATTATGAGCGTGAACCAGGCGTTGCCAACATACGATCGGCTCCGTTGGATTGAGCCTTGATCGCACAGACATTTATCATAGGCCGTCCGTTCCCTATTACATTATGAGTGTGAACGTGACGTTGCCAACATATACAGTTTCATTCATGTTATATATTCATACAAGTTGGTTTGTTATTGTATGTTATTGTTTGCTATTGTTATTGTTATTGTATGATTTAATTACGTTTGCTTACATATGATTGTTGCATAATTTTTCATGATAAAGATAACAAGAAATCAATAATAAATGTTTTTCTAACAAGGTTCACTCAACTTATGTTGACCCAAAAACCCCTATTTTTACACATGATACAAGTGATCCAGCTGCAGCAAGAAACACATAGGATTGGCTTAGAAGAATAAACTGGTTTAGATCTTGGATTGCTTAGTTGATTATTTTTCTTTGTATTTGTATGAACATGTTTGGAATATTGAGGATGTAATTTTGAATTTAATAAATATGAAACATATTAGTAAATATCATGTGCTTTGGTGATAACCCAATTATGCCCCGACTCTTATTCCGCTGCGGGTCGGGGTGTGACAAACGATTCCGGCGATATTCCGGCGACGTGCAGAGGAACTCCGGCGACGTGCTCTGGAAGAATTAAAGCTTCGAAAGAGTGTGCGGTTCTGAGCGAAAGGGTTACCAGATGTTTGAGTGAGTATTTATAGGGATGAACAGCTGAATTGGGTTTGAATTGAGGTCAAGGTTCGCGATTAAAGATTTCCGTCGGTTATGACAGGAATTGAGTGCCGGCAACGGTTATAACTGGCGTCGAGATTAATTTGTGCGTTTCAGTCAAAGGAAAGGTAGCCAAAATCGCGGAATGTCAGTTTTTCCGGTGAGTGCGAGTTCTGGGCGCGCTGATTGCAGATTTAACTTTCGGTTTTATTATAAATGTTATTTGTTTCCGTGTTTATCACAAAAGTAGTGTGTGGCGGAGTGGTGTGTTGCGTGTTTGTGCTTGCGGGTGACCCGGGTTCGAAACCCAGCGTCTCCATTTATTTTTTTATTCACTAATTTTTATTATTTATTAATTATGGTTTAAAATTCTAGAAATGTTTATTAGTTATGTATTGTTTAAAATTAATATGAACAATAAATACGCAACGGAACTTATAACTGTATATTTGATTAATAAACGAAGCGGGTTTGGAAAACCCGTTTTTCGACGAATGTTACAGTATCCCCTACTTTTAGGAATTTCGTCCCAAAATTTAAGTAGTAGTGGTAACTGGAAAGAGATGCGGGTATTTTTCGCGCATTGAGTCTTCACGTTCCCATGTAAACTCGGGTCCTCGTTTTGACTCCCAACGTACCCTGACAATTGGAATACGACTTCGTCTTAAACGCTTCTCTCCGAAGTCCATGATTTCTACTGGTCTTTCAATGAAGTGCATAGATTCATCGACTTGAATATCTTCTAGAGGAATGTGGAGATTTTCATCGGCGAGGCACTTTTTCAAGTTTGATACGTGAAATGTGGGATGAATTCTGTTGAGTTCTTCTGGTAGGTCAAGCTTGTATGCTACAGGACCTACTCTTTCGAGTATCTTGAAAGGTCCTACGTAGTATGGTGCTAGCTTTCCCTTTTGGCCAAAACGAACCACTCCCTTCCACGGTGATACTTTTAAAAGTACTTGATCACCAATGTCAAACTCCAAGGGCTTTCATCGTTTGTCAGCATAACTCTTCTGACGACTTTGATCCGCTAGAAGATTGTTTCGAATTTGAATGACCTTGTCGGTTGTTTCTTGAATTAATTCTGGACCGGTGATTTGTGATTCCCCAATTTCGTGTAACATACTGGAGATCGGCACTTACGACCATATAAAGCTTCGAAAGGAGCCATGCCGATACTTGAATGATAGCTATTGTTGTACGAAAATTCCACTAATGGTAGGTGAGCGTCCCAATTCCCTTTGAAGTCTATGACACATGCTCGCAGCATGTTTTCAAGGGTTTGGATGGTGCGTTCAGATTGACCATCAGTTTGAGGATGAAAAGCAGTACTGAGGTCTAATCGTGTACCCAAGGCGGTTTGTACGGCTCGCCATGTTGGTGAAGTGAAACGACCATCACGGTCTGAAATGATGCTTAAAGGTACACCATGACGGCTTACGATCTCGCTGATGTAGATATGAGCTAACTTCTCGTTCTTGAAGTCCTCGTGAATCGGAATGAAGTGAGATGACTTTGTAAGACGATCGATTATTACCCATATGGTGTCATACCTACTTGAGGTGCGAGGTAACCCGGTAATGAAATCCATGGTTATGTTTTCCCACTTCCATACAGGTATTTTGGGTTGGACTAGAAGTCCTGAAGGTCTTTGATGTTCAGCTTTTACTTTGGAACAGGTAAGGCACTTGGAAACAAAAACAGCGATATCCTTTTCCATGCCAGGCCACCAGTAGGTGTATCGTAGGTCTTGATAAATCTTGTCGGCTCCTGGGTGTACAGAGTATCGTGTTTTGTGCGCCTCATTCATGAGGAAATCACGAAGGTTATCGCGATCAGGAATCCATATGCGATTTAAATAGTATAGAATACCGTCGGATTTGGTTTCGATTTTCAGTTCAGCTCCACACGACAGCTCATCGCGTACGTCATTTTCTGTTACAGAAACATGTTGAGCTGCTCGGATTCGATCTTTGATGTCGGTTATGATTTGCGAACATAGAAGACGAACGGAGTTCGCATAACCTTTTCGACTGAGTGCATCAGCCCCCACGTTTGCCTTGCCAGGATGATACCGAATTTCACAGTCGTAATCGTTGAGAAGTTCGACCCATCTTCGTTGCCTCATATTCAACTCCTTTTGGTTGAAGATATGTTGAAGACTTTTGTGGTCAGTGTATTTTTCAAACTTGGTACCGTAGAGGTAATGTCTCCATATCTTGAGAGCGAACACAACGGCTCCAAGTTCCAGGTAGTGGGTGGTGTAATTCTTCTCGTGAACCTTGAGTTGCCTGGCTATTACTTTTCCTCTTTGCATTAATACACAGCCTAGTCCTTGCCCTGATGCGTCGCAATATACTACAAAGTCATCGCAACCTTCAGGGAGTGTGAGGATAGGTGCGTCACAAAGTTTTTGCTTTAGAGTTTGGAAGGCCTCTTCTTGCTTAGGTCCCCATATGAAGGGTTTTCCTTTATGAGTCAAGGCCATGAGTGGGACAGCAATACGAGAAAAATTGGCAATGAACCGTCGATAGTAACCAGCCAAACCAAGAAATGACCTTACTTCGGTAGGGGTATGTGGCGCTTGCCATTCTTGCACTGCCTTGATTTTTGAAGGATCAACATGAATTCCCTTGTCATTGACGACATGTCCAAGGAATTGTACTTCTCCTAACCAGAATTCGCATTTTGAGAACTTAGAGTAGAGCTTTTCAGTCCTTAAAAGTGTAGGATGAGTCGAAGGTGTCGCTCATGATCGGATTTAGACTTGGAGTAGATAAGAATATCATCGATGAAGACTATGACGAAACGGTCGAGGTAGGGTTTGCATACCCTATTCATTAGATCCATGAATACAGCGGGGGCATTGGTTAAACCGAATGGCATGACCATGAATTCATAATGACCATAACGAGTCCGGAAGGCGGTCTTTGGGATATCTTCTTCATGTACTCTGAGCTGATGATAACCAGAACGAAGGTCGATTTTTGAAAAGCAGGTGGCGCCTTGAAGTTGGTCTAGGAGGTCATCGATGCGAGGTAGTGGGTAGCGATTTTAACCGTTAACTTGTTGAGTTCTCTATAATCAATGCACATGCGAAACGTTCCATCTTTCTTCTTCATAAAGAGAACAGGTGGACCCCAAGGCGAGGAGCTAGGACGTATGAATCCTTTATCAGTCAGCTCTTGCAGTTGACTGGCCAGCTCTTGCATTTCGGATGGGGCTAACCTATGTGGAGATTTTGCGACTGGTGTAGCGTCAGGTACAAGATCAATGCAGAATTCGACTTCTCTCACAGGAGGGAGTCCTGAAATGTCGTCGGGGAAGACTTGTGGGAATTCTTTCACAACTGGGATATCTTCGAGTATCTTCTCCTTGTTTCCCTTTTTGACGACGTGAGTTAGGAATGCGACATAGTTCTTGCGGAGATATTTTCGGGCTTGAAGGCAGGACATTAATTTGAGTCCTTTTGAAGGGGTTTCTCCAAAAATACGTAGGGTCGGACCGTCTGCAAGAGGAATGCGAATGAACTTTTTGCGGCACACTACTTCAGCGTGATGCTGGCTGAGCCAGTCCATACCGATTATAACATCGAAACTTCCCAACTTCATAGGAATGAGGTCAACTGGAAAATCGTGATCGTTTAGAGTGAGGGTACAATCGCGTATAATAGAATTTAATGAAACGGGTTTTCCGTCAGCAACTTCCACCGTTAGAGATTCTATGAGATTAACACGAGTTTGGTTGAGGCTAGGTTCAAATTCTAAGGACACAAAGCTCTTATCCGCACAAGTATCGAATAATATGGATGCATAACTACCATTGATGAGAAACGTACCGTTGACCACGTTGTTGTCAGCCCTAGCTTGGTTGGCATTGATGTTAAAAGCTCTTCCTCTGGCAGGTGGAGGAGCTTGGTTAGCTTGGTTTATCGGGTTCGCTTGAGCTTGGGCATGGATGATGTTCACGAAACGTGGACAAGTGTTTCTAAAGTGGTTTGGGTCCCCACAGTTGTAACAAGCTCGCATGGGTTGCATCATGGGATAGTTGGGTTGGTAGTAAGGCTGAGCTATGTGTTGTGTGGGTGGTAGAACTAAGGGTTGTTGGGCTTGACCCACTATCTGATGGTGGGTTTGGGTTGGGGGTTGATTGCGGTTCATTCGTTGAAGAGTGCGACAGGTTTGGATGGTGTGACCCGCACGGCCACAGCTTGTGCAATGTTGGCAGGGGTTTTCGGGAGGGTGATGGTATTGACAGCGGTTGCATTTTGGGTGAGGTCCGATGTATGGCTTTTTGAATGGTACCATTGAAGGAGCAATTTGGGTGATTGGTGCAGCAGTGATAGGAGGGTTGGTTTGAGTGACAGCAAAATTCTTGCTGTTTCGTTTCCTCTTACCAGAAAACTTTGAGGAGGAGACTGGGTGGTTTGCAGTTGAGGTCTCTATGGGTGCTTTCTTCTTTTCATCTTTGAATTTGCCGTTTCGAATGCGATTTTCAGTGAGTTCTGTAGCTAACTCCATCGCGGCTTCAAGTGTTGCAGGCGAAGTGCTTAAAACCGAGTCTTGAATTTTCGAGGGAAGACCTCAAATGTAATGTTCAACCAAGCGGTACACGGCGGTGAACAAATTAGGGATCATCTGGTTTAGCTCGAGAAATCTCTTATTATAGGAAGTGTGATCTCCTTCCTTTTGTTTCAGTGAGTGGAATTCGTCTTCCAGCTTTTTGATTTCGCTTCTTGGACAGAAGCGTCTTGTCATGAGTTCCCTTAAGTCTTCCCATGTTAAGGCCATGGCATCTTCAACTCTTCGTTTACCCTTTTCCGTGTTCCACCAGGTAAGGGCTACCCCGAAGAGTCTTCCAGTTGCATAACGTACCTTGCGATCCTCGGGATAATCGCAATTGAGGAAAGTGTTTTCCATTTCTTCAAACCAGTGAAGGAGGGCGGTAACACCTTCGGTCCCTTCATACTTTGGGGGATCGCAAGATTGGAAGTGTTTGTAGGAGCACTTTTTGGAAGGAGGGTTGGCGACGCTCTGGTCTTCTTGATTGGGAGGGTTGATGGGATTTGCGGTGAGAGCTTGTTGAACTTGGATCACGATGTCAGGAAGCACTGCGGCCATTTGTTTAGCAATTTATGTGGCCAAGCGTTCATTTGATCTTCCTGACTTTCTACCTCCACGTAGTTGCCTAGCCGAAATCTATAGGAACATACATAGGAAGATTGTGAGTTTAAGAAGTTTCTAGGTGTCATGTGTCGTAAAAAGAATGAAAAATAACATAACTGACAATAATTCGACTACATCCATAGGATGTCTTGGGTTTGCTCATGTTTGGGCCTCCAATGTCCCCCATACCATCGCCTGTGTAGTAATGTGGGCCCCCATGACTATTGGGCTTGGTAGGATTCACATTGGTGTTGGCGGATTAACACTCACACCACCCGAATGAAAATCATAAAATATGATTGCGAGATGTATGGTAGGAGGGTGTCCAGGTGTAGACACAATGACAACTCAAAGTGGGGTTAGCTCACACGACGTTTGGTATAGCATGCTTTGGCCTAATAGGTCCTTCGTACTCTCATCGTTAGTCCCCAGGTAGGCAAACTGGTCCTTTATTTTGGATTTATACGAATGCCAAGCCTAGACAGGACGTTCCGACTACCGGTACTCGTACCCTTCCAGTTACTACATGCCCGTCATGAGAACTCACTTTGATGTGATTTGAAAAATACAAAAATCATTGCAAAAATCATGGAAATCGTGAGGTGTGTGCTCTCATGGATATGATATGTTATGAGAATATGATTCATGATGAGCATTGTATAATAACATGTATTTGTGAGCATCTTTGCATAACATTGAGTGTAAAAATAAACATAAAGCATATAAACATCATGAATTTTGTATATAACGCATAAACAATTTAAAATTTTAATCAACTATAGTATAGGCTCTAAGGGTCTAATAACCTATCCTATATCCCTATAGTCATAAGCTCTGATACCAATCTGTCACACCCCGACCCGGAGTGGAATAAAAGTCGGGGCATAATTGGGTTATCACCAAAGCTCATGATGTTTACTAAGATGTTTCATTTATTAAATTCATATTACAACTTAAATATCCAAAACCAAATTTCATAAAATTACAAGAAAATGAAACTATATAATTATTCCAAAGCTTAAACTTGTTTATTCTTCTAGGCCTTCCTATGTGTTTCTTGTCTCAGCTGGATCACCTGTATCATGTGTAAAACGGGGGATATTTTGGGTAAACAAAAGTTGGCGAGTGAGCCTTGATGAAACATTATTACTAATTTCTTGTTTTATTTAATAAGGAAAATTTGTGCAATAATCACATGTGAGCAAACATATATAGATAAACAAACACAAACCACTTTGGATGAGTATATGATATGAATGATGATGTATGTGAGATCAAGGCTCAATTAAACGGAGCCGATCTAATGAGGCACCTGATGCTCAACCCGTCTCCCACGGGGAACTGATGGGCCTAATGAAATGCGTGCACTGAAAATGATAAATCCAATCTACATATAATTCACACAACAATTGATACACATTTGATACACATTTGATCACGGATATGATGTATGCACAAGTGTTTACATAAAATAAAAGGATTATACGACACATGATACACCCCAAAACATGATTAAAATGGGGAATTGGTAGAGATTCACAATGGGTGCGTTCTTTGATGACGATGAAGGCGCAAGAATTTATGATTCTATCGACGAGGGAAAAACTAACCTAGATAATAAAAAAATGATTCGATAAATAAATAAATTTTATTTGAGATTAATATTTTTAATTAGTGCTCTTAAATGGGATTTTTAGATTTATCTTTGTGAGTTTAAGGAAATTTTCTAACCTTAATAATCTTATTTTTAAGTATTTTTAAATAATTTTCCAATTAAATAAATAAATAAAAGGAAATTTAAAAAAGTTGACTTTTTGACCGTTGACCGTTGACCGTTGACCGGGTCTTGACCGGTCAGACTGTGTTTTCTATGCGCTGAGTGAGGTTCGAACTCGGGACCTCTCGTATACGTGCACGCAGCTCTACCAACTGAGCTACGTGTCTAACCCGAAATATTCTCTGTTTTAATTATATATATAATAATTAACTTTAACCTTATTTAGTTTATATCAAAAATGATTTAATATAGCCGAACCGGCTTCAGAGACCCGGAGTCGAACTGGGACGTTCGGTTCGAGTGCGCACAGCCCAACTAGTTGGGCTGTGTGTCTAATCTGCTTAACTACTGAATTATATTCCTCTTATAAACATTCTGTGACTTGATCTGATTAAGTTCTAAAAATGTTGGTTTTATTTCTGAAAGTCGGATGTGCGATTCGAACTCGGGACGTGCATATTGTATTTGCACACAGTCCACCGCTGGACTGTGTGTCTAACCCGTTTGAATATCCAGTTTTAATTATATTAATACATATATTCGACTTCATCTTCTTCGTTTATAAGAACACAGAAAAGTGAAATCCGACTGTTCTGTTTAATCGATCACGACTTATACTTGATTGAAATGGACAGAAAATTAAATGATATGGTATACCAGAACAGCGAGTTTGCTTCAGATTTCCGGCAAGTGCCGTCGGCTCTGATTTGTGATTTCCGGCTGTATGAACTCTTTTAACAGTTACGATTATTGGTTTGAACAATTAAAGTATAAATCAAGAGATAGCAGAGAGGTTTAGACAGTTATACCATCTGATGAACGAATACGGTTTTCTGATCAACGATTCCGGCGATATTCCGGCGAGTGCAGAGGAACTCCGGCGACGTGCTCTGGAAGGATTAAAGCTTCGAAAGAGTGTGCGGTTTTGAACGAAAGGGTTACCAGATGTTTGAGTGAGTATTTATAGAGATGAACAGCTGAATTGGGTTTGAATTGAGGTCAAGGTTCGCGATTAAAGATTTCCGTCGGTTATGACTAGAATTGAGTGCCGGCAACGGTTATAACTGGCGTCGAGATTAATTTGTGCGTTCCAGTCAAAGGAAAGGTAGCCAAAATCGCGGAATGTCGGTTTTTCCGGTGAGTGCGAGTTCTGTGCGCGCTGATTGCAGATTTGACTTTCGGTTTTATTATAAATGTTATTTGTTTCCGTGTTTATCACAAAAGCAGTGTGTGGCGGAGTGGTGTGTTGCGTTTTTGTGCTTGCGGGTGACCCGGGTTCGAAACCCGGCGTCTCCATTTTATTTTTTTTATTATTTAGTAATTATGGTTTAAAATTCTAGAAATGTTTATTAGTTATGTATTGTTTAAAATTAATATGAACAATAAATACGCAACGGAACTTATAACTGTATATTTGATTAATAAACGAAGCGGGTTTGGAAAACCCGTTTTTTGACGAATGTTACAGTTCAACCTCTAATATACTATATAAGTGACACGTCAGCCCTAAGCCGGGTTGGGGTGTTACAGTTATGGTATCAGAGCTCAGGCTCTTTCTTGTAAAAAAAAAAACTTTTTCTCAAAATAAAACCTGTGCGGTAATGTACACATCAAACTAAGAGTTTGTCCTCTCGAAATTGTCATCAGCCTCTTCTTTCCTTGTCCTTGTAGATGCCTCCGGTTAAAAGAACTAGTCGACGCAGTTCCCGTAACTCAAGCACGACTTCTAGACGTCATTGCTTTAATGACGCAGTCCAACATGCTGTCGATGGGCTACTCCCTAATCTGATACAAACCGTCACCCAACAAATGCATGCTGAAGTTACCCCTGACCTCATGCAAACGGTTATGCAACACGTGAGTGACGCAAGGAGTACCCAACCACCTCCCATTCCTCCCCGTCCTCCCACTCCTCCTCACCCTCCAACTCCCCCACATTCGTCGCCCAAAGACAAGAATGTGAAGGATACATTTACACCGCCCACTATTAACATTCCCAAATGATTGTCTAGATTTCAAAAAAAACAACCACGATCTTGGGGTCACCAAGTTCGAGCGAACTTGACCCAATTTGTTGGGTTTTCGTCGTTTTTCGCGTCAAGTGTTCGTTTGCCGATTCGGTTCGTATTAGTTAGCTATATTAAACATTATAATTGATGTAATAGTGCGATTTAGCGATTTGAGTGTGCGAGAGTGATGCATAGCGAGCGTAACAATAACCACAAACACACATAAATAACATAAAACCACCTAATTAACTGCGATTTGCGATGCGATGAGATTAGCGATGCGATTTAATAAGCGATTAGATGTGATATATCATACATAATAATTAGTTAACATAAACTTCATTAATAAGCGAATCTCAGATTCACAAAGGATAGATACAATCGATTAATAAAAGAAAAGATAGTAACGAATTCTGAGTTGTTACACATCCATATACGAACTGGGCTAGGCCCACATACACAATTCGAAACTAGACTAATACAAAGACACAAACTTGGACTTGATTGGGCTTCATAACAAACTCGAATTCCCTAGTCTTTATGATCCAATCCTGTTTAATATCCAAAGACCAAGTCAAAGCTGTTGTCACATAACATGCACCAACAAAACTCGGTTCCGGTAACCATAACCGAAACCGAACACCACACCGACACCACTTTCTATTCACCACCATCTCTACTAACCACTCGAAGCTTTAACCACGAAAAACATACCACCCGAACCATTTCGGGTGAAGAATACCAACTCCGGCGATACTTACGTATTTTCTGACGACGTCTCTCGTAACCGAAACGCGTTGTTGACCAAGGTAACCATAAGCTAAATTTTTATTTTTGAAACTTTAAGGTTAATCTATAACGAAAATAAAACATATAATTAATTTTGTGAATGTTAGTTTTAGATAAAAGATGAAGAAGAAGAAGATAAACCAGTGAACTGAGTAAATAAATAATTAAGGAGACTGATTATTCACAAGGGTTTTGATAGCCCAGTTGGTTTAGACCTTGGTTTACAACCCAGAGGTCACAAGTTTGAATCCTGCTGGAGACATTTATTTTATTTTCTGATGTAATGCCTCAGAATTGTGATGAAGTACCAAATTAACATCAGATTTTCTAATGAAACATCAGAATTTCTGATGAATCATCAGAATTTCGTAAAAAACATCAGATTTTCTATAAAATGCACCATATTTCTTATATAAAACACCAGATTTCATAAACTAAACATAAATCACTAAGTGGTCCACTGGTTAAGACTCATAACCTATAACTAAGAGGTCTTGGGTTCAAATCTTGTAAGAGACATTCTTTTTAATGCATCAGAATTATATTTAAACACACCAGATTTCTAGTCAAATCCATCGGATTTTATTAAATAAACATGTGTGACTAAGTACCTCAATGGTTAAATCATTTTTATTATGACAGTAAGGTCACAAGCACAAATCTTGTGACCAACATTTATTTTTAATTAATGATTTGTTTAGTTAAAACTTTATTTAATATTTTATTTACTTGTTATCTTTTAGAATTACATTACACGATTAAAAATAACTTTATGTTTCATGAAATACATATTAATAAACATACAAAGAATAAATGTTTTTATTTAATAAAATAAATGAACAATAAAAAAATCTAACTTTGTGAGATAGATGACCGTCATGTAGTTTTCTGCGAATAATCATAAACAAATATCAAATTTTCATTGGAAGACAAGATATCGATTGTCAAGGTACGGACTTTAAACAACTTTATCTGTACGAATTCGGGTTTCCACTACCACTGCGTTTATATCAAAACTTATCACACAATTTATGACACAATAAAGATGGTGTTATATTTCAGTTTTCTATACATTGTGTTAATAGTTATGATTATTTTGTTTTAATATGTTTCCCATTGTGTTTTTCTGTTAATTGTGTTTTAATTTGTTGTTCATTGTGTTTTATTAGGTTGTTCATTGTGTTTTTAGTCTGATGTTCATTGTGTTTATTTTTTTTTTTTGTTTTCTATTGTGTTTTAATCTGATGTCTATTGTGTCTTTTATCTGTTGTCTAGTGTGTCTTTTATCGGATATTATCAATTGTGTTTTTAGTCTACTTTCCATTGTTTTTTTTAGTTTGATACTCATTGGGGTTTTACGTTATGTCCATTGTGTTTTAGTTTGTTGTCCATTGTGTCTTTTATCTGTTGTTATCGATTGTGTTTTTGGTTTAATACTCATTGTCTTTTACGTTATGTTCATTTGTATAATACGCAATTGGTTTTTCAAAAAAAATTTTGAAAACTATAACAATAGGGTACTCGTATTAAAGATAAAAAGACGTCCGATTTTATGGTATATAATTTTTTTAAAAACAAATAATGTATAAAAAAAGTAACACACGTTTAAAAAGTGAGGAGGAAATAGCATATGACTATCATGCGCCTATTCTTTTTTTTTCTCTTGGACAAAATCACCCTTCCCACTTGATTCTTCTTTGAACACTTGTTAATATATGATGACTTCTTAGTCTTCTTATTTTTAAATTCTTTATATTATAACTCAATCCCCATATCTATAGTACTATATAAAAAATTTTCTTAAGAAATAAATGTAATTTTGATATGCGTACAAATTTTATAGCAAAACGTACAAGAAAGTAAGGGGGCGTTTGGTTCGCATGAATTCAATGGAATTGGAATCTAAATTCCATCTCTTAACATGTTTGGTTCACATAATTTGATGGAATTGGAATCTCAATTCCAATCTTCATGTGTTTGGTTAACAATGGAATTAGAATTGGAATTAGGCATGGATTCCTTTAAATTCCTTTAACTAAAGGAATTCAAAATCCTTCCAATATGTGAAGGAATTAAAGTAAATTCATTGGATTCTTCGACCGTTTCAACCCGAACGGTTTCGACCCGCACCGTTTCAACCCGTATCGTTTTGATCCGAACCGTTTCGACCCTTACTGTTTTGACGCGCACCGTTTCGACCCGTATCGTTTCGACCTATACCGTTTCGACGCGAATCATTTCCACGTGAATCGTTTCGACCCATACCGTTTCGACACGAATCGTTTCCACGTGAACCGTTTCGACGCGCACCGTTTCGACGCGAACCGTTTCGACCCGTACCATTTCGACGCAAATCGTTTCCACGTGAACCGTTTCAATGCGCACCGTTTCGACGTGAACCGTTCGACACGTACCGTTTCGACGCGCATCGTTTCCACGTGAATCATTTCGACCCGTACCGTTTCGACGCGCACTGTTTCGACCCGAACCGGCGTTTCAATTCGAACCATTTCGACCCGTACCGTTTCGACCCGTTGTTTCCACGCGAACCGTTTCGACCCAAACCGTTCCGACCCGTACCGTTTTGAATCGAACTATTTCGACCCGTACCGTTTTCGATGTGAACCGTTTCCACCCGTACCATTTCGGCGCGAACGATTTCGACTTGTACCGTTTTCAATCGAATCGAATCGAACAGTTTCAAAGCGAACCGTTTTGACCCGTACCGTTCGACCCGTACTTCTTCCCCCCATATCCTTTCGACCCGAACCTGGGTTGTGGGTACCGAGGTGATGGACTCCAATTCATTTGATAACGAAACACAACAAAAATGAAATTGAGATTCCAATTCCAGCAATTTCCAATTCCAATTGGAATGTTTGAATTCCAAATCCAATTCCTTCAAAATCTAATTTCTATACAAATTTCAATTCCAGATGTTTGAATTTCAAATCCAATTCCTTCAAAATCTAATTCCTATACAAATTTCAATTCAAATTCCAAAATATTTCGCGAACCAAACACCCCTAAAGGCTTTTTAGAGGGTGAATTTGTATTTTCATCATAGTTTTAAGACGCTAAAGGGGGTATCGCACCTTTGGTGACCGTCCAACATTTTCTCCCGCTTTCTCCTCCAAATCTCTGGCTCCCAGACCCGTCGCAGTGTATCACCTGAGGAATAGAACCGTCGAAGTGTACCGCTCACTACTACTGAATGCCATTCTTCATGGGGCAAATTCAATCCTTAATGCAATTATCAATTTCTTCAATTCAGTCGTTCCTCCTTCATACCGTGATTTATTCTCCGGTAAGTTTTTTTGTGTTAGCGAATTTCAAGTTATTCAATCCTTTGTTCGTTTATAGATTTGATACATCAGTGTTGTGTATTACTAACTTTGATTTTGTTTTTCGCTTAATCTTTTGAATCTGTTCATAAATTAGGGGTTTTAATCAACTTTTGTATGAAAGTGAATGAATTGAAATACTTGCTTTGGAGATAATGAACCAACAAGATATGTGTTATAACAGTTAAATCAGTTTGATCTTTGACTTACGTTTCGCTCACCATTTGGTGATTTATTGGATTAGATCAAGGAAAAAGCGCCCCGAGTTGCGAGAACTTAGAAAACTCGACCTTCCCGCGCGAGTTTTGACTCCATTTTTTTCACACCCTAGATTAAAATGTTAGAAAACACTGCCGTAAAAAATATATAAAAAAATTCGAAGTAGTGTTTTTTGGCCCCTTACAGCGGCTGTAAAAACGTGATGACATAAGCATGACATCACCTTTTACAGCATTTACGGCTGCCGTAAATGAAAAAAAACAAGGTTTCTTTCTTCTTTTTTTGGGAAAAGTTTATTTTTTTAAGGATTTTTGGTAAAAGAAAATTTTGAAAAAACCTTTCGTAAGGCCGAGTTCTCTAAGTTCTCACAACTCGTATGAGTTTTCATTTTACCCTAACCCTATATTAATATTGCTGCTTTAGTTTAAGAGAACCATGTTGGCTTCTTTTATTCTGTTTTTTTTTTAACGAAAAGGAACGACGTGCCAACCACCGTGACACCGGGCGCTGTGGCCAAGGTCGACTACTCGACCGCAGTCGACCGCCGCCAGCCCCTTGGCTCTCCCAGATGCGCGGAAACCCGACCTCCACCCGCCAGAAGGCACGACAGTGGAATAATCCCTCCCATCAAAGACGAACCGGCGCCACCCGTATCCGCCTTTCACCTGGATGCCGCAGAAAATAATGGGGAGAGTGGGAGTCGAACCTGAGTCACAAGGAACACCAAGTCTTTCCCCAACTACTCCACCACTACCTCATTGTCTTCTTTTATTCTGTTTACTTGTTTTACCGTTCTCACATGATTTGCGGTCTTTAGCCTGAAATCAGAAGTCAATGGTGGATCAAAGAAGCACCCTTTGACTTTTCCAAGGGCACTAAGGGGTTTTGCATGTTTGGTAATTTATCTTCTAACTTCCTTCATGCGTGTGGTTTATATGGGACCTTTCGCTGTAGTAATTCTTAGGCTTTTTAGCATACATTGCAGTAGGAAAATAACAACCTTCCTGTTTGGTCTTTGGTTAGCTTTGTGGCCCTTTTTGTTTGAAAAGAATAACAAAACAAAGATTGTTTTTCGGGTGAAACCGCTCCAAATCGGAAATGCGTTTTACTTGCTGCTAATCACAAAACAGAAGTTGACTGGATGTATCTTTGGTTTGGGATCTTGCGCTACGAAAAGGCTGCATTGGGTGCATCAGATGTGTTCTTAAAAGTAGTTTGTTGAAGTTACATGTTTTCAGTTGGGGATTCCATGCTTTGTCGGTTGAAAGAAAGTAGGAAGTTGATGAAGTTATGATGCGAAAGATGTTGTTGACTTTTACTGACCCGTTGTGGCTTGCTATTTTCCCTGAAGGAACTGCTTTCTGGTAATCCATTAACACTCATCTTAATTTTCTAAAGTTTTATTGCGTAATTTTGATGCAACGTAACCATTTCTTGATATAGGTAGGGAACGAAAGCCATAAGTTTGCTGCTGAAAATCGGCTGCCTATTCTGAAGAATGTGTTACATTTAATTATTACGTGTTGCAGACCACAAAAGAACAAGATGTAGCAGTTGAACGAAGATGTAGGTGTTGAACGAAAGCCATAGGATATTTAATGATTTTATCGCTTTAGCATTATGCAGCATGTACTTATGATCCATGATCCTAATCCCTTGTGAATAGTAGCTTCTTTTATCGACGACGAGTAGGGAGCCATTTAATTTTAACACCTTTCTTCATTACTGAGTTTTGAATAGTGATAATCTTGTTTGTTCAGCATTCAATTTCATAATAATAATAATAATATAATAATAATAATAATAATAATAATAATAATAATAATAATAATAATATAATTACTTATTAGTGTTTAAGACTTGTCAGGTTAGATTGTGCTCTCTAAAACAGACCCGTTAACACACGCCGCATCATGCAGATCAACCCACTAGTTTCCAACAATCATAACTCCTTAATCATTTCTTTTCATTTTGTCCAAATTTACCTGAACTACGAACGTGTATTTGGTTTAGGAATGAATTAGACAACTATTGAGACTTTGGCCTGGGGATAGAGGAAGGATCCACAAAAATATTTAAATAGAACGTTACGTGTTTAATATCCAAAGAGTGTACAGATTATTTGTGTCCATACCTTTTTAGTCCAAGAATCCTTTTTTGTTGTTTTTCAAACTTGATATTTTTAGTTTTTTTCTCGTTCACTTCATAATGTATCCTTTAAGTTTTTCCTTTTGAAAGTGTTGACAATATGTTATTTTGACTTGTATTATTGCTCCGTCATGACATAATATTATTCCACGCTGAATTTGGTTTGGATACATGGTAACCTCACGCTTTAATATTTGCCACGTATTTTTTTTTATTCTTTTCCCTAAAATTTCAATTTCTCCATTATAACATTAATAATTAATATTATGCAACTTTAGACCATTAAATGAGGTCATGGGTTCGAAAAGGAGTAAATTAGAATTAATATGATCGATGTAAATATTTAGTACCTTTATTTTCCTCAAATTATTTGTATGCGTTAATTTAAAAAAATAAACAAAATACATAATCGTGTTAATTTTTTTCTCAACATTTCCATATAAAATTTATTTAAAACCAAATTATATTCAAAATAATATATTTCTTTGATATTGTATTGTATCTTGGTACCGTAACGACCGAACATTGATATGTAGTTGTGTTTAATTTTTTTTTTGGTTAAAATTCTTATATAAATTTTACTTAAAACAAGATTGTATTTAAGAAAAAAAAATTTTATTTAGTAGCACATTTGGGTCCCCGACAGTTTTTGGCAGAAGAGTGTCCAAACAACAAACCGTTCGCTGCAAAACAATTTGGTAGTACTTCTCCCTTTGGTTCACAAATAAGGATCTCAATTTTTTGCAGCACGTATATCAATGTGTTTGGTATGCAAGTGTTTTATTTGACATTAGAAATCAAAATATGAGGATTGATGTTAAACCAAATGGATGATTTCTTGGACTTTTGACTTTTCAGTCAAATGGGCTACATTAGAACTTTAGTATTGTTTAGAATTTCTACAATAGCTAAGAACATGCTTATCTTTAAGATCAAAAAGCCAAAGGGAATTCAAGCGGACCCACCCAATTCTAAAACCGACACCTGAATTGTTGGTTTGATTTTTGAAACATATCGATTTTAAAACTCTACCTTATAACCGAAACTTAGTTTCTATATATTTTAGTTAAAGCCCAAAACCATAACGAATTGACCCGTGTGCACGGGGCACCCCTATACATCCCTAATCTTAGTTGTGTATCTCATCGCATCATGTGGGCACCCAACTAGAGCCGCCTTTTTGCGAATAATAAAATATGGGAAACCAGTCACCCGACAAGCGCAAAAAAACATTAGTACCTGCGGCGCGAGTATTACCTCTAGTACATTATAAAGCATTTTAAATGACAATATTGTGGTTTCAATTTTTTTTCTAAGATGATAATTCTAACTTTCGAAACATTGGTACAAGTGCTCTATTCAATAGTTCATACTTTGCTCACATCTGATAAAGCTCTACTTAATAATACATTAGTTATTACATGAAAGATTATTTAATTTACTACATTAATTATTATCTTATTTAATATTTAAGTATTATATTATTAAATAATAATAATATGGGTTAGATTGTGCACTCAAAAGAGCTGGGCAACACCAATCAAATAATAATAATAATAATAATAATAATAATAATAAGTGTTAAAGATATGTTGGGTTTGATTCTGCTCCTAAAACAGACTCGTTAACACATGCTGCATTGTATATGTCAACCTAGTAGTTTTCAACTATCATAACTCTTTAATCATTTCTTTAATTTTGTCCAAATTTACTTGAACTACGAACGTGTATTTAGTTTAGGAATGAATTAGATGGATTATCTTTATCCACACCTTTTTAGTCCAAAAAATAATCCATACATTTTAGTTCAAAAAGTCTTTTTCTTTTGTTGTTTTTTCACACTTGATATTTTTAATGTTCTTTTAGTTTTTTTTGTTTTTACGTTTACTTTGTAATGTATCGTTCAACTTTTTCTATTCGAAAGAGTTGAAAATATGTTATTTTGACTTGTATTATTGCTCCATCATGACAAATATGATTCCGCACTCAATTTGGTTTGAAAGTTGTAAGATAGGTGGGTGTGGTTTTGGGGAGTTGACGTGGAGCCTTTCCCCGTCGGGGAACACCACACCCCCGTGCATAATTCGCTGAGCTTGGAGACTCACTCCCGTCCACCCCGAAGAACCTGTCTCTATTGATTCTCTCTCTCTCTCTCTCTTAGGTGTTTTTTGTTTTTTCAACGATAAAACTTCTGTAGTTTGCGGACCACATCTGTAGCAGAAGAGGTGGACCAAATCTCTACAGTCTGCAAGAAGAAGATTGATTGTTTTTTAACTTTTGCAAGCTACTAAAATAAACTGAAATATAAATAAACTGATTTTTAAACTTTAAAGAGTTTTTCAACATCCAAACTTAAATAATAGTTATATAATACTGAAATAATATTTATAAAAGACAATAACATTTTTCCAAATTATTTATTCCATGCTTTGCATTAATAGCTCAGCAATCTCATCTCGTCACTGAGTCATATATTCCCAATCCGATGCAGTACCATGTGCTTCAACCTCGTCTTCATCATCATCAACGTGCACTTGCCTATTATACAACGACACATTGGGTTGATCGTATTTTGTAAACAACTCATCGCTCAAAGCCCCTTCCTTATAAAATTATGTAGCTCGAAACATGCAATGGTAATGTTCCTTTGTGTAACCAATGTAAATGGTGTCATCATCTTCAATATAAGGAATCTTGCTTTCAAGACACCAAAAGCACGCTCGATTATGTTCCGAAGTTTGTGCATGGTTAAATTTCTCTTTATTAGTCAATGCACGTCTTCGGCGAAAATCTCCAAGCCAATACCTCACATTACGATATTAGAATATGGAGCCATAAATCCTCATATGTGTGCATACGCGGCATCACAAAGATAATACTTGTCTGTAAAGATATACACTTAATTAGAAAAGTATACCATGTTAGGAATATTTAACAAACCATAAACATACCTGGTGGAAGAAACGGGAATGGTGCATGTGGATCTGATAATGTCTCTAATAATATTCTAGCATCATGTGCTACCCCTTCCCAGCCAGCCACAACGAACGTAAAAATCATGTTGAAGTCATAAATTGCTAATACGTTTTAATAACTATCCTCATTTCCTCTTCATGTATATAAATCTTGTTTACTAGTAGGGACAACAACATGTATCAAAGTTCCATCTAGTGCACCAACCACTCTTTTATAAACCCGTCGTAGCCTCTTGTTATGTCCCGGAATGTTTGGATTTTGATTGAAAGATGTTGGCACTATCATATCTTTGGCAAAAGACATCATTATATCTTTGGCAAAAAGCAATCAATTTCTTAAACAGAACCATTCAACATAAACGAAAAGCACCTAATAGTCGTGTTAAGCAAATAATGTTCTTCACCACCTTATTAGGCCTAAACTTTTAGCCGTCATCCCGATCCACCCTCTTAATACCTCGGGAATTTCTGGCAATGCCATCCATGCCTCTCTCATGTCTAAGGATACTCCAAAAATATGAAAAGCAACTAAGAATAGAGGATCTACCGGGTCTAACCCAACCAACTTTAACTTCTCAGAACATTCAAGAATTGTTGGCCCTTGTTTGCCTTTAATAAAAAACTTTAGAGCCTTTTTCATATCAAGTGCTAAATCTTCATGGTTGATAGATGGTTTTGAGGTTTTTGCCCGTTTGTTTAGATTAGGCTCATGAGTAGGCTCAGAAGTAGGCTCATAAGAGCCGGCATCATCTTCTGTGTCATGATAACGGGTGTCCATAATCATAAGTGATTGGACACGATGACAAGAAGATCCAACCCCGGATGTTATTGGGTTGTGGTTCACTTGCAATGAAGCTGTTTTCAATGATGCGGCCTTCAGATGCCCCTAAACCCAAAGTAAAAAGATGTTATAAGTTTTTGTGTTTAGGTACATGTTAAAAAATTATATAAATGAACATACATTCTTTAATTCTTCTCATTCCTTGTTCGTTAAGGTAAAAGTATTTTTTTGAGCGTTGTATATGTTACAAATTTTGTTTTTCAAATACAGCCAACCTACGTATTTGGCTATAAGATTATTATATGCATTCTTCATTTGTTTTTGAATCATATTCAAGCCAAACTTTTCCTTAAGAACTTTTCCAAAATTATTCCATGAGTCTTTATGCAAACTCAATCCTTTTCTACCCACTATGTTTATCTCATCAATGCAAGTCTCTAATAAGCATTTTAGATGCTCATTTGACCATTGTTGTTTCTCTCTTGTTTCTATTAATCAACAAACAAGCAATGAACATAATAGGCACAAATCAATCAAGCATAATAACCATTTTATCACAACGAACTCTACAAATTACCATTTTATTACAATGAACATCTAAAACAACATAATAGGCATGAATAACAATAAAAAATTCTAATAACAAACAAAAAATTCAGCAAACTACCAACAAATTTCTGAAATTTAAAACCAAAATTCAGCAAACTACCAACAAATTTGTGAAATTTAACACCAAAAATCAGCAAACTACCACCAAATTTCTGAAATTGAACACCAAAAATCTCGAAAGTAACACCAAAATTCAGCAAACTACCACCAAATATACGTAATTCAACACAAAAAAAAAGAAAATTAACCTAACACATACCTTAATTTTTCGACGAAAAAGTTGATGCCAGCTTGATGGAGAGGAGGAGATGACCGATTGATGCTTGATGTGAAGGGAGATGGTAATTGTTGCTTGATGTGGAGGGAGATGACCGATTGCTGCTTGTTGTTGAAGGAGGAGAGGAGTGGAGTGGCGCTATTAAGGGAGGAAAGGATAGGGTGGACTAGGTAGGTGGCGGAGATGGAGAACGGTGGTGGGAGGGTCAACGGAGTTAGGTGGCGGCGATGGAGAACTGAGCTGGGAGGGTCGACGAGGTGAGGTGGCGGCGATGGAGAATGACAGTGGGAGGGTGGACGGTGGAAGGTGGCAGTGATGTGGAGAGTGGCACCGGTGGGAGGTGGCGGCTGGGAGGAGGAGAAGGGGTGGAGGAGAAGATGCTAGGGTTTCTATGGGAGGAGCACTTATGTTTTGACAATAGGGCATGAAAAGAGTTTAGAAGAGGACAATTCACATCTGCACCAAAAAGATGACGCACAGACCTCTTTTAATGAAAGGTCTTCTAGAAAAAAAACAATATTCAGACCCAAACATCTGCTCATGGTCTGCGCAATGCAGACATAAGAGGCCAGGAAGCTCTTCTTAGAAAAAACAAACAACACCTTAATATTATTGAAGGGATGAATGGGGAGACCATTTCTTCTTGATGTGGGAAGAGAAAGGGGAAGAAGAATGTGGTGAGATCGGGGTGGGGGAAAGGGGACCATACCCATAGTCTTACGTATCGATTAAGTTTTTCTTTTTGAAAGAGGTGTTAATATTAGCACACTCATTCCCTCTATCACTCTCTCTCTCTCTATATATATATATATATATATATATATATATATATAATATGTGAGAACAGATACTGGCCCAACACGTGGCAAGGGGCGCTAAATTATATGCGGGACACAGTTGTCATTTTACAATTTCCGTCCAATAAAAGGCGTTTTCAATCCGTTTCAAACAAAATTCCAAAAATTTCTTACATCCTCCCCAAGCTTTCGAGATATATTGAAGATGACGTTTTATTTTATTAATGTTGTTCATCATATATTCAATTTTTCCGTTTATATTATTAATTCGTAAACAATAGTTGTTACAATGAGTTTGGCGTTTTTATTAACATGTGTTTAGGATTATTGTATTTTTTGTCCAATTTCATATTCAACTAATGTCGTTTTCATTATTAATCTCAATTGTTTTTGTTTTGGAATCTAATGTGTTTTAATTTTGTTCTACGATCAATGGTGTTTTAGATCTCTAAACATTATTTTTTACGTACATATGATTAGTTGTAGATAGAAAGTAGATACTGGTGTTAATTTGCAAAAGTTAGTTCCTATTATTCGTTGATTGTTCTTCTTATGGAGTTTTGACTAATATGTGTTTAGTATTATGTGTACAACCTCATATTGATTATTATTGTTTTCGAAGGCATTTTAATTATGGTGTTTTCATTATACTTATTGTGTATTTATTGAATGTCGTTTTTATCGATAATGTTTTGTTTCGGACGAGGGTGTTTCTTCGAGAACCGGTTTTGCATTTATCATTCCCGACGTTAGTGAAGAGATAAAGCCAAAAATAGACATAATAATCCAAAGCCTCGATGATTGTTATTTAATGTATGTTATGTATGCGAAGGCTTGTGGTTTTTCTGTTAGGAAAGGGTCTGTAAAGGTAAACACCAAAGGAGAAACACGTCTTAAGTATTACATGTGTTCGAGAGCTGGGGTCTATAAGGACAAGAAGGTTGATACGTTGTACCCTAATCAAAAGGAAAGGAATGTGCGATCCAATTTTTCCAAGTGGACTGACTGTGGAGCACAATAATGTGTAATATTTGAGTTTGAATCATGGAAGGTTTATAAGTTTGTTGAGGAGCACAACCATGGTCTTGTTGTACAGCCTGATATGCATTTTCTGCCGTCTGAACGACACCTTACTCAGCTCCAGAAGTATGTTATACATAGCATGTCTAAGATGAATTTGGGACCAGTTAAGGCGTTTAATGTTATGAAGAGTTATTTTGGTGGTTTTGAAGACGTGGGTGCAAGTAAAGTTGATTTTAAGAACTACAAAAGGAAAACTAACTTGTTTATAGGGGAATATGATGTTGAGATGGTTGTGAGACATTTGCATGAAAAAAACAGTCCTAGCCTAATTCTCGTACGATTACTTCACAGACGATGATAATCGTTTGAAGGGACTTTTTTGGAGTGATGATCAATGCAAACGTAATTACCATGTGTCTGGTGACGTGATTTCATTTGACGCCACGTATCGTTCCAACAAGTAATATTTACAATTTTTTTTCTGTGTGTGTTTGGCGTTTTCAATGATAGAATTCAATGTCGTTTTGTACCAGTTTATTTATCAATGGCGTTTTTATATGCAGATGCTCTATGGTCTTTGTACCGTTCACTGGTATAGACAATTACCATTGTAATGTTACATTTGGTCCTGCATTATTGGTGTCAGAGACGGCTGATACGTGTATATGGTTGTTGAGAGTTTTTCTAAAAGATGTTGGTTCTCAACCAAAAGTTGTTGTCACTGATCAGGACCCAGCAATGAAGAAGGCTATTTCTGTTGTATTTGTTGAAACGAGGCATCGATTATACATGTGGCATGTGATGCATAAACTGTCTCTAAAGGTTGATTTATTATTCTCATGTGTTTGGCGTTTTAAGATATATGGCGTTTCTATGTTAAGTGTATTGTATTTTAGTTATTTATTCATGTGGTATTTTATTTTTCATGGCGTTTTCGTGTTTTTATATAGGTTGGTGTTAGGCTATGCAATTCAACAAATTTCAAAAAGCGTATTTGTGGTGTTGTGTGGACAGATATTCTTACACCTGAAGAGTTTGAAATAGGATGGGAAGAGGTTATTAAAGAGTTCAGTTTAGAGGATAATGACTGGCTTTTTGATATTTTTTCCCTTAGGGATTTTTGGATTCCTGCATAATGTAGAATGGAGGATCTGTCGGGCCTTAAGCGTACGACATCGAGGTCGGAGAGTGAGAACCATTTTTTGGCTCGGGCCTTAAGCGTACGACATCGAGGTCGGAGAGTGAGAACCATTTTTTGGCCAAGTGTGCCATTCAAAATCTACTCTTGTTGATTTCATGACTCATTACGAAACTGCAATTGAAGGAAAGCGTCACACACACCGAAAAAATGATCATGAATCTTGATACAAACGACCTCAGTTTAAAAGTAACTATAAAGTGTTGGAGAGCCAAGCTGCTGATATATACACAAAACCTATTTTTTGTGGCATTCAAGCTGAGGTAATTGGGATTGCGGAGTGCATAAATCAACTGTATGAAAACTTGGATGATGGGTTTGTTAAGTTCTACATAAAAGATTTCCATCGGCCTTGTACATCCTTATTTGAGGTAAATAATGGTTTTTTTCTGAGTATGGCGTTTATTTATATTTTTACCATGGCGTTTTTTTGTTTCGGTGTTTTATACATTTATTTGTCTTTTGGCGTTTACAGGTAATGTACCGTAAGTCTGATTGCACCAGCACTTGCTCATGTAGGCGTTTTGAGCAGTTTGGTTTGCTATGCCGACATATATTTTATGTTTTGAGAAGTTTGGATATTAGGGAATTTCCAAAATAGTACATTTTGAATAGATGGCGCAAAGATGCTTCGCCAAATTGCTCTTCACATTTCTCAATGAGCAATGATTTTATTCAAACCGAGCTTGACCCCGATGTGCAAAGTATGATGCGAGAAATTATTTTTGCAACGGAGCATACTTTGAACCGTTTCTCTGGTAATAAAAAGGAGCTATCCTTATTTAAGGATCATGTTCAATCTTATATGAAGAAAGTTCAAGATATGCAGATTGTTGCTCCTCCCCCTTGTACTAGGGATAGATTTGCTGAGTTCACAAGGCAATATCAAAAAGACAAAAATCTGATTAGAGTCTCTGTTCGGTATAAGTCGAAAGGTTATGGATCTCGCAAGCGGTTAAAATTAAAACAAGAGGAAGCAATTGAAAAACAAAGAAAACAAAGATCGGGCGAAAGAAAGACAGTGTAAAAATTGTAAAGCTTTCGGACACTACGCATCGACATGCTTGATGCCCGTAATTAAAAGAAGAACGACACGGTCTTCGAGAGCAAGTGAAGACTAATTTGGCGTTTTTTTTCTTTTTCTTATCCAATCTTTTTTAGCATGTTAGAATACACAACATACAATCATTTGGCGTTTTTATTTTTTTTCATATACAATCTTTGAGAATGTTAGAACATACAACTTATGGGTTGCCATCTGTGATTTTGGAATGAATAAGGTGAGGCTTATCTGAATAGAATTTTACTGAATGAGATGGACAACATTGTTAATCATCATTTTTAAGAACGACCTAAGAATGTTGTCCACCGCATCCAGCGAAACTTCATCGAGAATAAAACTGAATCTCCAAGAAATGAGGTTTTACTGAAATATGGTGTTTTTGCTTTTTGGTGTGATCAATTGAAGTGCCTGAGGGTGTTTATATAAGGTACTTTTTTGGCACGTAGTTTGGGCGAGAATTTTCTATATAATAAATATAGGTAATAAAGATGGCACGTTCCATCATTACGTTACTGTTTGTTCAACTTTATCTGATAAATCTGCAAGCCATTAGTCATTTCATTGAGTGTTGGCGTTCTGTATGTATGGCGTTTTAGACCTTTACAATTTTAATTAATAATATGCGCTGAGATGTAATTATCTAAAGATGGCACGCCCCATCATTATTTTATTGTTTGTTCAGCTTTATCTGTTAAATCTGCAAGCCATCGGTCCTTTCCTTAATTGTTTGCGTTTTGTATGTATGGTGTTTTAGATTAAAAAGTTGGGAAAATATATTTTAACTAATATGGCGTTTGAAACAAAACATGGCGTTTTGAGTCATATTAGACTTGTTCAATTTAATTAATATTCTCTTGCATTTTGTTTTTATGGCGTTTGAAACAAAATATGACGTTTTAAGACATATTAGACTTGCTCAAATTAATTAATTTTCTCTTGCATTTTGTTTTAATTTTGTAATTTTTGTATAAAATATGTGATAAGAGGTAATTATTATAGTTAGTTAGTGTGGATTTTGACGTTTAATTCTAAGTATTAAAAACCAATGAGAATGACATTCTACAAAAAAAAACAACCGAAAAAAAAACTAAAACCCTTAGTTAGGAAGGATCTGGTCTGAGAAGTATCCATCGCTCCCCTCGTCTTCTTCTTCCAATTCTTCATCAAAATTCTCATCCAGATCTTCATTATCATCATTTTCTTCATCTTGAAGATTTTGACACCTCCATATGAACATGTCAGTCAACAACGCCAATTTTATGGTCATGTCTGGGTTCAAGCATGTTGCCTTGCATAACTCCTGTAGGAAGACAAGTCTCTGTTCGGTCATGATGTTTTCAATCGTGTAGGTCTCCTGCTCCTCGTTATCCCATATAACACTCACTAAGTGTGAGTTTTCTTCATAACGCCAAGATTGGATGATTGGACTCATAATTGGATTTGCATGGTACGGATCGAATTTTCTTGTTAATCTTCTTATAACCGTATGTGTTTTGTCACAGAGGTTATCAAAAGGAATGCCAAGTGCTAGGACCCCCCTTTGAACTTCTTCGGGCAAGTTTAGTATGGCTCTAGCGGTTTTCAAAAACACTCTTCTTTTGTTGTCAAAGAGGATTACGGATTTATTGATTCTAGTGTTGAATTTCCAAGATACGATGTTTCTCATTTATTCCTTTTTTTGGCGTTTTGGTAAAAAAAACGTTTTCTTGTTATGATCAATAGAAGGGATGTTAACATCATTTCATATAATGTTGTGTTTGGCGCGTAGTTTAGGCGCGAATTTTTTTTATAATAAATAGTAGTAATAAATTTTCAGTTACTATTTGTTAAGTCTTTTTCTCTTTAACAATGTAACACCATTAATTATGAATGGTGTTTTATAAAAAATGATGTTTTATACATGAGTCTGGCGTTTTATACATTGGTATGGCGTTTTATGGAAGGAGTTTGGCGTTTTATGTTAGCGAAGTTAAAAGACCCTTTTACCCTAATGAAGGGCGCCAACGTAACAAAATTGAGGTTATTTACGAAAACGCCACCGTGTCAATCTAATCCGTTGATTGTTTTGATCGAACGGATGAGGGGCGTTCTCACTGTTTTTATACTTATAGGCGTTTTCTCTAAATCCTGCCCATATATATATATATATATATATATATATATATATATATATAGAGTGAGAAGGAAGTAAGAATGAGAATTTAGAGGTATAACAACAGAAATCAGCTTTTAAAAGAATTTAAAATTTGTTATTTGACTTGTATTATTTCTCCATCATGACAAATATGATTCCATACTCAATTTGGTTCGGATGAATGGTAACGTCTCGCTTAAGAATTTGCCATTACATTAAAACCATGTTGTATACAAAATAATATAGATCTTTGATATCATAAACTATATCAGCTGCTAGCTACGTAACGACCGAACATTGATATAAGTTGTGTTTATTTTTTTTCTTAACATTCTTATATAAATTTTATTTAAAACGAAGTTATTTTTAAATAAAATATTTTCTTTGATAACATAAACTATAATAAGTATCAGTATCCTTCAAATGAATCAAACCAATACCACTATCAGTATTAGATTTTATGGTTTTCAATTGATATAAACACGTGTTGATATACTTTCAAAATATTAGGACTTTATTCATTGAATTTATCTCTTTAATTCACGAGCATCATATGTATAACCATATCTAATATTGTTGTATTTTTTTTTATTTTGTGGTAATTAGATTTATGTAAAAGTAAAAAGAATGCACTGTTGTGAAATATTAAGTATTTTAATGTCATTTGTATAAGATAGAAAATTAAATTATTATAAAAAATATTCGATTTATATAAAATAAGTGTAAAAGTATGTGATGATGTGGTGTTTAAATAGGATGCAGTGTTGTTGAATAATAAGTGTTTTTGAAGAATGTATAGAATCTAACGTGAGAGGTAAGATGACATGTTTATGGGTGTTTGAAATTCGTAGCATTGTGGGTATTCTTAGAGCATCTTCATAGCTGATGAGGTGTGCAAGTCCGGATTTTCCAAACGAGAAGAAAATAGACCTTCGGCGTTGTGGAGGCCGTCCGCATATCCAAACCATCACCGAAAGTGGCCCCCGGCCGGTCTCACTTCTCTCTCTCTGTCTCACACACCTTAATCTTTAGTGGGCTATGATAGGTGTTTGAAGATTTATAACGGTGCGGAAGAAATGAGTTTTTTTTAAAGAATGTTAATTGGAATCTAATCTTGGTAGCTGAGCTGATGGTTTCTACAAGTTTAATGCTCTGAATGTTAGCTCTTTGCGTTTGTACTAAAGATAATAACTGCTTAGAGATTTTGTGTTTTGAATATTTTCTAGGAAATTAGGGCGCTTGAATTGGAGGGGTTTTTAATGTGTATTATTATTTATTTTCAAATTTATTCATGATTTTGATATAGATTTTTCTACTATTTTAAGTCGAGTTTTAAAATTATTTTCTTGAGTTTGTAATTAAAAAGAAGTTACAATAGAAGAAATTCATATGTTGAATGGAAGTTTCTAACCATCGTAATCTTAAAATAGGGAAAAATCCATGATATTGTTGATTATTACATTCACGGCGTGGACTAGTAGGTCTATAGATTATTTCATAGTAAGTTCCTCAAACCATACTCATCATTATATACATAAACGCACCATCGCCTTACAGGCTCATCCATAAACCTGTAATCCTTTTTATTTACAAATATGAAGTTCTTTCAAGCTTACCTGCCTATACTCTTTTTCCTTTTGTTAACAGCAACACCACCTGCAATTGCAAACTATGCCAAGCCAAGGTGCCATGATACGTGCGGGAACGTGAGGATTCCATTCCCTTTTGGAATCGGTGCGGATTGTTCTGTCAACCCTTGGTACAACGTTAATTGTGGCTCCTCCAAGCCATATCTGCCTAAACTCAACAACCTGGAAGTCTTGCGTATAGACTTCGGTAATCCAACGGTCACTGTTAGGATGCCAAAAATCACTAATTGTCAAAACACAGTTCAGAATAGCAGTGATTTCATGGGAGTCCTTCATGAGAGCCCCTTCTTATTCTCCAAATTAAGCAATAGGTTTGTTTATGAGGGATGTGGTACTGCTTCTATGATGGCAAATGATGGGAGTGTACTCGCAGAGTGTTCATCCGCTTGTGGCAATGTTACACCTAGCAATAGAAGAAACTGTTTTGGAATCGGTTTTTGCCAAACCACAATTCCTCATCGTGTTAGGTCGTACAGCATTAATCTCACCCGCTTGGAAGAGGAAGATGGAGGTTGTGGGTCTGCCTCCTTGGTGGATCAAACTTTATACGACCAAGGAAATTTTTCTGTCAGGGATAGCCCTCTTATTCCGGTATCACTTGTGTGGACTCTAACAGACTCCGATAAAATAACTTGTTGTGATAGCAAAAACCCTGCAGAACGCAAAGTGGCTCTTTTTGATGGTCCTGCAGTGGATACACGGATATGCGGTGGAGAATCAGAAGAAGACAACCCTTATTTAAAAGATGGATGCAAGATCATTGGTATGTAACCTTTCAATATATAGAGCATTTGTTTGTTTTTTTTCTCCAATCAGTTCATTTGTTTTCTGTCATGTAACTTCGTCTTATGAAAGAGCGTACGGAAGAGTGTAGAAGGTGCAGAGATCTTGGAGGCAACTGTAAAAATTCCACGATACTTGACGTTGATGGTACAGTTTATAGTTGGAAGATCGCTTGTTATGATGTAAAAGGGAAACCAAGCAAAACAACGCCCATGGGTGTAATTCTAGGTAATGTTATATAACTTCTTTGTGCTTTTAACCCATTTACAGCCGATATTCCAAAAGTCGGATTAGTTTTGTACAGGGTGTTTGAGACTTGATATTTCAGGCCTCTAGGATTTTGTGAAAGAATTTGTAGGGATTTGAATGAATCTTTAGAGTAGTCTTACTTTTTTGTTTCTTTGATCTCTGTGGTTTTTTAGTTGTTGCTCTTTGTCATTTCTTTTATTAGTGTAGCTCCACATACAATATCATTTGAGGATAAACATCATTCTTTGCTTTTATAAACAACAGTGACTAAAATTGCATTTTTGAAAGCCTAAATCTAGTAGATGACGTAAAATTCTCATTCTTTTAGATATGTAGTAGGTGTTAAAATGCATCTTAAATTTCGATTGTGACTTATTTTTGTGGTAGCATGAAAATTATAAGTCACAAGTACATAGATTTTTTTGCGTGTGAAAGTAGCTTATGTTATGAACACACAAAAATGTTACAAGAAATGAAACAAGTGGGCTATACCTTTATTACTTTCATTATTATTAGTTTTATGAAAATTGCTATCTTTAGAAACATTAAAATAGACCAAGCGAAAACTAGGAAAGTACATATGCTTTAGCATGTTTCACTTCGATCTTGGAGATGTTTTGTCTGTTTACTAATTTATGGTTTTGTATTGGACTTCATTTAGGTATTAGCATAAGCATGGGAGTATTTTTTATTGTTGTCATCAGTTACATATTGCACAAAGTGATAAAGAAAACAAAACAACGGAGCCAAAGAAAGAGATTTTTTATACGCAATGGTGGTCTACTTCTAAAACAACAACAAGAAGTTGATCCATCTTTAGTTAATAAAACCATACTTTTCACATCACGTGAGTTGCAGAAGGCCACTAACAATTTTAATGAGAATAGAATTCTTGGCCGAGGGGTCAAGGTACGGTCTATAAAGGCATGTTGACGGATGGAAGGATTGTGGCAGTTAAAAAATCGAAAATAGTTGACGAAAGCCAGTTAGAGCAGTTCATTAATGAGGTGGTCATTCTTTCTCAAGTCAATCATAGAAACGTGGTCAAACTATTGGGATGCTGCTTAGAGACAGAAGTCCCTCTCCTCATTTCAGAATTCATTCCAAATGGTACCCTGTATCATCGGCTTCACAACATAAATGACGAGTTCCCACTTTCATTTAACATGAGATTACAAATTGCTACAGAGGTTGCAGGAGCACTTGCTTACTTACATTCATCAACTTCCATTCCAGTATACCACAGAGACATCAAAACCACTAATATACTTTTGGATGATAAATACAGAGCCAAAGTCTCTGATTTTGGGACTTCAAGGCTCGTCTCTATTGAGCAAACTCATTTGACTACCACAGTCAAAGGTACGTTTGGCTATCTTGATCCTGAGTATTCTCAATCCAGTCAATTCACTGAAAAAAGTGATGTTTATAGTTTTGGGGTTGTTTTGGTTGAATTGTTAACCAGAGAAAAGCCAATTTCCCTAACTAGATTTGGTGAAAATATAACTTTGATTGCACACTTTACGTCGGCTATGGAAGAAGGGCGTGTTATGTCTATTTTTGATGCATTGGTGATTAAAGAGAGTAATGTGGATGAGCTTATGATTGTAGCTAACCTAGCATTGCGATGTTTAAATCTGAATGGAAAATATAGACCAACAATGAAAGAAGTAACTATAGAGTTAGAAACCATACGAACATCGCACGTTCCATCTACAATTCAAATGCGTACTTGTTCTATGGTGAATAGGGAGGAAATATCGATGCTAAGCTATGGCGAATCATCATCAACCTGCTATAGTTTCAACAATAACATTATTCGATCATGACAAAAAGCACGGTCTTTGTTTATTGTAATAAAGTTACATTTTCATATTATTGTTTGTTAGAACATATAGTATCTTTGGCTGAGTCTTGTATCTTGAAAGTGTCTAGGTTTGATAGAGTTTTGTTTTGATGTTTTGTGTTTTTGCAAAAGTCTTGCATTTGGTAATCAACGTATGTGTGTCAAGGGCGTATAAATCATGCACAATTTGTGTCGCCGCATGAGACATGTGTTAGAACGTATGTCCATATGTATATAAATAGGTCTCATGCAGTTAGTTTGTCATAGGTCTGATCACACATGTCTCTGAAACTTTTTGTGTAAACGAAACTCTGCCAAATTTTGGCCAGGAATCCAAGAATGTTTATTTATTTTTCCTGTTAACACAACCACACAAATTAGATGGATTGTCTTATTTAATAAAACGTAGATATTTTCTGTTTCAACACGTTTAATGACGTTTAACAAGATCTATATGTGATTTCATTGTTCATTCACTAAAAGTTAAACTCCAATTTAATATTGAATAAAAATTATTTATTAAAAACTTACTACGAGTGTAGGTTATGTATTTACTAAAATATTTGCCCCTGGGACTTCAAGGTTCGTATAGTTCAAACTCACCTAACTATCTTAGTCCTAGTATTAATTGGGTAATAAGTCGGAGTTAATAATCAGCTATGAACAAGATGTGTGCACATGTAAGTGTGTAAGATGTAGTGTAATTAAGCTAAGTGTGAATGTGTGTTGTATGATTTCATTGTGGATATTATAGTTGGTGTGGTTATTGTATGATATCCTTGGTCGAAGAAGCATATGCATGCAATACATTTAAAGTAAATTGTTATTGAAGTTCTAGTTTGAAAACTATGATCGTGGTGCACGTAACCGACTACGATGTCTCTCGGGTTTGTGGCCTTACAATTCCATGTATAAATTTCTTCGATCAAGTTATGAACATGGCCAAGTTAAGGTATAGTAAAATGGTCTCCCGAATACACTGTTGACATGATGATTTGAAAAGAACCTCATTTCCTTAAAAGAAAAAGATCTCACAAAATTGTATCATGTCTAAAAGCTTATGGGATCGAAATAGAGTCGACGTCGTCATACTTTTGTATATAATATAGTCGTTTGTCCACGACTCCTCCTTTGGTCATAAGAACTCGTAATACCATTGACTCGGCTACAATCTTGAGCAAACACTAGGTTTCGTGGATCATAACACATTCCCTTAGAATTTAGGCTCATTTTGATTCAAACCACGATCAAACCCATACCCATTTAACCCGAATAATATTCG
The DNA here is from genome assembly GCA_947069175.1 of Scalesia atractyloides. Lineage (NCBI taxonomy): Eukaryota > Viridiplantae > Streptophyta > Magnoliopsida > Asterales > Asteraceae > Scalesia > Scalesia atractyloides. Next base: position 62,427,611 of record CAMTDV010000010.1, on the reverse strand, counting down.
TTGATAAACCTTAATTGTTTAACCAAATGACTTTGGATCTTACTCGCTCAAATCAGCACCAAAAATCAACCTCCTTGTTGATTTGAAACAAACGCAACAACTAAACTTGTTGGACAAGAAACTAATTCCAATTATACCAACTATAACCGACTTCTTAGGAAGTACTAATTTTACCCCTTCAGTGCGTTAGAACAAATACCAACTAATCAGCCCAAACAATTTATCAGAACCGAACCATCTACTCGCAAATCTAACCGGAAATCTCTCTCACAAACTTGTTAAACCAACAAAGAAAAGAATCAAACCAACTTTTTGAATTAATCAATTCCTTGTAAGCACAAAAACAAACCACCTTTTTTTTTGGAAAAATTACACGTTTTGTCCTTTATCTTAACACCATTTTACAGGCGGTGTGCTTTTTTACGAATTTTGACAGGTTGTACCCTTTATAGGAAATTCTGTTGCACGTTAAGTCCTTTGGCCCTAACCCAGTTAGTTTTTTTCTTAAATCTAGTCAAACAGGGATAATTTAGCCTTTGTACCCATTTATTTATAAATCTTTTTAATAAATAAAACAAAAAGAATTTTAAAAAGCTAATAACATTTTTTTTAAATTAAAAAAAAATCTATCTATCTCTCTCTATAAACGCACACACACAACACTCTCTCTTTCTCTGCCTTCCATCTCCCACCACCACAACCATCCGCCACCACCTCATTCTTCACCGATAACTGATCTACACAGAACCACCATCCCAACCCATCGCCCCCACCCCAACTACAATGAATTCCTCGATTCCAAACCAACTGCCAGCAAACCCATATCCACAAATCACCACCACCACCAGAACCATCAACAGATCAAGCAAAGCCAACGAAAACCCTCCGGAAAACCATCATATTATCCACCACGGAATACCCAAAACACCCCCACCCTTCTCCGCCTCACCCCGCCCACTCTCCTCATCACCGGCCACACCGAATTGGTTTCTTGCATTGCATTATGTGGAGAATTCATCATTTACGTCTCATACGGTAAAGAAATCATGGTCCAGCAACAACCCGATCTCCGATTGTTCACCAAGTTTGGGCATGGCCGAGGGTCCGTTAAAGCATTGGTCACCGTCGGAACCCTTGTTTGGGAACCCCTTTATCTTTTTTTATATTCACGGCCGAAGATCTGGTGGTTGTGGTGGTGCAATTCATCTTGATCTTGCATCTTGCAACCCCTTTATAACTCTTGTTTGGGAACCCTACTCTTGTTTGGGAAAGCAAATAATGGAGAGAGTGAGGGGAGAGCAGATTGCAGAGAGAGAGAAGAGAGAGAGAGAGAGGGGGTGAGACTTTAGAGAGCTAGAAAGGATCTATTTTTTATTTATATGTTTGTTTACAAAATAGTCCCTAAATATAAATTATTTACACAATAGTCTTTGGGATAGTGAAATGACAAGAACGCTCTCATGTTTAAGGCACATGACCATATTTAACCAAAAAAACTAACAGGGTTACGGTCAAAGGACAAAACCTGCAACAAAATTCTCTATAAAGGGCAAAACCTGTCAAAATTCGTTGAAAAGGACACCGCTTGAAAATAGTGTTAAGATAAAGGACAAAACGCGTAATTTATCTTTTTTTTTTTTTTTTAAAACGTGGTTATAAAGAAAAGGAAACGAGTAACTAGTTTGACTTTTCTTGTTTCTTTTCCTTTACATTGTAATTCGTGGCTCCAAATGATCAAACCTTCCTCAAGGAACACTCGGGATTGTGTTGCTATACAGTTGGCATCGTTAGTTTTTTTTTCTCATTCACTTTGTCATGTACCCGATTTTGAAAGAGTTGAGAATATGTTAATTTGAGTCTTTGACCAGTATTATAATTTCTTCATCATGACAAAAATATCATTCCATGATAGATACACAATGTTGAAGAATTCTAATTTTATTTCATTTTTTATACTTCCTAATGTTACTTTATACGTCTTAACTAATACCCGTGAATTTCGCGGTGTTGAGAAATAATATGTCCTTTCTTTTTAGAAAAAAAAGTTACGTTTAAACTGACCAGAAAAGAAATTGTAAGCATCAACATTTTATGCAAATCTGTATTGAACATTAAATACAATGAAAGCATCGTACGATTTATGTAAATTAACCAAAACAATAAGTAACCATACGATTTATGTAATTAACCAAAACAATAAGTAACCAAAGGAAATATGTGTTTTTTTAGTGAAATATAAATTAAAAAGCCTATTAATCTAAGACTTATGCTTGCAAAATGAAACTTAAAAGAATAGTTATACATATAATATTGATAAATTTGAAAGAAATTATACAAATATAATGAAATTAATTGGTTATTTATTTTGCTTAATAAAAACAAAAATTTAAAATTTAAAGTAAAAATAATATAATGATATATATAACAAAATGTAAACTAATTATACAACATAAATTTCTATTTTCGGAAAATATTCTTCTGAATTTTCGAAAAACAAATAAATATTAAAAACAAAAAATACATTATACATTTATTATAATAATAGTATAACAGTAACAATATATCTTTTATATTTATACAAATTACAATCATAACACCTACCAAAACCTTATGCAAATCATATCATCTTTCTTCACAACACTCAAGAAATCTAAATCGGCGGTGGAAGTGAAGAGTAAAGGTAATTTATCCGACTTAATCTCCGATTGGTTATAAAACGCTTCATACTTTGATTTAACAACTGAAGTTGTGTTTCTTACTACAAATACTTCGTACGTTGGTTGTTTTCGAAGATTATTGTCGAATTAGACGTCAAACCTGAGCTTAGGTTTTTATAGTTTTCAAAAGTGGATTTATTAGGTATTTTTGACAGGTATTTTATGTATTGCATGTTTTTGAAATTGTTGATTTTTGGTTTATAGTGTATTTTCGATGATCGAAAGGGGAAAAGTTATCATTCTCATAAAAAAATTTATCAGTGACAATAATTTTTGTTCACTAAAATGAAATACAATGATGATAATATATATGCTGATGTTGAAATTAAACTTTAAAGGAAAAAATAGAGGATTCTGTTATCAATTTTATGATTAAAAGGAATTTTGTTGACTTATATATAAATAGGATGTTGTTATAAGAGTAAATTTAGGATTCTATGTATATAGATAGGAGTTTATTGAAGGTGTATATAGATTGGATGTGATATAACTTCTTAATTATAGATTGTAAGTTTATGTAAATAATATTGACATCACATAAGGTTAATTTATTTTTAAAAAAATTGATACAAGTATCTTTATAAAACTTTGTCTGTGTAATGTTCAGTCAGATAGTTTTATTTTTTGCCTATATATGAGAATATATGTATATATTAAGGTTCAATAATAAGAGTTAATATTAAATGCTATATATTACCAGGGGTACAAAATGAACAAAAGCCCAAAAAAATCCGAAACAACTGAAGACGACTCAGTTGTTGAAATACCTAGGGATGAATACTATGAAACCTTCAACTTTGTAAGTACATCCAATTAAAGTAACATGATTTACTACAAAAAATACAACTGATTTACGGATGTTCTTGTATACCAGAATTTATCTGAACCCGAGGAAAGGAAAAGAAGTTGCAGTTGATTCTATTTCAGAAAACGGTAATCAATTGACTTGGGTAGTACCTTGGAAACAAATTCTGTTTTGATTATGAACATACTTGTAGGTTGAGTTATTGAACCCTATTGTTGGATTAGTGACAATCAAACAATGTTTCTCTATCAATGATGCATGAAATTGTTCAAGATATCGCTTAAAACAAACTGCTTCCATCTTTGTACCCTGTGTAATCAAAATTAGTTTCAACGAATGAAATAAGAACATTAATAATATAACATTTTAAGAACCTTCTGTCAAACAATATGATGTATTAAGAAAGACGTATGATCTCTTCATCAATTAGTCAATGATCTCTAGATCAAGTGGTGGAAGGCTTGCATCTCTCTTGAGAGATGCAAGTTCAACTCCCACTTGGTGCAGAGTGAGGTACTGGTGGGCAATGATAGGAGACCCAGGGAAACTTGGGTTCGATCCTTGAGCCAAACGGGTTTTACCGGTAATTTCACCGTCGTGCCTACGGGCGGGTGGGTTATCGGGTTTTCCCCGGAATTGGTGGTGGGCTCAGGTTACTCTCGGAGTACTCCGTTTGGTCCAGTGGATGCCCAGAGAGTGCTCGGGATTAATTAATTCTGTTGGCCGTTCAAAAAAAATTACAATCATGTCCTTACGTGAGCTCGGAGAAGGAAGAGATAGGAGGGTCCTATGGAGAATGTGGTCAGAAATCCATAATAGAGTCCGACCACAACGACCGAATTGATTATCTTCATGTATAAGGATACTAGATTACCTGGTAGAAAAGATTTCAAAATCATCACAAACCTCCCTTTTTCTTTTCTATTGCAATTTCTGGATTATTATATGATGATTTTGAAACTTTCCATATATAGAAAAGAAATAGAAAGAGATAGACTAGAAATGACATCTGTTATGTTAATGACACCAAAAGGATATTAAATGATTGGAATTGGGATATGGATGGAATATAATGAAATAGAGCCACTTTGAGGTTCCCTATGAAATGAGGCATGGAGGGGAGCCACTACGAAGAAGTTCCGGGAGTTACGAAGGAAGCTTCGAGCTCATATTGGTCATGGGTTGAGAACGAGTAAAGATCTTTGGGATTTCTCTTATCAGGATGGTCCCAAATCCTGATCACCCGGACCTTCACTGTGAAGTTTTCTTGAAAAACATCAACATTTTTCAACATGGTTATATTATGCTGCTCCATTTGACGATGCTATTTGGTGCACTACAGTATTAAAATTGGTTAGTAAGATAAAAAAAAAAATGTGTACCAAAAAAAATAAAAATAAAAACATAAAGAAAAATATGAGTTCTTATTTTATCAAACTGATGTAATGCAGTAAAAAAAACAATGCCATTGAGAGTATAAGAAAGACCTAAAGAAAAGAGTTGAGAGTAGATTTGTGGAGTATTGTAAAGTTAACCATCCTATTTATATGTATAATAGGATTATTTATAAAAGGAATACATAAATCACTAACATAAATAAGTTTGTGAAAGATAGGAAACTTTGCAAGTGTTGTCAATCTTCAAATCCTGTATATTATTTGGAAATTTGAAATTTTGAAACCTGAAATATTGTTTATTTTGGTGTAATGGTTTAAAAAGAGTTAACAATATTTAGATTATTTTTATGTATGGTATCTAAAACTGACTAATATAAATGAATGTAAATGAATGATGATTGAAAGTATTTTAGCAAATGATTGATAAAACATAATATAAGTTTTAAATTTGTTAGTCAACTTACGTATTTATAAATTTTAAATAATTTTAAATAAATTTTAATAAATCCAAGAAATTTAAATAACTTCTAAAAATAACACTCCATCATAATATTAAATAAAATAAAAAATCATTAATGTAGATGTTTGAATTAATTTAAATAAATTAACTTATGTATTTTTTATTATTACTTTTCGATCTAAAAGAAAGGGAAATAAATATATAAATATAAACAATGTATATACTGTGCGAAAGAAGTATAATTTGTATTTGTATAAAATAATATATCATAATTATATCGTAAAAATTCATAAACTAATAAATAATGATTTATATTAACAATATATATATATATATATATATATTATAAATTTATAAATTACGATTGCTTTACAATGGTATGTTTTATAATTATGTGAAATACTACACGTGGCATTAGTTATTGCAAACAATGTGTTGTTAACAATGATATATCCAACACGTTAGAAATAAATATATTCGGTAAAAGTTAGATGTATTCATTGGCTTTGTTGAATTATAAGGGAATAAACTATCGTTGTTTGAAATACATAAGACGATAACAAAAAAATACGACATACAACGATAATCAATTTCGCAGAGGGGATGAAAACACCAAAATCGGATAAAAGAATTGTACGTTGATGTGAGATTTTCATAACCGTTACCTTGCAAATAAGATAAAAGTTTCATAAATTTAGTAAATATGGATATATGCAACTGATTAAGATTAGATTTTGAGTATTTCAAAATTAAAAAAAAAGTCAAACAATATATAAGGAAACTAAAATGGAATTTGAAAACAAAATAAATATGTTCTTTATTAGAATGTATAGATTTGAAACAAAAAATTAAAAAAAATTATTTAATGATTGTATGGTTGCTAAAAAGTGTCATGTGTTAAATGTGGCCTAAAAATGTCATGTGTCAAATGAAGGCTAAAAAAGTGTCATGTGACATCCTAGGTATGTTCTTTATTAGAATGTATCGATATAGATATGGATGTTACCATTAACATATTATTAGACAGAGAAGATATTAATTGTATATTTATGCTTTTATTATTATATGAATTTTGGTGTTGTTTAATATAAACTACTCTTGAGTTATTTGTAAATGTTTTTAGAAAATATAGGCAAAGACTTCAGCTCGACATGAAATGCTCTTGCAAACTTTTAGTTTTCCTTTACTTTGAATATTATAATTTGGATGCAATAGGTAATTTCAAATCTGAAGAATGATACAAGTCGAAAACGTATATACCAAAAAATTTCTATAGAACCGGGGGTCGAAAACATATATACCTAAAAATTTCTATACGAAAACTACATGTACAACACTACTGAGCGAAAAGTTCGGGGGGTCGGGCGCCCCTCCCAGCCCCTTAAATGATACTCCCCTATTTCCAACTTGTGTGATGTTTAATTATGATTTCTCATTCGATTGCTAAATAAATCTTAATTACAGAATAGGTAGATGCCGTTAAATTCATCAACATTATACCCATGTATCATAGGTCTCTTGCAGGTGCAATCTGCTTTGTGTAGTGCTCCTGTAAAATGGGTTTGATTCAAAGGTTAAAGGAACGAACCCTTATTTCCAGACGTTAACTCTTTGTGTTTGATTTAAAGATTAAACATCGTTAAAATAGTTTTGTGTTTTGATATTTTTTCTATTGAAATTTATAAGGTGCTAGATTTTGTTAAGTTGCGATACTATTATTATTATTATTATATGATTTATGAAGTTGTTAGCATCAATTATCCTTTTGACTTTTTTGTTTTGCCATCAAGCTTTGTGACTTTGACTTTTTGCCACTAAGTTTTTCTTTGCTATACACTTTTACCCTTGACATTTTTATACATAGAGTTTCATGAACCCATGGTCCAATATATTGTATTTGTAAATTATATTATCTTTTATAAAATTTAAGACAAATGTTAAATAAAAATTAAAAACAGATGTACGGGTCAACTTATATTTTTTTCATACAATATCTAATCAAAGAGAAGTATTTGATAAAAACGAACACCGGAACTATATTTTACCTTTTTCTTTTAATCTAGAATATTAATTCTTTTATCGTTTCCCTTTTGCACATATCTTTTTTTATATCCTTTCGCTTAACTAAAAAAATATCTATGATAACCACGGGGTGTCAGCCCAGTGGTCAGCCTTATCCATTCCAAACGGGAGGACGCGGGTTCGAGTCCAGCTCGGCCCGAATAATCCTGCTGGGTAGTAACCGTCAGGCAGTTATGGGGCTAAGCTAGCTTGGGGAGGGAGAACCCTCCCGCGGTCAGGGGTACCGTGCATTTACCCTTTTTAAAAAAAAAATATCTATGATTTGACAAAAATTCTATTCGAACGGGGCTTATATAGTAAATTTATTTTTTATCGTTACAAACCGAACATATACCAGCCAAACAACATTGGTACCGATAGTTTATTCATTTTTATTGTTTTCTCGACGCGGCGGCATAAAATTCGTTGAACACGAAGATGTATTTGCAATAAAGTATTCATTAGCATTTTAAGTTATATAGAGTGTCGATACCATTCCGGTATCATAACGAATCCTAATGATACTGTCGTATTACCTATAATAACAAAACCCATGAAGGGTAAAGTGATTTTCAAACATCGGAGAAAAAAGGCCAAAACCATGAAGGGTAATAGTGATTTTCAAACATTGGAGGAAAAAGGCGGTGGCCTTTTTCCTTTTTTTTTTCTTTCTTTTGTTTGTATATTTACTTGGCGATTTTACCACAGTTTAAAATTACGAATTTATCGCATGTTTAAAGTTACGATTTGGCCTCTGGTTAAAAATTACAGGATTGTCATCGTTTTAGCTTTTGGGCAAATTACGATTTTACCCCAGCCCAAAAATACAATTTTGTCCCAAGTTAAAAATTACAATATTGTTATCGTTTTAGTTATTTTTAAGGTGTGTGGAGAATAGTGCTAGGTTGTTGCGTGGCACTCCCCCATTGGCCCGGGTATGTTACGATTTTACCCCAGTTCAAATTTACAAATTTTGCCTATGTTCAAAGTTACAGTATTTCCATCGTTTTATCTTTTGGCAAGTTAGGATTTTACCTCAGTTAAAATTACAATTTTCTCTCAGTTCAAAATTACATTATTGTTATCGTTTTAGTTTTGTTTTAGAAAAACTATAGAAATGTTTTGTTTTAATTGGTTGACTCGATTTATTTATTTTTTCGTGTCCAAGAGCTGCTTAACACTCGCTCATTAGTCCTGAAAATTTACAGTTTTGCCCCGAACTCAAAGTTATGATCTAGCTATCATTTGAGGTTTTTTTTCTAGCAAAATTATAGTAGTGTTTTTTTAATCGGTTGAGAAATATTCGGCCTATCACCCTGTAACACGGGCGGGGCATCAACTAGTTATTATTATTATTATTATTATTATTATTGTTATTATTATTATTATTATTATTATTATTATTATTATTATATTATTTAATCTATATGAATTATCAATTTTTCTCGCCCACACTAAACTACTATTCAATTTTGTACAAACTTCTAATGCACCTATTAAAAGCACCTCCAAGGAGGTCCGTTGGAGTGCGTCCCCTTTCCAAACCAAGGGCCGGTGCGTTGCATAGTAGAGATGGACATAATCGGGTGTTCTTAGTACCCGGAACCGGTTCCAAACCGAATCCGGTTCCATTTGCTTGACAATGAAACCGGGTTTGATGTGAAACCGGGCCCGGTTCCTACCCGGGTTTACACAACAGAATCTGGAACCGTTTGGAACCGGGTACGGGTATTCTGAAACCGGGTACAGTAGGAACCGGGTACGGGTACTGTGTGGAACCGATTACGGGTACAATGGGGAACCAGTCATGAAGAGATGTCATTCAAAGGCTGTCAAACGGGTACAAAGTGCAATGATGAAGTGCTTTTGGTCTTAGAGACCAAACGAAACCCGGCTATATGGAAGAATTTTGATTTATGTTTAATGTCCGATAGCCACGAGATGGCTATATGCAAAGGATGCGGAAAATTTATGAAGGCCGCCGCCACCTCTACCCTTAAGAAATACACTGAGCGGCATTGCCCAATGACGAAGACCAAGAAAAATGAGACGGGAGAAGGATCCGGCACCGGTTCTTCGAATGTTTGATGTAACCCGTTTGATTTGTTAGGTGTGGTGGTTTTATTTAAGTTTGTTTAATGTTTGGTGTTTTATTGTGTTTAACGTTTGCTGTGTTTATTATGTTTAATTTTTACTAATATTTAGTGAGTTTAGTAAATTTAATGTTTTTTATTCATTTATAATAAATTAGTTACATGAAAAACATTAATAATAACTAATTATTAGGAGCCGGGACCGGGTATGGGTGGAACCGGGTACATTAGGAATCGGGTACGGGTAGTAACCGGGTACGGTTTGGAACCGGATACGACCCGATTAAAATTAAAAAATGTGGAACCGGGTAGGAACCATCGGGTATTTTGAACCCGGAACCGGTTCTACTTTATGTCGGGTAGGAACTGGAACCGGGTCCAGTTCGGTTCTACCGGGTCGGGTTTAGAACCGGTTATTATGCCCATCTCTATTGCATGTTGGTGACCAGATAATTAAACCGAATATCAACCCTTGAATTGTCGGAGTTGGCATCCGGAGGGGGAGCGGGTTACATACGGAGATGGTTTCTTATTAGTTGTCACATGAAAATAAATCTTCTATTTTATGTTTTCCTATTCTCGACGGGCCTTAGCAATCGCTACCACATCATTCTGATTCACTGAATAATCACTAGCTTCAAAATTTCGATCACTCATTCACTCAATAATCTTTAAAATTGAGTAACGAATCACTATATACACCTTTTTTTTTTAATTCTCATTCATAAGATTTTTATTTTTTTTTCTTACAACTCTGAAAGTATAATCTTTTATAAATTTTGTTTTTTTTCATTGAACGTCGACGGTTTATGTAAAGATTTTGATTTTATTTTATAAATTCTTTAGTACGTCAATCATTCTGACGGTTTATGTAAACCCGTTTTATTAACCAAGTAACTGGATTTAGAGCTTCTAGGTTCAGTTCAAGTTTTATGTAATTATATTAGCCCAAACCCAACCCCAATCCAATACAGTAGAAAGCCCAGCCCCAATTCAACTCAAATCCCACTTTCATCAAACTGGTTTGACCGACAAAAAAAATTATGTAAGCCCTAGTTAATCGATAGGTCAGATTTCAAGCGTTCTCTGCTTAAACTTCGGCCGATGTTCCGGCTGCAGTTAGATAAGTTAAAGATATTTGATTATTGACTTCTTGTTAAGCTATAATGATCTTATTTTAGCATTAAAATAGGAATTTAGCAAATTGTTTAATTATCTGTACTTAAAATTTTTGTGCAAATATGTTGATGACGGGGGTAACACAAATCTCAAATTGACCAAAGCACAAAACATCTTGAAAGGTTAAAAGGTAAAAGGGTTCAAAACCCACGAACCATACTAAACAGCGAAAAGAACAAGCACAGTAATCAGTCACATCACTGATGACTTGCAAGACTCTCACTCTCCTTCAGCCGCAAAAGAAGACATGTGCACATACTTTCTTTTGTCCACAAAAGAAACCTTCAACCCCTAAATGGGTAAATCCTCCACTGCAGCCTTGGATCCTCAGTCAAAAGTTCTCCCTTATAGAACATGCTTCCTTATAAGAGGCAGCTTTGACATCCATGCAATCCACTCCAAGATCAGCTGAGATTACACTAACTCTCTGATCTTTCTCTTCTCTCTTGAAAACTAGCTTCATGCTCCATTCTCTTCTTCGCTTCAAACATTACAACTTCACTAACATCAACATTTTCTTTCAATCCAGAATCAAAAGTGAATAATAAACAAGTGATCCACGTGCATTTTCTTCCAAACCCACGTGCAGCTCCATTTCGATCATGTCAGAAAAAGGATCTCCCAGGGAAGTGAATCAGGTACCCTGTATCTTGACGTCTACCGTTAGTCCAACTTCACCGGTTGTGTAACGTTCCGCGTTTCTATACTTTCTATATTTGGAAACCTTGTATGGTACTTCTATTTTTAATAAGCGTTGTATCTTGTATTCGTCTTTCGTTGTAAATATTGTAAACCGAGACTTGGATTGTAATGAGAAACTCGTATTTTATCTATATTATGTTAATTATAGTCATGTTACACTGATACTTGTTCATACTTTGAACATGTAAACATATTCGTGGTACTCTCAATCGTAAACGTAACTTGCAAACATGGTATGTATGCGTAATCGAGACTCAAACGTGAAATCTTTAATCGTTAAACTAAATTCGTTACGAAAATATAATTACCTATTCATTTATTAAGTTAATTAATTTAATTAATTAATTAATTAAATTAATTAATTAATTAAATTAGTTAATAAAATTAATTAATATCTTTTTACAAAAAAAATAAATAAAATGCTAATATATATATATATATATATATATATATATATATATATATATATATATATAACATTTTGAATTTAAATGTTAAAATAATATCTTCTTTAATAAAGTCCAAGGTTTAAAGTGTAATTATTGGATTCTTGAACTTCAGAGGCCTTTCCTGCCAATTGTGAAACTGAATTATTGAGTTTTGATTAAAAATAAAAAGAAAATAATAATAAACAAACAAAACCGGATCCGCGGGACTCGAACGCGGGACCTTCGGTTCAACATGCAGTGCCTTAACCACTCCGCCACTCGCCATCAATCTGAAGTAACCCGGGAACAAAAGCATTATATGCTTTGTTCCCGGTCGAGCTGAAAGGCAACAAGCGCGGACAGCAACCATTTGGGCGGGTTTTTGGTTAATTTTTTGAACTTTTTACCATTAATTACCCACTTAAACCCCACCTAACTAACCCTAATCCTTCCCTATAAAACCCACCTCTAATCCAAGCATTTTTACACTTTAATCTCTCTCAAATCACTCTCAAATCACCTCAAGATCCTTGCAACATCAGATTTTCGAGCATATTGTATACCTCTTACTAAAGTGAGTGTAACTCACTCATTTCTTAATGAAACCACTCCATTCTTTTTCCTACTTGCTTGGATAAACTTTGGGTTGAATTCCTAGGTTTCTCCATGGAGAATCCAGACCTGGAAATGCCCCAAAATGTCCACAAACTTTCTGTTTTGTCTAAACTTTTATCAAACTTGTGTTTTAACTTCAACAAACTTGTGTTCTTGTGCTTACAATCAAGCTTATGATTAGTAAAGCCTAACCAAGCTTGTTAACATGAACTAAGGGCTGTTTTAACACCCTAAACTTTCTGTTTTTGAAGAGCATTTAGCTCACAAGTGATGCAAGTTCTTAAACTTGTTCATGTGTGTCCACCAAGGAAGCTTGGGCTATCCTAACTTGAGACCACACATCACTTGATGATTTTTCATCAAGATCCCAAGATAGTTTGCTAGATTTAAAGTGTCACAACCCCACAAAGCCGTTGACGATTGTCCTCGTGTGCTCGTCGGGTTGTTGAATACTTGGCTACTTGGTATCTAGATGACACCTTATCATTCTTGTCTTTACATTCTTGTATAGTATATAGTTCTTGTACCCTCCTTGTTACCAATGGTAACTTGTGTAGTGGTGAACATAATCCGAGGTTCAAAGTGGATGGTTTAACCTCCCACCTCATACTTGACATACATGACACTAGAGGTTACAAAGTGGATAGTTCATCCTCCCACCTCCTACATGATTATAATAATATATATATAACTATATTATAATTTTAAAACCGAAACCTTGATAATGAACTTATAATCACCTATCAAGTTATTAAGTTTAACACAAAAGTATGTAATTCCTTGTCACGATTCTAATAGGCCCCGAACCTATGAAATCACACCCAAACTCGTAAGAGTTACTATAGTGTCAAGAACGAGTGTTACATCTTAGTGAATACTTTCGTATCATAATACTTTATCAAACATATTTTTTTATCATGCTCGAATACTCCTAATCTCCCGTTGAAACTCTATACTCATACGCCTCGTTTCCTCTTGTAGGATAATTCGGCGTCATCCTCGAACCAACGTCTTCACGGGTTGTCAAGTGTAAAAAAGACTTAGCAAAACCGTGAGTACACTCGACCCACTTTTGTTTATAACACTTTTCGGGTGTAACATGTTTCCATATACAAAATCACGAACACTTAAACTTTATGAAACACCAAACGATCCCATATACATGAAAACTTGAATCTTATACTTGATGCTTGTCTTGGATATTCGTTATGCTATGCTTTAGTCATTAACTATTTTTAGCCTTTGTTTGACATGCTTAGCGCTATAGGAATTCACGCATCCACTTCCATCGTGTTATTCGTGAGGTCATGTTAAAACATCGTGATTGCGTTAAGGGTTTGATTATTAGTATTGCATGCCTTGATATTGCTCTTGTATAGATTTGGTTGCCATGAGGATTGTTTAAACTTATTCGTATACGTATGCTATGCCTAAACTTGTGTACTCGCCTTTGCTTTCGCATTGACATTATTTTAAAACATGTTACAGGTTGAAGGAGATGATGCTATGAAAAAAATATAGCAAGGACTAGATACACACAAATTAGACGTTACGTTTAATGTCGAAGTATCAATTTTGTTATGACTTTGCAAATGTTGTATTGTTCTTTGTTTTGTTACATTGATGTATTTGACAATTCTTATGAAATGAAATATGGTTTAATTAATTATTGTCACTTAATAATGTTGTGAGCAATGAGCAATCTCGTTTTCATCTCATCCCGATGTTTCCGCCATCGGTTGGGGTGTTACAGATTGGTATCAGAGCCATAACTATAGGGAATTAGGTAGAATTGCCATATTCGACCTAGTCTATAGTTCTAAGTACCCGTTGTGACCATTCTTGATTATGCTTAAAACTTTATGCTTCCTACTTTGCTTCTCTCTTTCCTTTTGGTCTTAATACATATACATGGTGTCTTCCTAAGACACTTTTACACAATACACGTTTGGACGCTTGAAGACACTCGTAATATAAACGAGACGACTTCACTAAAATAGGTGTGAAAACCGCAATTTGGTGAACGACTCTCAATCCGCTATACTTATTCTTTTTGCACGCAATTATGCCATCGAGTTAGGAGTGAAATCCAAACCTTGATGGAAAATTTCCAACTCAAAACTCTAGTGGACCCTTACCAACGAATCGGAATTTGCTCTTCGTTTGGTAAGTACTAACCACACTTAGGGTACAAAATCGTCAAGTTAGGGGTGAAATCCGCACCTTGTCGATTAAGTCCCATTCCTTGATTTTCGCTCTCGCCAAAGTCTCGATTTTCCGATCGGTAGAGACGTGTAGTAACTGGAAGGGTAAAATGTCGTTAGTCGCTTCTCGATGAGAGCATTTTACCTATAGGCCAAAGCACGTTTCTCTAATTCGAGAAGATCTTCGATTCACTTTGGAATTGTCGACGATTCTCTACCCGAATCATTCCCATGTTTTACGAGCCTATTCTTTTTATGTGACTCAAATTTTATGTGTTTTGATACTTGTTACCTCGTTCATTTCAAACTGTTACACACTCGCACATTTATCGCAATAAAAAACAATACTTATCCTCGTGAACAAACTAAATTTATACTCGTTATTTTTATTCATACGTGAGTATACATGTTATACTTGTTGAACTCATGCAAACTATGTGAACCATACTTGATGAACACATGCTTCTTATGTGAGACTTATGTGAATTTTATTAATACTCATGCATGCAAAAACCTATTTTCTTTATTACAATCAAGTCTCATGCTTTTGTCTTGTTTACAACCTCTAGATGCCTCCTTCCGTAACTCGTTGAACCGCCTCAAGAAGTCCAAGAAGACGGATTCCCAGAAGGAATCCAACAACGAGGACTCGATATCGAAGCAAGAACTGATTCGGCTCGTTTCGGAGCAAATGGCCGGGCAATTGGCTAAGATCATACCCGACATTGTTAGCCAAATCCACACCATACACGCCGAAGCCACACCTAAATCATCCGCTGATTCCAAACCTGATACCCCCAAACCATCTTACCAATTCAAGCATTTCATGGCTTGTAAACCAGTGGAATTCACTGGCATGGACGGTGTTACCGCCATGATCAATTGGTTTGATTCTATGGAGCTTATCTTCCTTCAGGGCGGCTGCCCTGAGGAACTCCGAACACTTAATGCCACCGGGGTCTTCCGCAAGAGAGCCCTCGAGTGGTGGACCACCAAACGAAACACGCGTGGAAACGAAGCAGCCCATGCGATGACTTGGGAAGAGCTTAAGGAGCTCATGAAGGAGCAATTCTGTCCTCCCCATGAGACCCAGAAACTTGAAAACGAGTTCTGGAATCTCACACAACAGGGGAGCGACGCTGAAGGATTGATTACGCGCTTTAAACAGTTAAGTATCATTTGCCCTGGGCAAGTCGATACTGTTCCCAAGTCAATCGCCAAGCTCATCTGTTGCCTCTCACCGGTGATCATGTACCATGTAGCCGCAGCCAACCCGAAAACCCTCGAGGAAGCCTATGCCATAACCCTCCAACTCAACCATAACTGCATCCTTCAGGGGGCCTACGACAAGGTCCCTACGAAGCATGCGCACCAAGCCATAGCCAACACCACCGAATCACCTACCCCTCCAGCCAAGAAGCCCCACAACAAGAACAAGAAGCGGAAGGCTTCTTCTCAAAACAATGTTGTCGTCACTCCGCCTACCCAAAACACCCACCAACCTGGACAAGGTTACATTGGCTCTCACCCCAAGTGTACCACTTGCAACTACCATCACCCTGTTGGCACCTCATGCCGAAAATGTGCCAACTGTAATAGGTTGGGACACCTCTCCAACTACTGTCGCCTACCCCAGAACCAGCAAACCCAAGCCCTTTTACCCAATCCTAACCCAAATCGCCAAACCCAAGCTACACCTGGTCGAACCTGCTACAATTGTGGCGATCCTAACCATTTCGCCAACGTTTGCCCGAAACGCACCAACAACCAACAGCAACAACAAACCGAACTGTGAAAGGACGAGCTTTCGTTCTCACCTCAGCTCAAGCCCAAAGTTCGAATGACGTCATCACTGGTACGTTCCTTGTGAACCATATCTATGCCACTTGTCTGTTTGATACTGGCGCGGATAGAAGTTTTGTATCCGTTGAATTTGAACCCTTGCTTGAGTACGAACGAACTAAAATGCCTAATCCTTTTGCTGTCGAAGTCGCTAATGGTAAGACCATCTCCGTTGACTCTGTTCTTTCTGGTTGCTCCCTAATCTTAAACGATCATAAGTTTTCCATCGACCTCATACCTATGCAAATGGGTAGCTTTGACGTCATAGCAGGCATGGACTGGCTTAAACGAGTTCGTGCTGAAGTCGTTTGTTCTGAGAAATTCATTCGTCTTCCCCTACCTCAAGGTGACTCTTTACACGTCTATGGTGAGAAACCTTCTAAGGGTCTCAAGCTTATGTCGTGCATCAAAGCGAACAAGTACTTGCGTAAGGAGTACTTTGCCTTTCTCGCCCACGTTGTGGAAAAGAAAGACAAAGGTCCTAGCATAAGTGATGTTCCTGTCGTTTGTGAGTTCCGGTCTGTTTTCCCCGAGGATCTCCCTGGTCCTCCGCCTCCTCGAGCTGTCGATTTTCGTATTGACCTCATTCCTGGCGCAACGCCTGTTGCGAAGGCTCCCTATCGTTTAGCACCCTCGGAGATGCAAGAGCTATCAAGCCAACTTCAAGAGCTTCTTGATAAAGGCTTTATACGCCCTAGTACTTCCCCTTGGGGCGCTCCCGTGTTGTTCGTCAAGAAGAAAGATGGGTCTTTTCGGATGTACATTGATTATCGTGGGCTCAATAAACTTACAGTCAAAAACCGATACCCACTTCCTCGTATTGACGATCTCTTCGATCAATTGCAAGGCGCGAAGTGCTTTTCAAAGGTTGATCTCCGTTCTGGCTATCATCAACTTCGGGTTTTCGAGGAAGATGTACCCAAAACCGCATTTTGCACATGTTATGGACACTACGAGTTCGTGGTCATGCCTTTCGGTTTGACCAACGCTCCTGCAGTGTTTATGGATCTCATGAACCGTGTGTGTAAGACTTTTCTCGATCTTTTCGTCATTGTATTCATCGACGATATCCTAATCTACTCTAAGACGAAAGAAGAACATGGACGACATTTGCGTCTTATTCTTCAGCTTTTGCAAACCGAACGTCTGTATGCCAAATTCTCCAAGTGTGAATTTTAGCTAAAAGAGGTTCAATTCTTAGGTCACACCGTCAATGAACTTGGTATTCATGTTGACCCTGCAAAGATAGAAGCTGTGAAGAATTGGATTGCACCTAAGTCGCCCTCTGAAATTCGTTCGTTTCTTGGCCTAGCTGGGTATTATCGCCGTTTCATCTCGAACTTCTCGAAGATCGCCGTTCCTTTGACTTCGTTGACTCAAAAAGATAAACCTTTTGTTTGGGGTCCCGAACAAGAAGAATCTTTCCAAACGCTCAAGGACTTGCTTTGTAATGCTCCTATTCTCACTCTCCCCGATGGGAACGACGATTTCGTCGTGTATTGCGATGCCTCTAACCAGGGTCTTGGTTGCGTTCTCATGCAACGGGACAAAGTAATCGCTTACGCGTCGAGACAACTCAAAATTCATGAGAAAAACTATACTACGCACGACCTTGAACTTGGTGCAGTTGTTTTTGCGTTAAAGATTTGGCGACACTACCTTTATGGTATAAAGTGTACGGTCTTTACCGACCACAAGAGCCTCCAACACATCTTTGATCAAAAGGAACTCAACATGCGTCACGTCGTTGGGTAGAATTGTTAAACGACTACGACTGGGATATCCGCTACCACCCTGGTAAGGCGAATGTCGTGGCCGATGCACTTAGTCGTAAGACTCATGTCAAGAGTGCTCATTGCTACCAAATCATGGGAAAACTCAATGAGTTGATTCGACAAGCACAATTTGCCGTCATTAACGAGGGTAACCTCGATAACGAGTTGAATTGTGGAATCGAAAACCCACTCGAAGCTAAGCCTGATGGTATTCTTTAATACCATAGTCGCATTTGGATTCCCGATCGTCTCAATCTTCGGACTACTTTGATGGACGAAGCTCACAAATCCCGATACTCCGTTCATCCTGGAGCTGATAAGATGTATCATGGCCTGGAATGAAACATGATATCGCTCTCTACGTCTCCAAATGCCTTACGTGTTCCAAAGTCAAGGCAGAACATCAACGTCCCTCCGGTTTGCTCGAACAACCAGAAATTCCGGTCTGGAAATGGGAGAGCATAGCCATGGATTTCATCACGAAATTGCCTCGTACCTCGTCTGGTCACGACAGCATTTGGGTCATCATCGATCGTTTGACCAAATCCGCACACTTCCTCGCCATTCGTAAAGATTACAAGGTCGAGAAATTGGCTCGTATCTATACGAGTGAAATAACTAGTCGTCACGGTACTCCTCTTGATATTATTTCTGATCGTGATGCTCGTTTCACTTCTCGCCTTTGGCAAACTTTCCAATCCGCCCTTGGCACTCATTTGAATCTTAGCACCGCTTTTCATCCTCAATCTGACGGTCAGACCGAGCGTACTATCCAAACTCTAGAGGATATTCTTCGATCATGCGTAATCGATTTTGGCGGCAACTGGGATTCGCACTTACCCTTGGTAGAATTCTCATACAACAACAGCTATCACGCAAGTATTCAAATGGCTCCATTTGAAGCACTGTATGGTCGCAAATGCCGTTCGCCTATTTGTTGGCACGAGATCGGAGACGTACAACTCACCGGTCCCGAACTTATACAAGAGACGACGGACAAGATCCTACAGATTCGTGACAACTTGCTCAAAGCTCGAAGCCGACAAAAGAGCTATGCTGATAGAAGACGCAAACCTTTGGAATTCAACATAGGTGACCACGTACTTCTCAAGGTTGCACCTTGGAAAGGTGTTGTTCGTTTTGGTAAGAAAGGCAAACTCGCTCCTCGCTATGTGGGTCCTTTCAAGATTCTCGAAAGGATAGGCAAGGTAGTGTATCGACTGGATCTACCTCAAACGCTCAGCAATGTTCATCCTGTGTTTCATGTTTCGAATTTGAAGAAGTGTCTAGCCGAAGAAGGAAATCAAGTTCCACTCGAAGATCTTCAGATCAACGATACTTTGTACTTTGTGGAAAAACCGGTCGAAATCATGGACCGAGGAACCAAGCAACTGAGGCGCAGTCGTATTCCCATTGTCAAGGTTCGATGGGAAGGTAAACGTGGGGCCGAATTCACTTGGGAACTTGAAAGTGATATGAAGACTAAGTATCCATATCTCTTCGTTACATCTTCCTAAATTTCGGGACGAAATTTCCTAAAGGAGGGGAGACTGTAACGCTCCGCGTTTCTATACTTTCTATATTTGGAAACCTTGTATCGTACTTCTATTTTTAGTAAGCGTTGTATCTTGTATTCGTCTTTCGTTGTAAATATTGTAAACCGAGACTTGGATTGTAATGAGAAACTCGTATTTTATCTATATTATGTTAATTATAGTCATGTTACACTTATACTTGTTCATACTTTGAACATGTAAACATATTCGTGGTACTCTCAATCGTAAACGTAACTTGCAAACATGGTATGTATGCGTAATCGAGACTCAAACGTGAAATCTTTAATCGTTAAACTAAATTCGTTACGAAAATATAATTACCTATTCATTTATTAAGTTAATTAATTAAATTAATTAATTAATTAAATTAATTAATTAAATAGGTTAATAAAATTAATTAATTTCTTTTTACAAAAAAAAAATAAAATGCTAATATATATATATATATATATATATAACATTTTGAATTTAAATGTTAATATAATATCTTCTTTAATAAAGTCCAAGGTTTAAAGTGTAATTATTGGATTCTTGAACTTCAGGGGCCTTTCCTGCCAATTGTGAAACTGAATTATTGAGTTTTGACTAAAAATAAAAAGAAAATAATAATAAACAAACAAAACCGGATTCGCGGGACTCGAACGCGGGACCTCCGGTTCAACATGCAGCGCCTTAACCACTCCGCCACTCGCCATCAATCTGAAGTAACCCGGGAACAAAAGCCTTATATGCTTTGTTCCCGGTCGAGCTGAAAGGCAACAAGCGCGGACAGCAACCATTTGGGCGGGTTTTTGGTTAATTTTTTGAACTTTTTACCATTAATTACCCACTTAAACCCCACTTAACTAACCCTAATCCTTCCCCTATAAAACCCACCTCTAATCCAAGCATTTTTACACTTTAATCTCTCTCAAATCACTCTCAAATCACCTCAAGATCCTTGCAACATCAGATTTTCGAGCATATTGTATACCTCTTACTAAAGTGAGTGTAACTCACTCATTTCTTAATGAAACCACTCCATTCTTTTTCCTACTTGCTTGGATAAACTTTGGGTTGAATTCCTAGGTTTCTCCATGGAGAATCCAGACCTGGAAATGCCCCAAAATGTCCACAAACTTTCTGTTTTGTCTAAACTTTTATCAAACTTGTGTTTTAACTTCAACAAACTTGTGTTCTTGTGCTTACAATCAAGCTTATGATTAGTAAAGCCTAACCAAGCTTGTTAACATGAACTAAGGGCTGTTTTAACACCCTAAACTTTCTGTTTTTGAAGAGAATTTAGCTCACAAGTGATGCAAGTTCTTAAACTTGTTCATGTGTGTCCACCAAGGAAGCTTGGGCTATCCTAACTTGAGACCACACATCACTTGATGATTTTTCATCAAGATCCCAAGATAGTTTGCTAGATTTAAAGTGTCACAACCCCACAAAGCCGTTGACGATTGTCCTCGTGTGCTCGTCGGGTTGTTGAATACTTGGCTACTTGGTATCTAGATGACACCTTATCATTCTTGTCTTTACATTCTTGTATAGTATATAGTTCTTGTACCCTCCTTGTTACCAATGGTAACTTGTGTAGTGGTGAACATAATCCGAGGTTCAAAGTGGATGGTTTAACCTCCCACCTCATACTTGACATACATGACACTAGAGGTTACAAAGTGGATAGTTCATCCTCCCACCTCCTACATGATTATAATAATATATATATAACTATATTATAATTTTAAAACCGAAACCTTGATAATGAACTTATAATCACCTATCAAGTTATTAAGTTTAACACAAAAGTATGTAATTCCTTGTCACGATTCTAATAGGCCCCGAACCTATGAAATCACACCCAAACTCGTAAGAGTTACTATAGTGTCAAGAACGAGTGTTACATCTTAGTGAATACTTTCGTATCATAATACTTTATCAAACATATTTTTTTTATCATGCTCGAATACTCCTAATCTCCCGTTGAAACTCTATACTCATACGCCTCGTTTCCTCTTGTAGGATAATTCGGCGTCATCCTCGAACCAACGTCTTCACGGGTTGTCAAGTGTAGAAAAGACTTAGCAAAACCGTGAGTACACTCGACCCACTTTTGTTTATAACACTTTTCGGGTGTAACATGTTTCCATATACAAAATCACGAACACTTAAACTTTATGAAACACACAAACGATCCCATATACATGAAAACTTGAATCTTATACTTGATGCTAGTCTTGGATATTCGTTATGCTATGCTTTAGTCATTAACTATTTTTAGCCTTTGTTTGACATGCTTAGCGCTATAGGAATTCACGCATCCACCTCCATCGTGTTATTCGTGAGGTCATGTTAAAACATCGTGATTGCGTTAAGGGTTTGATTATTAGTATTGCATGCCTTGATATTGCTCTTGTATAGATTTGGTTGCCATGAGGATTGTTTAAACTTATTCGTATACGTATGCTATGCCTAAACTTGTGTACTCGCCTTTGCTTTCGCATTGACATTATTTTAAAACATGTTACAGGTTGAATGAGACGATGCTATGAAAACAATATAGCAAGGACTAGATACACACAAATTAGACGTTAGGTTTAATGTCGAAGTATCAATTTTGTTATGACTTTGCAAATGTTGTATTGTTCTTTGTTTTGTTACATTGATGTATTTGACAATTCTTATGAAATGAAATATGGTTTAATTAATTATTGTCACTTAATAATGTTGTGAGCAATGAGCAATCTTGTTTTCGTCTTATCTCGATGTTTCCGCCATCGGTTGGGGTGTTACAGGTTGTAACAACTCCACTCTCTACCCCTGGAGATACCTCCGCTGTGATCTTGTTCCCGAAGTTTTTCCAAATGCCAACTCCTTCTCGTTCAGAAGCTCCTTCTCCACAAATTGGCACTTCAAGCACTCCAGAACGTGTTGATCTAACCCCTGAAGGAGTTGCTAGGAATTTCTTGCGGTTGAGGTCTCTCCTCAACCAACACGTAAGCCAAGAAAGGGAAAAAGGGGTCAGAATAAGGTTGGATTATGATGAACCAGAACCTTCTCTATCACCAAGACCACCGCTTCAACCTTTTAGCAACTCACGACCTATGGCATCTGGTCATGAGGCTGGTCTCAGCACGGTAAACCAACCCTTCAACCCTACCCCTTATTCTTATAGGAGGCCTAACCCGACTGCCTTTCCTATATTTACCTCCCAGCCAGTCATGACAAGTGCACCTATTGGGCACGAGACCACTTTTGAGCAGCTATGGCAGTCCCCGGCTACAAGTGTTCCCCCTCCGGTTGCTACCACATGGGAACAAGCATTAGCCACTTTACCTTTAGCACGGGGCGCTGTTATGAGTACCTCCATGGGAATGCCTTATGTTGTGCTGCCAGAAAGCCTTCAAGGCTTTAATCTTATGCCTCACTTGATGATTCACATGATGGCACGGTTCCCATGGTAGTATTTCATTAATCAGGTGCTTTTCACTCATCAGGGAACTTCAAATGGCAATCAAGGTTCAAGAACTGAAGAAGACCTGGCTAAACCATACAAGCCAAGCAATTTGTCCTGTTTTTCACAACAGATCGCTGACTATGATTTCCAAACTCATATCAATATGCCATCTCATATAAAGACGTATGACGGAACGGAGGATCATCTCCAAATATTCACAGGAGCAGTCATTATCGAAAAGTGGTCAAATGCAGAGTGTTGTCTCATGTTTATGCAAACACTCGTCAGATCGGCCAGGATAAGGTTCAATGATTTTCTTGACAAAAGCATTCAAAGCTTTGACGACCTAAGCAAAGGTTTCTTGGCCAACTTTTCACAGCAAAGAAGATATGTCAAAGACGCAACGGTGATTTTCCAAATCAAGAAAATGGACGACGAAAGTCTCAGAGAATTCATTGAGAGATACAAAAAAGAAGGCATCACCTACGTAGGTGCAAACGAAAAAATGAGGGTGGCCGGATTCATGAATGCCATCACTTTCAAGTATCTCACAAGAGACTTCAACAAGAGCCTACCCAAGACTCTTGAGGAAGCCCCCGAGAGGGCCGAAGCTCATATACGAGGAGAGGAAGCAGTGGATATCAAGGAACAAAAGAAACGGGCACCGAGCTAGCGAAGCAGCAGCCCAAACAGAAAGAGGGGAAATTTTGGTCATTATGATAAATGGTTCAAGGGTTCAGACTTCAGAAAACCTGAACCCCGGAACCCTCCAAGCAGGGAAAGAACCACCAATTTCACAGCCTTAACCAAAACTCCCCAAGAAATCCTAGCGACTGAGGAAATCAAGCACAACTTCTAACCTCCCAGACCTTTACCCAACAGTAAGAAGAACGAAAACTCTACTCAATATTGCGAGTTCCACGAAGAAAAAGGCCATCATACAAGCGATTGCTTTCAGCTTAGAAAAGAATTGAAGAGGCTGTTAAATCTGGAGAATTGGCCCATTTGGTAAAAGGGTGCGAGATAAGATGGCTAAAGACAAGAGTAAAGAAGTAAGCATGGTGGATTACAATGGAAAGTTTCAACACAAAAGGCCACACTTGGAGGCTTGGGAACGACAGTGTGTTTGCTTCCCACCACTTGAAGGAGACTTTTCATCAAACCCTTTGGTAGTGGAAGCCATGCTTGGAACACTCAAAACAAATAAAGCCTACATCAACGCAGGGGGGGCAACGGAAATCATGTTTGAAAAATGTTTTGGCCGCCTCACTGCTGATGAACGTTCAAGGCTTCAACCTTCTGAATCATCCATCAAAGTTATCGTCGATATCCCAATCAAACTCTTGGGCCAACTAACCCTCAACGTTTAGTTTAGGGAGGGTCTAATGGAAAGATCCCAGCCTCTCACCTTCATTGTGATCAACATTCCATCCAGTTATGATGTTATTATAGGGAGGCCAGGGCAAAGCATGTTTGGAATGGCGGTATCAATTGGTCAAAGTGCCGTCAAGTTCCCTACTGAAAGAGGAATAGCAACCCTCCAACCAACACAAGAAACTCTTTTGGTTGAAGGGGAGGGTTTCGGAAAAAGCTTAGAAGATGAGCAAGGTTGGGCTATTAACCAAAGTATCCTCAACAAAGGATAAGGGTGAACACCAGCCTTAGTGAAGAAACCCTCTCCTACATCAAGAAACTACTTCTACATAACATAGATGTCTTTGCATGGTGTCCTGAAGATTTGACAGGCATCCCTCGAAGCATCGCTGAACATGAACTCAAAATCCCTCATGATGTGGAGCCCGTTGTCCAGCAAAAATGAAGCCTGGTACCAGACAAAAGTATGGCAGCTTGCCAAGAGGTTGAAGGGTTGGTACAGGCAGGGATACTCTGAGAAGTTATGTACCAGTTATGAATAGCAAACCCCTTAATGGTGCGAAAGCCAGATGGATCTTGGAGGATGTGCATCGATTTTAAGGATCTAAATAAATCATGTCCGAAAGACTGCTATCCCTTACCGAAAATTGATCTCAAAGTTGACTCACTCACGGGTTTCCCCTTCAAGTGCTTTCTTGATGCTTACAAGGGATACCACCAGATTCAAATGAAGAAAGAAGATGAAGAAAAGACGACGTTTCATACCGACAAAGGAATTTTTTGTTACTAAAAATGCCCTTTGGTTTAAAGAACGCAGGAGCAACCTACCAACGGTTGGTAGACAAGGCATTTGCTGAACAAATAGGCAAAAACATGGAGGCCTATGTAGATGATATGGTAACCAAAAGCAAAACTGAAGGGGAGATGCCAAATGACATATAAGAAACCTTTCGAAACCTAAGAAAAATAAACATGAAGCTCAATCCTACCAAGTGTTCTTTTGGGTTCGAAGAAGGTAAATTCTTGGGACACATCATTGGAAAGCAAAGTATAAAGGCCAACCCTAACAAGGTTAAAGCCATCTTAGAAACAAAAGCAAGAAAGAGGTTGAAAGCTTGAATGGCAAACTTGCTGCTCTGAACTGTTTCACAGCCAAGCTAGCAGAAAGGTCTTTGCCCTTTTTCAAAACCCTTCAATGGTGCACAAACAAGAAAGATTTTCTTGGACAGAAGAGGCCGAAGAAGCTTTCAACCAAATGAAATGACACCTAGCATCACTACCAGACATTGCTACTCCACAACGGGAGAATTAATCTATGTTTACTTGTCGCTATCAGCGCAGTCCTGACCGTTGAAAGAAACAAAGCTCAGGTACCTGTATACTTCTTTAGCAAAACACTAAAACTGGTAGAAACAAAATACCCTAGTTGGAAAAATTTTCCTTGGCTTTAATAAATATAGCCAGAAGGCTTCGGAGATACTTCCAAGCACACCCAACACAGGTGGTCACTGACCAACCAACTAAAAGTGTGCTTGAAAGACCCGAGACCTCTGGAAGATTAGCCTAATGGGCCACAGAAAACATAACATCACTTATGTTCCTTGAAAATCTGTAAAAGCTCAAGTCTTGGCAGATTTCATTGTAGAAATTCCAAATGAAAAACAACGAAGGTTAATACTACTACAACTGACCAAACTGACCCCGAAGCTTGGAAGCTTTTTACCGACGGAGCTTCCAGCTTTGAAGGGTCAGGAGCCGGTTTAGTATTAATCAACCCAGAAAATCTAGAGTTTACATACGCTCTACTGTTTCAATTCCAGGAAACCAACCATGAAGCTAAATACAAAGCTCTTATTCTTGGACTAAAGCTTGCCAAAAAGATGGAAGTTCAAAAACTTCAAATCTTTACAGATTCTTTGCTTGTATCGAATCAGGTCAACGACAACTATGTTGCCAAAGAATCAAGCATGAAGAAATACAGAGAAAAAGCAAAAGAACTTATGGGCACATTCCAATCATGTACCATCAAGAAAATACCAAGGTCCCAAAACAAAAAGGCTGACGCATTGAGCAAACTTGCTTCGCTCACATTTGCTCACCTTACCAAAAAAAGTGCTTGTGGAAGTTCTGAAAACATCATCCATCGAAGAACTCGAAGTGCAAGACGTAATCACTGAAGAGGGGTTTAACTAGATGACCCCGTTAATCAAATTCCTTGAAAGTGGTGACTTACCAAGTGATCAAGTGGAAGTTGAAAGGGTTCAAATTAAGGCAAAACAATACGTGTTGCAAGGAAAAATACTCCACAAAAAGGGTACCTTGCACCGCTGCTACGATGTGTAGGACCCGAGCAGAGTCAATACTTGATCAAAGAGGTACATGAGGGAATTTGTGGGGCACACTCCGGCCCAAGATCAGTGGTTGCAAAATTGATGAATTTGGGATATTTTTGGCCTTCCATGCACCGGGACACAGCCGAACAACTCAAAAGATTTTAAGCATGTCAGTTACACGCTCCAATTCCAAGAAGCCCTAAGCATGACCTTGTTCCTATCTCCTCGGCCTGGCCCTTTCACAAATGGGGCAAGGACATTGTTGGTCCATTCCCATCGGCTAAGGGAGGAGTCAAATTCCTACTGGTAGTAGTTGACTACTTTAACAAATGGCCCGAAGTCAAACCTTTGGCCAAGATATCAGGAAAACAGGTTATTGATTTCATGTGGGAAAGCATTATCTGTCGTTATGGGCTCCCAGGAGTGATTGTCACGGATAACGGGAAGCAATTCGCTAAAAATCCTTTCAGTGTTTGGTGCAAAGAATTTCGAATCACCCAAGTGTTTAGTTCAGTTGCCTACCCACAGTCAAACGGGCAGGTGGAAAGAACAAATCGCAGCATTGTTGAAGGGATAAAAACAAGTTTGGCAAGGCATGAAAACAATTGGCTTGAAGAATTACCTAATGTACTATGGGAAATTCGAACAACCACAAAGACAAGCCACAAGAAAACACCCTACGGTCTGGTGTTCGGCTCAGAAGCAGTGATCCCTGCTGAAATAGGAGTTACAACACGAAAGACGTTCAACATTGGTCTCGAAGAAAATAAAACAGAGATCTGTTGAACTTGGAACTCCTTGAAGAAGCAAGAGAACAAGCTCCAATTCAAGAGGCTAAATACAAGCAAAAAATGGAGTCTTACTACAATGCCCGGGTGAAACAAGAGCGATTCAAACCTGGAGATCTTGTACTTAGAAACAACGGGGCCAGCAAGAAAGAAAACCAAGGAAAGTTAGGCCCAAAATGGGAGGGGCCATATACCATCCTCGAAGCCCATAAAGGAGCATCGTATAAGCTGGCTGATAACCAAGGCAAAAACCTTCCCAGACATTGGAACGGCAAAAACCTAAAAAGGTTCCACGTTTAGAAAAAAAATGTCATAGCTTGAACCATAGAAGTTGTTCTGTTCTCTCTTTTGTAATCAGTAATCTTGGAAATGAATTGAAATGCTCCGTATTTTCGCGTTTATTTATTATTCTTTATTTATCCAACATTATTTATTTAATCATTTACTTAGTTATTTATATCTATTTAATCATTTATTCATTATTTATTTATTTACTTATTCACTATTTAGTTCCTTTAATCTTAATAAATAATCATTTCTTTATTTATATGTTTATTTAAAATAAATAATCATTTATTCATTATTTATTTATCTTATTTAAATAAATAAGGATTATAATTTAAAAGTTTAACTTAGTTAAGTTGTTTTAACTTATCATGGTTTATTAGTTAACCTAGTTAACTACTACAAATTAGTT
The DNA here is from genome assembly GCA_947069175.1 of Scalesia atractyloides. NCBI lineage: Eukaryota > Viridiplantae > Streptophyta > Magnoliopsida > Asterales > Asteraceae > Scalesia > Scalesia atractyloides. The sequence continues at coordinate 62,399,143 of CAMTDV010000010.1, read as the reverse complement.
AAGGGACTAAGTTTGAATTTAACTAAACTTGAATGCAGGCACTGATTGTGCAAATTCTGAAAGTTAAAATAGGAAAAAAATAAAATTAAAAGAGGCATGCCGGAAATCGAACCCGCGCACCTGTAACGCCTCGCTTTTAGCAACTTTCGTTTTTAGAAAGATTGTATCATATTTCTATTTTCGGAAACTCTTTCCTTTGAATCGAATCTCATCTTGAATCATTGTAAATTCGAGACTTTGATCGTAATGAAATTAATTTTTATGTGGAATATACACTACTTATACATGTTTATACATCGATTCATACACACGTCTATTAACATACTTCGTATCATAAATTAACTCGGAAACATTTCTCTTGTAATCGTAATTCGTAAAGCATTTCATTCATACAAGATACTTGGTTATTCAATCGCGGAAGTTATAATCATTCAATCGCGAGAGTTACACTTATTTGACACTTCGTTATGTGTTACAAACTTGTTAAGTGTTAGTCTAGATTAATCTTTTCAAAACATGTTATTTTTGCTTATAAAACCTTTGGTTATAATAACCAAACATTAGGAATATCATGCCAAACCTTATTACAAGTTTATAACCCATTTAAAGGTAACAAATTAACCAATTAATAACCTTTAATTAGCAAAAAAATATAAAATAAAAAAATGGCAGTCCACTTTTAAGGGTGTGTTTGGGTGCCCCGCTAAACACTCCCAAAGCCCAACCCAATGAAACCCTAATCCATCCCCTATATGACCCAAGCCTCCTCCAAGCATTTTTCACTTTCTAAATACTCCCAATTCACTCTTAAACACTCCAAATCGCGGATGAAATCAAGAGTTCGAGCATATTCGGCACCTCTTACAAAAATGAGCATAACTCACTCATTTCTTGGCCGATTTACTTGATTATTTTTCCTACTTACTTGGATTAACCTTGGGTATGATTCCATTGTCTCTCCTTGGGGAATCCAGACCTGGAAGTTCCCCGAAAAGGGCTCCAAACTTTTGGTTTTGAACAAATCTTTTCAAAACTTATGTTTTACCTTCAACAAACTTGAGTTCTTGTGCTCCTAATCACACTTATGATTAAGGAAGCCTAACCAAGCTTGTTTTATGAACTAAGGCCTGTTCTAACACCCTAAAATTTTTGTTTTCAAAGAGCTTTTAGCTCACAGATGTTGCCAAGTCTTGAACTTGATGTTAGTGAGACTAAAAGGTTAGCTTGGGCTATCCTACATAAAAGTCCACACAACACTTGATGATTTCCTATACCACTAAGGCCTATTCGACCTTCATAGAGTAACAAGGCTACGCCACGTCCCCGACGAAGGATGTACGGGATGCACGACCGTAGTTTGCTTACTCGGTTGATATGAAGCTTTAGTGAAGAATTCTTTATTTTATGTAGTTTATGTAATTCTAAGTTTATGACCCTCCTTGTGTCTATGAAAATTGTGTAGTGGTGAATCCAATCGAGGTTCCAAAGTGGATGGTTAATCCTCCCACCTCCTACTTGACTTACATGACACCAAGGGGTTCCAAAGTGGATGGTTCATCCTCCCACCTCCTACATGACTATATAACTATATATAAATCTATGGACTATATAATATATCAAACCAAAACCTTGATAATGAATACATAATCACCTATCAAGTTAATAAGTTTTATCACTAAAGTGTGTAGTTCCTCGTTACGATTCTAATAGGTCCCGAACCTATGAAATCACATCAAACCCATATGGGTTATCATAGTGTCAAAAACAAGTACTATACCTAGTGACTATTTTTATATATCTTAGTAATTTATTATTCTTTATTCCGTAATCATGCTCGATAATCCGAATCTTCCGTTAAAACTCATACTCATACCTATGTTCTTCTTGTAGAATGACAAGGTGCCAAACCCTAATCACAACAAGCTCGCGGGATTCTCTAAGTGGAACACTTTAGCAAAACCGTGAGTACGCTCGACCCATTTACCGCTTTCTCACTTTTGGGTTGTAACATGTTTACTTATCAAAATACACTTATCACAAATTCATGCTTTTACATACTCAATCCTTAATACATGATGCTTGTTATGCTTAGATAAATGATAGAATTATACATGCTTGATCATTAACTTAGCTAGCCCAACTTCACATATATTGCGCTATAGGAGTAGCACACCACCCGCCGGGGTTATGTTAAGATTATCATATTCATTTTAGCCTTGTCTCTTTTGCGACGAGGGAAGCACGATCTCGTAAACTTTTGTGGAAAATCGGGTTTGGTCTAGTAGTGCATGATTAGTATAGTCTTTGCTTACGATTACCATGTGGATTCGAGTTATACATTTTATACCTATGCTATGTATTTACCATACTTGTGTACTCGCCTTTCCTTTTGTATTGAACTCTATTTTAACACATGTTACAGGTTGATGAAGATGATGCCATGAAATTGGAGTAGTATTGATGACTAGATACACACATAGACGTTATCAAATTTTGCCTTGATTATTGTTGTATTTGAATTCCATGTATTGTACTCGAATATTTTACTTATGAAATGAAATCCGGTTTAATTAAATATTGTCGCAATTAGTATTATGAGCAATGAGCAATCTCTTTCGTCCCGCCTCAATGTTTCCGCCATTGGTTGGGGTGTGACAGATTGGTATCAGAGCCATAACTTTAGGGAATTAGGTAGAATTGCCATGTTCGACCTAGTCTATAGTTTAAGTGTCCCGTTTTGGCCATTCATACATTATGCTTAAAACTTTATTCTTCCTCATTGCTTCTTCCTTTCTTTTGGTCTTAAAACTTACATAACGTCTTTCCTAAGACGTTTACACAATACATTTGAAGACTTGAACACACTCGTGATGCAAACGAGGTGATTTGCACCAAGACAGGTCCAATGACTTACAATTTTTGGAGAAATCCCTCATTCCTCGTATTCGATTTTTCACGAAGTTATACCATCAAGTTAGGAGTGATATCCACACCTTGATGGAAACTTCCATTTCATACTCTAGTGAATCTTACAAACGAGTCGGAATATGCTCCTCGTTTAGTAAGAAACAACCACACTTAGGGTACGAAATCGTCAAGTTAGGGGTGAAACCTGCACCTTGTTGATTAAGTCCCGTTCCTCGATTTTCAATCTCGCCAAAGTCTCGAATTTTCGATCGAATAGGGACATTCTTATGTAACGGGACAAGGTCATCGCCTATGCGTCGAGACAACTCAAAATTCATGAGAAAAACTATAATGCGCACGACCTTGAACTTGGTGCAGTTGATTTTGCATTAAAGATTTGGCGACACTACCTTTATGGTACAAAGTGTACGGTCTTCACTGACCACAAGAGCCTCCAACATATCTTTGACCAAAAGGAACTCAACATGCGTCAACGTCGTGGGGTAGAATTGTTAAACGACTACGACTGCGATATTTGCTACCACCCTGGTAAAGCGAATGTTGTGGCCGAGGCACTCAGTCGTAAGACACATGTTAAGAGTGTTCGTTTCTACCAAATCGTGGGAAAACTCAACGAGTTAATTCGCCAAGCTCAAATTGCCGTTATTAACGAGGTTAACCTCGATAACGAATTGAATTGTGGAGTCGAAAACCCACTCGAAGCTATGCCCGATGGTATCCTTTACTACCATGGTCGCATTTGGATTCCCGATCGTCTCAACCTTCGAAACACCTTGATGGACGAAGCCCACAAATCCCGATACTCCATTCATCCTGGTGCTGACAAAATGTACCATGATCTTCGAGCATCTTATTGGTGGCCTGGGATGAAGAAAGATATTGCCCTTTACGTCTCAAAGTGTCTTACGTGTTCCAAAGTCAAGGTCGAACATCAACGTCCCTCTGGTTTGCTCGAACAACCAGAAGCCCTGTCTGGAAATGGGAGAGCATTACCATGGATTTTATCACCAAATTACCTCGTACTTCATATGGTCATGACAGCATCTGGGTTATCATTGACCGGTGACCAAATCCGCTCACTTCCTTCGCCATTCGTGAAGATTACAAAGTCGAGAAATTGGCTCGTATCTACACGGATGAAGTCATCAGTCGTCATAGGACTCCACTTGATATTATCTCTTATCGCGACGCTCATTTCACCTCTCGCCTTTGGCAAACGTTTCAATCTGCCCTTGGCACTCGTCTTAACCTCAACACTGCTTTTTATCCTCAGTCTGATGGTCAAACCGAGCGTACAATCCAAACTTTGGAGGATATGCTTCGTTCTTGCGTAATTGATTTTGGAGGCAATTGGGATTCGCATTTACCTTTGGTAGAATTCTCGTACAATAATAGTTATCGCGCCAGTATTCAAATGGCTCCATTTGAAGCATTGTATGGTCATAAGTGTCGTTCGCCTATTTGTTGGCACGAGATTGGAGATGTTCAGATCACCGGTCCCGAATCGATACAAGAGAGAACAGACAAGATCCTACAAATTCGTGATAATCTTCTCAAAGCTCGAAGCCGACAAAATAGTTATGCTGACAAAAGACGCAAGCCTCTGGAATTCAACATATGTGATAACGTACTTCTCAAGGTATCCCTTTGGAAGGGAGTTGTTCGATTTGGTAAAAAAAAAAAAAGCAAACTCGCTCCTCGCTACGTAGGTCCTTTCAAGATTATCGAAAGGATTGGCAAGGTCGCGTATCAACTGGATCTACCTCAAGAACTCAACAACGTTCATCCTGTCTTCCATGTTTCAATCTCAAGAAATGTCTACCTGAAGAAGGACTTCAAGTTCCACTCAAAGATCTTCAAATCAACGAGACATTGCACTTCGTGGAAAAACAAGTCGAAATCATGGACCGAGGAATCAAACAATTGAAGCGCAGTCGAATTCCTATCGTCAAGGTTCGATGGGAAGGTAAACGTGGCGCCGAATTCACTTGGGAACTGGAAAGGGATATGAAGACCAAGTATCCGCATCTTTTCGTTGCATCTTCCCAAATTTCGGGACGAAATTTCCTAAAGGACGGGAGACTGTAACGCCTCGCTTTTCGCAGCTTTCCATTTTTATAAAGATTGTATCATATTTCTATTTTCGGAAACTCTTTCCTTTGTAATCGTATCTCATCTTGAATCATTGTAAATTCGAGACTTTGATCGTAATGAAATTAATTTTTATGTGAATGTACATTACTTATACGTGTTTATACATTGATTCATACACACGTTTATTAACATACTTCGTATCATAAATTAACTCGTAAACAATTCTCGTGTACTCGTAATTCTTAAAGCATTTCATTCATACAAGATACTTGGTTATTCAATCGCAGAAATTATAATCATTCAATTGCGAGAGTTACACTTATTTGACACTTCGTTATGTGTTACAAACTTGTTAAGTGTTAGTCTAGATTAATCTTTCCAAAACATGTTATTTTTGCTTATAAAAACTTATGTTATAATAACCAAACATTAGGAATATCATGCCACACCTTATTACAAGTTCATAACCTATTAAAAGGCAACAAATTAACCAATTAATAACCTTTAATTAGCAAAAAAAAAAAAATAAAAAAATGGCAGCCCACTTTTAAGGGTGTGTTTGGGCTTGTTTCAAGCCTTAATGCCCACTAAACACTCCCAAAGCCCAACCCAATGAAAACCTAATCCATCCCCTATATAACCCAAGCCTCCTCCAAGCACTTTTCACTTTCTAAACACTCCCAATTCACTCTTAAACACTCCAAATCATGGCTGAAATCAAGAGTTCGAGCAGGTTCAACACCTCTACAAAAGTGAGCATAACTCACTCCTTTCTTGGCCGATCTACTTGATTATTTTTACTACTTGGATTAACCTTGGGTATGATTCCATTGTCTCTCCTTGGAGAATCCAGACCTGGAAGTTCTCGGAAAAGGGCTCCAAACTTTCAGTTTTGAACAAATCTTTTTAAAACTTATGTTTTACCTTCAACAAACTTGAGTTCTTGTGCTCCTAACCACACTTATGATTAAGTGTAGTTTATGTAATTCTATGTTCATGACCCTCCTTGTGTCTATGACACTGTGTAGTGGTGAATCCAATCGAGGTTCCAAAATGGATGGTTAATCCTCCCACATCCTACTTCACTTACATGACACGAAGAGGTTCCAAAGTGGATGGTTCATCTTCCCACCTCCTACATGACTATATATAACTATATATAAATCTATGGACTATATAATATATCAAACCGAAACCTTGATAATGAACACATAATCACCTATCAAGTTACTAAGTTTTATCACTAAATTGTGTAGTTCCTCGTTACGATTCTAATAGGTCCCGAACCTATGAAATCACATCAAACCCATATGGGTTATCATAGAGTCAAAAACGAGTGCTATACCTAGTGACTATTTTTATATATCTTAATACTTTATTATTCTTTATTCTGTAATCATGCTCGATAATCCGAATCTTCCGTTAAAACTCATACTCATACCTATGTTCTTCTTGTAGAAGGACAAGGTGCTAAACCCTAATCACAACAAGCTCGCGGGATTCTCAAAGTGGAACACTTTAGCAAAACCGCGAGTACGCTCGACCCATTTACCGCTTTCTCACTTTTGGGTTGTAACATGTTTACTTATCAAAATATACTTATCAGAAATTCATGCTTTACATACTCAATCATTAATACATGATGCTTGTTATGCTTAGATACATGCTAGAATTATACATGCTTGATCATTAACTTAGCTAGCCCAACTTGACATATATTGCGCTATAGGAGTAGCACACCACCCGTCGGGGTTATGTTAAGATTATTATACTCATTTTAGCCTTGTCGCTTTTGCGACGAGGGAAGCTCGATCTCGTAAACGTTTGTGGAAACTCGGGTTTAATCTAGTAGTGCATGATTAGTATAGTCTTTGCTTACAATTACCATGTGGATTCGAGTTATACATTTTATACCTATGCTATGTATTCACCAAACTTGTGTACTTGCATTTGCTTTTGCATTGAACTCTATTTTAAAACATGTTACAGGTTGATGAAGATTGATGCCATGAAATTTGAGTAGTGTTGATGACTAGATACACACATAGACATTAGGTTTATAATTGTTGTATCAAATTTTGCCTTGATTATTGTTGTATTTGATTTTCATGTGTTGTACTCTAATATTTTACTTATGAAATGAAATCCGGTTTAATTAAATATTGTCGCAATTAGTATTATGAGCAATGAGCAATCTCTTTCGTCCCGCCTCAATGATTCCGCCATCGGTTGGGGTGTGACAGCACCCCACACCAAACACACACGCATTAACCGGGCGGACTAAGTCCTCATTCAGTTCTAAATGGAAACCGTTTAATATTTATGTTTAACTTCGAGTTTAAAACCAAATTCATATTACTGCCAAAAAGAAACAGCCAATGACCCTCTGTCATTTCCTTTTCTGGTTCTCGCTAAACTCGCTGGAAATTATCTATAAACGAGTTTCCTTTTCGTTCACCAATCATTTCCTAGTCTCGATCTCATCTCCTTTCGATTCCGCAAAGCCTTATAAATACCGAGCCAAACACCTTGTTTTCATTCCTCATTCTCGACACCTCTCAACTCTCTTCCTGTGCCGACGACCTTCGTCGGAGAAGTTCGAAGCCGTCGGAGACCTGTAAGATGACGGAGTCGCCGGATCATCGTGACATCTCTTTTTTCCCGTTCGGTATAAATCCCAAACCTTGATTCTTATTTTTATCTCATGTTCTTAATCTGTTATAAGAAAATGACGAAGAATATGAACTGGAATACTGGTTATAAGCTTTAAAAAAAACTAACATCAATCACCAAACTGGGTTTAGCCCAGTGGTGTTGATGTTGTTCATTTGTCGCGGGCACCCGGGTTCGACACTTGGCTGTGCCGATTTTCTCGTTGTTTCTGCATTGTTGATTAGGCCGTTGGTTGGGCCGGCCCTCTGGGCCAAATCTTTTTTTTTTTGGTTTACTTTTACATTGTTTGGGCCAGGTCTGTTGTGGGCCAAACCTGTTTGGCCAAGGCCAATTATAAAATCAGTTTAATTAAATATCAATTTATAAATTTTAAATAATGCTATCAGTATTATTCTTATTATTATTAGCAAAATCAGTATTAAAAATAAATATTGAATATTATTATTATAAATATTATAATTATTGTACATTTTTTATTTATATAATAATCAATCAAATAATACAAACTATTATTACTAATATTAATAATAATCTTAAAACTACTATGAGTATTTTAAGATTTTTATCATAATGTGAATTTATGTTAGACTAATATTATTACTCTAGATAACTTTGTCAACGATTATAACCATTTATTTTCAATATTATTGTTAACTAATATTAATCTCATTAAATCAAGTATTATTATTACGAACTAATATTATTATTAATTTATCATTATTAGCATTGATCTCCTTGTTTAAAGCGTCTCCTATAAACCAATAACATAACTCGAAAATAATAAATAAATTTCCTATCTTATTCTAGGTTAAACGTTTCGTGATCCTTCAATCTTACTCTCGCGAAGCCAAGAACTATACGCAATCAAAGGTGAGCATACATAACCCTTTTTGCATTATCACTTTGGGTGCAACATGTATTCTATATTAAATCAGGACACATGAAAGTTTATTTTGCACGATCTACCCACTTTTAGAAATGGAACGATGCGATGCTTGTAATACTTATGCTATGTTAACTTCTCGTGTCTATGTGATTCATTAACTATTTGATAGCCTACCTTAACAATTATGGTACTATGCATATACTATAAGGTTAACGCACCGCCCTTGAGACTTGGGGTATTGTTAAGTTAAACACATTAACCTCCCTTTAGACTTTGGGAAAGGCAAAATTAACGCATTGGAAACTTGGGTTTGAACACATAGTTTACAGCGTTTCAGCATATTAGTTAAGCTTGCTTATTGTTACATTTTGTGGGCATGATTTAAACTTTTTAACATATTATGCTATGTATCAAACTTGTATGCTCGCCAAAAATTTTGTTGATGTATTTTTATACATGTTGCAGGTTGATAGTCAAGATGAAGTGAAGAAACAAGTTATGACAAGCTTTATAAACGCACTTTAAATGTATGTTTGTTATGCTTGTTTATTTCATTTGAAACATTGTATTTGAATTCTTAGTCATTTATGAAACTTGAATTAATTATATTGTCACAATAGTGTTATGATGCTTTTGAGCGATTTGTTCGTCTCATCCCGAGGTTTCCGCCGTTGGTTGGGTGTGATATAAATGAATAATGTATAAAAATTGTCTTTCTATTCTACAATCAGGTTGGAACCTAGCAAACAACTCCATGGAAAGGGCCATGAAAAGGAATGAGCTCCGAGGCCACATCGCTCAATAGGTTCAAGGGTTGAATGAACCTATATAAGGGGTGAGTTCCTAGATCAATACAACTCCATGAGACTTAGAAAAACTTTTACAAACTTGTCTCATAGACGGGTTTGAACAGCCTACATCAATTGTTCCTTAAACCTTGGAATATGGTTTACGAAACAAAAATAGTGATATAAAATAGGATAGACAACATGTGTCTCTACCTAACGAAGCTTTGAAGCTAAAGTGACTACAACACTAAAACTTCTTAAGGAAAATTAGATAAGTAGACACATTAAACAAACAAGACAACCATGATCAACAACATATATGCCATTAAGGCTAGCAACCATAAAATGCAAAGCTTAAGGGTTCCTATAGATCCTAAAATTGTTTAAGCATACAAAACATAACATTGTTCAAAGTGCTAAGAAAGCTAAGAATAAAATTGTAAAGTTTCATTTTGCATCATCAACCATAGACTTTTATGAACCAGCCTCGCCACCCTAGGCAATCTTTGCTTTCTTCTTGTTCCTGCCCTCACCAGCCGCCTCAGAGGCTTCAAGGCTTGGATCCTTCAGGCCTTCACAATCACCAGAAAAGGTCTCCTCACTATCCCCCGAGCATGAGCGTTTTTTGGACAATGACTTCAGCTTATTCTCACAAGTAACCTCGTCAAGACCAAGAGGCTTTAAATCTTGCAAAACAGAAAGTGGTTTGCCCAAACACTCAGAGACCTCACCCACATAAGGATAGGTCAGTTGCCCCATGTCCCTTACTGAATCTTGAAAAACTTGAAGAGCTTTGGCTTGATAAAGGGATGATTTTTCCTGAGGATCACCGGATTCACAGACCTTTTAACCGGCCATGGGCTAAGAGCTTGCCTTACCACCACCCAAGACACTGTTAAACTCAGTAGAATGAAAAAGATAGGTAACTACCTGCTGAAAGCCTTGCTCAATAACCCACTTGTTATCATTAGTCACTTGAGCAAGGGAAGCCGTCAGACCTATCCTTCTTCTCCAAAGAAGCCTCCATCTGCTTTTTCAACTCATCAACCTCCACCTCGTTCCTTCGGGTGAGCTCTCCAACCTTTTTAACCCATGCTTCCTCTTTCTTTGCAAAGCCCACACTTTCCTTCTTCAAGTCATCAATGGAGGCCTTCATCTTGTCTCTATTCTTGGGGTACTCCTCGTATTCATGCATCCTTTTACAAAAACGAGCAACTCGATGAGGAAGCATAGCAGCAAAGTTGCAAGCACTCAACATCAAGCGGGACAACATCATATCATCTTCCATCTCAACAATGGTGACACGAACCATAGGAGGGGCAAAATGGTTCAGCACGTCTTCACAAACAACCGCATCCTTGAAGCTGTCACCAACCTTGACACCCCAGCAAGGCACATACACTGTATCCACATCAAGACCTTCAGACTCACTAACACTTTTAGCAGACGAACCTGCCACAACTTCGAACTTTTTAATCATTGTTTTTTCTTCCTAACTACCACCGGCAATCCTTTCTTCCCACCCTCAATAGCGGTCCCCAAGCTATCTGAAGCTTCTATCTCATCACTCAGATCCATAAGACCAGAACTCGAAGGCTGGTCAACACCTTTTATCAAACGGCGATTTGAACGCCTAGTTGTACCCTTCACAGTAGCAACATTAGAAAATCCCTTCACATTTAGCACATTCACATACCCTGAACCTTTGAACCTATGCTCAACACCTCGAGCAACAGCATCTTCACCCTCCGTTGCAGCAGCATCCGTAAAGACAACATCTGATGTGTCATCACTTTTGATAAAATCCAGCGCATACATAACTGCAAAAAGTAACACATACATTTAAAATACAACTAACAACAAACAAGGAAAGCGAATCTAAGATGTTACGGGAAATGAATCCTCTAAAGAAGAAAGTCTTCTTCTTTGCCTTCGACCTTACCATCGAAGACGCTAACCTCATATTCGCTAGTCTTCTGAGGCCTGGTTGCTGCCTTCCCCCGGACATCGAGTTAGGCGAACCCTGTCACTTCAACCCCGTTGGCCCTCGTCCCAAAGTGCATATCCTATCCATCCGTCATAAGAACAGGATCTCGATTCTTTTTAACCCACAATTTTCTTTAAGAAAAGGGTCGAAGCCTCGAAGGGCAAGCCCTAATGGCTTTAAGAAAACAACTGTTTAAACCAAATTTTAGAGGCTCCGGTTCATTAAGAACGGCAAGGGACGATAGAATCAGAGACCCAAAAGAACCGTTCCTTCCAAACATCAAGCGTAGTAACCTTGGATGAGATTAAGCATGTATCTGCCTGAGAAGTTTCCAAAGTGCACCAATCCCCATTTTTTTCCAAACGAAACAACCGACGGAAAGACAACAAAGATGAGTCATACCTATTGGACTGGCACAGAAGATCAAAATGTAAAATCGTAGCCAAACCCTGAGGGTGAAGCTGACTGAAGGAAACACGATAATAATCCTTAACATTCAACAAAAAGGTCGAAAAATGATGATGGATATTCGAAAACTCGAAATGCCTACAAAACAGAGCGATTGAACAAGCCGGACATTGGTCAATCGATTTATCCAAACCCGGTGCAACCGTGTTATACATTAAACCAATACCCCATTCTATGCAAAATGCCTCAACTTCCTCTTGGGTGATGTAACATCCCAACCGACGACGAAAACGTCAGAGCATCATGTAAATAGATTGTTTAACAACACATGGCTCTAAATAATGTTTAAATATAATATTAATCCAAATTCATGTTCAACAACAATACAACCAAGCAATTTGTCCAAAACAAAGCATAATAATTTTTTAAGATTTAACTAAGGCAATGAGTTCCACGAATCTTATGTGATGGAAGCTTGAATCATCATCAATTTTTTTACTACCTGAAACATATGTGAGAAAAACATGGTCAACTAAAAGTTGGCGAGTGACATAGGTTTTATGGCAAATCATGTATCAAAAATATTTTTAAAAGCTCATATGACATAAGTGGAACACTAAGCAATTTGCATTTAACAAGTATGGGTCACGTGTGGCACATTCAAACCTGAGCTGACATGTTTAACGGATTCTATCCTCCTCTACTTCCCAAAAAGCAAAATAAGCAAAATGTGCAAAGTAAGCAAAACCAAATGGAAGTGGAGATGGGTCGTCACACCTATAGCGCTATAATATACTACTGGATGGCTTGTATGGAGTTAATGAATGCACATGTTGAAGCAAACCAAACAAGTTTCATACAAAGCAAATATTGATCACATAAGCCATAAATTTAATGAATTGTATAAACGTTTAAGCAAAATTTGTGCAACATATGTATCTTCCAAAAAAAGAGATAAAAAAGAAACTAGGTACTCACCATGATAAGCTAGCACACAAGTAAGTGTAGTTGTAGAAGTAGTCAAGAGAATTGCAAAGAATTTATCCTCAGTTTAGCGAACAAAGCAAAACAAATAGTCATCAAAGAGTACGCGAACCTATATTTTCATTATTGGAGGATTTTTTTTTGTACACTTAGTTGGTCATAAGATTCGATTGGTTGATTAACCGATCCTCCGGGGACAGAGTTTTGCGACTCCCACTAATTATTTATTTAAATGGGTTAAAACATTGTAGAAGTTGATAGACTCGTACATACCCAGAAGTAAACTTAGGAACAACCCAACATATACAATATATATGTGACTTTTTTTTTATTACTAGCATATATGTTTAAAAAAAATATCGTATATACATGTTTAACACCCATTTAAAATATTTACTCACCAATACACAGCTATTAGTAAGTGTCTAAACAATATCTATTTGCACATGTGTAGATGGAAATTATACTCAACAATAATGTTTGATTTATATGAAAATTAAATGTTATGTCTCAATTTAATTAGTATGCTAGTATAGGCACATAATTTAACTAAAAAAAATTAATAAAATAAAATATTTTTTGGAGGCAAGCACGTAATATCTTTATTAATATACCATCCACTCCACTCAAAACAACTAAATACATTTTAAACTAGCAAAATATATTAAGATTATGTAAATTTAAAATGTACCTGAGTAAATTAAGTCTCCAAAACTATGATTTTAGTATCCAAGTTTTCACATGTGCATAGTCTATGCTTTCATGTTATTATCGTTTGTAACATATATATAAAATGCACTCACAATTGGATATGCGAATCCATCACCTAATACATACACATCCAACATATACACCCATGCCCATACATACTTTGACAAACACTTATATACCATGTTCCCTGTCTCGTTACACACACACATAAATCAATCACACACCTACAACACTCACGTCATGAATTTTTTTGCATTTAATACAACAAATATCGACAGACACATGCATCAAACTCCACACACCTAAATCGAGTTTCACCCCTTTCTTGACTCTTCCCAATCGCTGGTAAACAACCAAAACTAACACTGATATATGTTGAATACTTAACTTCTTCGAAATAAAAAAGGTTTTTTTTTGTTATATTAGTCGCCGGAAAAATTATAGCTATTCAGCCTTACGAACTGGAAACGCAGAAGTAATGAAATCGCCTTACCTTAACCGAGAGTTATCATAGCAACACATGGTGACATACTTCGTTAACGTCGTCCGAAAACCTAAAGCATGCGGATTTGCAGTCAACTAACGCCATGATCTTCGTTCCGATACGGGGACTACACCCACCTCAACATGAACCTTACTATCTATGAGTCATGTTAACATGATTAACCACCGAACTAGGCGACGCTTGGATCACGATTTGGTTCCCGAAATGCTCAAAAACAAGCCAGCCTCAAGGTCGTGCTTCAAAAGTGGCGTTAAAGGTGGTTGATGGATCCTTAAACGACAGATGGTGAAAGCAACTGGGTAAGGGGTTGCCGGAGTTTTGGGTTATTCGGCGAGTGTCGGTGTCACGATGAAAGGAAGTAGGGGTGTTTTCGAGTGGTAAAAGGGTTCAAGGTGATGACTGAATGCTTGGCTTTCATAGAAAATCTCACCGATAGTCTAGTTTTAGAAAAGAAAAAGGGATTGACGGGATTTCGCTTGAAATATTGTTCAAAGTTAAACGATTGAATGGAAATTAAAGGCGCATGATTGATTGTTTTATTGATTAGTTACTAAATGAAAGTTTTGGAAACTCCATAACAAGTTTGGAACGTGGAATCACGAATTGCCGGAAAAGATACGACAAATCGTTGATGACAGTTTAACACATTTTAACTTTTCGGGCTTTGGCACAAAAGGTCCTTGCAATTTATATACTTATTTTATAAGCACATCCTAAACTTTTACAAAATCAGAATCATGTTTTTGATATATAAAACTTATAAATTTAAATCTTTATTTTTATTATAAAGTTTAATATACTAAAAGTTTTATATATATTATAGAGTTTAATTGAACTATATAGGTAAATAAAAAAAAACCATACGTATGCATATCTTTATTTAAATAATTTCTTTTTTATAAATAAAAAAATGACTGTTCCATCATAAATATTTTTTAAATGAAATACTTGTGTGATCGTGTTTAGAATTTATGTAAAATTACATTTGTGCAAATATAAATATGTTCGACTAGAATTTTCAAATGATTATACGAACCAAGAAAGTAGGTATTGTGAGTGAAAAACTACCACACATCAAATCAACTATCATTTCAAAATTCAATTTAAAAATTACTCAACCGCCTTGCAACCCTTCATGCCTTCAATCCTTGAACAATTCTTGAAGCCTTTAAGCAATAAAATAAAGTGCAAAAGTCAAAAGCATTTGAGCTTACATCCCAAAAGCATTTGACTTGGGGGGGCTGATGACGGGGGTAACCCAAATCTCAAATTGACCAAAGCACAAAACAGCTTGAAAAGTTAAAAGGTAAAAGGGTTCAAAACTCGCGAACCATACTAAACAGCAAAAAGAACAAGCACAGTAATCAGTTACATCACTGATGACTTGCAAGACTCTCCCTCAGCCGCAAAAGAATACATATGCATAGGAGACTCTCTTTTGTCCGCAGGTCCGAAGCCTTCAACCCCTAAATGGGTAAATCATCCACTGCAGCCTTAGATCCTCAGTCAAAGGTTTCCCCTTATAGAACATGCTTCCTTATAAGAGGCAGCTTTGACATCCATGCAATCCACTCCAAGATCAGTTGAGATTACACTAACTCTCTGACCTTTCTCTTCTCTCTTGAGAACTAGCTTCATGCTTGATTCTCTTCTTCACTTCAAACATTAGAACTTCACTAACATCAACATTCTGGGTTGAATTCATTTCTATCCAGAATCAAAAGTGAATAATAAACAAGTGATCCAACCTCACGTGCTGCAAACGTGGGAGGACCCCACAACCTGCGTTAGATAAATCGAAACCCTTGAAACCTTTTGCATAACCAGTCTGTCCACTATCCTTGGTCTTACATTTGTTGTAGCAACATATGTAACTTGTAAAATAAGAAAAATCTGAATGTTGTTCTAGAGACGATCCTAATGGTATGAAATTAACACAAATAAAAATCATTCAACTTTAGAATCTCTACTTTGATTTTGTGTGCAACTATGTAAAATGCAAAGGGATAAAAACCCATAAGATATACTTCAATTTTATATTGTTGAAACCGCTTTTCTTTAGTTAAAATCGGTATTTTATAAACCAAAATTTTATTTGGTTATTGCTTATTCGGTTACAATAGAATAAAATTAAAATCCAAAACCAAATTCTTATTCAGTTATTTCTTATTTACGGCCGAGAGCATGTGTCTAATGTTTTAATTGTATTTTACATAAGGTGATTTAGCAATTTTATAAAAGTGTTTTTTCATAAAACAACAAGAATGGTGAGCTAGTTGATCTACTATTCTAGAATAATTCTAGAATAGCTTCATCTACATTGAAGTGCACAAGATAATAGCTTAAATAACCGAAATTATAAGTGGTTAATAACTGATTAAGAAGTAACCGATTAATGGTTTTCTTTTTAATCGTATGTTCGTAACTGATTAGAGATTTTTTAGACAGAGGCGGTAATCGGTTGGTTTACTGGTTAACTGAAAAAATGAGTTTTTTTTTTGAAGAAACGGTTAATTCGAAAAAAAACGATTAAAGTGAATAACCGAAAGAATGAAAAAAAATGAAAAAAAAAAACGGTTAATTAACAGAAAAAACCCGGTTAAAGTGAATAACCGAAAAAATAAGAAAATCCAGTCATGAACCAAACTAGTTAAAGCAAAAATAAGGAAAAAAAACCGGCAATTCAATTAACTGAACCGGTTAGGAAAAAAAAACCCGTTTAGGGTACCTCTAATCCGTGTGACCCAAATTCCCAATGGGCAAAATGGGTTGAACTTGAAATAAATTGAAACGAAGTCTTATGGCTATATGGTATGTAATGGACCAATAATATTCATGCAATGGAAAAAAGTTCACCCAATCATTACCCAATAATTTTTTTTTGTTTCTTATATAACATTTAAACTAAATAAAAAATTAAATTACAATAACGAAAATAACATAACATTTTAGATAAAAAAAAATATATGAGGGTTTCAATTTAACATAAACTACTAAAATTTAAAATATTAAAACTAAATGTACGATTTTTTTAAAAAAGTCAACACATTGTTCTCAAAAACTCAGCAGACGGATTGCCAAATTTCTCTAAGCTGCAATGTTAGCAAACTGAATTCAGTGCCGTGCTTGGAACTCGCTATGGCCCCCGGCAAGCGCTTGATCCACTCATGTAAACCCTCCTCGTGGTTTAACGCATGGACATAACACGTCTCAAATTTTGTACACTTTGTTTGTAGGAGCGAAAGCCTTCCTAATATTATAGTCAATAATGATGGCTTGCACCCACATGTTGATGGAATGTGTAAATAAACATGTTCCAAATTTGTTGTGAATTTTAATGCCTCCTAGCTCAATGCCAACCACCCAACTTGTGGCGACAATGGGAGGAGGGGGCGCCATTGTGTGTTTTTCTATGAGTGGATGAAACGCCAGCCCATACCACACAGCGTGATAGCTATCGTAGTTGAGGACTTGAGACCCCATTTTGTCCGCACTCAGATCAAAGTCATAATCGTTGTTTTTTTTTTCCATTTTTTTTTGGCATTTATGCTATTCAAATTTCTCTTTAACTTTTTCTTCACCATAGACAAGGAGAAAGAAACACAACAAATTTTTCATGATCAAATTTTGAAATGAACATCAACAACTAAAATTCTATGTAGGATGTAGTATTTTCTTGCCTAAAAAATGTTAAGTTGACATTGTTAATTTAGGAAACAACAAGAAAGTACTTGATAGAATCATTAATTGGACACAATTGTCACTATTTTGTTTCTTGAAATTCATTTTGTTTTTAACAACTTAAATTACATTGAATACGTATTTGACGAGGGTTGAACCAGGGCTGGCCCATTAGAGTACCAATTTAAATTACATTGAATGCGTATTTGGTCATTTTGTTTTGAACAACTTAAAAATATATATATATGTATTAAAACTGAATTTGGGCCTTGATATGTCTAATTACTGAACTCCTTAAAACCCCATGACTTTTAGAGCGGCAATCACTATCTAAAATGGAACGAACTACTCGGGATATTAAACGGCAATTGGCTATGGCCTATCCCTAGATCAAGCATCGATATGGACTCAAATCTGAACATCATTTAAGGTAATTATTGTTAATTGCGGGAATTCAAACTGACTTTCATTTAACGTTGATTAGTTTTGAATAATAAATTATTCTTGGATTTGAAATAGTCGAAGGGACTGCAAATTGCAGAAATTCATTCGTCATTCGTTGAAGCCTGAAGGGTATATATTTTCTTGATTGCTAATTTATTTTCAGCAATCATTTGTTAATCTGTTTTTTTATATTTTAAAATTTGTTATTCAGTTAGTTTTGTTTTTTATTATGTTAATTTTCCTAAATCGTTGATCAGTTGCTACGATTGTTATTTGGTTTAAATTTGATTCTATAGTTTCCTATTATATTGTTAGTTAACCCCAAATGATTATGTTTGTATTCAATAAAATTAAAAACAAGACTGAGATAACCCCAAATGATTATGTTTGTATTCAATAAAATTAAAAAGAAGACTGAGATAACCCCAAATGATTATGTTTGTATTCAATAAAATTAAAAACAAGACTGAGGTATATGTTGCACAAGAGTTTTTTTAGTAAATTAATTTGCAAACACAATCATCTACAAACAAGCTTTTTTAGCATTTTGAACTCAAAAGTCAATAGATGACAACATTTATGAATTGGCTTCTTGAAAATTTAAGTTTCCTTGCCAAAATAAGGTGTATTCCTCATTGTTTCACTTATAACATAATAATGGCATTCGAAAAAAGGGCCTCAAATTTTAGTTTCGCTTTGGGCCTTCAAAAAGTCTGGACCAGCCCTGGCTTGAGTTTTGTGTTTTTCCATCTGTATCTTCTCTGGTCAAAATAAGGACTATTGTCACGTGGAAACCCCCACAAGTGTCAACCTCAAGTTAAGCTTGCCTTTTCTTTATCTTTTTATGTATAGGTTTCATTTGTACATTTTACTAAATCATAATGTTGTTTTTTAATACAACCCAAGCTCCAACAAAACTGTAACTTCATATGAACCTCCAACAATATTTACGATCATAGAAATGTAACTAAAAACACATATCTAATGATGAAGCACGCCGACCAACTAGAGTTGGTGAGCAAAAAAATAACAAGAAATGTATACTTTTTTTCTATATTATTTTGTTTTAATCCATTTAGCTCACCACAAATACCGGAAGCTCGGTCATAACCTTGACTTCTAACTCTACACATTGTTAATCCGTGTTTTGACGCACAAATGTAACTAACACGCCCTACTCTGGAAACCATAGAATGATTTATCTATCACCATTCAAACCTAAAAAATGAATTGTGCCCTTATAAAGGGTCATGCATTCAATTGTGAATTTTCTATCACTTGGAATAAACATGTTCATTCACATGTGATCAAACATGAATAGATTCATTATTATTATTTTTTTTAGTAAATTGTCAAAACCGTCCCTATGATTTGGGTATATTTACTTCTTTCATGCAAAACGACTTTTTTGTTCATTGCAATCCTTCACCTTTGTTTTTTATACCATTTTCATCCCGAGTTTGGCAATTTATTGCGACTTTCGTCTTTCGAAAAATGACCCTCAGAGATAAAATGACAAGATTTCAAACTTTTTAGATGAAAATGGGCACTTTAGGGACGAACGTCGCAAAAGTGGTCAAACCTCAAAAATGAAATTACATTTTACTCTTATTTTTTATAGCTTTTAATGTAAGTCTACATCTCTTTAAATAGACGTAAAACAGTTTTACTATGCGAAGCTGATGATTTTTTGCTTGTTAGATGTTGACCAACTAGTGGAACTCTCACGTGTTTTGCAACAGAAAAATGACCGGTATCAGTTTGGTTCATTACGAAAATGATCGATATTGCTATTGGTAATATATATCGACACATGTTTTACATCGATCGAAAACTATAAAAAAAGAATATTGATAACAGTTTCTATAGTACTGATACCGTTACCGATGTTGTTCAGTTGGAATCGGTTTGGTTCCTCATGGCACCAGCATATTATCAACACACGAAAAACAGAATATGTTCAAAACTAATTACAATTATAAACTAATAAGTTCGTGCTTCGATCACTTGCATACTTCTATTCACAAAACCACGGGGTGTCAGCCCAGTGGCCAGCCTCACCCATTCCAAACGGGAGGACGCGGGTTCGAGTCCAGCTCGGCCCGAATAATCCTGCTGGGTAGTAACCGCCAGGCAGCCATGGGGCTAAGCTAGCTTGGGGAGGGAGAACCCTCCCGCGGTCAGGGGTACCGTGCATTTACCTTTTTTTTACTTCTATTCACAACTCAGTTTCTTATGGCACCGGCATGTTATCGACACTCGAAAAAAATATGTTCAAAAGTAATTCTAACCATAAAATAACACGCTCGTGCTTCGACCATTTATAAATTTTTAATTACAACTTGATTTTGAGTAAAATTTATAATGAATGATAAATAAAAATAAGGCCTTTTTTTCTGTCTATAATGCAATATGAGTTTCGTTGCAAACAAAAAAAATTGTGGCCAGAAAGTAGAAATAGACAAGACAGTGTGTCCAATAGGAAAACGTAAATATAATAAAATTGTGGTCAAAACAAAAGAAGAAAAAGTTTGTTGTCAGTGGGAAAACATAAAAACAAAAAGTAAGTAATAGTTATATAATTATTTCATACGATATATTCCTCATTAAGGTTTGTTCATTATTTTCATATTTGACCACGTAAAATACATCATGTATCACTTTATAATGTTTTGAAGTAGAATATAGCACAACAAAATGATGTACGACAATTATTGTCCAAAAAGATTTGTATGGTAGGGTTCCTTCATTTCATTGGATGGAAGTCGTACGTGACTCTCATTTGTTTAGTAGTTTTGTTGTTAAACCCAATTTAAAATTGATTGCATTTGAAAGTACTATGTATTTTATGACCAAGTTTGAGAGCTTATATGATGGTAATTATCATCAATCAATATATAAAGTAAATTCTTGTTTCATTTTAATATAGACTTAATTAGTATCGATTACCATAAAACTAAAATTTCTTATTATATTATTCTCCAATCCACTTAACTTACATATGAAATAATAAATATTATAAGCAACTATTAACATACACCAAAAACAAGACATGCAATCCTCAATTTTCGGCTGTGCAGTCCCTTCCTTCCGGTATTCCTAGCATGGGCCCAGGGCCGGCCCGCAGGGTGGACGACCGTCCAATATTAAGTTTTTTTTTTTAGTTTAAGACTTAATTTACTTTTTTATTTAGTTTATTATTTAACAAACAATATTTGAAATGTTTCTTTTTCTTTTTATGATACAAAAACTAAAGAAGTAAATATGTTTTGGGCATGTTACAACTATATTTTTTGGTTTTTCACTTTCCTTTGCTACAACGTGTGTAACATAACAAACAAAGTTTCCATTCGGCGTAACACACAAGTTTGATCCTACTAATGTATATGTATTTTTTAAAAAGTTATATTTAAGTGGCCTATTATTTCCTTCATTATTATATTTTCTAGTATATAAATATGCACTAGTTCAAATATATTTAGATTTTCTTTAGAAAATTGAATTATTGGCTTTATATTATTCGGGCTCGTTTATTTCTGCTCGTCCCGAGCCCAAAACTTTTCGAGGATTTTCAGAGAGGGCCCTACGTGGGCCCTTGGCAGTGACTGTAATCTTCATGCCATTCTTACAATCCTCTCCCATGGCACTGACAAAAAAATTTGGTCCCTCGCCTATGAAGACTTTATTCCCTCCACAAGCTTTAAGTTGCCATTCTTTTTTTTCAATGTCACAACTATCGAACGCGGCTTGATCTGGTAGTTTGGCTACATTATGTTTTCCAGCTTCGTATCTGAAAACTACATTAACAATATAGTTTAATTATTTAGAAGACTAATAAAAAAACAATAAATCAAATCATGTATAATGATGTATAAGAATATACTAAGTCCGTCATTAAAATGGAAATCCTTTCCAGTCGTCCAAGCTTGGAAATCAACACCGGGGTTCCAACCCTTATCATCTCCAACTGTAAAATCTTCGGCTCGAACCCATGTAGCTTGAGCCACTATTGTTGCTATGAGGATGAAGATGCACAAATTTTTGTTAGCCATTTTGGTTCTTTTCAAATTCTTGGAAAAAACTTGGATTTCCAATTTATAGAGAACGGAAGCATGCTACAAATTCTCTACACCATGAGAATTGTTGCCGATGACTCCTCCAAATATTCTAAACCATCCATCTTTCATTGCTAAATTTTATATACACGTATAATTCTATCCTTATAAACTAAATTAAAGAAAAAGGAACCTATTTAGATCCTCGCTATCTATCACAAGATATATTTAGTATATTTATTTCTTAGCATCGGTTACCCTCATGTTGACACGTACTTTAACCAATATTTACAAAAATGTATTTTTTTTATTTAATAAAACGCCATTTCTATTCGTACTAAGTTGTGAGAAAATCATGAAATAAAATCACTCACTGACATATCTTTCTCCATAAAATTACTTATTGTATCCAACACAAGGGTTAGGATACAATAGGAAGTTTCTATCACTAGGAATGATAGGAAGTAATCTTGTCTATCCATTTAGTAATCAAGAATTAAGATTAAATGAATTAAATTGAATAAAAAAGAGGAGGCGTGTAAGTTTTTGTAGGGGCATTCTAGTCAATCCAAGGTAATAGTTTCTCTCTCATCTAATTCCCCCTCATTTTTTAAACGTTAATAACTCTTTCATACGACATTATTTTTTTATAAAATTGCACCCAAAAAACGAGCGTTTTTTTTATCTTTAAAACGAGTATGCTATTGCTATAGTTCGAAAAAATCATTTTCGAAAACCCAGATGCGTAAAATGCAATGAAAAATACAATAAAACCAGCGACCTGTAAACAAAACGCAACTGTTATTTACAGTAAAAAAACGCAGCTGTTTGATGGCAGTAAAAGGTTAAAAAACCAGCAACACGTAGACCCAGGCTTTTCGGAACTGCATTCGTGTGCACACGAGTTCGACTAAATTCCGGTTCCAATTTGCACCCCCTCGCACCCGCGCGTAGGACTTATGGTAAAACATATCATAAAGTTATGTTGGTTATGCAAAGGTTTAACCTTATAAATAACCTTATACTTTGTCTCCACACCAATGTGGGACAAGTGGTTACCATTTTGGGACATTCATTCAAACACACTTAATTTCCAACATTATTATCATATAGTTTCATTCAAGTTCAACAAACCATCATAAAACACAATGGACTAAAAAACATAAAATAAATTGTTTTTTTTTTTCTAAAAAGCAATGAATTAAAACACAAAATAAAGTTAATTTCTAAAACGCAATAGACTATAAACACAAAAGAGAGTGTGCTTTCTAAAACGCAATAGACAAAAATCACAAAAGAACTTGTTTTTTTCTAAAACGCAATGGATCAAAATTACAAAACAAAGTATTCTTTCTAAAACGCAATGGCTGAAAAACACAAAGAAAAGTCTTTTTTTTTTGTAAAACGCAATGGCCTAAAAATACAAATAAATGTATTTTTTTTCTAAAACGCAATGACCTATAAACATAAAGAAATGTATTAATTCTAAAACGCAATGGCCATAAAAACAAAAGAAGGTGTTTATTATAAAACGCAATCGACTAAAAACACATAAAAATGTGTTTTACCTAAAACGCAGTGGACTAAAAACACATAAAATATGTTTTTCTTAAAACGCAATGAACCAAAAAACACAAAAATGTGTTTTTCCTAAAACGCAATGAACTAAAAACACAATAAAATGTATTTTTTCATTTTGTTATAAAACGCTATAGATTAATAATACAAAAAAATGTTTTATCACAGTAAACTAAAACGTAATAAAGTGTGTTTTCGCATTGCGTTATACAACTGAAAACACTATGAATAAAATATCGTTTTTTTTTTCTAATGGGCAAGATGTTAGTTACCACACTTACAAAATAGCCAAGAAAAGCACACTAAAAGACATGACTAAAACAGAAATTCAAAGGTCCACTTCAGCAGCTTAGAACCCATCGAAATGCTTACAATTCCCCCAGGTGATCATAAAGTCTTTTGCTTAACAATTAAATATGTATGAAATCTATGATGGCTGCAGAAGTTTTCAACCTTGGCAGAACATAATCAATATATTTAACACTTTTTTACAGGCCACTCTTGTTACAATCCAGAAAAAAGGCAATGCAATATTCATAAAAAACGCAATGCAATATTCATCAAAAAACGCAATGCAGAATTCATTAAAAAACGCAATACAAGCATCTGAAACTCGCCTTTCCTCGTCTCAGTCATTCGTATTTCTTTCTGTTACAGAAGCAGGTGCCTCTGTTATTGTTTCTTCCACAACAAGTAGAGTTTTCGTCACTTCCGTAAATGTTTTTGTAGTTCCTTCAACATCTAGGTTTTCAGATCTGAACGAATTAGGTTTTGGACGGCGAGATAAGCCGGAACGGTGATCGGAGAAGCTAACAACATGAGTAATATGATGCAGCAAGTTCGTGAAAGTGTGGTGCCTTGTTTGTCGGTAGTGTGGAAGATTAAGAGGTAAACAACAACGACGATGGCGACGACGACGGAGATGTTGAATTAACGGGATTCTGATTTTTAACGGTGGAAGACGGAGGAAGTTCGTGGAGGTAGACGACGACTGTTAGGCAGAAACCGGGCGACGATTCAAGAGTGAAGTGCAGAGCTTGACTAAAATGCCCCTCCTGAGAGCATTCACATCCTGAGAATCAAATTATGTGTGTGGGGTTTTTAAAATATAAAGAGTATAAAAAGTGGTTGTGAGTGGATGAGAGATAAAATGTTACTGTTCATCTGTATATTTGGGAGGACACTGTTCACCCCCTATACTTTTTTAATATATATTAAAAGTGATTGTGAGTGAAGGAGAGAAAATGTAATGATAAAGGTATAAAAATATTATTTAATTGAAAAGGAGAGAAAAAGTATTTGTTTTTAGTGAAAATATATTGATATAAGAGTTGTTTTTAGTGGGATGTATGTATATTTTTGGTGGATTGGATGTGAATACTCTGACTCTTTTTGTTATTTGCAACATGTCCTCCTACTATTGCTTCCTGCCCAAAACAAACTTCATATTTGATCCTATCCCTCCAACACAAATCTACATCCCATTTCTTCATTCAATTAGTTTCTAAGAAGATTTTTTTATTATAATACATTGAATCCCACTAAAATGGCTATCTGTTTTGAATAATTAGTATATGGTCTTCCACAAACCAGCCCTATTCTATGCACGGAACTATTATTATTCTGTTTAGGTAAGATTCATTAATACCACGTCGACGTATTAGTATATTTTTTTGATGTGTACAGAATTATATTGCTATCTATTAGTAGTCCATCTACATAATTTATGTTGGGTATATAATATGTGAAGGAATATATAGCTTGTTCATGAATATATATAACTAGTTCTATATGCGTCCTGTAGCTCACCCTTCTATATATAAAACAGAGAACATTGTTTGTCTATTTTCAATTGGGAGCTTTCAAAAGCTAGCTAGGTAGCTCACCCTTCGTCCAAAAGATATAGTACTTACAATTTCTGAACAATGTCGTGGAGATGCGCCAACGATCACAATTACTGTCGTTCTTGCAGGACCTGCGAATGTATGAATGTTATCATTTCAACCACAGGCTGCTTTAATAGAAGTTAGACGTGCAAAAAATAGGATGATTTTTATATAGATAGGATGATATTTATTTAGTATTGTGAATATATATTACATGAAAGAATACTGTCGTGTTTAACTATGATAAAAGTGTTAAGCTATGTGAATAGATATTGTACTAAGGTAAATTCAAACTTAATTGCAGAATCAAATCCTTTGCAAGGAGATAATCTGACATTTCTCCATCCAATACAAATCTTAAAGTTGAAGGCACCTATTAAGGATGGTCATGAATAAAAACATATATAATAGTTTCTATGGACTCGTAGCTTGAGTTAAAAAACCATACCAATGCATTTACAACCTTGAGCAAAAGTTCTTCTCTCCCTAACACAAAACCAGCATTTGTATTTCTGATTCCTGTAGCAAACTGGCCGAATGCCAGCTATACACGTATGAGGATCAATACCTACTAGGATCTGAAGCAAGAGTATAAAAGAGTCAGTGGATCATGTCATTGTGTAACCTAGCCTTTAAAACGGGCCAAAACGCACAATTAACCTACTTTTTATCTTCTAGTTTCGTTTCAAGCAATCTACTAAAATATTCATCGTATGAAAACAAAACTTTTAACATTTTTAATTCGGCTCACCCATACAAAAATTTTGCCGATTAAACTTCCAAATCACTACATGTAAACAAAACCAAACATGGATAGTGTGTATAGACATACATATATGTGAGGACCAACAACAATACATCAAACAACCTTATTTATTAAAAAAGAATCCCTCTTTAAATAAAAAGAAAAAAGGGAAATTGGCCTGTAATAATCTCACCTAGACCTTATTGGCCATTAATAATCTCACCTCAGAATATTCCCCCCACAAGTCCCACCTTTCACCTATTTTTCCTATAATGGTCCCCCGTTAAAAAAACTTAACGGAGTTAAGCTTTTTTCCAAATTACAAACAGATTTTTTAGGGCTTTTGATTAGAACGACGATACGAGTCCACAGATGTAAAACTTGCCTCGAAACGGTGCTCCAAATGATGAAAACGGCGCTCAATTCGGGTGCTTAAATTTCCAATTAACCAAAATCAAGTCACTTGGAGCACTATTTCGAAGTAAATTTTACATCAATGGACTCGTATCATCATTCTGATCAAAAGCCCTAAAAATATGTTTGTAATTTGGAAAAAAGCTTAACTCCGCTAATTTTAATTTTTTTACGGGGGACTATTATAGGAAAAATAGGTGAAAAGTGGGACTGGTGGAGGGAATATTCTGAGGTGGGATTATTAATAGCCAATAAGGTCCAGGTGGAATTATTACAGGCCAATTCCCAATGAAAAACAACAATTAAATCAAGGAGCAAGATGACATTTTGTTTCATAGAATTGTTCACGAGTGAAGCCAGGTTAGCTCATGATAGGCTTGGTTTGATATATAACGATACTAAGGGTGTTTTTAAAGGTTAATATAACTAGAAAGATGTGTCACACCCCGACCCGCAGCGGAAAAGGTGATCGGGGCATGATTGGGTTATCATCAAAGCTCATGACATTTATTTTAACGTTCCATATTCATTAATACAATTTAATGGAAATTTACAAACATAATTACATCATGACCTAAGCATCAATCTAAGCTTCTTTGTTTTCTTCTAAGGCATTTCCTATGTATTCCTTGCTTTATCCTGTTCACCTGTATCATGTGTAAAAGGGTTTTTTTGGATCAACAAAAAGTTGGCGAGTGAATCCTATGGAAAACATTTGAACAAGTTTATTTAATTGATTATGAAATAAAGTGCACAACCACACATGAGTAAAAATAGATGTAAACTTATTCATAAATCAATTTAATATTAAACAATACACACATGAACAATAATGAATCGTTTAGAGGCACGCGTTGCTCAACTTGTCTCTCATGAGGAACTGATGGGCCTAATGAATGAATTGCATAAACATGATAATATGAAAGACATACTACAAATAATATAAACTCAATAATACACACATGAACAATAATGGATTGGTTTTGAGGCACGCGTTGCTCAACTCGTCTCCCACGAGGAACTGATGGGCTTAATGAATGAATTACATATAAGTTGACAAAATGAAATACATGATCACAACAATATAAACAATCTAAGTTTAGATCACGATAAGGTATGGCACAAGTTTAAATAAACGAGTTAATTATTTTGTGACACATGACACACCCCAAAACGTGTAATTAAAAAGGGGGAGTTGTAAGATTCACTCACAGTGGGTGCGTTCGGTTGATGATGTTGAATGCACGCGAAGTGGTTTTAACCACGAGTGAAATTAACCTAGATAAATAGCATTATGGTTCGGTAAGTAAACGGATTTTATTAATCCATTTTAGCAGGATTGTTGGGTGTATTTTTGTGAGTTTAAGGCTATTTTCTAACCTTAAAAATGTTATTTTTAAGTATTTTTAATTGATTTTTAATTAAAATAAATAAATAAAAATAATAAAAAAGTTGACTTTTTTGACCGTTGACCGTTGACCGTTACTGTTTGACCGGTTCGTATGCGTGTATGTGTGCGTTGAGTGAGGCTCGAACCCGACCTCCCGTACGCGTGCACGCAGCTCTACCAACTGAGCTACGTGTCTAACCCGAAATATTTCTGTTTTTAATTATATTTATATATTAATTAGATTAATCCGAAAATCAATTTATTTCTAAAAAGATTTTACTGAATCGGACCGGTGCTCTCCACAGGTCTCGAACCCGGGACCTGTGGTTTAGGTTAACACACAGTCCACCGCTGGACTGTGTGTTTAACTTGTTATATAAACCGATTTTTATTATACTTATATACAAACTGAACATTTCCATTTCTGTCTTAAATAAAAAGTTTAATAATTATCCGGGCCGGTGCGGTAGCCCGGACTCGAACTCGTGTCCTGTGATTTAAACATACACACAGTCCACCACTGGACTGTGTGTCTAACTTGGTTATTATTCCGGTTATTATTAAACCTAACATGTACAGCGTGACTCCGGTTCAGTTAACAAAAAAAAAAAAAAAACATTTTTATTAAGGCAGCATGCGTGGGACAAGATTCGAACTCGAGACGTTTACGTGTTTAATGTGCACACAGTCCACCGCTGGACTGTGTGTCTAACCCGAGTAATAACTTGATTTTAATTATACTTATACACTACAGAAACTTCGTCTTCTTCGTTGATTTTAACCAGAATCGGAAGTCCGACTGGTTCGATGATTAAATCATGTTCGTTAGCGTCTGATGGTTAATTACATGTGAGATTAAATAAAAAGAATGAAGGATTAAGCGTAAGGTATACCGACTGGACTCCTCTGTTTCTCCGGCGAAACTCCGGTGACAGCAAACACTTCCGGCGACGTGTGTCTTGCAGCAGAGAGTCTTCAGAAAGCTTGAAAAGGATGTGGGTGACTTCGGTATAAGCTCAGGGGTTTAGTAAGGCTTAGAAGTGAAGGGTTCGGTTTTCCGGCGATGTGCAGAAGTTTTCCGGCAAATGAAATTACGTCGGGTAAAGGTGCGGTTTTGAGCGAAAAAGCTTGCAGAGGTTTGAGGGAGTATTTATAAGGCAGGTCATCGATGAATTTGGTCCGATTTCCGACTTGATTCGTCGGTTAGAATTTCTCCGGCGGTTATAACTTGTGTCGCGGACTCAGACATCGGTTATAACCGATGTAGTGTTTAAGGTTTACGTTATAACTGAAGTAACCGTCCAATCTCGCGAGATCGCCGGGATTTCCGACGACTGCAATTTGGGCGCGCCGATTTTGAATTCGAGGATTATGATATGTATTATTTGTTTCCATTAATTAACAAGAAGCATGAGTGGCGCAGTGGTTAAAGGGTTGAGTGTTAAGTTGGTTTGACCCGGGTTCGAAACCCGGCAGGGCCATATTATTTTTATTTTCTTATTTTAACAGTTTTTCAAAAACTAATTATATATTCCCATATAATAATTAATTATGTATCGTTTAAAATTATTTTGGGCATTAAATTCGCAACGAAATTTTTAACTGATTGTTCGGTTAATAAACGGAGCGGGTTTGGTAAATCCGTTTTTGACGGATGTTACAGTATCCCCTGCTTTTTAGAAATTCCGTCCCGAAATTTAAATATTGATATATTTGACTAAAAGAATGATGGTGTTTAGTTTGACAGTTACATGCTTAGAAGAAATAAGGTTTTAAGTTTTTTATTTGAGGCGGTAACATTCCTTGTAAGGGTTAAGTACCCTATTACAGGAATCGCTTTTTGTTGCCTACTGTAAAAGTATTGATAAGCAGAATTGATTCGCTAAATATGATATCATGCATAAGAGTTTGGATATGCTTGGAAAGATATGGTTATATCCTAAGGCAAAACTTCTAATACTACAACCTACATGGAACTTTTCATAACCATCTAACAATACCTCTGATCCTTTGACAAGAATACTTATATATAGGAAGTACCAGCGGCGTATCCACCATATTCTTGTCAAATTTTCATTGGTTTTATCAGTATGTTATGATTGGTTCTATGACTATAGAACATAAATAAACACAACAGCTAATATTGAATCCACATTCTGATAGCATATATGTTTGAATGGTGACAGTTCCTCTCTCGTTTGTTATGATGGAGAGGTTAGTTTATGTAGAAATGGAACACAATCCAATTTCTTTAAATGGCGAGATGAAATGAATGTAACACAAATTTCAACCAAGGCAATACTAAATCCTACATGGAACTTCTCATAACCGCCTGATAATGCCTCTGATCCTTTGGCAAGAATACTTATATATAGGAAGTACCAGCGGCGTATCCACCATATTCTTGCCAAATTTTCATTGGTTTTATCCACAAGTTATGATTAGTTACCAAGAAACTACTAAATCCTACATAGAACTTCTCATAACCGTCTGACAATGCCTCTGATCCTTTGACAAGAATACTTATATATAGGAAGTACCAGCGGCGTATCCACCATATTCTTGTCAAATTTTCATTGGTTTTATCAGTGTATTATGATTAGTCCTATGTGACTCTACAACCAATACAACAAACACAAGATACTGAAAATGAAAAATGTCTGTGCGATCAAGGCTCAATCAAACGGAGCCGATCGTATTGCATGTACTGAAAATGAAAATGTCTGTGCGATCAAGGCTCAATCAAGCGGAGCCGATCGTATTGCATGTACTGAAAATAATAAATTTAATCTAAACAACAATCACACAAACAGCCTATACATGGAACCTCTCATAACCGCCTGATAATGCCTCTGATCCTTTAACAAGAATACTTATATATAGGAAGTACCAGCGGCGTATCCACCATATTCTTGTCAAATTTTCATTGACTTTATCCACAAGTTATGATTAGTTCTATGTGACTCTACTACAAACACAACAACCACAAGATACTGATAATGAAAATGTCTGTGCGATCAAGGCTCAATCAAACGGAGCCGATCGTATTGCATGTACTGGAAATGAAAATGTCTGTGCGATCAAGGCTCAATCAAACGGAGCCGATCGTATTGCATGTACTGAAAATAATAAATTTAATCTAAACAATAATCACACAAACAGCCTATACATGGAACCTCTCATAACCGCCTGATAATGCCTCCGATCCTTTGACAAGAATACTTATATATAGGAAGTACCAGCGGCGTATCCACCATATTCTCGTCAAATTCTCATTGACTTTATCCGCAAGTTATGATTAGTTCTATATGACTCTACAACAAACACAACAACCACAAGATACTGATAATGAAAATGTCTGTGCGATCAAGGCTCAATCAAACGGAGCCGATCGTATGTGGGCACGCCAGGTTCAACCTCATAATGAAATGGGGAACATGCTCAACGCTCATAATGTAATGGGGAGCGGCGACCTATGAAATTGCATGTACTGAAATAATAAACAATAATTACTCAAACAGTCTACACATGGAACCTCTCATAACCGCCAGATAATGCTTCTGATCCTTTGACAAGAATACTTATATATAGGAAGTACCAGCGGCGTATCCACCATATTCTTGTCAAAGTTTCTTTGGCTTTATCCTTAAGTTATGATTGGTTCTATGTGATTCTAAAACATAAAGAAAACATAAAACTAAACGATTGGAGTTGAATCTAGATCTTCGGTGAAGAGGACTAGTGGGGTTTCTTCGTTTGGGCCGTCATTATCTTCGACGGGATTGGCGTTGATGTTGAAGACTCTTCCTCTTGCTGGTGGCCTAGCGGTTGGGTTTTCTTGGTTTACTTGGTTAACTGGGTTTGATTGAGCTTGAGTGTTGATGACGTTAACCAATTGAGGGCATGTGTTTCTAAAGTGGGTAGGGTCGCCACAATTGAAACAAGCTCGAACATATGGGAACATGGGGTATTGGGGTTGTTGATAGGTTTGGTTCATGGTTTGAGTAGGGGAAGAGATTTGGTTTTGAAAGGTGCGGCAAACCTTGCTCAAATGACCATAGCGTCCACAAGTTGCACATAGTCGACAAGGTAGAGTAAGGGGATGGTGATAAAAACAGTTGTTGCATCGAGGGTGAGGTCCAAGATATGGTTTCTTATTTGGGTAAGTTGAGTTGGGTGCCACTTGAGTGATTGGGATAGCTTGGATGGGTATGGCGTGTGAAATTGGTTGATTTCGTTGGATAGCAGCGAAAAGTTGCCCGTCTCTTTTTCTCTTAGAATTGGGTTGAGAAGGGGATTCGGTTTGGGTGTGGTCGGAGGTTTCAATCGATGCTTTATCCTTCTTCTTCTCCTCCTTGAAGTAGTTGTTTCGGATTCGGTTCTCGGTGAGCGCTGTAGCTAACTCCATTGCCGCTTCCAAGGTTGCAGGCGTGGTACTTATTACAGAGTCTTGAATCTTTGACGGAAGACCACGAATGTAGTGCTCTATCAAACGGTAGAGGGGAGTGAACATGTTGGGAACCATTTGATGTAACTCGAGGAATCTATTGTTGTATGTGGTGTGGTCGCCTTCCTTTTGCTTCAACGAATAGAACTCATCTTCTAATTTCTTGATTTCGCTCCTTGGTCAAAATCGTCTGGTCATGATTTCTTTTAATTCATTCCAAGTTAAAGTCATAGCATCGTCGACGCCTCGTTTGGCCTTCTCTGTATTCCACCAAGTAAGTGCTATTCCATAAAACGACCAGTAGCATAACGCACTTTGCGATCTTCGGGGCAATCGCAGTTTAGAAAAGTGTTCTCCATCTCTTCAAACCAATGGAGGAGAGCAGTGACACCTTCAGTCCCTTTGTATTTCGGAGGGTCGCATGATTTGAAATGCTTGTAGGTGCATTTAGTGGTATTTGGGGAAGAGTTGATAACGTTTTGATTTTCTTGATTGACAGGTTTAGCGGTAAGTGCTTGTTGTACTTGGATTACAATGTTGGGTATTACGGCAGCCATTTGTTGAGCGATTAGGGCAGCCATGCGTTCGCGGGCTTTTCCTGCTCTCATCTTCCTACGGGCGTGGTTAGAAGACATCTACAAGGAATACATGTCAAGAGTATGAGTTGGATGCTTTTGGGATCATGGGTCGCATTCAGGAATGAACATTCATAAAATAATTATAGAAAAATAAATCTACTACATCCATAGGATGTCTTGGGCTTTGCTCGTCATTAGGCCCTACATGCCGCCATACTTCACCTTCGTAATCATGTGGGCCCCCATGAATACCGGGTTTTTCATATGGTTCGCATGGGTTTGCTTGGTTGCGTACACTAAAACCCGGAGAAAATCGAGAAATATGTATACAACGTGTGATATTCGGAATGTGTCCAGGTGTAGACACGGTGACACCTCAAAGTGGGTTAGTTCGAACGACGTTTGGTGTGGCATGCTTTGGCCTAATAGGTCCTTCGTACTCTCATCGTTAGTCCCTAGGTAGGCAAACTGGTCCGTTATATTGGATTTATACGAATGCCAACCTAGACAGGACGTTCCGACTACCGGTACTTGTACCCTTCCAGTTACTACATGCCCGTCGCAGAACTTACTTTGATGATATTTGAAAATTGCAACAAAATCTTTGAATAATGAGAGTATGAAAATGAATTGAATATATGAACATTGATATATGTATAATGAATATGTATATAAGTATGTATGTTTGACTGTAAGTATAAACAAATAGGAAACAAATAAATATCACAAGTTTGTATGTAACCACCTAATCAATTAAAATTTAGGCAGACTATAGTATAGGCTCTAAGGGTCTAATAACCTATCCTATATCCCTATAGTCATGGCTCTGATACCAATCTGTCACACCCCGACCCGCAGCGGAAAAGGTGATCGGGGCATGATTGGGTTATCATCAAAGCTCATGACATTTATTTTAACGTTCCATATTCATTAATACAATTTAATGGAAATTTACAAACATAATTACATCATGACCTAAGCATCAATCTAAGCTTCTTTGTTTTCTTCTAAGGCATTTCCTATGTATTTCTTGCTTCATCCTGTTCACCTGTATCATGTGTAAAAGGGTTTTTTGGATCAACAAAAAGTTGGCGAGTGAATCCTATGGAAAACATTTGAAGAAGTTTATTTAATTGATTATGAAATAAAGTGCACAACCACACATGAGTAAAAATAGATGTAAACTTATTCATAAATCAATTTAATATTAAACAATACACACATGAACAATAATGGATCGTTTAGAGGCACGCGTTGCTCAACTCGTCTCTCACGAGGAACTGATTGGCCTAATGAATGAATTGCATAAACATGATAATATGAAAGACATACTACAAATAATATAAACTCAATAATACACACATGAACAATAATGGATTGGTTTTGAGGCACGCGTTGCTCAACTCGTCTCCCACGAGGAACTGATGGGCTTAATGAATGAATTACATATAAGTTGACAAAATGAAATACATGATCACAACAGTATAAACAATCTAAGTTTAGATCACGATATGGTATGGCACAAGTTTAAATAAACGAGTTAATTATTTTGTAACACATGACACACCCCAAAACGTGTAATTAAAAAGGGGGAGTTGTAAGATTCACTCACAGTGGGTGCGTTCGGTTGATGATGTTGAATGCACGCGAAGTGGTTTTAACCACGAGTGAAATTAACCTAGATAAATAGCATTATGGTTCGGTAAGTAAACAGATTTTATTAATCCATTTTAGCAAGATT
Organism: Scalesia atractyloides; assembly: GCA_947069175.1. NCBI lineage: Eukaryota > Viridiplantae > Streptophyta > Magnoliopsida > Asterales > Asteraceae > Scalesia > Scalesia atractyloides. The sequence goes on along the minus strand of CAMTDV010000010.1, from coordinate 62,364,220 downwards.
GTTGGGTGTATTTTTGTGAGTTTAAGGCTATTTTCTAACCTTAAAAATGTTATTTTTAAGTATTTTTAATTGATTTTTAATTAAAATAAATAAATAAAAATAATAAAAAAAAGTTGACTTTTTTGACCGTTGACCGTTGACCGTTACTGTTTGACCGGTTCGTATGCGTGTATGTGTGCGCTGAGTGAGGCTCGAACCCGAGACCTCCCGTACGCGTGCACGCAGCTCTACCAACTGAGCTACGTGTCTAACCTGAAATATTTCTGTTTTTAATTATATTTATATATTAATTAGATTAATCCGAAAATCAATTTATTTCTAAAAAGATTTTACTGAATCGGACCGGTGCTCTCCACAGGTCTCAAACCCGGGACCTGTGGTTTAGGTTAACACACAGTCCACCGCTGGACTGTGTGTTTAACTTGTTATATAAACCGATTTTTATTATACTTATATACAAACTGAACATTTCCATTTCTGTCTTAAATAAAAAGTTTAATAATTATCCGGGCCGGTGCGGTAGCCCGCACTCGAACTCGTGTCCTGTGATTTAAACATACACACAGTCCACCACTGGACTGTGTGTCTAACTTGGTTATTATTCCGGTTATTATTAAACCTAACATGTACAGCGTGACTCCGGTTCGGTTAACAAAAAAAAAAAAAACATTTTTATTAAGGCAGCATGCGTGGGACAAGATTCGAACTCGAGACGTTTACGTGTTTAATGTGCACACAGTCCACCGCTGGACTGTGTGTCTAACCCGAGTAATAACTTGATTTTAATTATACTTATACACTACAGAAACTTCGTCTTCTTCGTTGATTTTAACCAGAATTGGAAGTCCGACTGGTTCGATGATTAAATCATGTTCGTTAGCGTCTGATGGTTAATTACATGTGAGATTAAATAAAAAGAATGAAGGATTAAGCGTAAGGTATACCGACTGGACTCCTCTGTTTCTCCGGCGAAACTCCGGTGACAGCAAACACTTCCGGCGACGTATGTCTTGCAGCAGAGAGTCTTCAGAAAGCTTGAAAAGGATGTGGGTGACTTCGGTATAAGCTCAGGGGGTTTAGTAAGGTTTAGAAGTGAAGGGTTCGGTTTTCCGGCGATGTGCAGAAGTTTTCCGGCGAGTGAAATTACGTCGGGTAAAGGTGCGGTTTTGAGCGAAAAAGCTTGCAGAGGTTTGAGGGAGTATTTATAAGGCAGGTCATCGATGAATTTGGTCCGATTTCCGACTTGATTCGTCGGTTAGAATTTCTCCGGCGGTTATAACTTGTGTCGCGGACTCAGACATCGGTTATAACCGATGTAGTGTTTAAGGTTTATTATAACTGAAGTAACCGTCCAATCTCGCGAGATCGCCGGGATTTCCGACGACTGCAATTTGGGCGCGCCGATTTTGAATTCGAGGATTATGATATGTATTATTTGTTTCCATTAATTAACAAGAAGCATGAGTGGCGCAGTGGTTAAAGGGTTGAGTGTTAAGTTGGTTTGACCCGGCTGACTGACCCGGGTTCGAAACCCGGCAGGGCCATATTATTTTTATTTTCTTATTTTTAACATTTTTTCAAAAACTAATTATATATTCCCATATAATAATTAATTATGTATCGTTTAAAATTATTTTGGGCATTAAATTCGCAACGAAATTTTTAACTGATTGTTCGGTTAATAAACGGAGCAGGTTTGGTAAATCCGTTTTTTACGGATGTTACAAGATGAGTGAAGAAATTATAGATTTTGGATATTGCAAAAAGTATGGGTACACTTTAGAAGTTATTATAACTTATAACAAGTAGTGTGACGGTTGATGTAAAACAAAATGTTTATAAATATCTCATTTTTTATAACTAAATTAGTTTTCGTTATGACTTCAAACAGAACCCGACTGAATTGCCCTGTGCAACCCCTAATATCATCATTCTAAGTGTTGTTCTTCCTCCGCATCCCGCGGCACTTCACTAGTAATTTACATATGCATAAGTGCAAACAAACTTTCTAACAGTGTAGAAAATACATGGGCAAATGACATGTTTGTTAACCTACAAGAATCAACCTGGTTTTTAAAAAGCACAAAGCGCACAAAAAAGCGACGAGGGATAAAACCAAGACGCAAACCGCAAAAGTGGCACACTTTTCGTTCCCGGAGCGCAAGACAATTAAATAATTTAATATATATTCTACCGAGTTGTACCTTCCCCTACCCAAAATATAGCTATTAATAAGGTGTTCATATGATTTTACCTACTAAAAAATCCCAAGATACAATAGTTTGCTGCGTAAAAAAACCCTAGGTACAAAAGGCGCTCGCCTTATCTTCAAAAAATCCAGAAAGAATGTGCTTTCTATTTTCAGCACGCCTAAGGTGACATAAGGAGCTGAGGCCTACGCCATGTGCCTCAGGCACACTTTTTAAAACCCAGCAGTCAACATACAACATGAACTATTATGAATTACCATTTGACGTTGTAATGCTTCCTCAAGTTATCAAAAAACTACTTCTTTCTCATACAATGACTTCAATTTCAGTTGAACAAGGTTAACGCACAATTAAGAATGTATGATATTGTTGGTATCACAACTTACGGGTTCCCAGGACCAATCGGATCGAGAAGAACGATGATCACATGAATACGTAAAGGCACCGCAAACATCACACCACTTCATGATTGAATAAAAACTAGAATCGAATAATGAAATAAACTAAGCGAATCAATGAATCGAACATGAACAACTTGAACTTGAATTTACAGAAACTTGCATGTTAAAACTAAAAGTTGGAACCGTGTATATATAGCGATTGAAAGGGTGTGTCTTCAATGGTCGCGTCTTTTCACAGAGGGATATGTCGATTCCCTGTTAACTGTTCATACGGTTATACGCATACAACACCGTTTCATCACATACACGGCCCAAACTACAATGACCCATTCACTAACCCTAATGGACTTCTAATGTTCTTGACCCACTAACATAATGTTGGCCTCAGGCTAAATTACATAACAATAAACATAGACAATAATTGTTTGACCCAGTTAAAACTAATAAACATAAGTACAGCTACCAGCCCGAAACCGGATCCATTCGGATGCATCTTGATTATCTCGATCTTCATTCACCGCCCTAAGCAAGATCATCTTAAACCTCCATCTTGATCACTTGTTGTTGTTGTTGGTGACCTCAACCACGATCACCAAATCATCATCACTTGAGTCATCTTAAATCCATTCGTTGCCTTTTTCTTTATCCACGTTGCTTGCTTCCATAGCCGCTTTATCCGCATCCGATGTGTTTGTGTCACCCTTCTTTTTCATCAACTCAAAATACCACTGGATCAACTCTATGTAGTACATGTATGCAACTTTTACCACATGTGCGTCATCCAGGTAGTAACCATACTCGAATGCAGCCTCATCCCAAAGATCATTCTCGATCACTTTCTTTATTCCACCCTTGACGGTCACAATTCGATGTAGCAAAATCAAACTTACTTCCCTTCCGTCGAGTAGCGTAGGTGGCATGGTGTTCTCCTTGAAGATTCCAAGGAAACATGGTATAAACCATAACAAGATTTCTTCGAAAGTGGCACCATAAAAGTTGTTGTGCCCGACTAACTCTTCGTGTAGCAATATTATGTCAAACGTTTCCACACAACTTTCGATAATCATGTCATTTTCAATGACATCTTCTTCATCTTGGGAAAGAACCACCGCCCTTTGTCGTAACTCTTGCTTGGATTGTGACGGATTGTCTTTCAAGACGTCGTAATAAATCATGAAACCAACTTTTTGCTTTTCGAGTAGACAATCTCGTTTTTCTTCACTCCCGATGTGCCTTCACCGTCTAACTTCTTATTTTTCTCTCTCTCGATCTCGAACCCCTTATCATAAAACTCCTCAACGTACTCCTTCAATTTTTCTTTATCCTTACGATGTCCGTTATCAACATCTAGACCATCGTAGAATTTATCTAGATATTCATCCTCCAATTCAACTTCCGACTTGTTTTCGAACACATCAAAGCCTTTTGCTTGACTACCAAACATCTTCTTAAGAACACATTTGTCACCGGTAGTTACCGTTTCAATCCTTGAAACAACAATTGCTCTAGGCTTAACACTTTTTTCTTGAGTTTCAGGACATAACTAACACACCGTATAGTTTTGTCCTTCCCATCCACCAGTATCTTTACTTCTCCAACCCAATGCACGAACGTGAATTCCTTTTTCTTATCATCGGTCATCACACCGAAATGCGTTTTAAACTGCTTAAACACACTCTTATTCCCAGTCATGTGTGTTTTGAAATTTGGGTCCACCACCTAAATCGAATCAAAACTTCCTCTGCAAGTACCATCAACTAAATAATCGCTTTCAACGGGTAATGGAACCAAGTTGATGTACTTACTCTGACAAATAGAAGCGATGTGACCGAATTGCTTGCACATGAAACAGCGAATCCCGGCCTTTCTCGGTCGCCCGACCGGGACACTTCCTCTTTGGCCAAACTTCTTCGCAAAACCCTTAGGAATCATCTTCTTAGGAAAGTTCTTAATGGGTGATTTCCACGAACGCGTGGATGGCTTCCCCTGCGCAACATTATTCCCCTTATTGCAGCCCCGGCCGCACTTTCCACCGTTCACCCGAACATCATCGAAACTGGCACCAACCGGTTTACCCTTTTCCCTCAGACAATCTCCAGAGCCGCCATTATCCTTCTCGATTTTCACCGAAGAACCTTTGGCTCTGATACCAATGTTGGTATCACAACTTACGGGTTCCCAGGACCAATCGGATCGAGAAGAACGATGATCACATAAATACGTAAAGTCACCGCAAACCACTTCATGATTGAATAAAAACTAGAATCAAATAATGAAATAAACTAACCGAAACAATGAATCGAACATGAACAACTTGAACTTGAATTTACAGAAACTTAGCATGTTCAAACTTAAAGTTGGAACAATGTATATACAACGATTGAAAGGGTGTGTCTTCAATGGTCGCGTCTTTTCACAGAGGGATATGTCGATTCCATGTTAACCATTCATACGGTTATACACATACACCCACTCTTTCATCACATACACGAGCCAAACTACAATGACCCATTCACTAACCCTAATGGACTTCTAATGTTCTTGACCCACTAACATAATGTTGGCCTCAGGCCAAATTCGTTAGATAACAATAAACATAGACAGTAATAGTTTGACCCAGTTAAAACTAATAAACATAAGTAAAGTTGTTGGCCCGAAACCGGATCCATTTGGATGCATCTTGATTATCTCGATCTTCAGATATATCCAATTGCAACTTAAGGTAGAATTAGAATACCAAACAATTAACAGTATGCAGTTGAAGCTTCAACTACAAATAAATTGACAAGAAAACTAAAACTGATAACAAATTGCACACAATCTCAACAAGCTTTAAAAAGATAAAATCATAAAAAGTTGAAAACATGGGTAAAAACACACAATACTAGTTAGCATAAACAAAAATTTCTAACCAATTACAAAACACAAAAACTCTATAAGCTTAAAAAAACATAAAAATCATTTTCGTGAGATACATTGATACCTAAAGATTGATGTCTGTGGAGGTCACTGGATGATATTGATTTTGGAATGATTTTATGAAGATGGGAATTAGACTGGTCAAAGTTATTTATCTTATTACACGTGAAATGGGGCTTACACGGAGAGCGCTGGCTTAGAGGTTCACAAAAAAATGGTATCGTTAATGGAAACTGATATTGGAACTGGCTTGCCAAGAGCTGTAAGCAACCGACCCAAAATATAGTGTTGAAACCGGGTCCAACCTCAACCAATTTGAGCCCATAACCCAATTTGCGCACCTCTACTCAGGCCCCAAATTGGATCCCTTCAAAAGTTAATTAGCAAAATAGCAATATCGGCCCAATATATCACTTTATATATTTATAAAGGTGTATCTATATATATATATATATGTGTGTGTATACATATGTAAAAATTTAAATAGTCACACCTAATAAATGTAAAAAAACCCAAATTACCCCCTTTTTTATTATTTTTTATGTCCCATCCCCTAAGAACTAAGTCCAACCCCACCCCCACCCCTTTAGGTAATTTGCTAAAGAACTATGTCCAAGAATGCCTTACCCTCTTCGGCTTTCTTTTGAGAGATTGGTGTGTAAAGGGGTTACACCCAGAAATTATCAAAACGAAGTTACAAGTCTGGAAAAGACCCAGGCTACTAACGACCGGGTTATAGGGATCCCGGCTACAAAACATCGGTGCACAGCCACATGGCCCAAACAAATTCCAGATTAGACGAAAGTTTGGGCTCTTTCGTAATAACAATTATGTAGAAAGACAACTTTATCTCTAAACTAATCTCATTTAGTACATTTAGTATTGTATCGTAAGCATTAAAACTTGCATTTACTTAAATTTACCGTTATTCTTATGAAATATTTTATAATATAGTATAGATATAGATAATTACAAAAAGAGCTTATTCTAGGGTTTATCGCTTGCAACTGTATACAGATAGTTTGCATCTTCTTGATAAACCCTAACTTTTCAAAATGGGCGTTACAATTGTTTGTACATTGCAAGTGGAGGAAAAAGCATCATCAGGGGACGAATCAAACCCTTGCCTCAATAAATCCACCTGTCTTCCATGAAAACGGTTTTACAGAGCTCGAGCTCATAGCAACCCATTAAGCGATTCTCATTTCCCCGTCCCGACTCCCCTTGTTATGTAGATTACTCCCTTCACTTTCCTCACTTCTTCCCAATCACCCGATTCCCATTCAAGTTTGCAGATATCGGTTGTGGGTTTGGAGGACTTCTTATCAGTCTCGCAACCGTTTTTCTGAACACCCTAATGATCAGAACGGAATTGAGAAACAAGGTAACGGAATACGTTAAAGAACAGATTCTAGCTTTACAAGTTTCAAACCCGGGTCAATACCAGAATGTATCCGTTGTTAGAACGAATTTCATGAAATACATTCCAATTACTTTTAAAAAGGACAACTTTCGAAGATGTTTTTCTTGTTCTCTAACCCACACTTCAAAGAAAAGGACCATTGTAGGCGTGTAATTAGCCCGTTTTTGTTGGATGAGTATGCATATGCGATTAAGCCTGGTGGGATTATAAACACATTAACTAATGTTGAAGAGCTTGGAGAATGGATGAAGTCGTGTTTGGAAAATCATCTGATGTTTGAATTACTTCCTGAAGAAGAACTTGAAGGTGGTGAAGTTGTTGAGTTATGCAACTGAAGAAAGGCAAAAAGTGTCAAGAAATGGAGGGCAAACTTTTCAAGCGGTTTATCGGCATATTTTTCTCAAAGATTGAAGTAAGTTTTGTAGTTGTTTAGCATCTCAAATTTATTTTCTTGATTTTGGGATGCAACTCTTTGTGACAATCTGTTGCATTTCTGCTACAATCAACACAACACTGTACCCAATAAATTTAACTTAATCTTGTGTCCAGTTCCATCGAATACATGTCTCATTACCTACCCTAAGGCAGCGTTTGGTATGCAGGAATAAGAGACGGAATGAAATGGACCATACAAAGGAATGTATAAAGGGTGTTTGGTTGGTCAACGGAATGAAATCATCCATTCCATAAGGCATTCCATTCCCTCAAAATCATTCCATCCACCCCATGTTTTTTTTTCATTTCATCCCCTCTTGTACCATTCATCAACAACACCACAACCCACTACCTTCGCCGCCACCACCTACCACTGACGCTATCGCCGCCACCCCGACAACTACCACCGCCGCAGCCAAGGCCCGCCACCATTGCCACCTGTTGTCGCCACCAACCATCGTCGCCGCCACTATTGCCACCTGTTGTCGCCACCAACCATCGCCGCCGCCACCCACCACCACCGTCGACGCCACAACCACCGCCACCACCAACCACCATTGTCTCCGCCACCCATCGCCACCGATGGCCACCTCCGTCACCACAACCCGTCATCGCCTCCTCCACCGCCATCCAACAGCCACCACCGCCGTAACCACAACCCGCCATCGTTGCCACCAACCACCGTCGCCGTCGCCACTCGCTGCCGCCACCCACCACCACCGTCGACGCTACAACCACCGCCACCACCAACCACCATCTCCGCCGCCACCCACCGCCACCAACCACCGCCGATGGCCGCCACCACCTGCCGTCACCGCCTCCACCACCACTCACCAGCCTTGCCACCACCATATGAAACTTTCAATAACGTTGATGCCATTCGGTTTCATTGATTTGAGTTAGTTTATTTTGGTTATAAATTGGATTGTACTATTATTTCCCATATCACTTTTGGCCCTCTTGAACTCTCTTACAAGTATTGAATTACCTTATTCGATTCATGGTTGGTATTTGACTTTTAGTTTGATTGTAATGTTTTCTGTCATTGATGTTACAGCTGATTTTGACATCAAATCTTGTTATGTATGCATTAGTTTACAAAAGTGCACATGAGGCGTGGTTGGAAGTGAGGCGCACTCAGGCGAGAGAGGACTCATGTGGGTGGAAGAACAGGAAACGATGAGTGCAACACAAATATCCTTCTTTGTTCATCATGATTTCTCAGTTGAAACTCCGATTCAATGTCAAGCCTGAACCTGGAAAACTTGACAATCACAAAACACACAAGGCAGTTGGATAAAGAAACAGGAGAGGTCAAATTTGAGTATATTTGAAACAATTTACTGATGAACAATCTGCATAAAGCGCTTGTACATAATGCATTGATGATTTAATGGGATAATCAGGCAGACTATTATGTAATAAGGTGTTATGTATAAATGTTTTATGTGTTCCTCGTAGTTTTCTGCATAATATTGGTTCTGTAAAGAACGCACTCTATGTTTATTTCGTTGAATTGTCATAATATCATCTTGTAGATATAGTAATACGTAAAATATCATGTATAGTACAAAGGAAATGGTGTATATTAGTTATTGACGTCAACAATTTGTATGGTAGTGTTTTTTGTCTTTCGTTTAAACCAAATGTATGCTTGTAGAGTTTATATATATATATATATATATATATATATATATATATATATCACCACGAGAAGTTGATGATTTTCTCAATTAGATTGACCCATATCATGGAATAATATTGGCCATTTATACCATCACCAATTTTGCCGTCCCTGGCCGGCGTGGAAGTTAGGATGCTTGATTTTTGTTTATAAAATTTTCATCTTTAACATAGAATAATACACCATTTATCACTTTATAGAATTTTATAGGTAGTTTTTAATTTACATGTACAAACGTATATCACTTTATAAATGCTCGATGTATTAAATAAGTTAAATTAGGGTGGATGAGGATAGAGATTTTTAGCAATGTTTTAAAAACAGGTTCAAACCGGCCGGTTGTACCGGTTGAACCACCTGGTAGAACCGGTTAAACCTCCTGGTACATCCGGTTGAACCGCCCGATACACCCAGTTAAACAGTTTCTGAGTCAAATCCGGTACCATATAAAAACCGGATTTTAAAACACTGATTTTTAGAATTATATATATATATATATATATATATATATATATATATATATATATATATATATATATATATATATATATATATATATATATATATATATATATAGAATAATACATCATTTACTTTCGAATGATTAAACTTTGGATGGAAATTTCTATTAAGTTAATCATGATTTTGATGTAAAAAGTTCATTGATATTTAAAGTTAAAGATGGGAAAATTACCATTATAGCCAAGAATTTGGTCAACTTACTATTTTAGTCACCTCATGAGTCTTTGGAGAGCTCTTCACAGATCCCGAGTCACATGATGCGTTTGCATAGCCAAATATTGCGTCCTCCTATGGCCATCTGACACGTGGATAGACTCATCCCATCCCACACATGAAAGACTCATCCCATGCGTCCGCGTACTCATCCCATGCGTCCGCGGACTCATGAGATCTCATGCTTGAAAGACTCATCCCATGCGTCCGCGGACTCATCCCATGCGTCCCGGACTCATCCCATGCGTCCCGGACTCATCCCATGCGTCTGTCTATTTTTTATTGGGTTTCGCCCCAAAGACTCATCCCATGCTTGAGTGGCCTTCCAAGGACTCATGAGGTGGCTAGATTGGTAAGTTGACTAAATTCTTGGCTATTTTGGTAATTTCCTAAAGATCCTTAAAAGTTTTCTGAATACTTTCCAAGCTTCCACTTTTGAACGTAGACTCGGTACGTTCCTCCAATCATGCATACATACCCACGTTATTATATACATAAAACACCCTCAGTACATCTACTATAATCCTATCCTTCATCTATATACATAAACAACCTCAGCACATCTACTATAATCCTATCCTTCATCTTTACAAATATGAAGCATTTTCAAGCTTACAAGCATTTACTCATACTCATATTCCTTTCACTAACATCAATGGCAATTCCAAAATATGCTAAGACAGGGTGCAGTGACACATGTGGGAATGTGAGGATTCCATACCCTTTTGGGATCGGTGCGGAATGTTCTGTTAACCCATGGTACATCGTTGATTGCAACTCCTCCACGCCATATCTATCCGCACTCAACCTTCAAGTCTTGAGTGTAAACTTGGAAAATCTAGCAGTCGTCGTTAGTATGCCAATGATGTCTGATTGCCAAACCCTGTTTAGGAGTGCCGATCAGCTTAGCATTGAGACGTTGAGCATCAATCTTGATAGGAGCCCCTTCTTGTTTTCCCGAATACACAATATAATTGTTTTTGAGGGGTGTCGTCGTGCTAGTATGAGGCTTAATGCCAGTTGGTTTTCTGGGTGTGTTACGAATTGCCCCAATGACACACTTAGTGATGGAAATCGTTGTTTTGGATACAGTTGCTGCCAAACTCCAATCCCTCATCATTTCAAGTCGTACACCATTAGTGTCGACATCTTTGAACAACAAGTGGAAGGTGGATCGTGTGGGTCTGCGTACTTGGTGGATAAAACTTCACTTAGCAAGCAAAGGTTTTTTGACCCAATTATTGTCAGAAATACCTCTTTTATTCCGGTATCACTTGTGTGGACTCTTGTGGACTCCGATCAGGTAACTTGTTGCCAAAGCAGAAACAGGACCAGACGCAAAGTGGACATTGTTAACAGTACACCAGGGGATACTTGGATATGTGATGTATGGTCATCAGAAGGAACCCCATATTTGGTAGATGGATGCGATAATCAAGGTGTGTAGCTCATATGGGTGAGCCTAAACGTACCCCATGTATGGTTAACACACCCCCTCCCCCATTGAGATGAAGCAGAGAGGTGATGTGACGGATTTAGTAGGTGGGAAGGGGTATGTCCACTAAAAACCATAGGAAGGAGTATTTTTAGCCCAACCGATGTAGCAGTTATTTGTCTATTTTCATGCCTTCTATTGTTTCTTTGTTTGTTTGTTGTCTGATATGGAACCTTCTCTTACAGAACTGCCTACCAAAGAGTGTAAAAGGTGCAAAGATAACGGAGGTTTCTGTGATCAGGACACTATGTATTTCATTGATGGATCGGTTTTCAGTCAGAACACCACTTGTCATTACTATGATGAAAAAAGCAAAGCGTCCTTGGGTGTAATTTTAGGTAATACCTGTTCTTTGTGCTTTAATCATCTTACAGCATATATATTTTTGGCAAGCTGTTAAACTTCGTTTAAGATATAAACATTTGAAATTGGTCGATTAGGCTTTCATTGTTGGTTCCAGGCCCCTCCTTACACAATCAATACACACTCACAATTTACGTATGTATGTATACGAAAATAAAGTAATGTGCATAGGATTTGCAAATGAGAAAATGGGAATGAAAGGCTGCTATATTCGATGAAATAGGGTACACCACATACAACTATATATTCTATCCTATTTATACTAAAAAAACTAAATAACACATGCTAAATAAATAACAAAATATCAGATAACAAACTTCACAATTCCGTCCATGATCTCCACCAATTTTACTCGGTCAACATCTTGACCAATTCACAAATCAAACTTGTTGTAAAAGGACTCCAATATATTCACGTGCACAATTGAAGGAATGACCCTTTTACCGTTGATTTATTTGCTCTTTTTACTCATAACTGGCTGACCCGAATTGAACCCGCGACTTGTGATTCGCATGACCCGTAAACAAACCGGTTAACCCAATATTCATTTCTAACCGCCACCTTGCAACTTTTTTATTTTGCGGTTAAAAAGATAATAACAAAGGCAGGGTAGTATGAAAGTTAAAAGTGTAGTCTAAGGTAGACAGATTTTGAGGATCTGCAGATCCTTTTAGCAAGAATCACTTTTATCTACGTTTAGGACTTTAGTCTGCTTACTTTAAATTTTGTTTTGGCTTTCATGCAGGTGTTAGCCTAAGTATGGGCGTACTCTTTCTTGTCGTAGTTAGTTATGTACTGTACAAAGCGATCAAGAAAACAAAAGAAAGGAGGCGAAGACAGAGATTTTTCAAACGCAATGGTGGTTTACTTTTAAAACAACAAGAAGAAACTGACCCATCTTTAGTTGATAAAACCATACTTTTCACAATACGTGAGTTGAGAAGGCCACTGACAACTTCAGTGAAAACAAAATTCTTGGTCGAGGAGGTCAAGGTACAGTCTATAAAGGGATGTTGGTAGATGGAAGGATTGTGGCAGTTAAGAAATCAAAGATAGTTGGTGAAAGCCAATTGGGCAGTTCATTAATGAGGTGGTTATCCTTTCCCAAGTCAATCATAGGAATGTGGTCAAACTATTGGGATGTTGCTTAGAGACAGATGTCCCCCTTCTTGTTTCCAATTCATTCCAAATGGTACCTTGTATGATCGGCTTCACTGTGGGACTGACGAATTCCCTCTTTCTTTAAACATGAGATTACAAATCGCTACAGAGATTGCAGGAGCACTTGCTTACTTGCATTCGTCAACTTCCCTTCCAATATACCATAGAGATATAAAACCACTAATATACTTCTGGATGACAAATATAGGGCTAAAGTTTCCGACTTTGGAACTTCAAGGTTCGTCTCCATAGAACAAACTCATTTGACCACTTTAGTCAAAAGTACATTTGGCTATTTTGATCATGAGTATTTCCAATCTAGTCATTTCACTGAAAAGAGTGATGTATATAGTTTTGGAGTTGTTTTAGTTGAACTTTTAACTAGAGAAAGGCCAATTTCCCTAACTAGATTCGGTGAACATAGAGGTTTAGCTACACACTTTATGTTGGTTGTTGAAGAAGGTCGTGTTATGTCTATTTTTGATGCATTGGTGATTAAAGAAGGTACTAGCGATGAGCTTTTGATTTTGGCTAACCTCGCAATGCGATGCTTAAGTTTGAATGGAAGGTATAGACCAACAATGAAAGAAGTAGCTATCGAGTTAGAAACCATACGAATGTCACACATCGATCTCTCAGCGATTCAAACCAATACTAGGCCCATAATAATTGAGGAGGAATTATCGATGGAAACACATAGTGAATCATCCCCAACATTTTTGAGTTTTAATGAAAGCATTAGTAAATGATGCCAAAGCTTACAATTAAATCCATATAGACAAAGCTTACTTGCTTATTTTGCTTCCACATGTGCTTGCATACGCGCTCTCTTTTCAACCACACCATGTAAACACTCATTAATGAGTTTGATATGTATTCGGAAGCTTTAAAAATGAGTTCTATATTAACCCGTACCTCACAAAACTATTTAGTAAGGTTGGGGTACATTATAAAAGTTTAATGGGGCTTGGGAATGGGTCTACGGGGTCCGGAATCGAAGAAAAATGAAGAAACGGGGATGCTGGCGTCGGCTGGTGCGTAGACAGCAAGATAAGGCGTCGGCCAACTGCTGCCCAGCGTCGGCGACGCCGCCTGCAGCACTGACGCATGAATTTTGTTCTTTTTTTTTTTTTATGTTTCGTCCCTCGTTTGCGCACTCGGGCTTCCCAAGTCGTAAAATAACATTATTCCAAGCCCCCATATCATTCCAACACTTAACCCCATGTCCCCGTAATCAAATCTATACTTTATCATGCTTTCTTGGTTTTGACCCGTTTGGTTTTACCAAGTTGTTTCCGACATAGTTAACTACTTTTGAGCCACTACAAAAATACTTACCTTCTTATTTTCATAAATTGCACATTTTCACATAATTCCCCATAATCATAGATATCGAAAAATCTTTCTATTTACTAAGAAGTGAGTCAGAAGTCACTTACCTTAAGTATTCGTATTTGTGTTCGCTTCTTGCCTCCTCTTAACCCGTTAGCCTTCCACGCTTGAGTCCATGCTAAGATGATTCTTATCCTTTCATGCCATCATGTTTATTTCATTGTTAGTATGCATGTTCATCCATATCAACATTTATTTTTAGTTCTTAGTTATGTTGACTTTCATTAGTCAATCATTAATTACACGCTTAAGGCATGAATTGACAATCACATTGATCAACATCCACGTAATTCGATTAATCATTATGCATAACACATAATTGTTCTAACACATATCACAAGATTCCCATAAATCTTAAATTCATATTCATAAGTCTAACCATGCTACTTACATATTCGTTGACTTTTCAGAAAGTCAACGGTCAAGCATACAAATTTCCAACTTAGGAGCTTCTGTCCATATTGATGTAGTAGACCATACTAATGACACCATATACATCTCATACTCATGTTTTAGGACATATACAACCACATGATCAATTAATCACATAATGTACATATATAACCAATTCGATACAAACTAATGCTCTTTAACATAATCTCAACATCATCCATTACTACTAAGTTCGCAAGCTATACATTTAGTACATATCCATTTCTAAATTACCATTAAGCAACTAGTCCGACACATGGTGTGCACCACACCATTCAAGTATGGAGTACAACCTCCTAAAGCATACTTTTAACAAAAAACATTTCATCAACTAAAGGCCCACATGTATTCCATCCAAAACACATATCTCATACCAACTTCACTATCAAATACATCACTATCGCATTCTATACCTAATTACTGAATTCTTGCATACAGTTTCACCTTCTAACTTCACCTAGTCATTTCATCGAACACTTGGAGTGCGTACTAATATTTTAGCATAACGTACAAGTATTTCCATGCCTTTTCTTCCTAGTTCTTGCTTTCAATCATCAACACAACAAAAACATCATACTAATTTCATACCATATTCAATCTAACTAGCAATAATTCATCACATGCAATATAATATATAAAGAATTAAACACAACTTGGACATGGGTGACATACCCATGTCGCTACCTTCACCACAAATGGTGGGTTTCACCTCCAAACATCAAATTTCTCAAAATCATTCATAATCCAAGTTTTATTTGTTGATTCTAACACATCCTTATACTTAATTTCATATCAATTCACGGATTGATCAAAACTTACTTCATACAAAATCATCAAATCAAAAATTGCAACTTACATAGCGATTATCATGCTTAGATGATCAAGAATTCAGCTTCATGCATAGGATTTACTCTAATTCTCAAGCTCAATTTGTAGGTTTTTGGGATTTGATGAACAAGAGAGGGAACCCCTCTTTGGCTCCTGATGTCGACACACACACATACACCATGTGTGTGTTGTGTTTTCTTTTATAAACTTTTTATTACGTTTGCTAGAATTAGCCCCTCAAGTTTGCCATTCTAATCCCATTTGCCACAAATATTACTCCTTACTATAAGACTTGTATATTTAACTAAGTTAAATAACTTAATTATTACCATTCATTCCATGACACATGAAACCATACTAGTAAGACAAACTTTCGGGTTTTGGGGCGTTACAGAGACCCCCGGATCGATAGTAGTTTTGCATCAAGCCTTGGACAGGCACATAACACTTAGCAATTGAGACAAATGCTGATTAATGCATGTACCTAGGCCTGTAAACGAATCGAAAATTCATGAAATGTTGGTGAAATTGTTCGGCGGGAAGTTGTTTATGTTCGTTTATTTAAAAAATTTGTTAGTTTAATTAAATGAACAAACATGAACACACCTTGTGTTCGTTCGTTTATGTTCGCGAACATTCGTTTATGTTCGGTTTTTTACGTTCGTTTATGTTCATTTAAATTTTAGTAAATTCCTAAATAGTTATATTTATGTAAATATTAGGTTTTCTTACGACTTATATAAATAAAACTAAGTAGTAAATAAGTTTTCTGGTAATAAAAAATGAAATTTTAAAATTTTTCTTAATATTTTTATAAAAAGAAACCAAAATTTAGTATTTGTGAACCCTAATTTAGACCTGTTTTCTAATGAACTATAATATATTAGAGTTGTCTGTTTGTGTTCACCAATGTCAAATTGTGTTTGTTTATATTTGTTCAGTTATGTTCATTTGTATTCATTTATGTTTGTTTATTTTTATTCAAATATATTTGGTTTTTTTTTATTTATGTTCGTTTGTGTTCAATCATGTTAATTTATGTTTGTGTTCATTTGTGTACATGAAATGTTCATTTAGGCTTTAAACGAACGAACATAAACGAATACGAACATGACTGATTTCTTAATGAACGAACACGAACAAAAAATGTGTTCAATTATATGTTCGAGTTATTGTTCGTGTTCGGTTAAAGTTAAATGAACGAACACGAACATGCGGTTCATTTACAGACCTACATGTACCCCCTTGTATTCCGGCTATCATCGTCAGCACATGATGTATGATTAACCATCCCCCTCTTTTAACGCTATTTTCACAAAATTAGTATAATAACATTTAAATTAGTGCACTTTCACTTTTCCCCACGCATATATAAATTATATGTGTATACCGCAATTGGGATGTTAATTAGTTTATTAGTAACACAATGCCGTATTGGGTTGCTTTATTAATTATCAAGAAGTTATCGTCAAACTCATCATTCAAGTACATCAAGATTGACGTTTGAGGATTATGTTATATAAATTTTTGACTTGATGTTATGTGTATTTTAGGTATTTTTAAAGAACTCATTGTTGACAATGCATAACCATGCACATATAATCAACTTCCACTACTACAAAAATAGGCATTTGCTACGGCAAAATCCGTAGCAAATCCATAGCAAACACCCTTTTTGCTACGAATTTGCTACCATTTGGTTCGTAGCTACAAGTCCCGTCGCCAATTTATTTGCTACCAACTTTAGCTACGGAAATTATGGTTGCGACGAATTTAGCTACAAAAAATGACGTCGCTACTTTAGCCACAAATTTGCTATGAAGTAGGTTGCAACGAATTTCGCTATAGGTTTTTAGCTATGGAAACTTTTAGCTACGATTGTGTTTTAGCTACGGATACTTGTAGCTACGAAAAGTTTTAGCTACGGATACTTTTAGCTACGGAGTAATTTTGCTACGAATGTTGGCTATGATAATTTGCAATGTTATTTAGCTACGAAACTTCGCTATGGATTTTTTAGCTTCAAAGTTTACTACAAATTTTTAGCTACCAAGTTTTTGCTATGAGTTTGGCTATGGATTTTAGCTACGATATAGCTACACAAATTTTCTATAATTTGTGCTACCGATTTTTTTGCAAACTTTTGCTACAAAGTTTGTTTTATTTTTGCTATGGATATATCTACAAATTTTGGAAGGTTTTTGCTACAAATTATAAGGTTTTCGATACTGATTCAAGTTCTCAACCATATTTGTCCAAAAAAAATTATGTTACTTTTTTGTTTTTATTCCCATAATCATTATATTCGAATCTTAATTATTTATAAAAATCATACCACATAAAAATATCCAAACCAAATAAAATAAGATATCAATTTATCCAAATATAACAAAAAAAATACACATTATCCAAATACTACAATGAATTTCAACATATACTAAGTTGGTGAATATTTGTCTTCAATCTTCTCCAACATAGCATGTTTAGTTTTCCACTGCAACTCTGCCGTTTTATAATCCAACGCACCTATAATTAATAAATTAACACACCATCATTAATAGCACATTAATACCAAATACATGAGCTTATCATGTAAAATTATAAATTGTATTAAACGTTTAATAGAATACTTTTTTGTAACTTCTCGTGATCATCGTAGTCAATACAAATTATTTTTAATGAGATCCAAAATCCATGTTTTGCCTTCAGATGCAAATATAAGCTTGCCAAAACTGGTTCACTTGCAAAAAAGGAAAAAAGAAAAAGGAACTTAGTGTACGTCACTTGAATAATCATCTCTTAACTATTAAAATTTGTTCCTTGAATGCAATGATGATGTTGTACTAACCACACGTAGATAAGGTCACAAAGAAAGCATATATGGCTGCAAAACAAAAATCAAAAAAATGATCAATCAGACAAGAATTGTGTGAGAGAGAGTTGGGTTATAATCAATTACTGATAGATTTTGTGTATTTACAAAGAATCAATTATATGTTATCAACTTCATAATACTTTGCAATTGAAGGTGAATTAACCCGACTAAGAATTAAACTGAACTAAGATCAGCAGAAACTATATTCAAAATAGGTACAATAAAAATATATACATGATGTACTTATTACATAATCAATAAACAAAAAAAAAATATTTGATACCTCAATGGCAAATTAAGAAATCCATCAATGGAGCATTCAAATTTATGAACAACAACCACTGCCACATCGCTCGGCAGGTGGTGGTTCGCATAAGATGTGCACGATTGAGGGTTTAGGGGGTTTAAATATATAGAACAAGACGTGGATTTGAGGGAACTGGTTCGGAAAAGTAGAAGGCGGCAAATTAGATTAGGAATTTTGATTTTTTTTAGTTTTCTGAGTAATGGGGGCGGCAAATTAGATTAGGAATTTGATTTTAGTTTTTCAATTTTTTTTAGTAATTATATTTAGGTAAAGGATATAAATAAATATAATAACAATAACGAGCCATGGTCTAAAAAAGTCGTTATGTTCCTTAACAAATAAATAGTTTTAACAAACATTTTATTTAGTTACAACTAGTTGCTTTCCCTCGTGCTACGCGAAGGAAACTCAGATTCATTTTAATCCGTTCCAGTACTAGCATTCGCTATAACAGTTAAAATACAAAATTAGGAAAATGAAGGGATGATATGCCCAAAATGATATCGACACGTGCTTTAAATCAATCCAATATCATTAAAATGAATATTAGTTGCTATAATACGGATACTGGTACCGATTTTGTTTGATAGAAATCGGTTTGGCTCGTCACGATACCGATATGATGTCGACACTCATGTAGTTTACAATACCAATAAAGTTACTTTTTTAGAGTAAACTACAATTTGAGTCCCTATGGTTAACACCCAATGGCACTTTGAGTCCCTATGGTTAACACCCAATGGCACTTTGAGTCTCTATTTGGCAAATTGAGCAATTAAGTCCTTGTGGTTGTCGATATGAATCAATAAGGTCCCTCTTGACATAAGTTGTTAGTTGACTAGTGAAATGTCTAATATATCCTTGCATTATTATTGTATATAAACGCGCATTTGATGATTAATTGCATATTATATATGTATAATTTAAACGAGATTGATAAAAAATATGTTTTTCCATTATGATCACGGTCTATCGGAATTACAAAGATTGAAATGAAATACAAATTACTAGAAAATAAAAAATACAACTAAAATATAGAACGTTACACTTGGTGTTTTAATTTCTTTTCGTAGATCACCCATATGAATTACCATCCCTCAAAAAGTTTGTCCTTTGCCTACTAAGCTTCCAACCATAAACTAACGATCCATATATAGCCTAAAGATAAACGAAGCAGATCTAACATGCATAACGTCATAAAAATATCTAAATCATCCACACAAACTCATTCGAACATTAATACCCAACATACAAATTACACTATCACAAGTTCATAAACAAACCTTACTAAAAACACACTTTCGTAACAAAATCAATAAATTCGATGCAAAGTAACAAAATCATCCTACCCTAACCAGCTATGGCGTGGTAAGCTACTCATAGTAACAAACAAAACTACTAAATTCATTAAACACATGATCGAAATCAAAAGGTAAACGATAATACGATGGGTCTAACTCAGTAAGGATTGGTATTTTGACCTCATGTATGTTATTCTTCCTTGAATCCTCCTCCTAGTGATCCGATCCGATCTTGAATCCTTGTTCTTAAACAAACCCCTTTTCGTTATTCCCTTATGAGTTCCTCACTTCTTAGGGTTTCAACAACATCTCATCCTTAAGTACGATCCAAGTGTGGTTTGGGTATTATGACCTGTAAATCAGATCCGGATTATGGCTCCATAAACTTGCCACATGTTGCCTTCTCACGGCCAACTAAGCCCAAAACGCGTTGGTGATTTAAGAGGCATTGGATTACTTATGAACCGGCGATCTCTCATGTTCACGACCGATGTGAGATTTTCCTAGTGTGTCATAATAATCCATTTTAATCTTTCTGTACTCGGTATCAAATTTAGATTTGGGCCATTTTGCCAGTGTAGTCCAAAGGTTTCATTTTTTCTTGTGGGTCCAAAAAGTTTTCACCGTTGCTATTTTAGTCCACTGAGTTAACTTCATCCATTATTTTTGTTAACGAGAAGGGTAATTTGGTCATTTTATATGGCTGAATTGCCCTCTAGTTAACAAAATTACATATAAGTGACTAAATTGCCCTTGTCGTTAACAAAAAATGGATTAAGTTAACCCGGTGGACTAAAATGGCAACAATGAAACCTTTTTGGACCCACAGGCGAAAAATCAAACCTTTGGACTAAACCGGCAAAATGGCCTAAACACAGGGACTAAAATGGCATTTAACTCAAATACTTATATTCTCAACTTTGCTATAGATTTTGCTGCAAATTTTATTTAACTTTTTTTAGTTAATTTTTAAATATTTACTTTTATGGTGTTGCTACGGATTTTGCAACGATATATTTTTTATATCTTTTATCTCAGTTTTGCTATGGATTTGCAACGGATTTTGATATGGATTTCATTTGCAACGGAATATCCATAGCAAAATGGTAGTAAAATGTGTCCGTTGTTAATCTATAGCTAATTCGTAGCAAAACTTTTGACCAATTTGTCTCGTAGCAAAAGTTGATTTTTTAGGATTTTTGGTAAAAAAAAATTTTTGAAAAACCTTTCGTAAGGCCGAGTTCTCTAAGTTCTCACAACTCGTATAAGTTTTCACTTTACTCTAACCCTATATATATACATATATACACACACACACACCCACACACATTTATATAATACAAATAAATAGAGTTTAATAATTGTTTTTTTAAGTCCATACTTACTGGCATTGTTTGGGCACGAATAGGTTTGATAATGCCTCTAAAACCGTCCTCCTTTGGGTATTATAGGGACATAAAAAGGGAGTAACGTTTCTAGTATAACAACAACCAAGGAGAGAAAACTAGAAAGTAATGATTGAACTATTTTATTTTTATTTTTGCAACATATTTTGCTATAGATATTAGAAAATTATTTTTTAATACCTTTTTTTCCTCTTATTTTGCAATGAATTTTTCTCTGAATTTGCTACAGATTTTGCTACGTCGGTTTATAAGAAGTTTTCTAATTTTGCTACTAATTTCTCTACGAACTTTATTTACTTACCGATTTTGCTACCGTTTTCTTTTATTATCGGTTAGTTAGTTTTTAAATATTTATTTTCATGATTTAGCTATGGACTTTGCTACCAATTTTACTAAGTTTTTTTATTACATTTATTTTCATAGTTTTGCTATTGATTTTGCTACAGATTTTATTTTATTTTTTTAGTTTATTTCTAAATACTTATTTTCATGGTTTTGCTACGGATTTTGCTATCGGTTTTGCTACCTTATATGTTTTATATTCATTTCATCAATTTTGCTACGGATTTGCTATAAGTTTTGCTACGAAATTCATTTGCGACGGAAGTTCGTAGCTAATCTATAGTTAATTCGTAGCAAAATCCGTAGCTAATCCGTAGCTAACTCGTAGCAAAATCTGCCACCATTTTTTCCGTAGCAAAATTTCATAGCAAATGCCTCTTTTTGTACTAGTGTTCATTCAATTGTTTATGCTTTGTTATTTCGCCCGGTATCTATTGGTCATCATGAGACTTTTTCTTTGTAGTTGAAAATGGGTAGAACTAATAAACTTGATGGGATACTAATATTATATCAAACCATCATAACTAGTTTAATACTCGTCTAACAACGCAACAAACAAAGATATACTACTAGGTGTTTTGGATTGTTTCTCCTATTCTTCATTTCTATCTCCTTTTTGAAAACCATCTAACTTTTCTTTTATGCTTTTTAACCTAAAAAAAACTCATTCTCAACACATTACCAAAACACAAAAAAAGTAACTTAATAACTTTTAAGAAGTCGAAAACTAAAAAACAGCTCAAAATAAGCAAACAGATACCCACATTAAGCCGACAAAAGTGCACATTATAAACAAAAACACCATTTTTAATTTATAAAAGGGAAACAAACGTGAACAGTTAACAACCTCTGAAGCAAAATAAAATAACATAAAAGTAAAACTGCTAGAACATGAAAACTCATTCTCAACACATAAAAGTAATAACAATGAAAGTAAAACTACAAACGTAAACGGTAGGCAACACTGGGGAAAAGTGTAATAACAATGAAACATGGTTTAGCGCCTAAATTTTTTCGGCTTTTGGATCGGCCTCTTTAACCTCAAAGATATATAAAGTACAGATATAAAGTCTCTTTACATGTAAAAGACAATTACCGATTCTCGCTGACTTGTTGCATTGTGCCCATCTGATGAATTGGTGTACATGTAGCATCATCTATTGGAGGACATTTAGAAATGTCGGTGTCGACCTCATGTTCCACATTAACAACCACCTAAAGTTGTTATACAAGTGTGAGTGTAAGGAATATAAAGTAAAGACACAAAAGTTTGTTTACATGTAAAAAACAACTACCGATGATGTATTTTCTTCCTGCTGACTTGTTGTCTGGTCCGCATCTGACAAGTTTGGTGTATTTTTGCCATCGTTTGTTGCAGTGGACTTTGAAGTGTCACAATCAACCTCATGGTCCAAATCAACGATCACCTAAAGTTGTTACACGCGCAGTAAGCTTAATGAAAAAAAAGTATATATACAAACTTTGTGTAGACGTAAAAATAATTACCGATGACGTCGACGTTTTAGATTGTGTCGGTGAAATACGTGATCCCCATAATGACTCGTGTGCCATGTCCCATTCATCATCATTTATTCGTGCTAAATACTGGCTGGTTTCGTCAAGATTGACATCAGCAGGACATGTTGAAGGAACAAAACTGGCAGCAACATTATTGACGTCATCACCCAAGTATTTTGACACGGTGAAGCATGGACTGTAAGTAGGTGGCAAATTGTATTCATCAACCTTAATCCTAAAGACTACATGCCGAGCACACAATGTATCCGTCATAAATTCATATATCCAATACGGATCATCAGAACCCTATAAGACACCAACAAACAATATTATACATAAGCAACAAAGAAAACATAGATATAAAAAAAGGAAAAACTAAATAAATAAATGAGTATATAGACATGGGCATATTTACGTATAAAGATCAGAAAAGGACATATATTTTGTGATCAGTACATGATAATGTATAAAAGTATACCTCCGATAAGGTCTTCATAATCAATTGTTCAGCCGTAAGTCCGAGAAGAATATTTGCAGCCTTTTTAGGTGTGGTATTTTTACTTTTCTTTAATCTTTTCTACAATACTTTCATATCATTATTATTTTTAGATATACTGTGTTTCCGTTTATAATTATTAATACAATATCAATTGACATGTGAAGAAGCAAGCAATGCTTCATGTTGTACTATAGCTTTAATATATTGTATTCTACTGCATCGTCAAAGAGAACACATGTAATCTCTTTTCCTTGGTTCCATAATTGGACAGCCAATTTATAACTGAATAAACGAAGTTGATAACAAATATATGATATACGTTTTTAAATAGGGATGAGCAAACGCTACCAGGTTCAAGTTCCACACCGGTATTGAATATACCAAACCGTGTAAATTGTCGGTACCGAATGGTTCCGACATTTGACACTTTTTTGGTGGCAGGTAAGTTATGGTTGGAGGTCCAGTATTGAGAATTTTGTTAACCATAAATACTGGTAGTCCACCGGTACGGAAGCGTAACACAGGCTATACATTAGGTATTAATACGAGACCCACTTTTTGGATCATTTTAATATCTAAATCTTACGCATGACGTGGGTTGACGACATATCTATTGCATTTCAAACAAAGGTAGCGTGCATCTGAGGAAGTCGTCTTCTTACGACATATGGTACACCGTACGTACTTCCAATCCTCCTACAAATCAACAGTGGTTATTGTGCCTTCAACATTGTACATTTTTCCCTGTAATAACATAAGTGTAAATTTTACTCATGACAAACAAAAGGCTATTGAATGTAGACTAAAAAGAAGACATCATACCTTAGCATCACCTTCTTTGATATAACTATAGATGTCAAGGATTCTAACAACGCACATGTCCTCGTTGCTTTGTTCATCCACTGTGAAACTAACAGGCGGCACCACACTGTTAACATTAATAAAATCATTATATACAAGTAGACTGGTTGTTTGTTATAATGCAAGCAAAAATATCAAAGTATTGTTATACATGTTTTTGAAGGTCTCAATGACAGCAGGGAAAGGCAGATTTAGATAAAGTTCAGTCGCAACCGTTGACACTAAACACGGACCACCTGGTATAATGTGCCACAACTATATGTAATTTGAGATATTAACTGATGTAAATACATAATCTTTGTAGAGAAAACATACCTTCGAAAAATGGGCCTTGCAGCCGGTCAAAATTACCAATACTTGATTATTTCCATAACTGTGGATGGCCTCGTCAGTAAACTTGAGTGCAGCTTTGCCCCATAACGTAACACGAAGTTTATTGCCACTATCGTTTTAAGCAACAACGAAAAATAACTTAGTTACATTAGATAACTAACATATACAACAAAGAAGTACAATAAAGTTTACCGCTCATCAGATATGATGATATGACGCATCTCCCGATTACATGATTGAACACTTGCAAATTCAGTGCTAATAGGACCCCATGCGCATAGTGCACCAACAACATCTACGTTTAAAAGAAAGTTATGCATAATAAGGTAGATAAAAGCAGATGGTAGGGATGTGAATAAAACCTGTGAGATAGTGATCATCATTTATGCGTTTAGTTAGATCCTCAAATGAAGCCAAGTCGAAAACATAGCGTCTAAACGACGACGGTGCAGCAGACGAAGCAGAGATTCTTGTTGACCGTAAAAATTCAAGATACTTGCAGCGTCTCAAAGGACGGTACAACATTTCATAGGGATGGACAAGAAAGTTATCAATCATGTATACACATCCCTCCTTTAACCGGTTCTTGAAAGTGTAAATCATATTAGCAGGTATCCTTGCATGAATAGTAAAACCCTATAAAGAAACAATGGTAAGTTTTAGAACAAAGAATAAGTCACTATATATGAAATTAAATATCAGCTTACGTGTTCATCTGAAAGAATGATGTCGTTAGAAAGAACACGGTTTGTTTTGGGGTTGTATGTTGTCCATATGCGGGACACCATAACAACTATTCTCTGGTTGTCAGTACGATTGCAACGTAAGTCTCTAATGAAATTATAAGCCATGTTGTGCTGATGAGAAACCTGAAAAGTTGGTGAAACATGAGTAAATACAAATATGTTAAATGAGTTTATATATTGATATCGAATTAGGAAAAAAATCTGAATCAATACAATATTTGCAAATATTCAACATTAAATGATTACATTGGTGACAAAAATAATTATCTCACGTGCTAAGTAAAATAGCGCCTTTTATATCATTTAAAGAAGATAGCCATATTTATCCAAAAGTGCACAATTACCGACTATCAACTACAGACCACCACGTGTTGATACGGATGGTAAATTGTAGAACACCTCCTTGTAAACAACATTCCTTGTTAGGTTGCTGTTGCACTTCCCACTATTGTCAACGTAAAACCTTAGGCCATCACGAGACGTGACACGGGATGCAACCACATATAGTTGACCATGTGTAAAGACAGGATTTACAAGGTACGCGCAAACATGTTTAAAAGTTTGCCCTTGACTTTTATTGATTGTCATAGCAAAGCAAACCTTTAAAGGAAACTGCCTTCTTTTAAAAGAAAAAGGCCAACATGTATTCGTTGGAGTCATATCAATCCTACCGATAAATGCTTTTTCGTCAACATGCGTACCGGTAATAATTATTGCCTCAATAACGCGACGACTTATTTGAGTAACCACCAACCGTGTACCATTACACAAGCCCTTTTGCAAATTTCAGTTGCGCATCAAAATAATGGGTGCGCCGATCTTTAACTGTAACCTATGGTTCGAAATCCCGGAAAAGTTCAAGGTGTGAAGAAACTCGGGTGGATACAAAGCGCACATCTCATCATAGTTGTTTGTGCTTTGGCATATTTCATCAGCACTTAACAATTCTTGAATATCACCTGGCATTTTTTCAAGGACATGAAGGTTGATCTTATCGACCTCATCATTTGTTGGGCACAAAATGCAGCGTTCTTTTAAATAGTGAATGTCATTGAATCTGTCTATAATATTAGGAAAGGCATTGGAAAACACTGTCCCAATTGGATTGTCAGAAACTGGGATTAAAAGATCGTTAGGTATTTTGATCCACGTGGCTTCATCTTCCCCTACCAATGAAATTGTAGGAAGGCGACCGGCACCCATGTCCAAGATCCATTTGCTGAACTTTTTCATTATTTCAAGCGAATCGCTGCTGATAGCTGGATTGTGTAAGCGGTCGTCAAATGAAATACCTTACATGCATTCCATATTGTTGCTGACTTGTTAACAACAGAAGCGACAATCTGACTACGTGGTGCATGCGGAACAACGGGTAAAATTTGACGGAAATCACCTCCAAGAACCACGACCTTTCCTCCAAACACTCGACGTTGAGCGTCAACCATGTTATCACGACAAATATCTCTAAATGTCCGGTCGACAGCCTCGAATCCATACCTGTGTTGTAAAGGTGCTTCATCCCAGATTATTAGATCAGCAGCGTTGATTAACTTGGCAAGGTCGGTGCCATAGTCAATCGAACAACATGAATCCTTTTCAATATCTATAGGAATGTGAAACCTTGAATGTGCGGTACGACCCCCGGGTAATAACATAGATGCAATTCCGGACGACGCAACCGATAATACAATTTGCCTACGTGAACGAAGGCAAGCAATAAGTGTTCTCCACAAGTACGTTTTACCTGTTCCTCCACTGCCATACACAAAAAAACACCCCTATTTTTGTTATTCACTGAATTAAGTATAGCATCAAATACTTGCCTTTGCATAGCATTTAACCCCCTATACAGGTCATTGAAATTCACAGTTTCTTCTTGCACGTTATATGTTTTCTCAGCAATGATCAACCCATTGGAACCATTCTCCGTTAACCGAGAATCAAATGAGGTAGACTTGGAAAGTCAGCCAATGATTTGTTGTGATTGTTCAATACTGAATTTATCTCAACCAATGTGTAGTTAAGCAGCTCCTCATCCGTGAACACCACTTGTTGGTTACCAAGAAGTGTCTTTTGTTTGTAAGCAACATCTTCGGATAAGTATTCCAGACAATCATAAAATAACTTCGACTGATCACTGACAGTGCAGAATAAAAGAATTGTGACAAACAACTCACGCAATTGATTCCCTAACTTCCACTGGTAGGCTTCACGTATAGCCTCTACCCACTCAATATCGTCTCCAAGTAAACTTAGTGCTTTACATGCTGACATATATGTTGGATGCTCGACACCATCAACCGTACGAATTTCTTTAAAGCTACGTGGACCGCGAACAACATTTAATAACAATCGAAGATAATACTTCTCACCCATAGAAGGATTCACGTGATAAATGCGACCAATAGTAGTACAACCATGCCTTGGCTTCCATTTTTTTTCCTTTTCATGCCACGTGAATTTACTTGGATACTCAACGTAGGTTAAATTATGACCCTCTGGGTGTGCTCGATTTGCCGCCATCCATTCAGTGAACTTGGAAAGAGCAGATGTTGTTCTTTGTGCTACATCCGCAACATCATCATCATCACGGAAATAGACTCTATGGCAACCTTCTTCATGAAATGGTAGTCTTTCAACCGCAACTGACCGGCAATTCATGTCAAATGAAAACAGCTTCCAACACGCTTCTATCGCTGAAATGTACCGACAGTTGATATATTCTTCAATTTCATTTTCATTATGTAACAATGATGCAAATGGCGTTCTACTGTTAGGACCTTCCAAGACAGCAGTTGCACGATCTGGTCCTTTGTTAAGATACACGAATAAGTACTTAACCAACATACCTTGGTTACATCACTCAACATTTATATGACAACCATATTTGACAAGCAAGTCACGGTTATAAGGAACCACAAATCGATTATCAAGCCTAATATCTTGACTACCAACCCTGACAGTTCTTGAATTGTTCGGCCTTTTATAACAGGGCCACCCATCATTTCTTATAAATGTTTGATCACAATAGTTCTTTGGATACCCTTTTGTGCATTGCTGATTATGCATACAAGGACTGGATGGATTCAGTTGACCACATGGTCCATGCATCATTTGCGTACTGACAACGGCAAAAGCAGCTATATATCTATCAATACCTTCCGTTGTACCAATCTTATCCGCAGGTTCTAGAAAAAGCAAAGCATGACAATGCGGAAGTCCACGTTTTTGGAATTCAATTGTGTAAATAACTACAAATTGAGCAAAACATGAGTTTAGTTACGAATTATGAATTATATGTTGAATTAAAGAATGTACAATAAAAAGTAACTAACATACCAGCCCTCGTCTTGCCAAAATGATTTTTTTCTTTATATCTTTGATGAGCTCATCAAGTCGAATTTTAAAAACACGTGCAATAATGTCTGGTCGATCTGATGCTGTCTGGCCAGGTGTGTTATCACTAATGTGACGTTGAATTTCTGGCCATCTCGGGTTGCAAGTCATAGTAATAAAAAGATCTGGTGCCCCAGCCCAACGGCAAATCACCATTGCACCTTGATATTGTTGCAGCATATACCTTGGTCCGCCAGTAAATGATGGTGGTAGAATAACCCTCCGTCCAACAAAGTCACACCTTGTTTCTCCATTACAAACGCGATCATACAATCCATTATATAGATCTGAACGAATGGTAGTTTGGTTTCGCCTATACCAATCTAATTCACTCTCCAGAACAGCACTATAAGCATCAACAACATACGTCTGAAACAAACGGCCAGATAAGTGCAATGTTCTAGCTTCAGTCTCCCTAACATGTAAACGATACCGGTAGTATTCCCTTAAAGATATGTTTTTCCTCCTTGCTGACGTACTACCCGATAAGGGAATATTTGGATGGAACCCATCCTCCCCATACGGAAAAAGCAATGGATACTGCAAAGACATGTAACTTGGGTGCAGTTCCGAAATGCGTTTTGTATTATAGGTATCTCGTTCTTGAATAAGGATGTCACGCGAGTGAGTAGGATTACCATCACTTGGAATTAATGCAGAGTAAGTTATATTGACGAGCCTGTCTATTTCGTGTACCAAGCAAGCGAAGTATAACCGGTTGCCTAGAGGAATCATCAAACCTCTCTCTAGCCATCCTAAACGCTTGTACCAATGCATTATTTGCATCAAGCATGGCCAGCAAGTCAACCACCAACGATCGAAAAATGGATTCATCAGAAAACAGTGGAACACAGTTTCTTAAAGCATAAAAGCGATTATCAATTTCATGTGCCGTGTCATAAATATATAATTGGGCAAACCTAGGGCGACCATCTTCATGAGTGGAAGCAGAGTGCCAATTCTATGATGGTTGTGTCCATTCAAACGAAATGCATACGGACCACGACCATCATTTAATTCCGAACATACTCTCCCACCAGTTGACGTCATCGAAAAAATTGAATTAAAAACTTTGATATGCTCTCTATAAACTGATGATCGTGGCTCAGAATTACGATTCAGCAAATTTAGCAATGGCTGCGAGGATGTTTAAGTAAAGGTAAAATGACATTCCCCTCACCGCAACATAAGCTGAATCTAGGAACAGACGGCGCAAAATGTTTAAGAGTTCGTTCTGAATACCACACCATTGCATCACAGTGCGAACATAGATGATCTGCATCACCACAGTCCCAATACGATTCCACACGACCTAGAATAACAATGATCAAAGTATAAGCAATGATAGAATTACCAAATAAGCATAAAACAAATTAAAAATAATGGATAATGGTAAGAGCATTACGTTGTGTGTTTTCATCTTGATACTGGCCATATGAACCATTTGGCATTTGGTTTTGAGTACATACTGGGCCGAATTCAAACTGATACAGCTTGAGGGAGATGGTAATGCACAAGTAGCTGGAATTAAAGGGCTTATTGTATTTCTACCACCAGCACAACGACGTATTTGTGTAGGTGTATTGTCATTATGCAATGAAAGTGGCCGATCTCGTAAGCGAGGACGACCCATTCGTCTCGTAAGTTGCTAATTCTCCTTGCGAGCCGAAAAATATGTATCGTGAGATATCCTGTGTCGGACTAACTGTGATCAACTGTTTCTATTGCCGGAGTATAAGGGTAAAATAGTAACGCACATTTGTTACCTTTTTGTAACAAAACCTATGATTAACCTCCATTAGTCATATTAAGATGTGGCACAGACATAACAACTTATATACCTTATTTCACCATGTGTCAAGCAGCGTACCGAATTTATACCTTCCTTCACCACGTGTCCAGCATGTTTTCTACTTCATTTTATTTTACTTTTCTAAAATCTTATCAGCTATACTATAAAAGAAAGACCTCACCATCGTAATCGTAATCATAATCGAAATCCTAATCCTAATCATCAATAAACCAAATAACCCAAAATCATATGAAGATAGTGTTATGAGGGTCAGAGAATAAACAAAGGTGCACTACAAAATCCTTCTGTTGCTTTTTGCCAACCAAATAATTAGCAAAAACATGTACTTTTTTTTTACAATGCATTATGTTCTATATTAAGATTTTTGCCACATATGTAGTAGTTCAAAGTTATGGAGTAGGTTTTGTATAAATAAATCTTTTACTTACTTTTTATTCATTTAAATGAATATAAAAACTTAATACTCAATTTCATATTATTACAACAATGACATCCTTCAACATTAAAGATAACTAAAGATGCATATAATACTTTAAATCATCATAGACGAAGAAATCACACGATAGATAATATCATACCTGTTGATTACCAGGATTGAAACTGTAAATTGAATTGCCGAATTTGATGAGTTGGCCCTTAAGTGAATTCAACCTAAGAATTACACAAAAACTGCTTAAGGAAGTGATTAACAATGCTAAAACACATGTATGAAGACACTAAAAAATGTATACCTTTTTTAAAGCAATAGTCGAAATAGGTACAATGTTTTGTGAAATGAAACGTAGGAGAGTTTTGATTACCAAAAATTTAGGTGCTCATGGGTAGTTGAAGCACAAGTAGAGAAGTTATATGAATGTTTCAGTAACCAACCTTTTTTATATAAAAAATAATAATACGTGTTTTGAAACTTCTACAGTTGCATTGAATTTCAAAACTATTTTTTATAGTTAAACGAATTATTTAATTTTGAATTATATGGATCAAGAGAATTTTAAGATTCTAATTTCATGGAGTATGCTGCTTTAAAGAGATATGATAACCAACTCATCCATATTATATAGATATGGTAAAGTGAATTACCTAAATGATAATAAGTAAACAAAAATTGCAGCCCAAAATACATTAGTTATATACCATGAAGTCTTAATACATCAGTTATATACCATATACACTAAATGTTCAAACATTGACAAAAGGTGTTAAACTAACACATGCAAAATGATGATTATAAAGTGCGGAACCAACTAAATAACGTAAGGCATAATAACATAACAAAAGGACCAAAGATCATTAGATTGTTACCCAGCATCAGCAAACTTCAATTGATCACCTTCTTCAAAATCAACTTCTTTTGAGCTGAACAATAAACAAAGACACACTTGTCCGGATGGTTTAAACCATTTGGTTTGGTAAATTTCTTGCGCCGTTGACGAGCATAATAACGAAAACCACCACCATGTTTTTCAGTACGAACCGAAACAATTGTGTCAACTCCTTCCAAGTTCTGAACGCACATCTCCATAGACATATCAATTCTAGACGCGATAGCAACATCAACATTAAGACGCTACAAACCACACAATGAAAAAGTCAAATTTAGATTACGATATATACATGACAAACGAAATTAATACTAAAGTTAAACTTACAAAACATACATCCAAATAAGATGATCATTCATGAAAGATACTACAGTATATTAAAAAGACTCTGCTACTAATATCTATTTAAAATCAATATAGTTGAACAAATATCCTAAATACCACAAATACCGATCAGTTTGTTGTTTACAAAATCTATGAACATCATAACATGCAGTTAACTTAAGAATGATCGGTTACAAAAACACATTACAAAGAAGTCAGAATGCAGAAAAGTTCTTCCATTATACACGCCAAACAAAATCAACAATGGATTCAAGACATAAAACCCATTGCTGAACACAATGCCGACGTCGATAACTTCCTCCATTGAAAAGGAAGTAACCAAATTAGACATGGATTATAAAAGTTAACAAAAAATATGCTGAAGAACAAACAACACAGATGATTATTCATACCTATATTTGATCGATAGTGTGTAGATGAAGAAAGTAAGACTCGGATCATATTGTTGAAGATGAAAAGGGTTTCTTGGAGAAGGTGAAGCGAGATTGATGAGAGAGAAAGCAATTGAGTTGTGTTGAAGATTTTGTCAGAAGAAGAAGATTATAAAAGATCCGGATGTTCGGGTCGGGTTTCATATTGGGTCATTTAAAAAGGAAACAAATGGCCGGAGGTTTTGGAGGCAAAAAGGTTGATTTCAATTAAGGATGAGCATATCGACGTTGGTAGAGGTAAGGAACCGGTACCGTACCTGTACTGTTACCGAATTACTTGGTGCGAATTTTTTTGTTTGGTATCAAATCGGTAACCCCTGTTGTTGCATTTTAGTTACCGGCTATTTCGTTATCGGAACCGTTAAGGGAACGGTATTGTACCGAATTTTCCCCTTACTTAACGTTCCATAACGATACCATCCTGGTACCAGTAACGAACCGTACCGATGATTCTCGCTATTGGTACCCATGCTTGGCAAAACTTCGTTACCAGCATATTCAATACCAGGAAAATCGGTACCGCTACCGACCTCATCCCTAGATTTCAATGCCCTAAGGCTATGGGGTGTGGGTTCATGGATTGGAACATTATTTCCACATACGATCAATAATTAAATGGTATACCATCCCCCTCCTTAATTGAAAGTGGTTCTCATGGATTAACCACTATTACCACGACCCTTCCATTTGATATTTTTAAGACAAAAATAAATTAAAAATTAAAGGGGATAAACGTTTGGGTCATGACCACACTCATAGGGTAGTGGTTTTGAATGGTGATTGGAGATGGATAACATGACACCTATGTGGAGGTCATGGTGGTCATGAGGATCATGAACACACCATAAAATTAAAATCACAAGCCATGTCAGCTCAAAGTTTACATTTATTGCATATATGGATATGGAATAGAATAATCAACCCAAGTACACAGGACCCTGATGATATGCGAAAAAAACTCATGCAATTTCTCTCCAAAACCAGTTCTAAGAGGCCCTTATCAAGTGAAATGTGTTTCTATTTGTTTTATTCACGCTAAAACGTTGAAGGATTGAATAGACAAAAAAGACGGAAAAAAACCCATGTATTAGATGTTGTTGTAATTTGGAAAAGAATAACAAAAATAATCATAATAATAGAGGTTCTCTCTTACTTAGTATTCCTAACAAAAAAAAACCATGTAATAGATGTTGTAATTTGCAAGCCATATTTGAAGCGACTACCCACTGTTGACACATTGGATAAAAGACTAATATAAGGTTCAAGTCGGGAAAAAAACGGTTGTTCAAATAATATATCCAATTTAAAAACATTAACAAATGGGAAAGAAAATATAAAAAAATTATTTAAATTAAAAAAGGATTAGTTTTCAAAGTAAAAGGGGCCAAGTGCTTCTCCTCTCATCTTCCCTCTTCAGCGTCACACTTTGTCCCTGGCTGCCGTCGATTACATATTCAGAGATAGTGAATGAACCTGAGAGAGTGAATACGCTATGGAGGGAGAGACAACGCTGCTGGAATCATAAGTAGGGCATGCCTTTGCTTGCAGCCGTCGGAAAAACAGATCGAGAGAGAAAGACCTAGAGAGAGTTATGACAATCGGAGTGGATCTCGGCCTACAGTGCTGCTTGTGGATTTGGGATAGGTAATGGTGGTGTGTTTGGGGGTTTCACAACGACAATTACTAACCTCAAAGATAGTGTTTGTGGTTAATTTCACGGTGGTGAATATGAGTGGAATAGGTGGTTTGGATAGGCAGATCTGGTAGCAGAGGGGCTGATGGTGGGTATGGGCAGCGACCATCGACCGTCAGATGTGGTGAGAAAGTGCAACTGGCTAAACAATCTGTCTCTTGTGCTTGCACATGTCATTGATGCTTCAAAGCCCTTTCCTAATTAAGTATGTATATTGTGTGTCTATATTCTATTAAGAGCGGTTCAGATTTGTGAAACAATTTTTTGAAGATTGTGTATGTCGTTTCAAATTTGAAGTTTGAAGTAGTAATTATCAACTTGTCAGTTGTATGATTGTCTAAAATAAAAGCTTACATTAGATGCTTGTTTAATTCTTGTGATACGAAGAAGTTGAGTCGAGCCATCTTGCAGAATTTATCAGGATGAATTCAGCTCTACTGTCACAGGTACGAATTCTGTGTTTTCTAATTTTTGGTACATACAAATATATGTCTATGTACAAGTAAAAACATAATTTGATTTCGTAGATGTTATAAAATAAAAAAAAATGTTATCAGTAGAGATAGTATAGTAGCATGAACCAATGACACAATTACACTTCTATAAACTGATAACTGAGAAATTACTAACAAAACTATAAAAAACCACATATAATGTGTAATCATTAGAATTCAATGCAAATAGAATGCACGCCTAAGAAAACAAAATAACTTATCAGACGATAACACGAAAATAGCAAAATTAAACACGTAACAGTACTACATATCAGGTGACACCAAAGTTTCCGTGAATATCGCACCTTGCAACCTCAAATACGAACGTAATACAGGATAGTAACAATCTTCTCCGCTTAAACTTATGTCTAGTTCATTCACGTCTCCATAATCCCCTACGAGAAGAAACTTGCCAGTACTAAGGACGTATGTAATGGTGCACCCTGTAAGAATCGGCCGAATTGGGGGAAAAACCCACACTTTAGTCCAACTGTTACCCTCATTCCTCCACAAATCCACCGACCAAAAAGGCTTTCCGTGAGTAACAAATATGTGCAGCTTGTTAGATACAATGAATAAATGTCCTTTCAAGTCATCATGTGGAACCTTTGGATAGCGAATCTTATTAATTTTTTCCAACTTCACATCAAACCCAAGTACCATGCTTCCCGAGTGAAAATGATTTTTCTTGAAATCCACCGTAAAATAAACAACACCTTTGCAGAAAATTCCATTAGACCATCTAAACTTCTGTTTGAAATACTTCTGTTCGTTAAGGAAACCTACTTTTCGCCACAAGTCACGCCTCAATGAATATGTATAAAGCCACATTTTACCACCAATACGCCTTAAATGTAAAAGCATGTACTCATTCAAAGAATCAACATAAAATCCAACTGCATCCAGGCATGGGTTGCAAAAACCACGAGTTTTGAGTTGGACACCATTTTATACGCCTGTGTTAGGGAGTTCCAAATAAGCATCTCACTGGTATCATGCAAACAAATACACAACAATCCATCAAAACTCGTAAGAATCCGTACATGACATGAAGAACGTTCAAATGGAAGTGAAAGTATGGTTTTTGAGGAACGACTTAAACGGTCAAAAACAACGGGAAAGACATAACCCGATAGGGATCCAATTAAAATGAATTTTTGGTCATAGGTAGTTGATATTTGACGACAATGCGTCATAACAAATTGACGCGTCGATAGGAAAGAAAGCCATTCCTTGCAAACACACCTGCACCGACCCACACACCTTGCCGAAAGCCTCATTAATATATTAGACACAAGTATATCAACACCAACATCTTCAATGCACGTCCTAGTGTGCGCATGACATCTCATACGATTTTTTTTCTAACTGGATGCAGACTATCCATGAAAGTTGTTCACTGCAATTCATGTTCGTACAAGTAATATTAGGACAAATCAACTTTGGATGTTTGAAGTCACAGCAGAAACAACCGGAGGTAAACGTTAACCACTCAAAACATAGGCAGGTTCTTTTGCTAGTGCCATTTTATATTGAATATATGAAAGTCGCTAGAGTGATAAATTTCAACATGCTGAATGTAAGAACTAAAGAAAGAGGCACCATGATATAAAAGAAATAACTCGAATGTCAACTCCTGATATACAAGAAATAGGTCAACACTCAACTGAGCCTGGCTTTAAAAACATGAATTCCTAATTATCATATATGATGTCATCTAAAAAATACAGTAATGAATTACAGCTAACTGCCCAAGTTCATACCTTGCTTTTATAGATTTGGTTCATGTCACAACCTAAGTTGGACTCTCGGTACATACTCCTCTTATACTGAACCTGACAGTTAAAAGTTTTCTAGATAGCCCACAGCTAACAAACATTATATTTAAAAAAAAGGTTTTTTATAAGTAACAAAAATATGTTGTTCATAAAAAATTATAACACTGATTTGTCTTCAACTAATTTGGAATATTACTTTTTTATTTAACCTTAAGTAATTAGCGATTTGTTTTCATGCTGACTTTAGAATATATAGTATTATGCTATGTGACGCATACAAACAAAGTAGAAACAACCTTCCCATAATAGTTTAAAAATACTTCTCACAGAATGGAAAAAAACTAAGCAACTAAATAAAAAGAAACAAAAGTCAAAAGGACAAGTCGTAACTTTCTAATAAAAACACATGCCAAAAAAGAGAGAAACCCAACAACTTAATACCATTTGAAAGAAACGACATAAAACTTTTAAAAACCCGGCGACATAATGGTCTCAGTGTAGATTGCACCAGGCCTTGAAAAAACGGTTGACGGCAGCATAAAGACACACCATTTGACCTTACATCCAACTTAAAAAGTTATCCCTATTCAGTTAAAGCAGCACTTCTACCATCAAAATTAAGTATGTAATGTTGGACGTTAGTGCAAATGGAATACACACGAAGTGAGGGAAAACAAACACACGCGTCCACAAATCATCTTTCATCTTCCAAAATTCAAGCTTGCGTGCATGGAACCTGTTATAAAGAAACACACAAAGCTCATCGCGTATACTCACTAAATTTCCTCTAACCCCTTCACCCAATGCATTAGGATAACATATTTCAGAAAACACCTTCGAGTTCACATCAAAACGAAGTATTACCGCATTACCAGCAAGCCACCATTGACATACCATGAAGTACAAACCACTCCCGCACAAAGTCCCTTTCGACCAATTATAACTTCCGTCATGGTATGAGCGATTTTTAAGAAAGCGACATGTCGTCCATGAAGATGATTCCAGTGAATACATGTAAATCGCCATTGTACCTCTACGACGCTTTATGTGTAGAATCTTGTAAGCATTAGAAGAATCAATGAAGAACCCAACTGCATCACTATAGGTTTTGTAGAAACCCTGAGATTTAGAGTTTGATAACTTCTTGTATGCACGTTTTATTGGATTCCAAACAACCATTTCGCAAGTGTTCGTAAGGCAAACACATAACATGCCGTCTAAACTTGATAGAAATAACAAATTACGCGGTTTGGCATTGAACGGGATATGAACATTTGTGTATTTGATATGGTCAATGCAGTTAGGATTCAATGAATGAAGCACACACTCTTGATGACCAGTTAGCATGATTTTTTGGTCAACATGTGAACGCATGAAAGCACAATGGATCTTCGCAAACTCTTGTGTTGACAAAACCTCTAACCAATCAGTACACACAATCTTGCATTGAGTAACAACCTTCACAGGAAGTCTTGCAATAATTGTCACACCCCGACCCGCAGCGGAATAAGAGTCGGGGCATAATTGGGTTATCACCAAAGCTCATGATGTTTACGTAAATGTTTCATATTTATTAAATTCAAATTACAACTTAAATAGTCAGATCAAATCCATACAATTACAAGGAAAATGAAACTAAGTAATACAATCCAAAGCTTGAACTGAATTATTCTTCTAAGCCTTCCTATGTGTTTCTTGTCTCAACGGGATCACCTGTATCATGTGTAAAACGGGGAATATTTTGGGTCAACAAAAGTTGGCGAGTGAACCTTGTTAAAACATTATTATTGATTCCTTGTTGTATTTAGTATTAAAAAAATTATGCAATAATCACATGTGAGCAAACGTATGTATATAACAAAAACACAAACCACATTGGATGAGTATATGATATGAATGACGATGACTGTGAGATCAAGGCTCAATCAAAAGGAGCCGATCGTATGACATGAATGTATGTGAGATCAAGGCTCAATCAAACGGAGCCGATCGGATGAGGCACCTGTACTCAACCCGTATCCCACGGGGAGCTGATGGGCCTAATGAAATGCTTGCACTGAAAATGATAAATCCAAACTAAACATAATTCACACAACAATTTGTACACAATTGATACACATTAGATCACAGATATGATGAATGCACAGGTGTTTATATTTATATAATAACAGAATTGTACGACACATGATACACCCCAAAACGTGATTAAAATGGGGAATTTATAGAGATTCACTCACTTTGGGTGCGTTCTTTGATGATGTTGGATGCGCACGAGTTTTGGGATTTGATCAACGAGGAAAGCTAACCTAAATAATAACGAAAGTGGTTCGGTAAATAAATAGATTTTAATTCATAATCTTAATAGGGTTTTTTTTTAGATTCATTTTTGTAAGTTTAAGGACGTTTTCTAACTTTAAAAATATTATTTTTAAGTATTTTAATTGATTTTTAAATTAAATAAATAAAAATAAAAATTTTGACTTTTTTTGACCGTTGACCAGACCGTTGACCGGTCGGACTGTGGTTAAGTGTGCGCTGGGTGAGGTTCGAACCCGAGACCTCTCGTACGCGTGCACGCAGCTCTACCAACTGAGCTACGTGTCTAACCCGAAATATTCTCTGTTTTAATTATATATATATATATATATACTAATTAATTGTTATTTTTATTGGGTTAATATTAAAATGATTTAAAATGGCCGAACCGCTTGCAGGGACCCGGAGTCGAACTCGGGTCCTTCGGTTCGTATGCGCACAGCCCAACCAGTTGGGCTGTGTGTCTAATCTGTTTAACTTACGGTTTATATTACTCTTATAAACATGCTGTGGCTTGTTCTGATTCAGCTTTAAAAAAATGGTTTTAATTCTGAAAGTCGGTACGTTGTAAGATTCGAACTCGTGACGTGCGTTTATGTTTGCACACAGTCCACCGCTGGACTGTGTGTCTAACCCGGTTAATCATTCAGTTTTAGTTATACTTAAACACATTTCGACTTCGTCTTCTTCATTTATAAAGACACAGAACAAAGGTGACACTGTTCTTGTTTAAATCGGTCATCTATCATATAGTTGATTGAATTAAAATGGATAGAGAGGGTTACGGAATCGAATGTACCGATCAGAATGTTTTCTTCAGAATTCCGGCAAGAGTCGTCGGCTCTGATTTGTGACTTCCGTCTGAGTGAATCAATTAACAGTTTTGATCAACGAGTTGTGAAATTAGGTTACTAAACAAGGGATATCAGGGGGTTTGGATGATTGTACCGATTCACAGCGAGACTTCGGAATTTCGAGTGATTTTCCGGCGAGTGCAGAAATTCCCGGCAACGTTGTCTGAGTCGGATTCTGGTTGAACGATTTATGTTATTACTTGTCTAATAATGGATTGAAAACGAAAGAGTCGAGAAATTTACCGATTTGGTGTAAGTCTCGGTTTTCCGGCGAATGCAGAATATCTCCGGCGAGTGCTAAAGCTTCGAGAAATTGTACGATTTTGAGCGAAAAGATTACCAGAGGTTTGGGTGGGTATTTATAAGGAAGAATCGGGATGAATTTAGTCCGAATTTGGTCTTGATTCGAGGTCAAGGTTTCTCTGGCGGTTACGACCGCAATTTACTGCTAGACGTCGGTTATAACCGATGTCGACGTCGGTTATAACGTTATAGTCAAAAGGAAAATGGCTAAACTCGCGGATTGCCGGATTTTCCGGCGATTGCGAGTTCTGCCGCGCTGATGTCCGGTTTTGAATTCGAGATTTAATTTAAGTATAATTTGTTTCAGTATATACACAAAAGATTCATGTGGCGGAGCGGTGTGTTGTTTGTTTGATGAATCGGCTAACCCGGGTTTGAAACCCGGCAGCTTCATTTATTTTGTTCTTCACTCGTTTTTTATTGTTTATTAATTATAGTTTTTAAATTCTAAAATATTTATTAATTATGTATCATTTAAAATTAATTTGAGCAATAAATGTGCAATGAAAAATTATGACTGGATATTCGATTAATAAACTAAGCGGGTTTGGAAAACCTGTTTTTCGACGGATGTTCTACTTTTAGAAATTTCGTCCGGAATTTAAGTAGTAGTGGTAACAGGAAAAAGGTGCGGGTATTTCTCGTGCATTGAGTCTTCACGTTCGCAAGTAAACTCAGGTCCTCTTTTCGACTCCCAGCGTACCCTGACAATTGGAATACGACTTCGTCTTAAACGCTTCTCTCCGAAGTCCATAATTTCTACTGGTCTTTCAATGAAATGCATAGATTCATCGACTTGAATGTCTTCTAGAGGAATATGGAGGTTTTCATCGGTGAGGCACTTCTTCAAGTTTGATACATGGAATGTGGGATGAATTCTGTTGAGCTCTTCTGGTAGGTCAAGCTTGTATGCTAAAGGTCCTACTCTTTCGAGTAACTTGAAAGGTCTTACGTAGCGTGGTGCTAGCTTGCCTTTCTGGCCAAAATGAACTACTCCCTTCCACGGTGATACTTTTAAAAGTACTTGATCACCAACGTTAAACTCCAAGGGCTTTCGTCGTTTGTCTGCATAACTCTTTTGACGACTTTGTGCCGCTAGAAGATTGTTTCGAATTTGATGGATCTTGTCTGTTGTTTC
Organism: Scalesia atractyloides; assembly: GCA_947069175.1. Classification (NCBI taxonomy): domain Eukaryota; kingdom Viridiplantae; phylum Streptophyta; class Magnoliopsida; order Asterales; family Asteraceae; genus Scalesia; species Scalesia atractyloides. The sequence goes on along the minus strand of CAMTDV010000010.1, from coordinate 62,322,671 downwards.
TTGAATTAATTCTGGACCGGTGATTTGTGCTTCTCCAATTTCGTGCCAACATACTGGAGATCGGCACTTACGACCATATAAAGCTTCGAAAGGAGCCATGCCGATACTTGAGTGATAACTATTGTTGTACGAAAATTCAACTAATGGTAGATGAGTGTCCCAATTTCCCTTGAAGTCTATGACACATGCTCGAAGCATGTCTTCAAGAGTTTGGATGGTGCGTTCAGATTGTCCATCAGTTTGAGGATGAAAAGCGGTACTGAGGTCTAATCGCGTACCCAAGGCGGCTTGTACGGCTCGCCATGTTCGTGAAGTGAAACGACCATCACGGTCTGAAATGATGCTTATAGGTACACCATGACGGCTTACGATTTCGCTGATGTAGATACGAGCTAACTTCTCATTCTTGAAGTCCTCGCGAATCGGAATGAAGTGAGCTGATTTTGTAAGGCGATCAATGATTACCCATATGGTGTCATACCCACTGGAGGTGCGAGGTAACCCGGTAATGAAGTCCATGGTTATGTTTTCCCACTTCCATACAGGTATTTCAGGTTGGGTTAGAAGTCCTGAAGGTCTTTGATGTTCAGCTTTTACTTTGGAACAGGTAAGGCACTTGGAAACAAAAACAGCGACATCCTTTTTCATGCCCGGCCACCAGTAGGTGTATCGTCGGTCTTGATACATCTTGTCGGCTCCTGGGTGTACAGAGTATAGTGTTTTGTGCGCCTCATCCATGAGGAAATCACGAAGGTTATCGCGATCGGGAATCCATATGCGATTTAGATAGTATAGAATACCGTCGGATTTGGTTTCGATTTTAAGTTCTGCTCCACATGACAGCTCATCGCGTACGTCGTTTTCTGTTACTGAAACATGTTGAGCTTCTCGGATTCGATCTTTGATGTCGGTTATGATTTGCGAACATAGAAGATGAATGGAGTTCGCATAACCCTTTCGACTGAGTGCATCAGCCACCACATTTGCCTTTCCAGGATGATATCGAATTTCACAGTCGTAGTCATTAAGAAGTTCGACCCATCTTCGTTGACTCATATTCAACTCCTTTTGGTTAAAGATATGTTGGAGGCTCTTGTGGTCAATGTATATTTCACACTTGGTACCGTAGAGGTAATGTCTCCATATCTTAAGAGCGAACACAACGGCTCCAAGTTCCAGGTCGTGGGTGGTGTAATTCTTTTCATGAACTTTGAGTTGCCTAGAAGCATAGGCTATCACTTTTCCTCTTTGCATCAGTACACAGCCTAGTCTTTGCCCTGAAGCGTCGCAATAAACCACGAAGTCATCACAACCCTCAGGGAGTGTGAGGATATGTGCGTCACAGAGTTTTTGCTTTAGAGTTTGGAAGGCTTCTTCTTGTTTAGGCCCCCATATGAAGGGTTTTCCCTTATGAGTCAAAGTCGTGAGTGGTACAGCAATACGAGAAAAATTGGCAATGAAGCGGCGATAGTAACTAGCCAAACCAAGAAATGATCTTACTTCGGTAGGGGTACGTGGCGCTTGCCATTCCTGTACTGCATTGATTTTCGAAGGATCGACATGTATTCCCTTGTCATTAACGACATGTCCAAGGAATTGTACCTCTCTTAACCAGAATTCGCATTTTGAGAACTTAGCGTAGAGCTTTTCAGTCCTTAATAGTGTAAGGATGATTCGAAGGTGTCGTTCATGATCGGATTTAGACTTGGAGTAGATGAGGATGTCGTCGATGAAGACTATGACAAAGCGGTCGAGGTAGGGTTTGCATACCCTATTCATTAGATCCATGAAGACAGCTGGGGCGTTGGTTAAACCAAACGGCATGACCATGAATTCGTAATGACCATAACGAGTTCGGAAGGCGGTCTTTGAGACGTCTTCTTCATTTACTCTGAGTTGATGATAACCAGAACGAAGGTCGATTTTTGAAAAACAGGTGGCGCCTTGAAGTTGGTCTAGAAGGTCATCGATGCGAGGTAATGGGTAGCGGTTCTTGACCGTTAACTTGTTGAGTTCTCTGTAGTCGATACACATGCGAAACGTTCCATCTTTCTTCTTCATAAAAAGAACAGGTGCACCCCAAGGCGATGATCTAGGACGTATGAATCCTTTGTCAGTCAGCTCTTGCAGTTGACTGGCCAGCTCTTACATTTCGGATGGGGCTAACCTATAAGGAGATTTTGCGACTGGTGTAGCGCCAGGTATAAGATCAATGCGGAATTCGACTTCTCTCATGGGAGGAAGTCCTGAGATGTCGTCGGGAAAGACTTGTGGGAATTCTTTCACTACCAGTATATCTTCGAGTTTCTTCTCCTTGTTTCCCTTCTTGACGACGTGAGTTAGGAATGCGACATAGTTCTTACGGAGGTATTTTCGGGCTTGAAGGCAGGACATCAATTTGAGTCCTTTCGAAGGGGTTTCTCCGAAGATTCCTAGGGTCTGACCGTCTGCGAGAGGAATGCGAATGAACTTTTCGCGGCATACTACTTCAGCGTGATGTTGGCTGAGCCAGTCCATACCGATTATAATGTTGAAACTTCCCAACTTCATAGGAATGAGGTCAACTGGAAAATCGTGATCGTTTAGAGTGAGGGTACAATTTCGTATAATAGAGTTTAATAAGACTGGTTTTCCGTCAGCAACTTCCACCGTTAGAGATTCCATGAGATTATCACGAGTTTGGTTGAGGATGGGTTTAAATTCTAAAGACACAAAACTCTTATCTGTGCCAGTATCGAATAACATGGATACATAACTACCATTTACGAGAAACGTACCGTTAACCACGTTGTTGTCGGCCCTAGCTTGATTGGCGTTGATGTTGAAAGCTCTTCCTCTAGCAGGTGGAGGAGCTTGGTTAGCTTGGTTTACCGGATTTGCTTGAGCTTGGGCATGAATGATGTTCACCAAGCGGGGACATGTGTTCCTGAAGTGGTTTGGGTCTCCATAGTTGTAACAAGCTCACATAGGTTGCATCATGGGGTAGTTGGGTTGGTAGTAGGATTGGGCTATATGTTGGGCAGGTGGTAGGAGTAAAGGTTATTGGGCTTGACCCACTATCTGATGGTGGGTTTGGGTTGAGGGTTGATTGCGGTTCATTCGCTGAAGTGCACGACAGGTTTGAATGGTGTGACCTGCACGACCACAGCTGGTGCAATGTTGGCAAGGAGTTTCTGGGAGGTGATGGTATTGACAACGGTTGCATTTTGGGTATGGGCTGGAGTATGGCTTTTTATATGGTGCAGCTGAGGGAGCAACTTGGGTGATTGGCGCGGCAGTGATAGGAGAGTTTGTGTGTGTGACGGCAAAATTTCTGCTGTTTCGTTTCCTCTTACCAGCAAACTTTGAAGAGGAGATGGAATGGTTTGAAGTTTGGGCCTCAATGGGGGCTTTCTTTTTCTCATCCTTAAATTTGCCGTTTCGGATGCGATTCTCGGTAAGCTCGGTAGCTAGTTCCATAGCGGCTTCAAGTGTTGCAGGCGAAGTGCTTAGAACCGAGTCTTGAATTTTCGAGGGGAGGCCTCGAATATAGTGTTCAACTAAGCGGTACACTGGGGTGAACAAGTTGGGGATCATTTGGTTCAGCTCAAGAAATCTTTTGTTGTAGGAAGTATGATCTCCTTCCTTTTGTTTTAGCGAGTGGAATTCATCTTCTAACTTTTTGATTTCGCTTCTTGGGCAGAAGCGTCTAGTCATGATTTCCCTTAACTCTTCCCATGTTAAGGCCATTGCATCTTCGATTCCTCTCTTACCCTTTTCTGTGCTCCACCAGGTAAGGGCTACCCCAAACAGTCTCCCAGTTGCGTAACGTACCTTGCGATCCTCGGGACAATCGTAATTGAGGAAGGTGTTCTCCATTTCTTCAAACCAGTGGAGGAGAGCAGTGACACCTTCGGCCCCTTCATATTTTGGGGGATCGCAAGACTTGAAGTGTTTGTAGGAGCACTTTTTGGAGGGAGGGTTGTCGACGTTCTGGTCTTCTTGATTGGGAGAGTTGATGGGATTCGCGGTGAGAGCTTGTTGGAGTTGAATTACGTTGTCAGGAAGCACTGCGGCCATTTGTTTTGCAATTTGGGTGGCCAAGCGTTCGTTTGATCTTCCTGACTTCCTACCTCCACGTAGCTGCCTAGCCGACATCTACAGGAACATACATGGGAAGATTGTGAGTTTAAGAAGTTTTTAGGTGTCATGTGTCGTTAAAAGAATAAAAATAACATAATCATCAATAATGCAACTACATCCATAGGATGTCTGATGTTTGGGCCTACAATGTCCCCCATACCATCGCCTGTATAGTCATGTGGGCCCCCATGACTATTGGCTTAGTAGGATTCACATTGGTGTTGGCGGTTTAACACTCACATCACCCGAATGAAAACCATGAAATATGATTGCGAGATGTATGGTAGGAGGGTGTCCAGGTATAGACACAATGACAACTCAAAGTGGGGTTAGCTCACACGACGTTTGGTATAGCATGCTTTGGCCTAATAGGTCCTTCGTACTCTCATCGTTAGTCCCCAGGTAGGCAAACTGGTCCTTTATTTTGGATTTATATGAATGCCAAGCCTAGACAGGACGTTCCAACTACCGGTACTCGTACCCTTCCAGTTACTACATGCCCGTCATGGGAACTCACTTTGATGTGATTTGAAAAATACAAAAATCGTTGCAAAAATCATAGGAATTGTGAGGTGTGTGCTCTCATGGATATGATATGTTATGAGGATATGATTCATGATGAGCATTGTATAATAATATGTACTTATGACATGCTTGCATAACATTGAATGTAACAATAAACATAAAACATATAAACATCATTAATTTTGTATGTAACACATAAACAATTTTAAAATTCTAATCAACTATAGTATAGGCTCTAAGGGTCTAATAACCTATCCTATATCCCTATAACTTGGCACTGATACCAATCTGTCACACCCCGACCCGCAACGGAATAAGAGTCGGGGCATAATTGGGTTATCACCAAAGCTCATGATGTTTACTAAAATGTTTCATATTTATTAAATTCAAGTTACAACTTAAATAGTCAGATCAAATCCATACAATTACAAGGAAAATGAAACTAAGTAATACAATCCAAAGCTTAAACTGAATTATTCTTCTAAGCCTTCCTATGTGTTTCTTGTCTCAACGGGATCACCTGTATCATGTGTAAAACGGGGAATATTTTGGGTCAACAAAAGTTGGCGAGTGAACCTTGTTAAAACATTATTATTGATTTCTTGTTGTATTTAGTATTAAAAAAATTATGCAATAATCACATGTGAGCAAACATATGTATATAACAAAAACACAAACCACATTGGATGAGTATATGATATGAATGATGATGACTGTGAGATCAAGGCTCAATCAAACGGAGCCGATCGTTATGACATGAATGTATGTGAGATCAAGGCTCAATCAAACGGAGCCGATCGGATGAGGCACCTGTACTCAACCCGTATCCCACGGGGAGCTGATGGGCCTAATGAAATGCTTGCACTGAAAATGATAAATCCAAACTAAACATAATTCACACAACAATTTGTACACAATTGATACACATTAGATCACAGATATGATGAATGCACAGGTGTTTATATTTATATAATAACAGAATTGTACGACACATGATACACCCCAAAACGTGATTAAAATGGGGAATTTGTAGAGATTCACTCACTTTGGGTGCGTTCTTTGATGATGTTGGATGCGCACGAGTTTTGGGATTTGATCAACGAGGAAAGCTAACCTAAATAATAACGAAAGTGGTTCGGTAAATAAATAGATTTTAATTCATAATCTTAATAGGGTTTTTTTTAGATTCATTTTTGTAAGTTTAAGGACGTTTTCTAACTTTAAAAATATTATTTTTAAGTATTTTAATTGATTTTTAAATTAAATAAATAAATAAATAAAAATAAAAATTTTGACTTTTTTTGACCGTTGACCAGACCGTTGACCGGTCGGACTGTGGTTAAGTGTGCGCTGGGTGAGGTTCGAACCCGAGACCTCTCGTACGCGTGCACGCAGCTCTACCAACTGAGCTACGTGTCTAACCCGAAATATTCTCTGTTTTAATTATATATATATATATATATATACTAATTAATTGTTATTTTTATTGGGTTAATATTAAAATGATTTAAAATGGCCGAACCGCTTGCAGGGACCCGGAGTCGAACTCGGGTCCTTCGGTTCGTATGCGCACAGCCCAACCAGTTGGGCTGTGTGTCTAATCTGTTTAACTTACGGTTTATATTACTCTTATAAACATGCTGTGGCTTGTTCTGATTCAGCTTTAAAAAAATGGTTTTAATTCTGAAAGTCGGTACGTTGTAAGATTCGAACTCGTGACGTGCGTTTATGTTTGCACACAGTCCACCGCTGGACTGTGTGTCTAACCCGGTTAATCATTCAGTTTTAGTTATACTTAAACACATTTCGACTTCGTCTTCTTCATTTATAAAGACACAGAACAAAGGTGACACTGTTCTTGTTTAAATCGGTCATCTATCATATAGTTGATTGAATTAAAATGGATAGAGAGGGTTACGGAATCGAATGTACCGATCAGAATGTTTTCTTCAGAATTCCGGCAAGAGTCGTCGGCTCTGATTTGTGACTTCCGTCTGAGTGAATCAATTAACAGTTTTGATCAACGAGTTGTGAAATTAGGTTACTAAACAAGGGATATCAGGGGGTTTAGATGATTGTACCGATTCACAGCGAGACTTCGGAATTTCCAGTGATTTTCCGGCGAGTGCAGAAATTCCCGGCAACGTTGTCTGAGTCGGATTCTGGTTGAACGATTTATGTTATTACTTGTCTAATAATGGATTGAAAACGAAAGAGTCGAGAAATTTACCGATTTGGTGTAAGTCTCGGTTTTCCGGCGAAAGTCCGGCGAGTGCTAAAGCTTCGAGAAATTGTGCGATTTTGAGCGAAAAGATTACCAGAGGTTTAGGTGGGTATTTATAAGGAAGAATCAGGATGAATTTAGTCCGAATTTGGTCTTGATTCGAGGTCAAGGTTTCTCCGGCGGTTACGACCGCAATTTACCGCTAGACGTCGGTTATAACCGATGTCGACGTCGGTTATAACGTTATAGTCAAAAGGAAAATGGCTAAACTCGCCGATTGCCGGATTTTCCGGCGATTGCGAGTTCTTCCGCGCTGAAGTCCGGTTTTGAATTCGAGATTTAATTTAAGTATAATTTGTTTCAGTATATACACAAAAGATTCATGTGGCGGAGCGGTGTGTTGTTTGTTTGATGAACCGGCTGACCCGGGTTCGAAACCCGGCAGCTTCCTTTATTTTTTTCTTCACTCGTTTTTTTATTTTTTATTAGTTTTTAAATTCTAAAATATTTATTAATTATGTATCGTTTAAAATTAATTTGAGCAATAAATGTGCAATGAAAAATTATGACTGGATATTCGATTAATAAACGAAGCGGGTTTGGAAAACCCGTTTTTTTACGGATGTTACAATAATGTTGAACAATATCACCGTATATGGAATCACGACCATATTCGCGTTTACAGAAACTAACATAACAAACAAAGGATACGTATATAAAATAATAGTAAAAAAAGTAACTAAAAAACCAAGATCACATGTAAGCATGCAAAATATCAATGAAATTTTGAAACTCAGAGTTTACGAAGACCGGAAATTCTTTAATTTTCCAAATATTAGCTATTTAATTGTAAATTATTTAATATTTCTAATATTTAGTAAATTAGTTAATATTTCTAATATTTATGTTAAGATTAAAGTGTGAGATTTACACCTGTATACATTCACCTCTAGTTATTTTAAAGTAAACTGGGTCTTTAGAAGGATTTGACATACAAAGAAATTTGGGCTGCTATAGTGGGCTTGGTGATCAGTATCTAACTTAGGTGGGCTGCAGAAACCCTAACAAATTATGCGTCCCTCTCTTAAGGAAACTCAATTATTCCTAAGTAACCAAAACCTCAAAGCCTCCAACTTTTATTTGATTACCATGATAACTTTAGTGATATCGCTATTTTACTTAAATAGTTTTGTTTCAACAGGTGTGTTCAATTTCAAAAGTTCTATGTAAGATTCATGATGGTTATGGCACGCTCTAGTGGTGGATTCGTTTCTGTAATCAAACGAAGGACGTATCCATGTTTATGTAATCATTTTTTCATGATTTTTTAATTGGTAGCTATACTTTCTATATTTACGAATTTGTTAACAAAAGTGTGCATCTTTTATTAGTATTGTTGGAATATTTACCTGCTTTGTCTAATAGCATAAAGATTAGTAGCATTCTAATGAAAAAAACTTAAACTTTATTAACAAAAAAACAAACTTTTTCTACCACACCAGTGCTATAAGTATAATACACATGTTCCTTAAACACTTTCACAATAAAATTAAGACTATATTAACATAACATAACCTAATCAAGAAATAAAATATCTATCTATGTAAACATATAAACAATTAGAAGATATTTTTTTTAATTTACAACAATCATTACTTATGTAAATAATACTATTTGTTAAAATCATTAAACTTTCTTGTAGCAGTTATTTTTTTTAATTTTCAACATTCATTACTTATGTAAATAATACTATTTATTAAAATCATTAACCTTATATATATTTTTTATGACACATCCGTCTTTGTTTTTATAAACAAAAGTTAATGTATATTTTCAACAAATTATCTTTCTTTCTATATATGTTATACCATACATATATTCCTTTTACTTTAATGAAGATTTTTACAAAAAGGTTGATTATTTGTTGTTTATTTCGTCCATCCTAAAAGGGGATCATAGGTGATATGGAAAACTAAACGGTTAACTCAACCCACTGCACCCATGCCCTAAATAACTGGTAACTTTGTTGTAGCAATTATTTTTTATCTAAAACGTGCATTACTAATGTAAATAATAGTATTTTGTCAAAATCATGAATCTTAAAGTATATATTTTCATGACACATCCCTCTTTCTTTTTATAAAGAAAAGTTAATGTATATTTAGAAGCAAAATAATATTTCTTTTTATATATATTATACACTTATACAATACATATGTTCCTTATACTTTAATGAAAATGTTTACAGAAAGATTGGTTATATTTTGGTTATTTCCTCCATGATAAAAGGGATCATGGGTGATATGGAAAACTGGTTTACGAATTATTTTTTTAATCTTTTGGACTGACATATAAAGAAGTTATCGTTTTTACCCACACGCCCACTTTCTAAATTTGCGATTAAATACGTTAGGTAGTTGATTAATGTGTTCTAAAAACATGATTATAATAGAAACTGACAAGCTTAATCATAAACATAAGAGTGAAATAATTTCAACATTAAAGCAACAAACATAAAGATATTAGATGAAAAACATAAAGATTGTTCAACAGTTAAGAACCAACATAAACCGTGAAATAACATCAACATTAAACAAAAACATGACATGCATCATTCTTGAAACAACTTCATTGAAAACATACAGCTGCCTATATATCGTCCTCTTCCCAGTAAAAAACAACTCGTTTTCCACCGTGTAAAGAAGCAAACTTGCTTCTTTTTATCACACGTTCAATATCATCCGTTTCCCAGTGATCATCAGAACTAACAATCTCAATCACCTCGTCCCATTTCTAGTTCCTTAGTGCATTAGACCTCTTGTTCCTTCTTTCAACCTTGCGAACCTAACAAAGAAAACATTTCATAAAATCAGGGTAGTCTTCATCGACGACATTCTTATTTATTCAAAATCTAAAACTGATCATGAGCGTCATCTTCGACTCATCCTTACACTTCTAGAGAATGAAAAGCTTTACGCCAAATTCTCCAAATGCGAATTCTGGTTAAAAGAGGTGCAATTCCTCGGACATGTAGTCAATGACAAAGGAATACATGTCGACCCCTCAAAGATCAAAGCGGTACAAGAATGGCAAGCTCCACGTACACCAACTGAAGTAAGATCTTTCTTGGTTTGGCTGGTTATTATCGTCGTTTCATTTCAAACTTCTCTCGCATTGCTGTACCACTCACGGCTTTAACTCATAAGGGAAAACCTTTCATATGGGGACCCAAGCAAGAAGCAGCCTTCCAAACCCTTAAACAAAAACTCTGTGATGCACCAATCCTCACTCTGCCTGAAGGTTGTGATGACTTCGTGGTCTATTGCGACGCGTCAGGGCAAGGATTAGGCTGCGTTCTAATGCAAAGAGGAAAAGTTATAGCTTATGCTTCGAGACAACTCAAGACGCAGAGAAGAACTACACCACCCATGACCTAGAACTTGGAGACGTTGTGTTCACTCTTAAGATATGGAGACATTATCTCTATGGTACTAAGTGTGAAATATACACTGACCACAAGAGTCTTCAACATATCTTCAATCAAAAGGAGTTAAACATGAGGCAACGAAGATGGGTCGAACTTCTAAATGACTACGACTGTGAAATTCGATACCACCCTGGCAAAGCAAATGTGGTGGCTGATGCACTTAGTCGAAAGGGTTATGCGAACTCCATTCGTCTTCTATGTTCGCAAATTATAACTGACATTAAAGATCAAATTCGAGAAGCCCAACACGTTTCAGTAACGGAAGATGATGTACGAAAGGAGATGTCCTGTGGAGCTGAACTTAAAATTGAAACTAAATCTGACGGTATTCTGTACTATCTAGATCGTATATGGATTCCTAACCACAACAATCTTCGTGAAACTCTTATGAATGAAGCTCACAAAACGCGATACTCTATACACCCAGGAGCCGATAAGATGTATCAAGACCTACGATATACCTACTGGTGGCCTGGAATGAAAAAGGATATTGTTGTTTTTGTTTTCTAAGTGCCTTACATGTTCCAAGGTGAAAGCTGAACACCAAAGACCCTCAGGACTTCTGATCCAACCTGAAATACCTGTATGGAAGTGGGAAAATATAACCATGGACTTCATTACCGGGTTACCTCGCACTTCTGGTGGGTATGACACTATATGGGTAATAATTGACCGACTTACAAAATCAGCTCACTTTATTCCTATCCGCGAAGATTTCAAGAACGAAAAGCTAGCTCGTATTTATATCAGCGAAATCGTAAGCCGACATGGGGTATCGTTAAGCATTATTTCTGATCGTGATGGTCGTTTCACTTCACGAACATGGCAAGCAGTACATGCCACTATGGGTACGTGATTAGATCTCAGTACCGCCTATCACCCTCAAACTGATGGTCAATCTGAACGCACCATACAAACTCTTGAAAATATGCTTCGAGCATGTGTCATAGACTTCAAGGGAAATTGGGACGCTCATCTCCCATTAGTTGAATTTTCGTACAACAACAGCTATCATTCAAGCATCGGCATGGCACCTTTTGAAGCCTTATATGGTCGTAAGTGCCGATCTCCAGTATGTTGGCACGAAATTAGGAAAGCTCAAATCACTGGTCCGGAATTGATTCAAGAAACCACAGACAAGATCCATCAAATACGAAACAATCTTCTAGCGGCTCAAAGTCGTCAAAAGAGTTATGCAGATAAACGACGAAAGCCTTTAGAGTTTAACATTGGTGATCATGTACTTCTAAAAGTATCACCGTGGAAGGGAGTAGTTCGTTTTGGTCAAAAAGGCAAGCTAGCACCACGCTACGTAGGACCTTTCAAGATACTCGAAAGAGTAGGACCTGTAGCATACAAGCTTGATCTACCAGAAGAACTCAACGGGATTCATCCCACATTCCACGTGTCGAACTTGAAGAAGTGCCTCGCTGATGAAAACCTCCACATTCCTCTGGAAGATATTCAGATTGACGAATCTATGCATTTTATTGAAAGACCTGTAGAGATCATGGATTTCGGAGAAAAACGTCTTCGACGAAGTCGCATTCCAATTGTTAGGGTTCGCTGGGAGTCGAAATGGGGACCTGAGTTTACTTGGGAACGTGAAGACTCAATGCGCGAAAAATATCCGCATCTTTTTCCTACTACTTCAACTACTTAAATTTCGGGACGAAATTCCTAAAAGTAGGGGATACTGTAACATTTGTCAAAAACGGGTTTCCAAACCCGCTCCGTTTGTAATCGAATATTCAGTTATAAATGTTTATTGCCTATTTATGCTTATTTTAATTTTTTAATGATACATAATTAATAAACAAACTAAACCATAAAAGTTATAATTGATAAAAAGTATAAATAAAGTGATTAAAAATAAATTGGGGCTGCAGGGACTCGAACCCGGGTCAGCCGGATTGTAACTTCAAAGACTTAACACTCACACGCATAACCACTCCGCCACTTGTTTGTTTTCTGTCAACTCTAGGAAACAAATGAGTCTTATATTCAAACCTAGATGAACCGGTTGCGCCAACTGAAAAACCGAAATCGGCTATTCAACCGTCTAAACGTTTGAATAATCGCGAATTCAAGTTTATAACCGATGCACCAACGATTCTAATCAATTCAGACTTGAATTGACTTCAATTCTGAGGATGATGAGTTTTATAACCGAAACTACTCAATAATCCGAATTACTGTAATCACAGAGCTTCTCGCGACTCAGAAACATTCCACAAACCTCTAGTTACATTTCCGCACACTTTACAGTCCACCGGAGAAGTTTATTTTACTCGCCGGAAAATTCTGCAAGTTCGCCGAAAACCGTATTTTTCCTCAAATCGGTAAGTCCTTCAATACCGTCGTAGTCTAACAATTGTTAAGCTATTTCTAACTCAACCCTTTCACTTGAAATCGAATTCAGACGCTACTATCGGATAATACCAGTTCGCCGGAAAAGTTCTGGAAATCTCTATTTTCATCTGTGAATCGGTAAGGACATTCAAACACTTTGTTAACGTTTGTTAATCACTTCAATTCCACGATTAGCTAATCAAAACGGTTAATTGTCTTGTTCAGTTGAAGTGCACAAAAACAGAGACCGACACCTTGCCGGAATTCTGAAATAAACCGTTCATCGGTATGTTTACTTCTAATTATCGTTTCTGCCATCTCATATTAGTCTGTGCAATGTTTAACAATCGAATTAACAAGATTTAATGGTGTAATCTGCTGTGGGTAAAATCCAACGAAGAAGATGAACTGTGATAACATTATAAGTATAATTAAAATTGGTATTTTAAACGGGTTAGACACACAGTCCAGCTGTGGACTGTGTGCAAATAATACGCACACGTCACGAGTTCGATCCTTGATACACGCACCCTCTATGTAATAAAATGCCTTTTTGTTTAAAGCTGAACCGGGTTAACTCCGTTAGTTGTTAAGTATAATAAAATTTGTATATTAACCAAGTTAGACACACAGTCCAGCGGTGGACTGTGTGTAACGTTAAAGCACAGGTCCCGGGTTCGAGACCTGTTAGTGGCACCGGTTCGACGAATTAAAATGTTTTTGAAAATAAAAGAATTTTGGATAAATTGAATTAATATATAAGTATAATTAAAAACAGAATTATTTCGGGTTAGACACGTAGCTCAGTTGGTAGAGCTGCGTGCACGCGTACAGGAGGTCTCAGGTTCGAGCCTCACCCAGCGCATTTTAGTCACACAATAAACCGGTCAAATAGTCAAAGTCAAAAAGTCAACGGTCAACCCAAAAAGTCAACATATTTTTATATTTTTTTATTATTTAATTTAATTTAAAAATCAATTAAAAATACTTAAAAATAATGTTTTTAAAGATAGGAAATAGCCTTAAACTCACAAAAATATATCTAAAAATCTTATTAAAATTATTAATAAAATCCACTCATTTACTATATTTTCCGTTATTATTTAGGTTAGTTAATTCTCGTTGTTCCGCTCTTCCAACTCGTGCGCATCTCACCATCTCCAATCAAACGCACCCAATGTGAGTGAATCTTTACAAATTCCCCGTTTTAATCACGTTTTGGGGTGTATCATGTGTCTTGCTATATATTATATTTAAATCATTGTGCATACATCATATCATGAACTTGTGTATTCAGCTTGTTTCAACTGTTTGTGTGGTTATTGTTAGATTCAATTTATTATTTTCAGTACATGCAATTTCATAGGCCGCCGCTCCCCATTACATTATGAGCGTTGAGCATGTTCCCCATTACATTATGAGCGTGAACCTGGCGTGCCAACATACGATCGGCTCCGTTTGATTGAGCCTTGATCGCACAGACATTTATCATTTTCAGTACATGCAATACGATCGGCTCCGTTTGATTGAGCCTTGATCGCACAGTTTCATTCATGTTATTTATCGTATGATGTTGGTATGTTAATGTATGCTATCATATGTTATTGTATGTTATAGGTGTGATTGCAATTGTTACTGCTTGATTATTTACATTTGCTCATTTATGATTATGCACAATTTTTCATTGATAAACTAACAAGTAAATCAATAATAAATGTTTATCTAACAAGGTTCACTCGCCAACTTATGTTGACCCAAAAACCCCTATTTTTACACATGATACAGGTGAACCAGCTGCAGCCAGAAACATAGGATTGGACTAGAAGAATAAAATGATTTAGAGCTTGGAATTATTTTGTTTGGTTATTTTCTTTGTATTATATGGACACGTTTGGATTATTTGGAATGTAATTTTGACTTTAATAAATATGAAACATATTAGTAAATATCATGAGCTTTGGTGATAACCCAATTATGCCCCGACTCTTATTCCGCTGCGGGTCGGGGTGTGACAGTATCAACAAAAACCTGATAACATTCTGATCCTTTTTTTTTCAACGTATCCTGCTCCCATCAAGTAAGTTGGCATGGATCATTTCCTAAAATAAGAATTCAATCAAAATTGTTAACCATGGAGATATCGATAATAATTAGATGTAAATGAAGTAAAGTTATCAACCTGATCATATGCTGGTCCATTTTGTATCAACGTTTTCTTCTGCTCCATATCCACCAAATTGCTAAGTTGCATTTGCTGAAATAACACATCAAACAAAAGTGTTGATCACAAGAACATTGACATTAATAAGTTTATACTAACAGTAGCAAAGAAAAACCTGATAACATTCTGATCCATTTTGAATCAACGTATTCTGCTCCTCATCATCCAACTTGTTTAAGTTGTTTTGCTGAAATAACAAATAAACTCAAATCTTTATATAGAGACAGCGACAGTTGCAATTTCGTACAGAAATACTTGTACTAACCTTAGTTGAACTGGGCGATATAGTTGCTCATGGGATTTCATTTTCATGGGTAGAACACTCTTGGTTACCAAGCTTAATGAATGCAATAGTTTCATTCATTTTCAGTTGACTACGTGAAACAGTTTAGAAATAATGCATTGATTTCGTTATATGCAGGTGCATTATATAGCAATGGAACATCTCAATTGACCCAGAATTATAGGAACAGCTGTAGGAAATGGATTGCAGATAATGGGTCCTTAAAAGAAGGGGCTAACCTGCTGGGAAGTGGTGATCATGGGCAACATATTATGGAGCAAAACCAACAGCCGGAAAATTGCCAATAACCGCCAGTACATGGGTTATTTTGGTGAGTTTAAACGGATGAGATTTGATCTCAGCGTGATCCAACGGTGTATATCGATTTGGCTGGTGGTTACACCTAATGGGCTCCATAAATATATATAATATACAACCAGAAAAGTCCATCATTGTTCAAATCTTCTACCATGCGTATTTTAGAAACAAAGATTTCTAGTCTCATGGACATTTGTCCTATTTTGACCAGTTATGTTTCCAAGCTCTGATTTTTCATGTTGGTGGCTCGTAGTTGTGTCATGAAATGTACAAACGCTTCTACAATGTCTGGACAATATTCCTAACAACAATGAAAGGTATTTCATGTTTGCTAGTGACACGAAACATAAATTTGTGTTGGTCAACCAGTCATTTTAAGTTATTTCACTTATGCTGTCGCTCGGATAGTCGGATTAACATTGAAAAATCTAAAACACACACCGTGCACCAGTTAAACAACACTAGTAGTGTTAATTTTATTGTTTTTTAGTGTAAAATATTAGATTTCGGCCCCTCACTTTCGTTTAAGCTCCGCCATTGTTTATGGAGGTAAGGAAGATTATTGAGAAGTTGTGTCGCCATATGAAGAGCTTCAGCCCAGTTTCAAAAGGAACGTGAGCTTGAAATAGATAGGCACGAATCACATTTAAGTGTGTAGTTCTAGACCTTAACTCTTTGCATGCGTTTGATTTTAAGATTAAACCATGTTAATTTGAAGAATTTTGGGTTTTGATTTTCCTAAATTACAATGAAGATGTAAAAGTTTAAAAGATTTCACATGGAAATCTATAATATTTAAAGCTGCGTGCCAAAACAATGAAGATGTAGAAATTTATAATATTTAAGAGTTTACTTTCAAATTAAATTTGGTCTTTGATGTATAAATTTATAATATTTAAAGCTGGGTTCTAGAATTGTTTTCTTCAGTTTTAAGACTTTTTAATTTTAATTAAATAAAAATTACAGTTGAAATTCATAGGTAGTTGCTAACCATCGTTATCTTGGAAAAAATCCATAATATTAATCCAAGTTTTGATATTTCTTAGTAGGTTATTTCTTAGTAGGTTACTCCAATCATACATACCCACCATATACATAAACAGTTAAACACTCCGTACATTTTATGCTATAATCCTTTTTTCCTTACAAGTATGAAGTTACTTCAAGCTTACCTGCATTTACTCATTTTCCTTTCATTAACAGCAACATCAATAGCAGCTCCAAAATACGCCAAGACAGGGTGCAATGACACGTGTGGGAACGTGAGGATTCCGTACCCTTTTGGAATCGGTTCGGATTGTGCTGTCAACCAATGGTACACCGTTGATTGCAACTCCTCCATGCCATATCTATCTGCACTCAACCTGGAAGTCTTGAGGGTAAACTTGGAAAATCTAACGGTCACCGTTAGTACGCCAATGATCACTGTTTGCCAAAATGCAACTCTGGATAGCAGTGAGATTTTGGGTGTCGATCTTGGTAGCAGCCCCTTCTTGTTTTCCAAATCACACAATAAGTTTGTTTTTGAGGGGTGTGGTTATGCTGTCATGATGCATAACTATACAAGTGTGATCTCCACATGTTTAACTAATTGTATCAATGATACAGTTAGTGATAGAAATGATACACTTAATGATAAAAACAACTGTATTGGATTCAGTTGTTGCCAAATCACAATTCCTCATCATCTCAAGTCATACACCATTAGATTACGTATCCTCGAAAGTAAAGTGGAAGATAGGGCGTGCGGGTCTGCCTACTTGGTGGATATAACTTCATTTGACCAAAAAGGTTTCCTGACCCATTTGTTGTAAAAAATACCTCATTTATTCCGGTATCACTTGTGTGGACTCTAGCATACTCTGATCAAATAACTTGTTGCAATAATCGAACCAGGATTATACGCAAAGTAGATGTTTTTGATAGTACTCCGGTGGACACTTGGCTATGCGATGCATCAAGAGGAACCCCTTATTTAGTAGATGGATGCGATGACCATGGTATTGTATATATGTAACTGAATATATACATGTATTTGTTTGTTTAATTTTTTGGTGATTGAATTTTGTCGTTTGTTATTCTACATCTTCTCCCTTCTCTGGTATAGAGGTATGGTTTGCTTGCACGCCACCCTACCAATAGCTTTGTTGTAGGTGGGATTTTACAGGTAATGATTGTTGTTATTAGTTTGTTTTCTGACATGGAACTTCCTCTTACAGATGTGCCTACGGAAGAGTGTAAAAGGTGCGAAGATCGTGGAGGTTTTTGTGACCAGGACACTACTTATTACATTGATGGTTCCGTTTTCAGTCACAACACTACTTGTAATTACTATGAAGATAACAGAAAGTCAAGCAAAACATCCTTGGGTGTAATCCTAGGTGATGCCTATTCTTTGTGTTTTTACTCTATTTAGGTACTATATATATTTGGCAAGCTGTGAAACTCCATATTAGAAATAAATCTTTGAAATTGTAAGATTGGACTTACAATATAATTAAGTTCATCTCCAACTGACACATTGACCTTTTATTTTGCATTAAAAAAGAGCAAGGGCAAGATAGTATGCAAACTACAAGTATAAATATTTGTTGCTCGGTTAAGTAGCTTACATTGAACGTGATTAAACTTCAAAATTAGATGATAATTTTGAAGAAAGTTGTAAGAAAGTTGCACTCCTTATAAACTTCAAAATTAGATTATAATTGGATATAAGCAGATCCTTTTGAGCTTGAAATATTTGGATCGCTGCTGCGTTTAGTCTACTTACTAACTTTCAGTTTTGTATCGGCCTCCACTCAGGTGTTAGCATAAGCATGGGTGTACTTTTTCTTGTTGCACTCAGTTATGTATTGTACAAAGCAATCATGAAAACAAAAGAAAAGAGGCGAAGACAAAGATTTTTCAAACGCAATGGCGGTTTACTTCTAAAACAACAAGAAGAAGCCGACCCAACTTTAATTGATAAAACCATACTTTTCACGTCTCATGAGTTGGAGAAGGCCACTGACAACTTCAATGAAAACAGAATTCTTGGTCGAGGAGGTCAAGGTACAGTCTATAAAGGGATGTTGGTAGATGGAAGGATTGTGGCAGTCAAAAAATCAAAGATAGTTGATAAAAATCGATTAGAGCAGTTCATCAATGAGGTTGTCATCCTTTCTCAAATCAACCATAGAAATGTTGTCAAACTATTGGGATGTTGCTTAGAGACAGACGTCCCTCTGCTTGTTTCTGAGTTCGTTCCAAATGGTACCTTGTATGATCGACTTCACAACAGAACTGAAGAGTTTCCAATCTCGTTGAGCATGAGATTACAAATAGCTACGGAGGTTGCAGGAGCACTAGCTTACTTGCATTCAGCAACTTCCATTCCAATATACCATAGAGACGTCAAAACCACTAATATACTTTTGGATTACAAATATAGGGCCAAAATTTCTGACTTTGGAACTTCTAGGTTCGTCTCAAGAGAACAAACTCATTTGACTACCTTAGTCAAAGGTACGTTTGGCTACCTTGATCCTGAGTATTTCCAATCTAGTCAATTCACTGAAAAGAGTGATGTATATAGTTTTGGAGTTGTTTTAGTTGAACTCTTAACCGGAGAAAAGCCAATTTCCATTAACAGATTTGGTGAACATAGAAGTTTGGCAACACACTTTTTGCTGGCTATGGAAGAAGGCCGTGTTATGTCGGTTTTTGATGCAATGGTAATTAAAGAGGCTACTAGGGATGAGCTTCTACTTGTAGCTAACCTGGCAATGCGATGCTTAAGTTGGAATGGAAGGTATAGACCAACAATGAAAGAAGTTGTTATTGAGTTAGAAACTATACGAACGTCACACGTGCCCTCATCTATAATTCATAATAGCATTAGCCCCATGATAAATAGGGATGAATTATCGATGTTAACATATGATGAATCATCGTCAACATTCTTGAGTTTTAATGATAGAATTAGTGAATGATTCAAAAAGCTTGGTTGTTTATTGCTTTATGAATTTATATTCTCACAAGTTGAAGAGTATGTAATAGATTTACCGTTATGTCTTCATATTTGGGTTTATTTGTTTCTATAAGCAACTAGTCACTTTCATTATTTTCTAAAAAATGCACATAGTGTAAACTGTTTGAAGTCTGATACCCAAAATTTGCTCTAACTGAAAGATAATTTGTCTCCCTTAAATGTAAAGCGGATTAAACCTCGCTATATAAGAGGAATCATACTAACAAGTCTAAAGGCTAAGACCTTGGCAATAATCTTATACTGCAATCGACAAAAGATGTTTACTTTTACGGTATGAGGGTTATGTAAGAGAAATTGCGACCCTTGGAAATGAAACGATGAGTTTCAAAGCCTTTTTTACTAAGGAAATGATGTCATTCTCGTATCCTTAAGCTTGGAAACTTAATTTTTTTGACTATTCAATATCGTACTTTAGATGATTTGTTGTTTTGGGCGCTATTCTATGTGTTCTTTATGAAAACATGTCTATATTTCAGAATATGTCTTATGGTTCTCATCTGACGTTAGGAACACCATGTTTGTTTTGAGTTTATGTTAAGAGATTTCTATAAATGAACATGTCCGTCTTAGGTTCTTTCTAAAGTTATGGCGTCCTTGATTGAATAATAGTTATATTTGCAGTATGTTATTGTGGAAGTTTAACTACTTATTCATCTTGTTGATATAGTTCAGTTTCCAAATCTAGAAGTTATATTGTGGTTGGGTAGACATTTTGTGACTACCAAGTTTGTTTTCTTTATTTGGTAGGATGTTCAAATTTGTTTTTCTTGTAAAATTTTTGTTGTGTTTGTTGTAAAGTTTTTGTCTAATGCAGAAATCATGTGCTTTTCAGTTTTTATCATATTTATATTTAGATATCGTGATTCAAGTTTTTAGAGATGGTCTCGCAGTTTTATAGAGTTTAGTAACCTTTTATTTTATCAGATACTATGTTATTTTCCATGTGACCCACACATGTAACAAATAAAATTTGTATAAACTATAAAGCTATAAGTAACAGAGATCACATATAATCTTAATAACCAACACACATAAAATTTATTTGAATTAAGGCACAAACTCTTTGAGAAAATAAATGTATTAAGGAAATATACAAAGAGTTTATAAATTTGTAAATATCTCCTTGTACACAAATTCATTGTATTATTTGTAATATTGTCATCCGTATCAAGTATTAATAATTAACACTGGCTCTGCTTTTTTACTCTAGATAATCTGTTGATTACTTGATAACATACTTTTCCTGTTGTTAACTTTGTTAAAGTTGATCTATGAGTTAATGTCGATGCATTGTTAGATGTAATGATGTTTGAACATATAGTAAATCGGCAATTATTAGATGACAATATTGAATTGTTATTATCGGACTTAGATAGACCTAGAAAAAAAACTTAAAGTGTAAAAAATGAATATTGTAGTTTAATGTATAGTTTTAAGGAGTAAAGTACAATATATGATACCATATATATATATATATATATATATATATATATATATATATATATATATATATATATAGGTAAAGGATCCTATAAAAAAATACTAAAAGTGTTAGAAGGATAAGAAAGATTATGGTGATGACACATGTCCCTATCTATTTTATTAGTTTAAGGGTAAGATGGTAATTTAACTCATAATCCTAATTAATGATATAATTAAAGATATAATCTTGTAACTGAATTCATGAGTTATTTTAAGAATTTATGAGTTATTTTAGGGATACATCATCAGTTCGTATAAAACACAATACGAATTCCAGATAAACACTACAACTTGAATCATAATACACTGATGGTGTTCTAACATTTGTAATGACTTTTGTTATTTTTGCAGGTATAAAACAACATACAGATTCCAAAAACACCATGAATTGAATCATAATACAGTCGTGGTTTTTAACATTTACAATGATTCTATTGTTATTCCAGATGTTAAAACACCATGACTGTAATCACATACTCTAGATGTTAAAACACTATGACTTGAATCATAATTCATTATTTACAATGCTATGGTGTCTTATTTAGGTTATGGTGTTTTACTATAAAACACAATACCTCGAATCACAATGCAATTAAAACACTATTGTATGAATATAGAAAAAAACACCATGGACTAAAACATCTAAATCGAAACGTGATTTTTTTCTCTACGTACTCGTATTAAAGATAAAAAACACTCGTTATTATGGTGTAATTTTTTTTAAAAACGAGTTACCTATAAAAAGTTATCCACATTTACAAAAGAAAGGGTGAACTTGCATGTGACTTTCTAAATTTAAAAATGTTAAATTTACCTTTATACCCTTAATCTAGAATATTAGTTATTTTAATGGTAAAAACTATTTACAAGATTGCTATCAAGATCTCAACCATTAGATTAAAGATCTAATGGTTTAGATTCTTTCTTACCTTTCTCACAAAAAAAACACATTTTTTACAATAACCTCACCCTATATATATATATCACACAAGATGGTAGTTTTATTGGTAAATGGTGTTGCTGTTGTTCAATTTTGTAGATCATACGTAACGGATTTTGAAAAATTTGATGATGATATCTTGTTAGAATTTGTTGTTTCAGCTATCATATTGAATATATATGATAATCCAATAGCAACTTTTTAAATTTACACCTCTCGGCATTGTTGGTTAAGCATTGTTAGGGTACAAACTGCAAGAAATAATTAAATTTTTTTGAGGGTTTTTTTACATGTTTCTCCTTTCTAAGATGGCTTATTACATATTTACCAAATCATAAAATTAAATTACATATTTCCCCTCCCTAACCCATTTATATATATATATATATATATATATATATATATATATATATATATATATATATATATATATGTATATGGATGGGTTAAAATGAGAACCAATTTTAGTTGTGAGAACCGTGAGAACTAGGTCACCCAAAAGGTTTTTTCTGAAAAAAATCTTAAAAGTCATTAAAAAATCACTTGTGTCAGCCAAATAAATTAAAATAAATGCCGCATGGCGTAAAAAAATAATTATTCTTCGTATAAAATTTACACTAGCGCGTAAAAAAAACTTGCATTCGTCAAAACTATCGACTCGAATTTTTTTTTTACTTTTTTCACAGGTATGTTTATAATGTTTTCAGTGCAAAAAAATTTTTCCCCAACTCATGCGGGAAGGAGTTCTCACGGTTCTCACAACTCGTGGTGGTTCTCATTTGAACCAAGCCCTATATATATATATATATATATTACATCCTTCCCCTTTTCATTAAAATTACTCTATTTTACCCTTAATGGACTTATTAAAGAAATATTTACATATTTCCCTTTTCTAATATCATCAATCAATATTTCCCCTATCTAATACCATTAATCAATTACATATATCCCCAATTCATGAGGTATTTTCTCAATTCTTCTACTTACTACTCTTCTCAAACAATACCATAACTTGTAGTATACCCGTCCGGTGGGCGGATTTTTTAGTGTTGTAATGACAGTTTAATTTAGATTTACCTAAATAATACGAACTCATTAAATAAGTTCACATTGAGATGTATAATATTCTTAAATACAAAAGGCAAGGTTAGGGATAATTTCAATAATGCGATAGTCAGCTGAAATAAAACACCAAGTAACAATGTGCAATAAACAAAAGTGAATATGTGTGGAATGTTTCGTAATGACACAAATATTTTATTATAAACAAAAAAGTTATTTGTTTAAAAAAACGCTGAATTACGTTGAATGTTTCATCAAAAGGGTTCATATTTTCATATATATTAGGCTAAAAACACGTATATTTATACCCGTCCAGGTTTCCAACATTATTGACAATCAAACTTAACAACCATGATCAACCAAATAATCTACAAAATAATTGCACATTAACAAACCAAGAAGAGCATTTATCAACCAAATAAACCTACAAACTAACTGCACATTAACACAACCAAGTAATCTTCTCATGTATATTTACATATCGGATATAAATACATGTACCAATAATCTAGAGTATCATGATTCATGTAACTTGGTCCATTTGAATAACATGCATACTTTTACAACTTGTTTGGCTGATAGTGTATAGCAAATAAATCTATGGGTCTAAATCTGTTTAAACATACGAACTTTGTTCACATACATATTAGTATAAAGTATCTTAAATGATAATTTGTTTTGTTTTTTTCCAAAATAAAATCAACTAACTTGTTGGTACATTTTATTAATATATATTTTTTGTGTCCCGATAATTTTTCAACTACCAACAAAAACGTTATTAGAAAACCGGGCAACGAAACATGTAGCCCAATAATAGTACAATCACCAAATACACATCCATTACAACCAGATCAAACACACGCCAATTACCCATGAGAGCGCTATCGATTTGGATCGGATTCGCATCCACAAAAGACCCAAAACTTTGACGGCTTTGACTATGGCTTTTTGTCTGAGCACCTTTGCATTAAAAATGACATCATTGTAACTCCTCCAAAGACACTAGATTGCAGTTTGTATCACTATGTATATCGCCTTCTTCCACTTGGTTAACCCTTTGGGAAGCAAATCCTTAACACCAAATAAAAGGAGGGGGATTCTTCACTACTTCACAATAAGACACCAGCAAAATAATCGGTTGCACACATCATACACACCCAAAAAGTCAAAAAAATGTTGGCGTCGTGTGGTTTGGCACACTGAATGACACGGCAAAAAAATGTTGGTGTGGTGTGGGTCTGGTCTCTTCACACCCAAAATACACATCAAATAACTCGTTGAACATATCACACACCCAAAAAAGTCGAGACTCGAAAAAAACATACCTGAAAAGTCGAAAAAAGTTTGCGGGGTCGTCTTCTTCTGCTTGTCTAGGGTTTGGTGTGGTGTGGGGTTCAACGATGCTTAGGGAAACATGTTTTACAACCTGCAATTATCGTGGGAAGGGGAAGAAGACTGATGGTGTCTAGTGTAGGGTTTGGCGCGGGAAGAGGAAACGATCATATGAAGATTATGGGAATTAAAAAATACTAAAAGTGTTAGAAGGATAAGAAAGATTATGGTGATGACACATGTCCCTATCTATTTTATTAGTTTAAGGGTAAGATGGTAATTTAACTCATAATCCTAATTAATGATATAATTAAAGATATAATCTTGTAACTGAATTCATGAGTTATTTTAAGAATTTATGAGTTATTTTAGGGATACATCATCAGTTCGTATAAAACACAATACGAATTCCAGATAAACACTACAACTTGAATCATAATACACTGATGGTGTTCTAACATTTGTAATGACTTTTGTTATTTTTGCAGGTATAAAACAACATACAGATTCCAAAAACACCATGAATTGAATCATAATACAGTCGTGGTGTTTTAACATTTACAATGATTCTATTGTTATTCCAGATGTTAAAACACCATGACTGTAATCACATACTCTAGATGTTAAAACACTATGATTTGAATCATAATTCATTATTTACAATGCCATGGTGTCTTATTTAGGTTATGGTGTTTTACTATAAAACACAATACCTCGAATCACAATGCAATTAAAACACTATTGTATGAATATAGAAAAAAACACCATGGACTAAAACATCTAAATCGAAACGTGATTTTTTTCTCTACGTAAGTATAACAATATGGTACTCGTATTAAAGATAAAAAACACTCGTTATTATGGTGTAATTTTTTTTTAAAAACGAGTTACCTATAAAAAGTTATCCACATTTACAAAAGAAAGGGTGAACTTGCATGTGACTTTCTAAATTTAAAAATGTTAAATTTACCTTTATACCCTTAATCTAGAATATTAGTTATTTTAATGGTAAAAACTATTTACAAGATTGCTATCAAGATCTCAACCATTAGATTAAAGATCTAATGGTTTAGATTCTTTCTTACCTTTCTCACAAAAAAACACATTTTTTACAATAACCTCACCCTATATATATATATCACACAAGATGGTAGTTTTATTGGTAAATGTTGTTGCTGTTGTTCAATTTTGTAGATCATACGTAACGGATTTTGAAAAATTTGATGATGATATCTTGTTAGAATTTGTTGTTTCAGCTATCATATTGAATATATATGATATTCCAATAGCAACTTTTTAAATTTACACCTCTCGGCATTGTTGGTTAAGCATTGTTAGGATACAAACTGCAAGAAATAATTAAATTTTTTGAGGGTTTTTTACATATTTCTCCTTCCTAAGATGGCTTATTACATATTTACCAAATCATAAAATTAAATTACATCTTTCCCCTCCCTAACCCATTTATATATATATATATATATATATATATATATATATATATATATATGTGTGTGTGTGTGTGTATATATATGGATGGGTTAAAATGAGAACCAATTTTAGTTGTGAGAACCGTGAGAACTAGGTCACCCAAAAGGTTTTTCTGGAAAAAAATCTTAAAAGTCATTAAAAATCACTTGTGTCAGCCAAATAAATTAAAATAAATGCCGCATGGCGTAAAAAAATAATTAATTTTTTTTACAGGTATGTTTATAATGTTTTCAGTGCAAAAAAATTTTTCCCCAACTCACGCGGGAAGGAGTTCTCACGGTTCTCACAATTCGTGGTGGTTCTCATTTGAACCAATCACACGTATCCACACACAAACAGTTTCTTAACAGTCTCGTTGGTCCGGCTCACATTCAACATTATTAGGTTTCCATGGAAGATATGAGAGAAAATCTTTTTTGATTTTTAATATTGAATGCAGAAATGTAAACATACTAAAATGTAATATTACAGTTTTTATTTTTGTGAGAAAACGTGCTAGAGGATCATATCAGATTACTGAGACATATCAGCTGCACCGTTGATCTTTAAGAAACACTTTGTTTAAACAATTCACATGGATTGTCGGTATTGTTGTCCACTTAAACTCAATCTAAAAACTTTCATAATGCTTACCGATACGTTATGGTACATTAGTGAGCACTAAATTCTTATGGACCCCACGATCTCAGCATATCCCCTCATCATGTAATACACTAACTCAAGTAATGCCTTTAAACTTTCATCAACTGTGAATTGTGTGAAAATAACGCAGAATGTTTAAACATTAACAATCAGGTCGATATTTCGATACGCAGAGAAAGTCCAATGTTTAAACAAAATAAGAAAAGAAAAACAAGTAGAATTAGATCTTAACCACCAGATCGATATTCTCATATACGCAGAGGTGATCCAAGATTTAAACAAATCACCAAGTAAAATAAAGCAGAAACGTTCAGGCACTAACATCCAGTTCGATACTTTCGTATACACAGAGGATGTCCAATGCTTAAACAAAATAAAGAAATAAAACAAATTTAAATCTTTTGAAAATGAAAACACAATCGCAGTGACTTTTTAGTAAGTTGAGAAAGTTCACAAACTGACCAGTTTTTATGCTTTGCAACATTCAGCGATTACCGAGTAGGCACACACTCACGAAGGACAAAACTAAGTACTATGCTTTCAATCGCGTTTTCCACTAGAACTAGGCTTTTCAATTTAGGTTTGTATCTTTTTCGCAAAACTACTAGTCTAGCTGAGCCTACCGACACATCTTTAGTGAGATTGTTTAACCATTTTAAAAACAATACATATCTTTAGCATGCATTGATAGTCCACTGATGTACTATCATTTCCTCTTTTTGCACAAGTAATCTCATTTTTCATTTTCAATGTTTTTTACATTTTGAGATTTTCTATTGTTTTTGGCTTTTTGAAAATTTTTATCTATCTAAAATGCTTTTGAAATGATGTTTTTCAATTTTACAGGAATTTTTGACAATTTTAAATTTTTTCTCCCCCTAAAATTGAAAACATCTTTTAAAATCGAAAATAAGAATCTTCCATTGTAACCATTAAACGACTTTTTACGAATGCGAACGCGAGACTACCATTTTGTTTGTGTGGAATATCATTCATGTCTCCTGTCTCTCTGCATGAACAACCACTGCTTCTGAAATGACCTTTGACTTGAAGCTTGGTTATCCTGCACATTCAAACAAACTTTAATCAGTTTTGAATTGGAACCCAATCCATTCTGGATTTAGGTTTACCAAAATCATTAACATCTGAAGTAAACCAACATTCACACTCTTTTTGATATTCAAACAGTTTGATAGAAACTTTATTTGAAAATTTACTTTCTTTGATTTTTTAACTGTTTGAATTATCAAATTTTTCTCCACTGCTCTCTCTTTTGTCCTCAGATTTGTATCTGATGAATTCGTTTTACTTGAATGTGAGTAAAATAATTCATTAGAACTTTTATCTGATTTTTAGATGTATCCGAGGACAAAATCTTTTCCAAATACTCTCTAATTTTTTTCCTCTTTTTTCTCAATCTGTCTTTTTGCCCTTGTGATAACTTGACTTTTTATTCTTTGGGCTTCTCTACAGTTTTCTCATTTTTCTTCTATGTTTTCTTCTCCTCTGGTCTTTTCTCCCCCTGAGATTTAACTGATCTTCTTTTCAGATTAGTCGGACAATCCCTGGAAATATGACCTTTGATTTGACATTTATAGCATCTTCTCGTATCAAATCTCTTTTTCAGGCAGTTAACAGCAATGTGTCCACCAAATCCACAGTTGTAACACACTCTGTTATCGTACAAATCTCTCCATTCAGACCAAACACCCAAATCAGCACATTGATTTGACGTGTAGTAGTCATCTTTCCTGCTTCTTCTGTAAAATTGAATTGACTTTGAAGCTCTGTGGTCCGACCTGCACAACTTATTCTCAAATTTTTGTGAGTTTTTATAATGATTGGATGACCGTACCGATGAGCTTATATTTTTGCTTTAAAAATTTATAGAATTTTGTTTTTCATGTTGTTTTTGTTCTCCATTCTGCTTAGAAGGTTTTTTCGTTGAGCATTCACCTTTTTCAGCAGATTATAGAAGAGTTTCTTGAAAATTTTCTTTTAGTTTCAAAAATATTTCCTTTTTATCATTTTTAACATTTTCATCATCGGTATTATCATCACAATTCTCAATTATGACATCGTCATAATTTGTGACATTGTCACTTATTGAATTTTCCTTTTTATTCTTATTGAACGATTTAGAACATATATGATCTAACATTACGATGAAGTCACAAAACTTTTCAATTGTTTTTCTAAATTATCAATTTTATTTTTTGCAATCTCAACATCTTGTTCAAGTTTTCTAATGTTTTCAAGATGCGAATTTATTATATTTTGTTTTTCAAAAATATTTTTATTTAAAACAGATTTATCATTTTCTAAAATTTTTATGCTATTTTGAAAGTACTTCACATTTTGTAATTTTTTATTTTCTAAAATTTTTATTTGATTTTCAAAATTCTTTTCATTTTCTTTTAACCTTTTATTTTCTAATGACAAACATTCCAAATCTTTCAAAAGTTTGACATTAATAGATTTGGATTTTTGACAATTTAAGCACACAGATTCAGTACACTTTGTGCAAGGTTTTTCGACCTCCACAATTTGTACCTTTACCACTTCTTTATCAACAACCTTTACCTCTGACTTTACCTTCTTGCTTTTAATCATCTCAGCACGCTCCAGATATTTAGCACGTAGAGCATTCCATAGCTTTTATGCCGTATCACATTCTGGTAGCAGAATCAAGATATTTCCTTTCACTGAATGCTGTATCAGACTAATCATTTTCTTTTCATCAAAATAATCATCTTTCTGTTGAATAGAATATTTGCACTTCTCCAGAATTTGCTGATTCTCATCTCTAGGAACGACATAACCTGTCTCAATCACGACCTAACTACGAAAATGCGTAGTTTTGACCCAGCTCTCAAATTTTCCTTTCCAAACTTCATATTCATCTATATTCATCAACATTTGCGGCTTCATGGACTTCATTTCGTTTTCCAAACTAATCTGTTGTTCAAAAAACACTTGACAAATGATTAGCAAACAGAAAATTTTAGCAAAAACTGACGTTTTAATCGACAATCGATACGTTAAAAACGTTTAAAATTTTTTCGAAAGCTGTTTTTACCGATTATATCTTTAAATCGTCTCGTCGATACGATTCTAACGATATATAATGTTTGTGACGTTTTTCGGGATTTTCATGTCTTTTTTTAACCTTGACAAGTTTGATCGAACTTGTCACAGCTTGTCAAAAACAGTTACTTAAACAAGTTCGGGCGAACTTGTAGAGATTTTACGAAAAAATCACAAGTTCGAGTGAACTTATGTTGGATTTCAAGAAAAATTTGCAAGTTCGGACGAACTTGATATAAATTTCAATGAAATTGATCAAGTTCGAGCGAACTTGAAAAAAATCAAAAGAAATAATGCAAGTTCGAGCGAACTTAATACAATTTCACTAAAAAACCAATCAAGTTCGGGCGAACTTGATGAAAAATCACTGAAAAAATGAGTTTTTCAATCAAGTTCGAGCGAACTTGATGCTATGTTCGAGCGAACTTGAGTTACAAAACATGATTTTTTTTCAATTTTTCGGCATGAATTCGTTTGTTTTAAGCTCTGATCTTTTCAAGGGTTTATCTATTATGGATTTTACGTATTATACTTGAAAATCAGTCCATTTTGTCCGTGAATTGTCCAAGAAAAGTTAAAAATAGAAGAAATGAGTAGAAGATGAGATGTTCTATGTCCAATGTCTTCAAATTAGGCCAATCCTGCTCTGATACCACTTGTAGGTCCGTTGTACGGATCATTCGGGCACTAATCTAACAAATGAATCCGTTTGCTTAGGCGACATTGAATACACTCATTTGTTTATATTTAATCACCGTTTCATTAATATTCAACGTTACAGATCCTGGAAACACTTGAACTGAGCTTCGCCTCTGTCGTGACAAAATCTCTGAAAGTTACAAATGAAATGTCAAGTCTCCTATTTATAGAAGTGCAAGTTCGTTGGAGGGAATGCAAGTTCGGGCGAACTTGCTTAGTCAAGTTCGGCCGAACTTGACTACAAAACTTCCTTTTCGAGCGAACTTGACCCTAAATATACATAAACTTCGACATTTCGCTCCTAAATACTGACTCAATATTATACGATGACGTAGGCAACAGACATATACATCAACAAATAATAATAATAATAATAATAATAATAATAATAATAATAATAATAATAATAATAATAGTAATAGTTTAATAGTAATTATCTAAATTTGAATTTATTATTATTTTTGTTTAAAAATCGGACATATATGGTATATATTATGACTATTATTTCCTTTCTTTAATGTGAAAAGATTGAATAAATTCACCAAATTTTATTCATTTGTTTTTATAGAAATTTGATATATAAAATATGTAAAGCTAAACAAAATAACAAAATGATAAAAAAACAAGAAGTGTTTTACAACGTAACTGGAAAATACCGGGTGTTACCGTCTCATATACTTTAGGAAAGAGTTAATTACTGTTTTCGTCATTGTGGTTTGTCAAAAATCACTATTTCAGTCCATTAGTTTAAAAATTACGATTTCAGTCCCCGTGGTTTCACTTTCGTAACCATTTCAGTCCCTGTGGTTTCACTTTCGTAACCACTTTAGTCCATTTATTCTGTAGGTACATGGACTGAAATGGTTGCGAGGTGGACTGAAATGGTTACGAAAGCGAAACCACAGGGACTGAAATCGCAATTTTTAAACTAGTGGACTGAAATAGTGATTTTTGACAAACCACAGGGATGAAAACAGTAATTAACTCCTTTAGGAAATTTCGTCCTGTTAGATCGCTCCTGAATAGCTCGGGAACCTAATTTGTATCTAAATGTCCATTCAAGCGGAAATTAAATGACATGTTAATCACATATACAAGAATTACTCATTAAAGTCTGTTTTATTGATCAAAAGTTCAATTACATTCAAGATCCTGATCGGACAGAGCTTCACCTCAAGATTGCAAAAGTTTTAAATGAGAGAGCCTAAGGCATCTATTTATAGGGATACAAGTTCGCTGGGGAAGGATACAAGTTCGGGCGAACTTGTTGAGTTCGGCCGAACTTGTTCACTCATCATAAATCCGGGCGAACTTGATCTCCAATTAGTAAATACTCCGTATTTCTAATGTATTCTCATCTATTCTAAACAGACTCGATACAAGACTAAGACATAGACATACTGCACTAACAGACTCCCCCTTGGATATCGTCTTCGTCTTGATCAGTCTTCAAAAGCTCTATATTCATATGATTTGACTTTAGCGCCCAAAGAAGTGCTTGTATGGTTTCCTTCTTCTTTCTTTTTTCGGAATTGACGTTTGGTCAGTAGGTGGCACCTTTGTCATAAATTGAAATCGTCTAAGTCTAGCCGCCCTACCCCTTTCGAGTATACGTTCAAGACGCCGTTCTTCTTTCAAAAACTCTTCTCGCTCTAGCTCTCGCCAACTTGATTCCCACATCTTTCCAGAATTTACGCCGTGAGCGTAGCAAACATTAACAAGTCCCTGATACTGCTTCCGTTGCACCTCTTCACGCTTCTCGTAACAGATCTTGTTGAAGAATAATCATTGAATATCCTCCTTTGAACAATTAACTAGCCACATCGGGTCTAGTATGCGTATCGTTCTCGAGATTCCCCAAATTCCTTCTTTTTGTAACACTTCAGTAGAACTTTCTTTTGTAATATCCAACTGACCTTCGAATCTCAAAACTATAACAACTTCACACATCACTGGATCAACTTGCCACCACTTGAATAACGGATAGAAATCTTGTTCAATTGGCATTAGTGGCATATTCTTCATTGCTCGCGGACGCTTCATTACTAGCGTAATGTCTTTCTCACCCGTTTGTTTGTCTGTCTTGATTCGGCGTTTAGGTATAAAAGGCTTCCAGTATTTAAAACCTTGAACCGCTTCAAATTTTATCATCTTCCATAGAAATCGATCCATAAACTTCATCTGGTAGCTTATGTTCCTCGTTTTCACCAGTTCCTCCATATCCCAGTATTGTAGTGTACTAAAATCTGCCATGTATCGAAAGTACTGTACGCCGAATTCGCGCTTTATGGCGTACACATTCAACTCCTTTAATCACCCCCAACTTAGGATATCACCTAATGACTTGTCGGCGTCTCTGGTAAAGAATGCTAACGGTCGACGAAACTTTATTTCTTTAGGCATTTTTTTAAACCAGGACTTTTTCGCTTCAGCGATCTCAACTTTCGTCATCGGCTTCGGAACTTTACCTTCACGAACAGACTCAGCAATCTTTTCTTTCAACAAGTCTTCGTTCAGTTGTTCATACATTTCTTCGAACGTAGGAAAACAATCAGTGTTTGAGCCAACACACTTCTCCGTTTCATCCTTTTCATCATCCGATCTATCCTCAATGATAACTTTATCGTAATCATCGGCATCAGATCTTCTTTTGCAGCAATAATTGTTTGGCTCAAACGTGTCGATGTTCTCAACTTCCTCTTCAAAATCGAAATCAAAAGATTTAGCATCAACGTTCAGCATCTTAACTCTTCCTTAGACATAAGCACTAACAGTTTTGCATGTACTACAGCAATAGGTATAGCAACAATCGCGTCAGTCAAATCTTTATCTGTTTGCCCTACTTGCCCTGATGGCTCCCCATACTCTGATCTTCCATCATATTTACATCATCATTCAGTAAGGAAGTGAAATCAAACTCTTCGTTCACTTTCGCATCAACCACTTTCAATCCAACACCACCCTGACCATCATCATTACCATCATCATTGTCAGAATCATCTTTTGGATCATCAGCAGGTTCATTATCTTTCTCTTCGTCCTCAGCTTCATCATCGTCTTTCTGTTCATGTTGTTTCTTTGGAGTAACTTCTTGTATAATCTCGGACTCAGAAGCTTTTGAAGTATCAACAGTTTCAGACACAGGCTCTTCAGTTGTCTTAGGCACACCATCAATCACATTTTTACCTTTACCCTATGCTGCAAGCTCTTTCTCAGCTTTCTCTTTAGCCTCTTGCGCATCTAAACGTTCGTATTCAGCCTTGAAATCAATACCTAGACTATTCGATAGCACTTTCTGGAGTCTGGTAAACCGTCTATCATTCAATTCTTGTTCAGATTTGAGCTCAGCAATTTCTTTCTGCATTCTCTTGTTTGCATCCTGTAAACTTTCTATCAACGCTTTCAAGTACCCGCAATCTCCTTCTAGAAGCTTCACTTTGTCACTCATAATTTCTTTCTCAACTTCGCTTTGATTCACTGTCTGTTCCAGAGCAACCTTTTCAGCTTCATTCTTTGATAATCTTTCTTCCAGTTGTAGGAACGTCCACGATTAGCACGGGAACCTAAATTTGTTATCTATTGTCCGATTAGGCGGAAACTAATGACAAGTTAACCAAATTACAAGAATTACTCATTTAAATGTTGTTTTCATTGATCTAAAGTTCAATACATTCGAGAATCGGATCCGACAGAGCTTCGTCGTCTCTGTGCCAAAATCTCTCCAAGTTACAAATGAAATAACCAAGGCACCTATATATACTTGCACAAGTTCGCTGGTGAGTAGGGGAAGTTCGGGCGAACTTGACTTAGTCAAGTTCGGCCGAACTTGACTTCTCTCAAACCATTATGAGCGAACTTGGCATACAACTCACTTAAATATGCCTCGTTTTTAACATATTAAGCTCTATTCTCTCAGACTCAATACATAATGACGTAGGCAAATATGCACCAACAGACTCCCCCTTGGATGTTGCCGTAGTCACTGAATTTTAAAATCTTCTGAGTCTTCAGATCTTTAGTTCTTGAATAAACTTTAATATCTTGATGTTTATATCCTCTTCCTCTTTCTTGAGCTTTGTCTTTGATACAACTTTAATCAACATGCTCCCCCTAGCTTTTAGCTTTAGCTTTCAGACTTCCCTTTGCTTTGATCTTTATATTTCAAACTCCCCCTAACTTTGAGCTTTCTGAAATCTTTGGACAGTGCTTTATCCAGCTCCCCCTAAATCTTTACTTTTTGTTTCAAAGTTCTAAGACATTCAAATAAACATTTCAGATTCAAAAAATCTGTTATAAAATCTCTAAGTTTGAATCTTCCTTTTAAACTTTTCAAATCTTTTAGATATTCAAGTTCAAATTAATGACCATGAACACTTTTAACATTTTAAAAACCTTTGTTCACTCAAAAAATTTCAATTATGAAATCCACTTGGTTGACAGTCCAAGTTAATGACCTTGGTTAACCAATTTCATTTACCGAGTCCAAGTTAATAGCCTTGGTTTGAAACCATTGTGATTAAACCAATGTTTTTCTTCAATTTTAAAGTTTCAACTTAATGAAGCTTTTAACACTTTTTGATCACTTTTGGTTTTTACACATATGTCATCAAGATTTTCACCATTAAAGCACCTTACCAGACTTCGAAGAACCATTTTCCAACATTGGCTCGTTGAAACTAATAAAGAAACAAAATCTTCTTGAACTTTTAAAAAGTTTATGCTAAAATACACTGAAAATCTTTTTTATTTTTAACTGTAAAGCAATTAAAGAAAATAAACTATGTACAAATATATTTACAGACATATTCTTTTGAATTCGTGTCTAAGGATCATATCAGTTGTTTGAGACATATCAGTAGTATTGTTGACCTTTTTGATTTTTTAAGTTCTAAACTTGTTTATCTAGATTGTCGATATGTTTGTCCACTTAAACTTTGACACATTTCTCAATTGTTCCAAGATATGTTAGATATGAATTATGATACTTGACTTAACTATGGTTCCCATCTCAGAATATACTCCCGTATCAAGATTCCCTAGATTTCATCTTACAGGTGAGTATAGCATAACTGATATCTGTATTTAGGTTGTGCGAGACCTTGAGAGCTCAGGTTAGTACTACCGTACAGACAAAGAGATGAAGGCTCGTCTTTAAGGTGTGTTCCACTTAAGGAATCTTTTTAGCATTGCAAATGATTAGATCTTTCGATTCGTTTCAGTTTTGCATGCTATTTTGGGGTTTTTAGCAAAAGCATTATAGAAGTTCTAGGCTATTGCTTCTGCAAAATCAAAAGAACTTGTATAATACCCCAGATATCAATCATCTATAAAGACCTCGTATCTCAGAATCAGGCAATCTCTCAAACGAAATTTCGGAGTACTAAGTCCATTTATCCGAGAGATGTTAATCCACACAGTTGTGAAATTTAGTTTATATCTCAAAAACAATTTACTGGACGTGTAAAGCCGATCGACACATCCATAGTAAGACTTGTTTATCACTTTTAAACTTTATATTTCTTTAGCATACTGTGATAGTCCACTGATGTACTATCATTTCCTTTTTGACAACAAAATTCTTTTTGATTTTTACGATGTTTTTTGTACTTTTTGAAATTTTTAAATGTTTTTGAATTTTCAACTTTTTCATATGTTTTTGATTTTTCTAAAAATTTTCTTACCCCCCCCCCCCCCCTAAAATCAAAAACATATTTTTGGATTTTAGATTTTAAGAAATACTAAAAAGATAACAAACCAATGTGGATCACGAGAACTCTTCGTCCGATACTTTTTCAAACATCTGTATCTGCACCTGTTCAACAGACAGAACCATTAAAATTCATTTTACAAGAAAGAACAAACGGTTATACAAACAATGTTTTGTTCAACGGTGTGGATTTGCAAAATTTTATTTTGACAAATTTTCCTTTTCTACTTCTCCTTTTCTCAAAATGGTTAAGAATTTGACTTTTTGAATAAGTTAAGAAACATGAAGCTCTGCTATCCAAATTTTATCTTTGACAATGTGGATCTTTTGGAACTCCTGCACACAAAGCAACTATTTGAATAAGGAAACCCAAACCTTTTTAGTTTTGGGTTTGACATGATAAGCATCATAAACACTTTCAAAATCATCATCATATTCAAAATCATCATCAAACATATCATCCAATGTCGATTCTGAAAACGTTTTGAGCTTTTCTTTCTTTGTCTGTTTGATTACTGACTCGGTTGCTTTAACATTTTCAGTTTTGTCAGCAACAGACTTTGGTTTTTCTGATGATGAAAGCCTTTTCTTAGCAACCCAGGATTGTAGCTTGCTTCTCGCTTTCTTGATATAGAATCTAGAATCTTTGTTTTCATTAAATTTTGAAGTTTCACCTCTTTCAAATGTTGAATCTTGAAACTTTGCACTCGTTTTAGATTTCACTTCGTCTTTAGATTTCACTTCGTCTTTAGATTCATAGTTTCTATTTGATTTTGTGACAGGCTTCACAATCTCTGGTTATTTTTGCTTTTCATTTTTTGTCACAGTTTTTCTTCGTGGAAACACAGGCTTTAGATTCAGACACTTGCGAGCAATATGACCAATAGTATTGCATTTAAAGCAAGTCCGATTATCATAAACATGTCCAATAGTGGGTTTTACTCCACTTGTGGACTTGGTCTTAGCCTTGCCCAAAGTTCTTTCTCCTTTTTGAATTCATCATTCAATTTCTTACCGATCATACCTTCTTCTTGAACCGTATTCGTCCCATACACAAACTTCATGTGTTTACCTTTGTACTCATGGAATGGCGACTTTTGGTTCCTTCTCGGTTCTTCTTCACT
Source organism: Scalesia atractyloides (assembly GCA_947069175.1). NCBI lineage: Eukaryota > Viridiplantae > Streptophyta > Magnoliopsida > Asterales > Asteraceae > Scalesia > Scalesia atractyloides. The sequence goes on along the minus strand of CAMTDV010000010.1, from coordinate 62,285,540 downwards.
TTCCTCCAAACCCAATCCTGCTCTCCTGTTCTCAGGAAAATCACCATCAAACTTTCGATAATTGTTAGCATTCCTTTTGGGTTTCGAGTAAAATCTTTTCTCATTTTTCTTAAGATCATCTGATGAAACTTCTGCAAGTTTGAAAAATTATCAAGTTGGTCCTCTTTCACGTTCCGAATCGGAAAACTATCATCAAAGTATAATCTATCAGATTCCTTAATCTTGTACATGACAACATTAGGATCATCACTTAGACCATTTTCAGATGATGTATCATCGTCATCTTCAGATTGTGATTCCGAGTTATTCGAACTTGATTTGGCGCTTTCAGAGCTGCCTTCATCAGAATCATTTCCTAACACATTTTAACCACATTTTTTACCACCGCTTCATCATTTGATTCCGTAAAGTCAACGTCAATGTTCTCGGGTAATTCATCTTTCATTTCTGATAAGAATAAAATATTAAATGCCTTTTCAGTCTCATCATCTTTCTTGCATGAGTTGCAAGAAGTGGTGGAGGAATACTTCCGTATTCTTTACGCTTTGATTTATCACCATTTTCCTCCGACTTAATCGTAGGTAAAATGTGATCAATGACATAGGCGTTTGTGGTGTAACTTTTCAGCAATTGTCTTACCCTTTCTGTTTCTGTCTTTATGTCATAAAGCTCACGCTTTGTTTCAGCAAAAGTATTAATGTACATGTTAATTGCTTTTTGTTTTTCAATAACTGTGGCATTTAACATCTTTACATTAGCACTGAGTTCAAGATTAGCTTTTTCGACATTTTTATATTTGCTTGTTATTTTGTCATAAGCTTCTTTCATAGTTCTCTAATCGTAATGAAAAATTTTGTTGTGTACAGTTATTTATGTTATGACTTTGACCTTTTCAAGACAAGGTCCACAAGGACTTGCGCACTTTGTGCAAGGTTTTTCAACCTTCACAACTTTCACAGCTTCCTTGTCAGACATACTTACCTCAGCTTTTACCTTTTTTGCCTCTGATTTCAATGCTTCTTGCCTTTGCATCTCAAGGTAAGCTATTTCTTCTTCCTCAGCTCTTTGCTTATAACCTTCCAGAATGGCATTTTCCAAAGCAGCATCAACATACGATGTCTCAGATTCATCCACTACCTCTGCCATCATAGCAACACCAATTTTCTTTCCGATGTATTTGTTCCAATCAAAACCATCTTCTTCATGAGTAACAACAAAAGCTTGTTCGGTTTTCTTTGCAGATTTATCTTCTACTTCAACTTGTGTTCTTTTTGGATATGACTTGTATTGAAGAGCTTTCTTGTAGTACTCGTTACTGCTGCCGAAAGGATTTTGGTTTCCATTTGCTTCTTGATTGTTGCATTCTCATTTGAAATCCCACTAATCCTCCCCAACAACATGACCAGAACATCGACAACCCTCCTACCAGCAAGTGCTCATACAAACATTTCAAGTCTTGTGATCCTCCTAAATTTGAAGGGACCGAAGGTGTCACTGCTCTCCTACATTGGTTTGAGGAAATGGAAAACACCTTCCTCAACTGCGATTGTCCTGAGGATCGCAAGGTTCGATACGCCACCGGGAGACTATTTGGGGTCGCTCTCACCTGGTGGAATACTGAAAAAGGGAAGAGGGGAATTGATGATGCAATGGCCTTAACTTGGGAGGAATTAAGGGAAATCATGACTAGGCGTTTCTGTCCTAGGAGTGAAATTAAAAAGTTGGAGGACGAATTTCATTCTTTAAAGCAGAAGGAGGGAGATCACACCACCTATAACAAGAGGTTCTTAGAGTTGAACCAAATGGTTCCAAATTTGTTTACCCCAACTTATCGTTTGATCGAGCATTATATTCGAGGACTTCCCTCGAAAATTCAAGATTTAGTTCTCAGCATTTCACCGGTAACACTTGAAGCTGCTATGGAGCTAGCGACTGAACTGACCGAGAATCGAATTCGCAACGGAAAGTTTAAAGAAGAAAAAAAGAAAGCCCCTGTTGAGGGTCAAACTTCAAACCATTCCATCTCCTCCTCTAAGTTTGCTAACAAGAGGAAGCGCAACACCAGAAACTTCGCCGTTACACAAACCAACCTCCCTATTCCTGCTGCACCCATTACCCAGGTTTCCCCTTCACCTGCACCATACAAAAAACCATACTCTGGCCCGTTACCAAAATGCAACCGTTGCCAATATCACCATTCTCCTGATTATCCTTGCCAACATTGCACCGGCTATGGTCGCGCAGGTCATACTGTTCAAACCTGCCGCATGCCTCAGTGAACGAACCGCCACCAGCCTTCAACCCAAACCCACCAACAAATAATGGGTCAAGCCCAACAACCCCTACTATTACCACCAACCCAACATTTAGGTCAAACATATTACCAACCCAATTATCCTATGGGTCAACCTATGCGGGCTTGCTACAATTGCGGAGACCCAAGCCATTTCAGAAACACTTGTCCAAGGTTGGTAAACATTATTCATGCTCAGGCCCAAGCCAATCCGGTGAATCAAGCGCACCAAGCTCCTCCACCTGCAAGAGGAAGAGCTTTCAATATCAACGCTAATCAGGCTAGGGCTGACGGCAATGTGGTTAACGGTACGTTCCTTATAAATGGTAGATATGCATCTATGTTATTTGATATTGGAGCGGATAGAAGTTTTGTGTCCTTAGAATTTGAACCTATCTTAAACCAAAATCGGGATAAGCTCATGGAATCCATAACGGTAGAAGTTGCTGACGGGAAACCTGTTTCATTAAACTCTATTATACGCAACTGTACACTCACCTTAAACGACCACGATTTCTCAGTCGACCTTATTCCTATGAAGCTGGGAAGTTTTGATATCATAATTGGTATGGACTGGCTCAGTCAACATCAGGCAGAAGTTGTATGTCGCGAAAAATTTATACGTATTCCTCTTTCAAACGGTCAGACTCTTCGAATCTTTGGAGAAACCTCGTCGAAAGGGCTCAGCTTAATGTCTTGTCTTCGAGCCCAAAAATATCTTCGCAAGAATTATGTCGCGTTTTTAGCTCATATCATCAAAAAGGGAACCATGGAGAAGAAACTTGAAGACATTCCAGTAGTAAAAGATTTCCCGCGAGTTTTTCCTGACGACATTTCAGGACTTCCTCCAGTTAGAAGTCGAATTCCGTATTGATCTTATACCTGGTGCTACACCAGTTGCAAAGTCTCCTTATAGGTTAGCCCCCTCTGAAATGCAAGAGCTAGCCAGTCAATTACAAGAGTTGACTGACAAGGGATTCATACGTCCTAGCTCATCGCCTTGGGGTGCACCTGTCCTTTTTGTAAAGAAGAAAGATGGATCGTTTCGTATGTGCATCGACTACAGAGAGCTCAACAAATTAACAATCAAGAATCGCTATCCTTTACCTCGCATTGATGATCTTCTTGACCAACTTCAAGGTGCCAGCTACTTTTCCAAAATCGACCTTCGATCTGGTTATTATCAACTTAGGGTGCATGAAGAAGACGTCCCAAAGACCGCATTTCGAACTCGTTATGGCCATTATGAATTCATGGTCATGCCATTTGGTTTAACCAATGCTCCAACAGTCTTCATGGACCTAATGAACAGAGTCTGCAAACCTTATCTTGATCGATTTGTTATAGTCTTCATCGACGACATTCTTATTTATTCAAAATCTAAAACTGATCATGAGCGTCATCTTCGACTCATCCTTACACTTCTAGAGAATGAAAAGCTTTACGCCAAATTCTCCAAATGCGAATTCTGGTTAAAAGAGGTGCAATTCCTCGGACATGTAGTCAATGACAAGGGAATACATGTCGACCCCTCAAAGATCAAAGCGGTACAAGAATGGCAAGCTCCACGTACACCAACTGAAGTAAGATCTTTTCTTGGTTTGGCTGGTTATTATCGTCGTTTCATTTCAAACTTCTCTCACATTGCTGTACCACTCATGGCTTTAACTCAAAAGGGAAAACCTTTCATATGGGGACCCAAGCAAGAAGCAGCCTTCCAAACCCTTAAACAAAAACTCTGTGATGCACCAATCCTCACTCTGCCTGAAGGTTGTGATGACTTCGTGGTCTATTGCGACGCGTCAGGGCAAGGATTAGGCTGCGTTCTAATGCAAAGAGGAAAAGTTATAGCTTATGCTTCGAGACAACTCAAGACGCATGAGAAGAACTACACCACCCATGACCTAGAACTTGGAGCCGTTGTGTTCACTCTTAAGATATGGAGACATTATCTCCATGGTACTAAGTGTGAAATATACACTGACCACAAGAGTCTTCAACATATCTTCAATCAAAAGGAGTTAAACATGAGGCAACGAAGATGGGTCGAACTTCTAAATGACTACGACTGTGAAATTCGATACCACCCTGGCAAAGCAAATGTGGTGGCTGATGCACTTAGTCGAAAGGGTTATGCGAACTCCATTCGTCTTCTATGTTCGCAAATTATAACTGACATTAAAGATCAAATTCGAGAAGCCCAACACGTTTCAGTAACGGAAGATGATGTACGAAAGGAGATGTCCTGTGGAGCTGAACTTAAAATTGAAACTAAATCTGACGGTATGCTGTACTATCTAGATCGTATATGGATTCCTAACCACAACAATCTTCGTGAAACTCTTATGAATGAAGCTCACAAAACGCGATACTCTATACACCCAGGAGCCGATAAGATGTATCAAGACCTACGATATACCTACTGGTGGCCTGGAATGAAAAAGGATATTGTTGTTTTTGTTTCTAAGTGCCTTACATGTTCCAAGGTGAAAGCTGAACACCAAAGACCCTCAGGACTTCTGATCCAACCTGAAATACCTGTATGGAAGTGGGAAAATATAACCATGGACTTCATTACCGGGTTACCTCTCACTTCTGGTGGGTATGACACTATATGGGTAATAATTGACCGACTAACAAAATCAGCTCACTTTATTCCTATTCGCGAAGATTTCAAGAACGAAAAGCTAGCTCGTATTTATATCAGCGAAATCGTAAGCCGACATGGGGTACCGTTAAGCATTATTTCTGATCGTGATGGTCGTTTCACTTCACGAACATGGCAAGCAGTACAAGCCACTATGGGTACGGGATTAGATCTCAGTACCGCCTATCACCCTCAAACTGATGGTCAATCTGAACGCACCATACAAACTCTTGAAGATATGCTTCGAGCATGTGTCATAGACTTCAAGGGAAATTGGGACGCTCATCTCCCATTAGTTGAATTTTCGTACAACAACAGCTATCATTCAAGCATCGGCATGGCACCTTTTGAAGCCTTATATGGTCGTAAGTGCCGATCTCCAGTATGTTGGCACGAAATTGGGGAAGCTCAAATCACTGGTCCGGAATTGATTCAAGAAACCACAGACAAGATCCATCAAATCCGAAACAATCTTCTAGCGGCTCAAAGTCGTCAAAAGAGTTATGCAGATAAACGACGGAAGCCTTTAGAGTTTAACATTGGTGATCATGTACTTCTAAAAGTATCACCGTGGAAGGGAGTAGTTCGTTTTGGTCAAAAAGGCAAGCTAGCACCACGCTACGTAGGACCTTTCAAGATACTCGAAAGAGTAGGACCTGTAGCATACAAGCTTGATCTACCAGAAGAACTCAACAGGATTCATCCCACATTCCACGTGTCGAACTTGAAGACGTGCCTCGCTGATGAAAACCTCCACATTCCTCTGGAAGATATTCAGATTGACGAATCTATGCATTTTATTGAAAGACCTGTAGAGATCATGGATTTTAGAGAAAAACGTCTTCGACGAAGTCGCATTCCAATTGTTAGGGTTCGCTGGGAGTCAAAACGGGAACCTGAGTTTACTTGGGAACGTGAAGACTCAATGCGCGAAAAATACCCGCATCTTTTTCCTACTACTTCAACTACTTAAATTTCGGGACGAAATTCCTAAAAGTAGGGGATACTGTAACATTTGTCAAAAACGGGTTTCCAAACCCGCTCCGTTTGTAATCGAATATTCAGTTATAAATGTTTATTGCCTATTTATGCTTATTTTAATTTTTTAATGATACATAATTAATAAACAAACTAAACCATAAAAGTTATAATTGATAAAAAGTATAAATAAAGTGATTAAAAATAAATTGGGGCTGCCGGGACTCGAACCCGGGTCAGCCGGATTGTAACTTCAAAGACTTAACACTCACACGCATAACCACTACGCCACTTGTTTGTTTTCTGTCAACTCTAGGAAACAAATGAGTCTTATATTCAAACCTAGATGAATCGGTTGCGCCAACTGAAAAACCGAAATCGGCTATTCAACCGTCTAAACGTTTGAATAATCGCGAATTCAAGTTTATAACAGATGCACCGACGATTCTAATCAATTCAGACTTGAATTGACTTCAATTCTGAGGATGATGAGTTTTATAACCGAAACTACTCAATAATCCGAATTACTGTAATCAAAGAGCTTCTCGCGACTCAGAAACATTCCACAAACCTCTAGTTACATTTCCGCACACTTTACAGTCCACCGGAGAAGTTTATTTTACTCGCCGGAAAATTCTGCAAGTTCGCCGGAAAACCGTATTTTTCCTCAAATCGGGAAGTCCTTCAATACCGTCGTAGTCTAACAATTGTTAAGCTATTTCTAACTCAACCCTTTCACTTGAAATCGAATTCAGACGCTACTATCGGATAATACCAGTTCGCCGGAAAAGTTCTGGAAATCTCTATTTTCATCTGTGAATCGGTAAGGACATTCAAACACTCTGTTAACGTTTGTTAATCACTTCAATTCCACGATTAGCTAATCAAAACGGTTAATTGTCTTGTTCAGTTGAAGTGCACAAAAACAGAGACCGACACCTTGCCGGAATTCTGAAATAAACCGTTCATCGGTATGTTTACTTCTAATTATCGTTTCTGCCATCTCATATTAGTCTGTGCAATGTTTAACAATCGAATTAACAAGATTTAATGGTGTAATCTGCTGTGGGTAAAATCCAACGAAGAAGATGAACTGTGATAACATTATAAGTATAATTAAAATTGGTATTTTAAACGGGTTAGACACACAGTCCAGCTATGGACTGTGTGCAAATAATACGCACACGTCACGAGTTCGATCCCTGATACACGCACCCTCTATGTAATAAAATGCCTTTTTGTTTAAAGCTGAACCGGGTTAACTCCGTTAGTTGTTAAGTATAATAAAATTTGTATATTAACCAAGTTAGACACACAGTCCAGCGGTGGACTGTGTGTAACGTTAAAGCACAGGTCCCGGGTTCGAGACCTGTTAGTGGCACCGGTTCGACGAATTAAAATGTTTTTGAAAATAAAAGAATTTTGGATAAATTGAATTAATATATAAGTATAATTAAAAACAGAATTATTTCGGGTTAGACACGTAGCTCAGTTGGTAGAGCTGCGTGCACGCGTACAGGAGGTCTCAGGTTCGAGCCTCACCCAGCGCATTTTAGTCACACAATAAACCGGTCAAATAGTCAAAGTCAAAAAGTCAACGGTCAACCCAAAAAGTCAACATATTTTTATATTTTTTTATTATTTAATTTAATTTAAAAATCAATTAAAAATACTTAAAAATAATGTTTTTAAAGATAGGAAATAGCCTTAAACTCACAAAAATATATCTAAAAATCTTATTAAAATTATTAATAAAATCCACTCATTTACTATATTTTCCGTTATTATTTAGGTTAGTTAATTCTCGTTGTTCCGCTCTTCCAACTCGTGCGCATCTCACCATCTCCAATCAAACGCACCCAATGTGAGTGAATCTTTACAAATTCCCCGTTTTAATCACGTTTTGGGGTGTATCATGTGTCTTGCTATATATTATATTTAAATCATTGTGCATACATCATATCATGAACTTGTGTATTCAGCTTGTTTCAACTGTTTGTGTGGTTATTGTTAGATTCAATTTATTATTTTCAGTACATGCAATTTCATAGGCCGCCGCTCCCCATTACATTATGAGCGTTGAGCATGTTCCCCATTACATTATGAGCGTGAACCTGGCGTGCCAACATACGATCGGCTCCGTTTGATTGAGCCTTGATCGCACAGACATTTATCATTTTCAGTACATGCAATACGATCGGCTCCGTTTGATTGAGCCTTGATCGCACAGTTTCATTCATGTTATTTATCGTATGATGTTGGTATGTTAATGTATGCTATCATATGTTATTGTATGTTATAGGTGTGATTGCAATTGTTACTGCTTGATTATTTACATTTGCTCATTTATGATTATGCACAATTTTTCATTGATAAACTAACAAGTAAATCAATAATAAATGTTTATCTAACAAGGTTCACTCGCCAACTTATGTTGACCCAAAAACCCCTATTTTTACACATGATACAGGTGAACCAGCTGCAGCCAGAAACACATAGGATTGGACTAGAAGAATAAAATGATTTAGAGCTTGGAATTATTTTGTTTGGTTATTTTCTTTGTATTATATGGACACGTTTGGATTATTTGGAATGTAATTTTGACTTTAATAAATATGAAACATATTAGTAAATATCATGAGCTTTGGTGATAACCCAATTATGCCCCGACTCTTATTCCGCTGCGGGTCGGGGTGTGACAGTATCAACAAAAACCTGATAACATTCTGATCCTTTTTTTTTCAACGTATCCTGCTCCCCATCAAGTAAGTTGGCATGGATCATTTCCTAAAATAAGAATTCAATCAAAATTGTTAACCATGGAGATATCGATAATAATTAGATGTAAATGAAGTAAAGTTATCAACCTGATCATATGCTGGTCCATTTTGTATCAACGTTTTCTTCTGCTCCATATCCACCAAATTGCTAAGTTGCATTTGCTGAAATAACACATCAAACAAAAGTGTTGATCACAAGAACATTGACATTAATAAGTTTATACTAACAGTAGCAAAGAAAAACCTGATAACATTCTGATCCATTTTGAATCAACGTATTCTGCTCCTCATCATCCAACTTGTTTAAGTTGTTTTGCTGAAATAACAAATAAACTCAAATCTTTATATAGAGACAGCGACAGTTGCAATTTCGTACAGAAATACTTGTACTAACCTTAGTTGAACTGGGCGATATAGTTGCTCATGGGATTTCATTTTCATGGGTAGAACACTCTTGGTTACCAAGCTTAATGAATGCAATAGTTTCATTCATTTTCAGTTGACTACGTGAAACAGTTTAGAAATAATGCATTGATTTCGTTATATGCAGGTGCATTATATAGCAATGGAACATCTCAATTGACCCAGAATTATAGGAACAGCTGTAGGAAATGGATTGCAGATAATGGGTCCTTAAAAGAAGGGGCTAACCTGCTGGGAAGTGGTGATCATGGGCAACATATTATGGAGCAAAACCAACAGCCGGAAAATTGCCAATAACCGCCAGTACATGGGTTATTTTGGTGAGTTTAAACGGATGAGATTTGATCTCAGCGTGATCCAACGGTGTATATCGATTTGGCTGGTGGTTACACCTAATGGGCTCCATAAATATATATAATATACAACCAGAAAAGTCCATCATTGTTCAAATCTTCTACCATGCGTATTTTAGAAACAAAGATTTCTAGTCTCATGGACATTTGTCCTATTTTGACCAGTTATGTTTCCAAGCTCTGATTTTTCATGTTGGTGGCTCGTAGTTGTGTCATGAAATGTACAAACGCTTCTACAATGTCTGGACAATATTCCTAACAACAATGAAAGGTATTTCATGTTTGCTAGTGACACGAAACATAAATTTGTGTTGGTCAACCAGTCATTTTAAGTTATTTCACTTATGCTGTCGCTCGGATAGTCGGATTAACATTGAAAAATCTAAAACACACACCGTGCACCAGTTAAACAACACTAGTAGTGTTAATTTTATTGTTTTTTAGTGTAAAATATTAGATTTCGGCCCCTCACTTTCGTTTAAGCTCCGCCATTGTTTATGGAGGTAAGGAAGATTATTGAGAAGTTGTGTCGCCATATGAAGAGCTTCAGCCCAGTTTCAAAAGGAACGTGAGCTTGAAATAGATAGGCACGAATCACATTTAAGTGTGTAGTTCTAGACCTTAACTCTTTGCATGCGTTTGATTTTAAGATTAAACCATGTTAATTTGAAGAATTTTGGGTTTTGATTTTCCTAAATTACAATGAAGATGTAAAAGTTTAAAAGATTTCACATGGAAATCTATAATATTTAAAGCTGCGTGCCAAAACAATGAAGATGTAGAAATTTATAATATTTAAGAGTTTACTTTCAAATTAAATTTGGTCTTTGATGTATAAATTTATAATATTTAAAGCTGGGTTCTAGAATTGTTTTCTTCAGTTTTAAGACTTTTTAATTTTAATTAAATAAAAATTACAGTTGAAATTCATAGGTAGTTGCTAACCATCGTTATCTTGGAAAAAATCCATAATATTAATCCAAGTTTTGATATTTCTTAGTAGGTTATTTCTTAGTAGGTTACTCCAATCATACATACCCACCATATACATAAACAGTTAAACACTCCGTACATTTTATGCTATAATCCTTTTTTCCTTACAAGTATGAAGTTACTTCAAGCTTACCTGCATTTACTCATTTTCCTTTCATTAACAGCAACATCAATAGCAGCTCCAAAATACGCCAAGACAGGGTGCAATGACACGTGTGGGAACGTGAGGATTCCGTACCCTTTTGGAATCGGTTCGGATTGTGCTGTCAACCAATGGTACACCGTTGATTGCAACTCCTCCATGCCATATCTATCTGCACTCAACCTGGAAGTCTTGAGGGTAAACTTGGAAAATCTAACGGTCACCGTTAGTACGCCAATGATCACTGTTTGCCAAAATGCAACTCTGGATAGCAGTGAGATTTTGGGTGTCGATCTTGGTAGCAGCCCCTTCTTGTTTTCCAAATCACACAATAAGTTTGTTTTTGAGGGGTGTGGTTATGCTGTCATGATGCATAACTATACAAGTGTGATCTCCACATGTTTAACTAATTGTATCAATGATACAGTTAGTGATAGAAATGATACACTTAATGATAAAAACAACTGTATTGGATTCAGTTGTTGCCAAATCACAATTCCTCATCATCTCAAGTCATACACCATTAGATTATGTATCCTCGAAAGTAAAGTGGAAGATAGGGCGTGCGGGTCTGCCTACTTGGTGGATATAACTTCATTTGACCAAAAAAGGTTTCCTGACCCATTTGTTGTAAAAAATACCTCATTTATTCCGGTATCACTTGTGTGGACTCTAGCATACTCTGATCAAATAACTTGTTGCAATAATCGAACCAGGATTATACGCAAAGTAGATGTTTTTGATAGTACTCCGGTGGACACTTGGCTATGCGATGCATCAAGAGGAACCCCTTATTTAGTAGATGGATGCGATGACCATGGTATTGTATATATGTAACTGAATATATACATGTATTTGTTTGTTTAATTTTTTGGTGATTGAATTTTGTCGTTTGTTATTCTACATCTTCTCCCTTCTCTGGTATAGAGGTATGGTTTGCTTGCACGCCACCCTACCAATAGCTTTGTTGTAGGTGGGATTTTACAGGTAATGATTGTTGTTATTAGTTTGTTTTCTGACATGGAACTTCCTCTTACAGATGTGCCTACGGAAGAGTGTAAAAGGTGCGAAGATCGTGGAGGTTTTTGTGACCAGGACACTACTTATTACATTGATGGTTCCGTTTTCAGTCACAACACTACTTGTAATTACTATGAAGATAACAGAAAGTCAAGCAAAACATCCTTGGGTGTAATCCTAGGTGATGCCTATTCTTTGTGTTTTTACTCTATTTAGGTACTATATATATTTGGCAAGCTGTGAAACTCCATATTAGAAATAAATCTTTGAAATTGTAAGATTGGACTTACAATATAATTAAGTTCATCTCCAACTGACACATTGACCTTTTATTTTGCATTAAAAAAGAGCAAGGGCAAGATAGTATGCAAACTACAAGTATAAATATTTGTTGCTCGGTTAAGTAGCTTACATTGAACGTGATTAAACTTCAAAATTAGATGATAATTTTGAAGAAAGTTGTAAGAAAGTTGCACTCCTTATAAACTTCAAAATTAGATTATAATTGGATATAAGCAGATCCTTTTGAGCTTGAAATATTTGGATCGCTACTGCGTTTAGTCTACTTACTAACTTTCAGTTTTGTATCGGCCTCCACTCAGGTGTTAGCATAAGCATGGGTGTACTTTTTCTTGTTGCACTCAGTTATGTATTGTACAAAGTAATCATGAAAACAAAAGAAAAGAGGCGAAGACAAAGATTTTTCAAACGCAATGGCGGTTTACTTCTAAAACAACAAGAAGAAGCCGACCCAACTTTAATTGATAAAACCATACTTTTCACGTCTCATGAGTTGGAGAAGGCCACTGACAACTTCAATGAAAACAGAATTCTTGGTCGAGGAGGTCAAGGTACAGTCTATAAAGGGATGTTGGTAGATGGAAGGATTGTGGCAGTCAAAAAATCAAAGATAGTTGATAAAAATCGATTAGAGCAGTTCATCAATGAGGTTGTCATCCTTTCTCAAATCAACCATAGAAATGTTGTCAAACTATTGGGATGTTGCTTAGAGACAGACGTCCCTCTGCTTGTTTCTGAGTTCGTTCCAAATGGTACCTTGTATGATCGACTTCACAACAGAACTGAAGAGTTTCCAATCTCGTTGAGCATGAGATTACAAATAGCTACGGAGGTTGCAGGAGCACTAGCTTACTTGCATTCAGCAACTTCCATTCCAATATACCATAGAGACGTCAAAACCACTAATATACTTTTGGATTACAAATATAGGGCCAAAATTTCTGATTTTGGAACTTCTAGGTTCGTCTCAAGAGAACAAACTCATTTGACTACCTTAGTCAAAGGTACGTTTGGCTACCTTGATCCTGAGTATTTCCAATCTAGTCAATTCACTGAAAAGAGTGATGTATATAGTTTTGGAGTTGTTTTAGTTGAACTCTTAACCGGAGAAAAGCCAATTTCCATTAACAGATTTGGTGAACATAGAAGTTTGGCAACACACTTTTTGCTGGCTATGGAAGAAGGCCGTGTTATGTCGGTTTTTGATGCAATGGTAATTAAAGAGGCTACTAGGGATGAGCTTCTACTTGTAGCTAACCTGGCAATGCGATGCTTAAGTTGGAATGGAAGGTATAGACCAACAATGAAAGAAGTTGTTATTGAGTTAGAAACTATACGAACGTCACACGTGCCCTCATCTATAATTCATAATAGCATTAGCCCCATGATAAATAGGGATGAATTATCGATGTTAACATATGATGAATCATCGTCAACATTCTTGAGTTTTAATGATAGAATTAGTGAATGATTCAAAAAGCTTGGTTGTTTATTGCTTTATGAATTTATATTCTCACAAGTTGAAGAGTATGTAATAGATTTACCGTTATGTCTTCATATTTGGGTTTATTTGTTTCTATAAGCAACTAGTCACTTTCATTATTTTCTAAAAAATGCACATAGTGTAAACTGTTTGAAGTCTGATACCCAAAATTTGCTCTAACTGAAAGATAATTTGTCTCCCTTAAATGTAAAGCGGATTAAACCTCGCTATATAAGAGGAATCATACTAACAAGTCTAAAGGCTAAGACCTTGGCAATAATCTTATACTGCAATCGACAAAAGATGTTTACTTTTACGGTATGAGGGTTATGTAAGAGAAATTGCGACCCTTGAAATGAAACGATGAGTTTCAAAGCCTTTTTTACTAAGGAAATGATGTCATTCTCGTATCCTTAAGCTTGGAAACTTAATTTTTTTGACTATTCAATATCGTACTTTAGATGGTTTGTTGTTTTGGGCGCTATTCTTTGTGTTCTTTATGAAAACATGTCTATATTTCAGAATATGTCTTATGGTTCTCATCTGACGTTAGGAACACCATGTTTGTTTTGAGTTTATGTTAAGAGATTTCTATAAATGAACATGTCCGTCTTAGGTTCTTTCTAAAGTTATGGCGTCCTTGATTGAATAATAGTTATATTTGCAGTATGTTATTGTGGAAGTTTAACTACTTATTCATCTTGTTGATATAGTTCAGTTTCCAAATCTAGAAGTTATATTGTGGTTGGGTAGACATTTTGTGACTACCAAGTTTGTTTTCTTTATTTGGTAGGATGTTCAAATTTGTTTTTCTTGTAAAATTTTTGTTGTGTTTGTTGTAAAGTTTTTGTCTAATGCAGAAATCATGTGCTTTTCAGTTTTTATCATATTTATATTTAGATATCGTGATTCAAGTTTTTAGAGATGGTCTCGCAGTTTTATAGAGTTTAGTAACCTTTTATTTTATCAGATACTATGTTATTTTCCATGTGACCCACACATGTAACAAATAAAATTTGTATAAACTATAAAGCTATAAGTAACAGAGATCACATATAATCTTAAATAACCAACACACATAAAATTTATTTGAATTAAGGCACAAACTCTTTGAGAAAATAAATGTATTAAGGAAATATACAAAGAGTTTATAAATTTGTAAATATCTCCTTGTACACAAATTCATTGTATTATTTGTAATATTGTCATCCGTATCAAGTATTAATAATTAACACTGGCTCTGCTTTTTTACTCTAGATAATCTGTTGATTACTTGATAACATACTTTTCCTGTTGTTAACTTTGTTAAAGTTGATCTATGAGTTAATGTCGATGCATTGTTAGATGTAATGATGTTTGAACATATAGTAAATAGGCAATTATTAGATGACAATATTGAATTGTTATTATCGGACTTAGACCTAGAAAAAAAACTTAAAGTGTAAAAAATGAATATTGTAGTTTAATGTATAGTTTTAAGGAGTAAAGTACAATATATGATACCATATATATATATATATATATATATATATATATATATATAATATATATATATATAGGTAAAGGATCCTGTAAAAAATACTAAAAGTGTTAGAAGGATAAGAAAGATTATGGTGATGACACATATCCCTATCTATTTTATTAGTTTAAGGGTAAGATGGTAATTTAACTCATAATCCTAATTAATGATATAATTAAAGATATAATCTTGTAACTGAATTCATGAGTTATTTTAAGAATTTATGAGTTATTTTAGGGATACATCATCAGTTCGTATAAAACACAATACGAATTCCAGATAAACACTAAAACTTGAATCATATAACACTGATGGTGTTCTAACATTTGTAATGACTTTTGCTATTTTTGCAGGTATAAAACAACATACAGATTCCAAAAACACCATGAATTGAATCATAATACAGTCGTGGTGTTTTAACATTTACAATGATTCTATTGTTATTCCAGATGTTAAAACACCATGACTGTAATCACATACTCTAGATGTTAAAACACTATGACTTGAATCATAATTCATTATTTACAATGCTATGGTCTCTTATTTAGGTTATGGTGTTTTACTATAAAACACAATACCTCGAATCACAATGCAATTAAAACACTATTGTATGAATATAGAAAAAAACACCATGGACTAAAACATCCAAATCGAAACGTGATTTTTTTCTCTACGTAAGTATAACAATATGGTACTCGTATTAAAGATAAAAAACACTCGTTATTATGGTGTAATTTTTTTTTAAAAACGAGTTACCTATAAAAAGTTATCCACATTTACAAAAGAAAGGGTGAACTTGCATGTGACTTTCTAAATTTAAAAATGTTAAATTTACCTTTATACCCTTAATCTAGAATATTAGTTATTTTAATGATAAAAACTATTTACAAGATTGCTATCAAGATCTCAACCATTAGATTAAAGATCTAATGGTTTAGATTCTTTCTTACCTTTCTCACAAAAAAACACATTTTTTACAATAACCTCACCCTATATATATATATCACACAAGATGGTAGTTTTATTGGTAAATGGTGTTGCTGTTGTTCAATTTTGTAGATCATACGTAATGGATTTTGAAAAATTTGATGATGATATCTTGTTAGAATTTGTTGTTTCAGCTATCATATTGAATATATATGATAATCCAATAGCAACTTTTTAAATTTACACCTCTCGGCATTGTTGGTTATGCAATGTTAGGGTACAAACTGCAAGAAATAATTAAATTTTTTTGAGGGTTTTTTACATATTTCTCCTTCCTAAGATGGCTTATTACATATTTACCAAATCATAAAATTAAATTACATATTTCCCCTCCCTAACCCATTTATATATATATATATATATATATATATGGATGGGTTAAAATGAGAACCAATTTTAGTTGTGAGAACCGTGAGAACTAGGTCACCCAAAAGGTTTTTCTAAAAAAAATCTTAAAAGTCATTAAAAAATCACTTGTGTCAGCCAAATAAATTAAAATAAATGCCGCATGGCGTAAAAAAATAATTATTCTTCGTATAAAATTTACACTAGCGCGTAAAAAAACTTGCATTCGTCAAAACTATCGACTCGAATTTTTTTTTACTTTTTTCACAGGTATGTTTATAATGTTTTCAGTGCAAAAAAAATTTTCCCCAACTCACGCGGGAAGAAGGAGTTCTCACGGTTCTCACAACTCGCGGTGGTTCTCATTTGAACCAAGCCCTATATATATATATATATATTACATCCTTCCCCTTTTCATTAAAATTACTCTATTTTACCCTTAATGGACTTATTAAAGAAATATTTACATATTTCCCTTTTCTAATATCATCAATCAATATTTCCCCTATCTAATACCATTAATCAATTACATATATCCCCAATTCATGTAGTATTTTCTCAATTCTTCTACTTACTACTCTTCTCAAACAATACCATAAGTAGTTGTATACCCGTCCGGTGGGCGGATTTTTTAGTGTTGTAATGACAGTTTAATTTAGATTTACCTAAATAATACGAACTCATTAAATAAGTTCACATTGAGATGTATAATATTCTTAAATACAAAAGGCAAGGTTAGGGATAATTTCAATAATGCGATAGTCAGCTGAAATAAAACACCAAGTAACAATGTGCAATAAACAAAAGTGAATATGTGTGGAATGTTTCGTAATGACACAAATATTTTATTATAAACAAAAAAGTTATTTGTTTAAAAAAACGCTAAATTACGTTGAATGTTTCATCAAAAGGGTTCATATTTTCATATATATTAGGCTAAAAACACGTATATTTATACCTGTCCAGGTTTCCAACATTATTGACAATCAAACTTAACAACCATGATCAACCAAATAATCTACAAAATAATTGCACATTAACAAACCAAGAAGAGCATTTATCAACCAAATAAACCTACAAACTAACTGCACATTAACACAACCAAGTAATCTTCTCATGTATATTTACATATCGGATATAAATATATGTACCAATAATCTAGAGTATCATGATTCATGTAACTTGGTCCATTTGAATAACATGCATACTTTTACAACTTGTTTGGCTGATAGTGTATAGCAAATAAATCTATGGGTCTAAATCTGTTTAAACATACGAACTTTGTTCACATACATATTAGTATGAAGTATCTTAAATGATAATTTGTTTTGTTTTTTTCCAAAATAAAATCAACTAACTTGTTGGTACATTTTATTAATATATATTTTTTGTGTCCCGATAATTTTTCAACTACCAACAAAAACGTTATTAGAAAACCGGGCAACGAAACATGTAGCCCAATAATAGTACAATCACCAAATACACACCCATTACAACCAGATCAAACACACGCCAATTTACCCACGAGAGCGCTGTCGATTTGGATCGGATTCGCATCCACAAAAGACCCAAAACTTTGACTGCTTTGACTATGGCTTTTTGTCTGAGCACCTTTGCATTAAAAATGACATCATTGTAACTCCTCCAAAGACACTAGATTGCAGTTTGTATCACTATGTATATCGCCTTCTTCCACTTGGTTTACCCTTTGGGAAGCAAATCCTTAAACCAAATAAAAGGAGAGGGATTCTTCACTACTTCACAATAAGGCACCAGCAACATATTATACATATAAAATAATCGGTTGCACACATCATACACACCCAAAAAGTCAAAAAAATGTTGGCGTCGTGTGGTTTGGCACACTGAATGACACGGCAAAAAAATGTTGGTGTGGTGTGGGTCTGGTCTCTTCACACCCAAAATACACATCAAATAACTCGTTGAACATATCACACACCCAAAAAAGTCGAGACTCGAAAAAAACATACCTGAAAAGTCGAAAAAAGTTTGCGGGGTCGTCTTCTTCTTCTTGTCTAGGGTTTGGTGTGGTGTGGGGTTCAACGATGCTTAGGGAAACATGTTTTACAACCTGCAATTATCGTGGGAAGGGGAAGAAGACTGATGGTGTCTAGTGTAGGGTTTGGCGCGGGAAGAGGAAACGATCATATGAAGATTATGGGAATTAGAAAAGGGTAATTGAGTAATTTCCCAAAAAAGAGAAATATGTAATTGTTTCTTTTGTTTGGGGAAATACGTAATTGCTTCTTTTGTTTGGTGAAATATGTAATAAGCCATCTTAGGAGGGGGGATATGTAAACATCCCAATTTTTTTGAAAAATCAAAGTTACAAAACACATTAATAATGTACAATGTATAAGGTAATATATATCATACGATCTCAAATGTTAGATAAAAAAGTTCCTACAAAAGAGTTAGTCATATGTTGCATTTTTCTTATTCTACGTGCATTACATTATATTTTAAAAATAATGAGTGATTGTTAAAAAAAATCAAAATATTTAATGTGGTTGGATAGTAAAAGTAGTAAAACATAATATGTTAAATATAAAAAATAGATGGTATGAAAAAATCAAAGTACCCAATTAAAAGAAATAATGTTTTCACATTATTGTTCATTTTTTAAAATATATATCTGGACTGATGTATATGTTAACAAACTAAATTATATTTTATTCTATTAATATAATACACGAGTTTATTTAACCGTGCAACGTATATGTTTTTTTTCTAAAATATAACTTCTTATTATTAACTATATAACATTATGTTTATCAACTTGTGTAATACACGAGATTGTAGCCTAGTATATAAAAAAATGGAAAACATGTAACATGTTTTCTTTACAAGAAATGAATGTAATGTTAATAATAGAAAATAACTTTAGCTATTAAATCAATAGTCAGTTATATCAAATTACTTTGAATTAGTTATAAAATTAACAATAAATAATAATAATAATAATAATAATAATAAAGTGAATTATTAGAAAAATAACTATTACGATCATCTGTATTCCAAAACCAATTACTTTGGTCAAATAAACAATGTAAATTAGTAACCGTGAAATGCTATCAATAAATAGTTGAAAATTAATATTTTGAAAATACTTATTTCTTCTCTAATGATAAAAGAAATCTCACAAAAACATATCCGGTTATCAAAAACTTACTTATATTCACTTTCAGTAACAATTTATAATTACAATAACTATTTTTTTGAGTCATCAATTAAAAGTAATTTAGTTTTATCAAAATTAAAATTCATACTTATCATATTTATTTAAATTTGATCAATTAAGTATGGATAAATAAAGAAAAATACATTTTAGGCAGGAAAACTAAATCAAGATCATCCTATAGAGTGTCATATATTTCTAGTTTGTTTCCTTTTATTATATAGTATATAGATAGATATGGATAAATATAAATATAGATATAGATAGATGATAATGGAATCTCGTGGCTTTGTTTTAGATATTTATTAATTTGAATAATACAATATATCTACAAAATAAAGTAATACAAAGTAATCCGTATTAAAATTAATGTAAGTCCAGATCAGCTTCATATGTAGTAGTAAATCTTGTAGGGCTCAACAAACTCAATTATCTAAAATATGTGGAAAATAGTAGGTCAACTAAGAAGTTGGTGAGCATACATATGTATTCAAAAGTAAGTAAGTAAGTAGGTAGCGTGTCAAGTTTATCTAAACTATCTTCTGAAAACAACACTTAGTAACAAATGGGGCGCACAATCAAACCTTGTGACTAAAGGAATTGCGAAAAGTTAACCTTTGTGAATATTGTTGTTTCAATCATCCCTGGATCCATACGGGGATGGGTTTGTCAGACCTATAATGCACTACAATTTACTACGATGGGCTTGGCCTAAGTTAATAATTGTACTAAGTTATGTAAGCTCAAAGTAGGAGGGTTGATCTTGAAACTTGCAACAACCTTGATTTGTGGATTACCTTGAAGTGGAAACTTCTTAGGAGGATAGAATGAAATTTGGAAGATCTAGAAGGCTTTGGATTTTTATTTGAGATGTGAAGAATAATGAGGGTAGAGACCCCTATTTTTAGCTTAGGAATTGAGATTTGAATAGAGTAGAGATAGAGATAAATTTAAAAGAAATTATCAAAAAATCGTATTTGAGAAAGAATGGAGGAAATGGGTATAGTTAGATTTGGTTAAAACTTTGATTAATCTCTAAGGTAAAGATTATGATTGAGATAATAAAATAAAAATACGATATAGGTATATCTCTATAATTATCTTTTGATTTCAAAAACTTGTTATGTTAATCCTTTAAGATTTAATAATAATGTAGGTCCGTTATACGGATCATTCGGGCACTAATCTGGCAAACCTAAAGTAAACGTGTCCGTTTGCTTAGGCGACATTGAATACACTCATTTGTTTCTATTTAATCACTGTTTCATTAATATTCAACGTTACAGATCCTGGAAACACTTGGACAGAGCTTCGCCTCTGTCGTGACAAAATCTATGAAAGTTACAAATGAAATGTCAAGACTCCTATTTATAGAAGTGCAAGTTCGCTAGAGGGAATGCAAGTTCAGGTGAACTTGCTTAGTCAAGTTCGGCCGAACTTGACTATAAAACTTCCTTTTCGAGTGAACTTGACCCTAAATATACATAAACTTCGATATTTCACTCCTAAATACTGACTCGAAATTATACGATGACGTAGGCAACAGACATATGCATCAACAGACTCCCCCTTGGATGTTGCCGTAGTAAACATTCTTCAATTAAGTTCCTGAGTCTTTAATGTTCTCTTGATCTTTATATCTTGAATAACTTTAACATCCATGCTCCCCCTTGCTTTGAGCTTTCTGGTATTTTTAATCAACGTGTTTATCTAGGTCCCCCTCAAATGTGCTTCGAATCTCTAAAATTTGACCATTAAGAACAATCACACGTATCCACACACAAACAGTTTCTTAACAGTCTCGTTGGTCCGGCTCACATTCAACATTATTAGGTTTCCATGGAAGATATGAGAGAAAATCTGTTTGGATTTTTAATATTGAATGCAGAAATGTAAACATACTAAAATGTAATATTACAGTTTTTATTTTTGTGAGAAAACGTGCTAGAGGATCATATCAGATTACTGAGACATATCAGCTGCACCGTTGATCTTTAAGAAACACTTTGTTTAAATAATTCACATGGATTGTCGGTATTGTTGTCCACTTAAACTCAATCTAAAAACTTTCATAATGCTTACCGATACGTTAAGGTACATTAGTGAGCACTAAATTCTTATGGACCCCACGATCTCAGCATATCCCCTCATCATGTAATACACTAACTCAAGTAATGCCTTTAAACTTTCATCAACTGTGAATTGTGTGAAAATAACGCAGAATGTTTAAACATTAACAATCAGGTCGATCTTTCGATACGCAGAGAAAGTCCAATGTTTAAACAAAATAAGAAAAGAAAAACAAGTAGAATTAGATGTTAACCACCAGATCGATATTCTCATATACGCAGAGGTGATCCAAGATTTAAACAAATCACCAAGTAAAATAAAGCAGAAACGTTCAGGCACTAACATCCAGTTCGATACTTTCGTATACACAGAGGATGTCCAATGCTTAAACAAAATAAAGAAATAAAACAAATTTAAATCTGTTGAAAATGAAAACACTATCACAGTGACTTTTTAGTAAGTTGTGAAAGTTCACAAACTGACCAGTTTTTATGCTTTGCAACATTCAGCGATTACCGAGTAGGCACACACTCACGAAGGACAAAACTAAGTACTATGCTTTCAATCGCGTTTTCCACTAGAACTAGGCTTTTCAATTTAGGTTTATATCGTTTTCGCAAAACTACTAGTCTAGCTGAGCCTACCGACACATCTTTAGTGAGAATGTTTAACCATTTTAAAAACAATACATATCTTTAGCATGCATTGATAGTCCACTGATGAACTATCATTTCCTCTTTTTGCACAAGTAATCTCATTTTTCATTTTCAATGTTTTTTACATTTTGAGATTTTCTATTGTTTTTGGCTTTTTAAAAATTTTTATCTATCTAAAATGCTTTTGAAATGATGTTTTTCAATTTTACAGGAATTTTGACAATTTTAAAATTTTTCTCCCCCTAAAATTGAAAACATCTTTTAAAATCGAAAATAAGAATCTTCCATTGTAACCATTAAACGACTTTTTACGAATGCGAACGCGAGACTACCATTTTGTTTGTGTGGAATATCATTCATGTCTCCTGTCTCTCTGCATGAACAACCACTGCTTCTGAAATGACCTTTGACTTGAAGCTTGGTTATCCTGCACATTCAAACAAACTTTAATCAGTTTTGAATTGGAACCCAATCCATTCTGGATTTAGGTTTACCAAAATCATTAACATCTGAAGTAAACCAACATTCACACTCTTTTTGATATTCAAACAGTTTGATAGAAACTTTATTTGAAAATTTACTTTCTTTGATTTTTTAACTGTTTGAATTATCAAATTTTTCTCCACTGCTCTCTCTTTTGTCCTCAGATTTGTATCTGATGAATTCGTTTTACTTGAATGTGAGTAAAATAATTCATTAGAACTTTTATCTGATTTTTTAGATGTATCCGAGGACAAAATCTTTTCCAAATACTCTCTAATTTTTTTCCTCTTTTTTCTCAATCTGTCTTTTTGCCCTTGTGATAACTTGACTTTTTATTCTTTGGGCTTCTCTACAGTTTTCTCATTTTTCTTCTATGTTTTCTTCTCCTCTGGTCTTTTCTCCCCCTGAGATTTAACTGATCTTCTTTTCAGATTAATCGGACAATCCCTGGAAATATGACCTTTGATTTGACATTTATAGCATCTTCTCGTATCAAATCTCTTTTTCAGGCAGTTAACAGCAATGTGTCCACCAAATCCACAGTTGTAACACACTCTGTTATCGTACAAATCTCTCCATTCAGACCAAACACCCAAATCAGCACATTGATTTGACGTGTAGTAGTCATCTTTCCTGCTTCTTCTGTAAAATTGAATTGACTTTGAAGCTCTGTGGTCCGACCTGCACAACTTATTCTCAAATTTTTGTGAGTTTTTATAATGATTGGATGACCGTACCGATGAGCTTATATTTTTGCTTTAAAAATTTATAGAATTTTGTTTTTCATGTTGTTTTTGTTCTCCATTCTGCTTAGAAGGTTTTTTCGTTGAGCATTCACCTTTTTCAGCAGATTATAGAAGAGTTTCTTGAAAATTTTCTTTTAGTTTCAAAAATATTTCCTTTTTATCATTTTTAACATTTTCATCATCGGTATTATCATCACAATTCTCAATTATGACATCGTCATAATTTGTGACATTGTCACTTATTGAATTTTCCTTTTTATTCTTATTGAACGATTTAGAACATATATGATCTAACATTACGATGAAGTCACAAAACTTTTCAATTGTTTTTCTAAATTATCAATTTTATTTTTTGCAATCTCAACATCTTGTTCAAGTTTTCTAATGTTTTCAAGATGCGAATTTATTATATTTTGTTTTTCAAAAATATTTTTATTTAAAACAGATTTATCATTTTCTAAAATTTTTATGCTATTTTGAAAGTACTTCACATTTTGTAATTTTTTATATTTCTAAAATTTTTATTTGATTTTCAAAATTCTTTTCATTTTCTTTTAACCTTTTATTTTCTAATGACAAACATTCCAAATCTTTCAAAAGTTTGACATTAATAGATTTGGATTTTTGACAATTTAAGCACACAGATTCAGTACACTTTGTGCAAGGTTTTTCGACCTCCACAATTTGTACCTTTACCACTTCTTTATCAACAACCTTTACCTCTGACTTTACCTTCTTGCTTTTAATCATCTCAGCACGCTCCAGATATTTAGCACGTAGAGCATTCCATAGCTTTTATGCCGTATCACATTCTGGTAGCAGAATCAAGATATTTCCTTTCACTGAATGCTGTATCAGACTAATCATTTTCTTTTCATCAAAATAATCATCTTTCTGTTGAATAGAATATTTGCACTTCTCCAGAATTTGCTGATTCTCATCTCTAGGAACGACATAACCTGTCTCAATCACAACCTAACTACGAAAATGCGTAGTTTTGACCCAGCTCTCAAATTTTCCTTTCCAAACTTCATATTTATCAACATTTGCGGCTTCATGGACTCCATTTCGTTTTCCAAACTAATCTGTTGTTCAAAAAACACTTGACAAATGATTAGCAAACAGAAAATTTTAGCAAAAACCGACGTTTTAATCGACAATCGATACGTTAAAAACGTTTAAAATTTTTTCGAAAACTGTGTTTACCGATTATATCTTTAAATCGTCTCGTCGATACGATTCTAACGATATATAATGTTTGTGACGTTTTTCGGGATTTTCATGTCTTTTTTAACCTTGATAAGTTTGATCGAACTTGTCACAGCTTGTCAAAAACAGTTACTTAAACAAGTTCGGGCGAACTTGTAGAGATTTTACGAAAAAATCACAAGTTCGAGTGAACTTATGTTGGATTTCAATAAAAATTTGCAAGTTCGGACGAACTTGATATAAATTTCAATGAAATTGATCAAGTTCGAGCGAACTTGATAAAAATCAAAAGAAATAATGCAAGTTCGAGCGAACTTAATACAATTTCACTAAAAAAACCAATCAAGTTCGGGCGAACTTGATGAAAAATCACTGAAAAAATGAGTTTTTCAATCAAGTTCGAGCGAACTTGAGGTACAAAACATGATTTTTTTCAATTTTTCGGCATGAATTCGTTTGTTTTAAGCTCTAATCTTTTCAAGGGTTTATCTATTATGGATTTTACGTATTATACTTGAAAATCAGTCCATTTTGTCCGTGAATTGTCCAAGAAAAGTTAAAAATAGAAGAAATGAGTAGAAGATGAGATGTTCTATGTCCAATGTATTCAAATTATGCCAATCCTGCTCTGATACCACTTGTAGGTCCGTTGTACGGATCATTCGGGCACTAATCTAACAAAGGAATCTGTTTGCTTAGGCGACATTGAATACACTCATTTGTTTATATTTAATCACCGTTTCATTAATATTCAACGTTACAGATCCTGGAAACACTTGAACTGAGCTTCGCCTCTGTCGTGACAAAATCTCTGAAAGTTACAAATGAAATGTCAAGACTCCTATTTATAGAAGTGCAAGTTCGTTGGAGGGAATGCAAGTTCGGGCGAACTTGCTTAGTCAAGTTCGGCCGAACTTGACTACAAAACTTCCTTTTCGAGCGAACTTGGCCCTAAATATACATAAACTTCGACATTTCGCTCCTAAATACTGACTCAATATTATACGATGACGTAGGCAACAGACATATACATCAACAAATAATAATAATAATAATAATAATAGTAATAGTTTAATAGTAATTATCTAAAAATGAATTTATTATTATTTTTGTTTAAAAATCGGACATATATGGTATATATTATGACTATTATTTCCTTTCTTTAACGTGAAAAGATTGAATAAATTCACCAAATTTTATTCATTTGTTTTTATAGAAATTTGATATATAAAATATGTAAAGCTAAACAAAATAACAAAATGATAAAAAAACAAGAAGTGTTTTACAACGTAACTGGAAAATACCGGATGTTACCGTCTCATATACTTTAGGAAAGAGTTAATTACTGTTTTCGTCATTGTGGTTTGTCAAAAATAACTATTTCAGTCCATTAGTTTAAAAATTACGATTTCAGTCCCTGTGGTTTCACTTTCGTAACCATTTCAGTCCCTGTGGTTTCACTTTCGTAACCACTTTAGTCCATTTATTCTGTAGGTACATGGACTGAAATGGTTGCGAGGTGGACTGAAATGGTTACGAAAGCGAAACCACAGGGACTGAAATCGCAATTTTTAAACTAGTGGACTGAAATAATGATTTTTTACAAACCACAGGGACGAAAACAGTAATTAACTCCTTTAGGAAATTTCGTCCTGTTAGATCGCTCCTGAATAGCTCGGGAACCTAATTTGTATCTAAATGTCCATTCAGGCGGAAATTAAATGACATGTTAATCACATATACAAGAATTACTCATTAAAGTCTGTTTTATTGATCAAAAGTTCAATTACATTCAAGATCCTGATCGGACAGAGCTTCACCTCAAGATTGCAAAAGTTTTAAATGAGAGAGCCTAAGGCATCTATTTATAGGGATACAAGTTCGCTGGGGAAGGATACAAGTTCGGGCGAACTTGTTGAGTTCGGCCGAACTTGTTCACTCATCATAAATCCGGGCGAACTTGATCTCCAATTAGTAAATACTCCGTATTTCTAATGTATTCTCATCTATTCTAAACAGACTCGATACAAGACTAAGACATAGACATACTGCACTAACAGACTCCCCCTTGGATATCGTCTTCGTCTTGATCAGTCTTCAAAAGCTCTATATTCATATGATTTGACTTTAGCGCCCAAAGAAGTGCTTGTATGGTTTCCTTCTTCTTTCTTGTTTCGGAATTGACGTTTGGTCAGTAGGTGGCACCTTTGTCATAAATTGAAATCGTCTAAGTCTAGCCGCCCTACCCCTTTCGTGTATACGTTCAAGACGCCGTTCTTCTTTCAAAAACTCTTCTCGCTCTAGCTCTCGCCAACTTGATTCCCACATCTTTCCAGAATTTACGCCGTGAGCGTAGCAAACATTAACAAGTCCCTGATACTGCTTCCGTTGCACCTCTTCACGCTTCTCGTAACAGATCTTGTTGAAGAATAATCATTGAATATCCTCCTTTGAACAATTAACTAGCCACATCGGGTCTAGTATGCGTATCGTTCTCGAGATTCCCCAAATTCCTTCTTTTTGTAACACTTCAGTAGAACTTTCTTTTGTAATATCCAACTGACCTTCGAATCTCAAAACTATAACAACTTCACACGTCACTGGATCAACTTGCCACCACTTGAATAACGGGTAGAAATCTTGTTCAATTGGCATTAGTGGCATATTCTTCATTGCTCGCGGACGCTTCATTACTAGCGTAATGTCTTTCTCACCCGTTTGTTTGTCTGTCTTGATTCGGCGTTTAGGTATAAAAGGCTTCCAGTATTTAAAACCTTGAACCGCTTCAAATTTTATCATCTTCCATAGAAATCGATCCATAAACTTCATCTGGTAGCTTATGTTCCTCGTTTTCACCAGTTCCTCCACATCCCAGTATGGTAGTGTACTAAAATCTGCCATGTATCGAAAGTACTGTACGCCGAATTCGCGCTTTATGGCGTACACATTCAACTCCTTTAACCACCCCCAACTTAGGATATCACCTAATGACTTGTCGGCGTCTCTGGTAAAGAACGCTAACGGTCGACGAAACTTTATTTCTTTAGGCATTTTTTTAAACCAGGACTTTTTCGCTTCAGTGATCTCAACTTTCGTCATCGACTTCGGAACTTTACCTTCACGAACAGACTCAGCAATCTTTTCTTTCAACAAGTCTTCGTTCAGTTGTTCATACATTTCTTCGAACGTAGGAAAACAATCAGTGTTTGAGCCAACACACTTCTCCGTTTCATACTTTTCATCATCCGATCTATCCTCAATGATAACTTTGTCGTAATCATCGGCATCAGATCTTCTTTTGCAACAATAATTGTTTGGCTCAAACGTGTCGATTTTCTCAACTTCCTCTTCAAAATCGAAATCAAAAGATTTAACATCAACGTTCAGCATCTTAACTCTTCCTTAGACATAAGCACTAACGGTTTTGCATGTACTACAGCAACAGGCATAGCAACAATCGCGTCAGTCAAATCTTTATCTGTTTACCCTACTTGCCCTGATGGCTCCCCATACTCTGATCTTCCATCATATTTACATCATCATTCAGTAAGGAAGTGAAATCAAACTCTTCGTTCACTTTCGCATCAACCACTTTCAATCCAACACCACCTGACCATCATCATTACCATCATCATTGTAAGAATCATCTTTTGGATCATCAGCAGGTTCATTATCTTTCTCTTCGTCCTCAGCTTCATCATCGTCTTTCTGTTCATGTTGTTTCTTTGGAGTAACTTCTTGTATAATCTCGGACTCAGAAGCTTTTGAAGTATCAACAGTTTCAGACACAGGCTCTTCAGTTGTCTTAGGCACACCATCAATCACATTCTTACCTTTACCCTATGCTGCAAGCTCATCAGTCTCATCATCTTTCTTGCATGAGTTGCAAGAAGTGGTGGAGGAATACTTTCGTATTCTTTACGCTTTGATTTATCACCATTTTCCTCCGACTTAATCGTAGGTAAAATGTGATCAATGACATAGGCGTTTGTCGTGTAACTTTTCAGCAATTGTCTTACCCTTTCTGTTTCTGTCTTTATGTCATGAAGCTCACGCTTTGTTTCAGCAAAAGTATTAATGTACATGTTAATTGCTTTTTGTTTTTCAATAACTGTGGCATTTAACATCTTTACATTAGCACTGAGTTCAAGATTAGCTTTTTCGACATTTTTATATTTGCTTGTTATTTTGTCATAAGCTTCTTTCATAGTTCTATAATCGTAATGAAAAATTTTGTTGTGTATAGTTATTTATGTTATGACTTTGACCTTTTCAAGACAAGGTCCACAAGGACTTGCGCACTTTGTGCAAGGTTTTTCAACCTTCACAACTTTCACAGCTTCCTTGTCAGACATACTTACCTCAGCTTTTACCTTTTTTGCCTCTGATTTCAATGCTTCTTGCCTTTGCATCTCAAGGTAAGCTATTTCTTCTTCCTCAGCTCTCTGCCTATAACCTTCCAGAATGGCATTTTCCAAAGCAGCATCAACATACGATGTCTCAGATTCATCCACTACCTCTGCCATCATAGCAACACCAGTTTTCTTTCCGATGTATCTGTTCCAATCAAAACCATCTTCTTCATGAGTAACAAAAAAAGCTTGTTCGGTTTTCTTTGCAGATTTATCTTCTACTTCAACTTGTGTTCTTTTTGGATATGGCTTGTATTGAAGAGCTTTCTTGTAGTACTCGTTACTGCTGCCGAAAGGATTTTGGTTTCCATTTGCTTCTTGATTGTTGCATTCTCGTTTGAAATGTCCTTTTTGTCGACACCTGAAGCATGTGACTTTTGACTTATCAAACCCGAGCTTGTTACTTGAATTGCCAATATCCCTTCCAGTGAGTGCCACAAACTTAGTAACTCTTCTAATGATAGATGCTAGACTCCATTTTATATCCATCAGCTCCAATTCTTCTTCGTCCACTTGTTCATAATTCTCGGCATTCATTTCCGGATTACCGATCTTTCGAGCAACAAGACTTTCATACGATTCAAGAACAGTAGCAAGAAGTGCTACGTGCTGTTTAGCCACTTTTTCAGGAAATACATTCTTCAAATCGACTGCTATATTGCACTGGAAAACATTTGAATCAGAACTAGATTGGTTTGTCTGATTTTGGAATGTTGAGCTTGAACTAGCACTAGTATATCCAGCATATGGAAAACTTTGATTTGGAGAAGAATTTGTATTTGCACTAAATGTTGTTTGAATTTTCGGGCTTTGAATCGGAGTATCTTGAACACCTCCTTTATAATAAACACCGACATCTTGAACAACATTAGCATTCTTTGATTTTGCAATCTTCATCAACTCCATTTCATGACCTTCTAGTTTGTCGATGAAAGGTGACAACTTGAAATGTCTCCAAGATGGACTATTCTTCAAAATCATCAGATATGTTGTCCATTCTCCTTCTGGAAGTACATCGGCTAACTTCTCGATTTCCTCTTCATTGGATCGTTTGATATCATGTCTCCGCATCTGGACCATGAGGTGGCAATATCTATCGATCATCTGCTTCATAGTCTCACCTTTGATCATCGTGAAGATCTCGAACTCTTTCTTGATCAAGGACTTTTTTCTTTTGATCATTTCATTACTACCTTTGAATTTGTCGCAAAGAGCGTGCCATAATTCTTGTGATGTTTCATATTCTGGCAAAAGAATCAAGATATCTTCTTTTACTGATTGTTGTATCAAGCTAATCATCTTCTTCTCAGCGACATGGTTATCTTTGTCAGCTGGTGAAAACTTGTTCAGTGGAAGATCTTGATCACGCTCATCTTTTTGCCATTTGTAACCATCCTCAACTGCAACCCAGCTGTTAAATTGATTCGCTTGTATCCAGTTCACAAACTTTTCCTTCCACCCTTCAAACTCCTCCATACTCATTACCTTTGGCGGTTTCGATGTAGTACCTATTTCGTTGTCGATATTCATCTGGTTTGCCGCAAGAATATTAGCATTTGATGAAGAAGCCACTTGAGAGAGGAACACATTGTGGAAATCTTCCATTTTGACAATCTGAAGACTTATCTGAAAATACGATCAAAAACACTCGAAAATTGATTAGAATCAGACAAGTTTGGTCTAACTTGTTTGAAAATCAATGTTTAATTTCAGTTTTTAACAAGTTCGGTCGAACTTAGATAACAAATTTTCAAATTTTATCACACACAAGCAAGATCGGTCGAACTTTGCTACAAGTTTTCAGATTTGAACTGATTTCGAGTGGACTTGAAAAAAATTATCAAGAAACAGATAAGTTGGGTCGAACTTATATGAACTTTCAAGAAATTTATCAAGTTCGGGCGAACTTATGTGAGAATTTCAACAAAAACTTACTCAAGTTCGGTCGAACTTGCGTAAAATTGTTGAATTGTGTTTCAAGTTCGGTCGAACTTCTATAAAAAACCTGAAAATTCGATCAAGTTCGGTCAAACTTGACTAAAATCAGTGAAATTTTAATCAAGTTCGGTCGAACTTGATGTTAAGTTCGGCCAAGACTTATTTCCAAAACATGGTTTTCCAACTTTTTGATATCAATTCGATTGAATTTTATGTCCAAACTCTCAGGGGTTTACCACAAGTGTATTTTACATGACATGTTCAAATTTGGACAGAGTTTGCCCCTAAATTCTTCATTTTTGTGAAAATGTTAAGAAAAATTATAGAATGGAGTAGAATGAGAGAAATTCTAGTCTTGATTACAGCAAATTTAGGTATCCAGGCTCTGATACCACTTGTAGGAACGTCCACGATTAGTACGGGAACCTAAATTTGTTATCTATTGTCCGATTAGGCGGAAACTCATGACAAATTAACCAAATAACAAGAATTACTCATTTCAATGTTGTTTTCATTGATCTAAAGTTCAATATATTCGAGAACCGGATCCGACAGAGCTTCGCCGTCTCTGTGCCAAAATCTCACCAAGTTACAAATGAAATAACCAAGGCACCTATATATACTTGCACAAGTTCGCTGGTGAGTAGGGGAAGTTCGGGCGAACTTGACTTAGTCAAGTTCGGCCGAACTTGACTTCTCTCAAAAGGCATAAAATATTAAATGCCTTTTCAGTCTCATCATCTTTCTTGCATGAGTTGCAAGAAGTGGTGGAGGAATACTTTCGTATTCTTTACGCTTTGATTTATCACCATTTTCCTCCGACTTAATCGTAGGTAAAATGTGAACAATGACATAGGCGTTTGTCGTGTAACTTTTCAGCAATTGTCTTACCCTTTCTGTTTCTGTCTTTATGTCATGAAGCTCACGCTTTGTTTCAGCAAAAGTATTAATGTACATGTTAATTGCTTTTTGTTTTTCAATAACTGTGGCATTTAACATCTTTACATTAGCACTGAGTTCAAAATTAGCTTTTTCGACATTTTTATATTTGCTTGTTATTTTGTCATAAGCTTCTTTCATAGTTCTATAATCGTAATGAAAAATTTTGTTGTGTATAGTTATTTATGTTATGACTTTGACCTTTTCAAGACAAGGTCCACAAGGACTTGCGCACTTTGTGCAAGGTTTTTCAACCTTCACAACTTTCACAGCTTCCTTGTCAGACATACTTACCTCAGCTTTTACCTTTTTTGCCTCTGATTTCAATGCTTCTTGCCTTTGCATCTCAAGGTAAGCTATTTCTTCTTCCTCAGCTCTCTGCCTATAACCTTCCAGAATGGCATTTTCCAAAGCAGCATCAACATACGATGTCTCAGATTCATCCACTACCTCTGCCATCATAGCAACACCAGTTTTCTTTCCGATGTATCTGTTCCAATCAAAACCATCTTCTTCATGAGTAACAAAAAAAGCTTGTTCGGTTTTCTTTGCAGATTTATCTTCTACTTCAACTTGTGTTCTTTTTGGATATGGCTTGTATTGAAGAGCTTTCTTGTAGTACTCGTTACTGCTGCCGAAAGGATTTTGGTTTCCATTTGCTTCTTGATTGTTGCATTCTCGTTTGAAATGTCCTTTTTGTCGACACCTGAAGCATGTGACTTTTGACTTATCAAACCCGAGCTTGTTACTTGAATTGCCAATATCCCTTCCAGTGAGTGCCACAAACTTAGTAACTCTTCTAATGATAGATGCTAGACTCCATTTTATATCCATCAGCTCCAATTCTTCTTCGTCCACTTGTTCATAATTCTCGGCATTCATTTCCGGATTACCGATCTTTCGAGCAACAAGACTTTCATACGATTCAAGAACAGTAGCAAGAAGTGCTACGTGCTGTTTAGCCACTTTTTCAGGAAATACATTCTTCAAATCGACTGCTATATTGCACTGGAAAACATTTGAATCAGAACTAGATTGGTTTGTCTGATTTTGGAATGTTGAGCTTGAACTAGCACTAGTATATCCAGCATATGGAAAACTTTGATTTGGAGAAGAATTTGTATTTGCACTAAATGTTGTTTGAATTTTCGGGCTTTGAATCGGAGTATCTTGAACACCTCCTTTATAATAAACACCGACATCTTGAACAACATTAGCATTCTTTGATTTTGCAATCTTCATCAACTCCATTTCATGACCTTCTAGTTTGTCGATGAAAGGTGACAACTTGAAATGTCTCCAAGATGGACTATTCTTCAAAATCATCAGATATGTTGTCCATTCTCCTTCTGGAAGTACATCGGCTAACTTCTCGATTTCCTCTTCATTGGATCGTTTGATATCATGTCTCCGCATCTGGACCATGAGGTGGCAATATCTATCGATCATCTGCTTCATAGTCTCACCTTTGATCATCGTGAAGATCTCGAACTCTTTCTTGATCAAGGACTTTTTTCTTTTGATCATTTCATTACTACCTTTGAATTTGTCACAAAGAGCGTGCCATAATTCTTGTGATGTTTCATATTCTGGCAAAAGAATCAAGATATCTTCTTTTACTGATTGTTGTATCAAGCTAATCATCTTCTTCTCAGCGACATGGTTATCTTTGTCAGCTGGTGAAAACTTGTTCAGTGGAAGATCTTGATCACGCTCATCTTTTTGCCATTTGTAACCATCCTCAACTGCAACCCAGCTGTTAAATTGATTCGCTTGTATCCAGTTCACAAACTTTTCCTTCCACCCTTCAAACTCCTCCATACTCATTACCTTTGGCGGTTTCGATGTAGTACCTATTTCGTTGTCGATATTCATCTGGTTTGCCGCAAGAATATTAGCATTTGATGAAGAAGCCACTTGAGAGAGGAACACATTGTGGAAATCTTCCATTTTGACAATCTGAAGACTTATCTGAAAATACGATCAAAAACACTCGAAAATTGATTAGAATCAGACAAGTTTGGTCTAACTTGTTTGAAAATCAGTGTTTAATTTCAGTTTTTAACAAGTTCGGTCGAACTTAGATAACAAATTTTCAAATTTTATCACACACAAGCAAGATCGGTCGAACTTTGCTACAAGTTTTCAGATTTGAACTGATTTCGAGTGGACTTGAAAAAAATTATCAAGAAACAGATAAGTTGGGTCGAACTTATATGAACTTTCAAGAAATTTATCAAGTTCGGGCGAACTTATGTGAGAATTTCAACAAAAACTTACTCAAGTTCGGTCGAACTTGCGTAAAATTGTTGAATTGTGTTTCAAGTTCGGTCGAACTTCTATAAAAAACCTGAAAATTCGATCAAGTTCGGTCAAACTTGACTAAAATCAGTGAAATTTTAATCAAGTTCGGTCGAACTTGATGTTAAGTTCGGCCAAGACTTATTTCCAAAACATGGTTTTCCAACTTTTTGATATCAATTCGATTGAATTTTATGTCCAAACTCTCAGGGGTTTACCACAAGTGTATTTTACATGACATGTTCAAATTTGGACAGAGTTTGCCCCTAAATTCTTCATTTTTGTGAAAATGTTAAGAAAAATTATAGAATGGAGTAGAATGAGAGAAATTCTAGTCTTGATTACAGCAAATTTAGGTATCCAGGCTCTGATACCACTTGTAGGAACGTCCACGATTAGTACGGGAACCTAAATTTGTTATCTATTGTCCGATTAGGCGGAAACTCATGACAAGTTAACCAAATAACAAGAATTACTCATTTCAATGTTGTTTTCATTGATCTAAAGTTCAATATATTCGAGAACCGGATCCGACAGAGCTTCGCCGTCTCTGTGCCAAAATCTCACCAAGTTACAAATGAAATAACCAAGG
The DNA here is from genome assembly GCA_947069175.1 of Scalesia atractyloides. Lineage (NCBI taxonomy): Eukaryota > Viridiplantae > Streptophyta > Magnoliopsida > Asterales > Asteraceae > Scalesia > Scalesia atractyloides. The sequence continues at coordinate 62,250,732 of CAMTDV010000010.1, read as the reverse complement.
CACCTATATATACTTGCACAAGTTCGCTGGTGAGTAGGGGAAGTTCGGGCGAACTTGACTTAGTCAAGTTCGGCCGAACTTGACTTCTCTCAAACCATTACGAGCGAACTTGGCATACAACTCACTTAAATATGCCTCGTTTCTAACAGATTAAGCCCTATTCTCTCAGACTCAATACATAATGACGTAGGCTACAGACATATGCACCAACACCAGTACTTTGATTCTCTTTTCTAATTCATCGACATTAGTATCTTGGAAGAATGCATTCAGATCTTCAACAGAAATAGGCTCATCAGGAATGTTACCAAACATCTTCGACCTCGGAGTCGTTTTTGGCGTTGACTTCGGTGTAGTCTTTGGTGTATGAGGTGAAGTATTATCCGGAACCTCCTTAAGAATAGAACTTTCAGGTTGTGATGATGTCGGAGGTTGCAGCCTTCTTTATCTCTTTCTCAAGTGAATCATCACTATCTTCATTTTTGTCGGAAGTTGCAGACATTACATCGTCATCTTGAGAATCTTTTTCTGTCTCTTGACTTTGAATGTTAGCCGCAACACTAGAACCAGCTTCACCCTGAACATTCTCTGGTTCTTCTTCGTCGATAAGCATCGTTTCAACTTTCTGTTGATGCATATGTCTGTTGCCTACGTCATCGTCTGACGTCAAGTCTGTGTTTAGGAGCAAAATGCTAAGTTTATGTATGAATAGAAGCAAGTTCGCCCGAACTTGTAGTGGGAAGGACAAGTTCGCCCGAACTTGACCTAACAACATTTGGATCGAACTTGTTCTCCTATAAATAGGAGTCTTGATTTCTCATTTATAAGATTCAGAGATTTTGTGTACTGGACGGCGAAGCTCTGCCCAAGTGTTTCCAGGATCTGTAACGTCTGTTAATCAATGAAACAGTGATTAAACAGTAACAAACTTGTCTATAATGTCGCTATGCAAACGGATTCCGCACGTTTACCTTAGGTTTGCCAAATTAGTGATCGAACGATCCGTACAACAGACCCTCAATTGGTATCAGAGTAGGATTGGCCTAATTTGAAGACGTTGGACATAGAACATCTCATCTTCTACTCATTTCATTCTTTTTAAACTTTTCTTGGACATTACACGAACAAAATGGATTGATTTTCAAGTATAATACGTAAAATCCGTAATAGTAAAACCTTTGAAAAGATCAGATCTTAAAACAAAGAATTCATGTCGAAATTTGAAAAAAAACCATGTTTGAAAACATAAGTATGCTCGAACTTATCATCAAGTTCGCTCGAACTTGACTGAAAAATTCACTTTTTGAGTGATTTTTCATCAAGTTCACCCGAACTTGATTGATTTTTCAAAGATTTTCACTCAAGTCCGCTCGAACTTAGTCGTTTTTCATCAAATTTAATCAAGTTCGCCCGAACTTGATCAAAATTTGTTGAAATTCTTTACAAGTTCGCCCGAACTTGCTGTTTCTCTTGAGTTTTCACATAAGTCCGCTCGAACTTGTCAAAGGGTGAAATTTTCTTAATTTTTGATACAAGTTCGCCCGAACTTGTTAAATAGCTGTTTTCACAAGCTGTGACAAGTTCGCACGAACTTGTCCAAGGTTTCTTAAAAAAAGGCATGAAAATCGGGTAAAAACGTCTCGAACATTATATATCATTAGATTCGTATCGACGAGACAAGTTTAAAGATATAATCGGGTAAAAACAGTTTTCGGAAAAATTTTAAACGTTTTTAGCGAACCGGTTGTCGATTAAAACCTTGATTTTTGCATAAAACTACTGAAAACTACATTTTCCATCGAAAATGAGAGATATTAATTTTGAAAAAATGAATGATCGGGAAGATTATCTTCTGATTTGAATCATCATGAACGTTTGATCATTTGGAAAAAAGATTTGAAATATTTAAATGTAAAAAGGATGAATCGACGTTTGAGCTAATAAAACATTTTAATGTCATGCATAGGTATTTAGACCGTTCTGATGGATGTTATATCAGTCTTAAAGATAAGTTTTCAAAATTAGAAAATGCATTACCATTAGAATGGGATGATTTCGTGAAAGAGTCAAGAAAGAAATGTCGATTTACCATTAGTCGTCTGTATGGATTTATTAGCGACATTTGGGATCATGTTCCTGTAAATGAGAATATGAAATTTTTAAAACTAAAGAAGGATAAAATTCTGAAGTTGATCCATTTTCTGCAGGTATACTCAAGACAGATCCATTTTTCCGTCGAAAATGAGAGATATTAATTTTGAAAAAAATGAATGATTGGGAAGAATTATCTTCTGATTTGAATCATCATGAACGTTTGATCATTTGGAAAAAAAGATTTGAAATATTTAAATGTAAAAAGGATGAATCGGTGTTTGAGCTAATAAAACGTTTTAATGTCATGCATAGGTATTTAGACCGTTCTGATGGATGTTATATCAGTCTTGAAGATAAGTTTTCGAAATTAGAAAATGCATTACCATCAGAATGGGATGATTTCGTGAAAGAGTCAAGAAAGAAATGTCGATTTACCATTAGTTGTCTTTATGGATTTATTAGCGACATTTGGGATCATGTTCCTGTAATTGAGAATATGAAAATTTTAAAACTAAAGAAGGATAATAATTCTGAAGTTGATCCATTTTCTGCAGGTACACTCAAGACAGATCCATTTTTCCGTCGAAAATGAGAGATATTAATTTTGAAAAAAATGAATGATTGGGAAGAGTTATCTTCTGATTTGAATCATCATGAACGTTTGATCATTTGGAAAAAAAGATTTGAAATATTTAAATGTAAAAAGGATGAATCGGTGTTTGAGCTAATAAAACGTTTTAATGTCATACAAAGGTATTTAGACCGTTCTGATGGATGTTATATCAGTCTTGAAGATAAGTTTTGAAATTAGAAAATGCATTACCATCAGAATGGGATGATTTCATGAAAGAGTCAAGAAAGAAATGTCGATTTACCATTAGTCGTCTGTATGGATTTATTAGCGACATTTGGGATCATGTTCCTGTAATTGAGAATATGAAAATTTTAAAACTAAAGAAGGATAATAATTCTGAAGTTGATCCATTTTCTGCAGGTACACTCAAGACAGATCCATTTTTCCGTCAAAATGAGAGATATTAATTTTGAAAAAAATGAATGATTGGGAAGAGTTATCTTCTGATTTGAATCATCATGAACGTTTGATCATTTGGAAAAAAAGATTTGAAATATTTAAATGTAAAAAGGATGAATCGGTGTTTGAGCTAATAAAACGTTTTAATGTCATGCATAGGTATTTAGACCGTTTTGATGGATGTTATATCAGTCTTGAAGATAAGTTTTCGAAATTAGAAAATGCATTACCATCAGAATGGGATGATTTCATGAAAGAGTCAAGAAAGAAATGTCGATTTACCATTAGTCATCTTTATGGATTTATTAGCGACATTTGGGATCATGTTCCTGTAATTGAGAATATGAAAATTTTAAAACTAAAGAAGAATAATAATTCTGAAGTTGATCCATTTTCTGCAGGTACACTCAAGACAGATTCAACTCCAAAGAATGAAGAATCAAGTGCATCAACAAATGAAGCTTCGAGTTGTGAATCTATGTGCTCAAGTTGTGAAAAATCCAGATCTGATAATGTTAAACTTTTGAGAGATGTGGAAAGTTTGACATTAGAAAACAAAAATTTTATAAAATCAGAAAATGATTTGAAAAATCAAATAAAAATTTTCGAAAATGAAAAATCTGTTTTAAATAAAAATGTTTTTGAAAACCAAAATATAATAAACTCGCATCTTTAAAAAATCAGAAAACTTGAACAAGATGCTGAGATTGATAAAAATAAAATTAATGAATTAGAAAAAAAATTGAAAGGTTTTGTGACCTCGTCTTTGATGTTAGATCATATTTGTCCAAAACCTATCAATGAGAATAAAAAGGAAATCCCAATAAGTGACAGTGTCACAAATTATGACGATGTCATAATTAAGAATTGTGATGATCATACCGATGATGAAAGTAATAAAAAGGAGAAAATGAAATATTTTTAAAACTAAAAGAAAATTTTCAAAAAATTGTTTTACAATCTACTGAAAAAAGTGAATGCTCAACGCAAAAAGCTTCTAAGCAGAATGGAGAACAAAAACAAAAGGAAAAACAAAGTTTTAAAAATTCTAAAAACTTTCAAAAGAAAAATAAAAGCTCATCGGTACGATCATCCAATTATTATAGAAATTCACAAAAATTTGTAAATCAAAACTCACAAAAAATTGTAAATAAGTGGTGCAGGTCGGACCACAGTGCTTCAACGTCAAATCAGAGTTATAAAAGAAGCAGGAAAGTTGGATACCACACTTCAAATCAGTGTTATAATTTGAGTGTGTTGTATGATAAAAAGGATCGATATGATAACAGGTTGTGTCATAAATGTGGAGCAAATGGACACATTGCTAGAAAATGTTTTCAAATTAATCCTAAACCAGTTCATATTGATAAGAAAAATTTTGAAGATGTGAAAATACAAACTCAGGTTTTGAAACAATGTAGAGAAACTAAAAACAAGGTGAAACCAGTTATTACTAAGTTTTCAAATTTTGAAACTGGTGAATCCTTTAATAGTAATGAACAAAAGGTTTCTACCTTGTATTTCAAGAAAGCATTTCAGAAAAATCAAACATGGTTGGTAAAAGAAAAAGAATTTACACAATCAGTGAAAATTGAAAGTTTAGAGGACTTTCTGAAACTTGAGAAAGTCCAAAATAAACCTGATTGTGAAACGAAAGTCAAAATTAAGGTTGAAGAAATAACGCCTAAGGCTAAAAATGCTTGGGTGTCACTATTCAACTAATTGTTTGAATTTTTGTGCAGGAACTTCTGAGATGAAAGTAAATTACTGAGAATGGAGTTCCGTGGCACACAATGAAGACAGGCCGGGTATCAAGTTTTATATAAAGGCCTTATTACATTTTCAAATAACGTTTACTTTACAATTTTTGAAAAAATTTTGGGTCCAAAAATTTTTCGAAAACATTTTTTAATAACGTTTTCTTGAAAATTTTACAAATTTTTGAAGAAAATTTGAAAAATTTCACAGAACCCTCACTGTTGAAAAGACAAATTTCATGGATATAAATGTTTTATAAACACAAAAGTGTTAAGATTTTTGTCATCATGAGGGGGAGAGTGCTTAAAAGAAAATTTGTGAAGCAGTAATGAATGGCGAATTGAATTAATTCTCATCGACTGGTCAATGTTTTTCTATAAATAAAAAATTCCAAAAATATGTTTTTGAATTTCGGGGGGGAATTTTTTTTCAGAAAATCCAAAAACATATTAAATACGAAAAGTACAAAAACATTGAAAAAGGCAAAAGAGTTTTGTGTCAGAAAAGGAAATGATAGTACATCAGTGGACTATCACAGTACGCTAAGGATTTGTAAAGTTTAAAAAGTGATAAACAAGTCTTACTGTGGATGTGTCGATAGGCTTTACACGTTTAGTAAACTGTTGCCGGGATATAAACTAAATTTTACAACTGCTTAAACTTGTGGATTAACATCTCTCGGATATATGGACTTAGTACTTCAAAATTTTGTTTGAGAGATTGTGTGATTCTGAGATACGAGGTCTTTATAGATGATTGATATCTGGGGTATTATTCAAGTTCTACTGATTTTGTGGAAGCAATGGCCTAGAACTTCTATAATGCTTTTGCAAAAATTCCCTAAAAACTGCATTCAATTGAAAATATCGAAAGATACTACAATTGCAGTACAAAAAGATTCGATTTTGGACACTACTTTAAAGTCGAGCCTTCATCTCTTTGTCGGTACGGTGGTACTAACCTGAGCTCTCAAGGTCTCGCACAACCCAGATACAGATATCAATTACGCTATACTCACCTGTAAGATGGAATCCAGGGAATCTTGATGCGGGAGTATATTCTGAGATGGGAACCATAGTTAAGTCAAGTTTCTTAAATCTACATAACGTATCTTGGAACAATTGAGAAATGTGTTGAAATTTAAAAGGACAAACATATCGATAATCTAAGTAAATTTGTTTAAAACTTAATGTCAAATGGTACTTGTGATTTGTCTCAAAAACTGATATGATCCTTTAACACAAACTCGACAAAAATATGTTTGTAAATATGTTTGTACATATTTAGAGTTTGATATTCATTTCATAAAACAAAAAGATTATATTATCTTTTAGTTTCGACCACTGATGATGAAAAGCTGATTTTCAAAGTCTAGAGTTGTTGAACAAAATCTAAAAACATTTGAAAATTAATCTGAAAAGTTTAAAAGTTCATTAAGTTGAAACTTACATTTGAATAAATGTGCCAATTTAGTGTCAAAACGTTTAATCAAGATCATTAAGTTGAACTTGATACATGAATCAGATATTCAAGGTCATTAATTTGGACTTGAATAACTTATGGGTTTAAAACTGATAAGATGATTAAAATTTGAAATGATTATGTTTTGAGATTTCAAAGTTTGAATCCGAAATGTTTATTTGAAAGTTCGAGGAACTTTGAAACAAAAAAATAGTTTTTAAAGGGGAGCTGGATAAAACACGTTGATTGAAGATAACAGAAAGCTCAAAGCAAGGGGGAGCATCGTTATTAAAGTTTTATCAAGACAAGCTCGAGAAGAAAAGAGAAAAGGATTGTAGATGCTATGAAGGTCAAGGAAGTTAAATGTATTCAAGAAATAAAGATCAAGAGAACATTAAAGACTCAGGAACTTAATTGAAGAATGATGACTATGGCAACATCCAAGGGGGAGTCTGTTGATACATATGTCTGTTGCCTACGTCATCGTATAACGTCGAGTCTGTGTTTAGGAGCGAAACGTTAAGATTATGTATGTTGTGAGTCAAGTTCGCCCGAACTTGTAGTGGGAAGGACAAGTTCGCCCGAACTTGACCTAACCACATTTGGAGCGAACTTGTTCTCCTATAAATAGGAGTCTTTATGTCTTATTTGTAAGATTTAGAGATTTTGTGTATTGGACGGCGAAGCTCTGTCCAAGTGTTTCCAGGATCAGTAACGTCTACTAATCAATGAAACAGTGATTAATCAGTAACAAACTAGTATCCAATGTCGCCTATGCAAACGGATTCTGCACGTTTACCTTAGGTTTGCCAAATTAGGACCCGACCGATCCGTACCACGGACCTTCAATTGGTATCAGAGCTACGGTTATCACCTACGCTCATGAATTTGGACATTTATGGACATTAGGAGGGTTTTTTAGCCGTAAATCATCAAATAAACATACAATCCATGGACAAAAAGTAAAATTGAACAGATAGGATTGTTAGAAAACCATTTTTGACAAGATCTATGGTGTAATCATCTTGAAATTCGAAGAAATACGGATTCTGGATCGAAAAATGTAAAATGGGTTGATTCAAGTTCGCCTAAACTTGGTGTTGGCCAACCAAGTTCGCCAGAACTTGTATCTTGGAACTTGTATCATATTGATCAAGTTCGCCCGAACTTGTATCTTAGTGGACAAGTTCACCCGAACTTGTCCTGGGAGCTTAAAAAAGGCATGGAATAATTTTGTTGATCGTAATGATGGGATGAGTGTCCAGAAAAATTTGGCGATAGAAATTTTTTCTAGTTTTCGAAGACCGAATCGGGATGTTCGGGGACACCGTCTAGAGCTTCAGAGTACAGATTTGGTGATACGGTCACAAAATTTTGAAGATAACGGGAGAGTCATTGATACCGGTGCAGAATGTTGATCATTTGGGTGTCGTGACTAGTAATAGGCCTAAACGTTAAATCCGCATTTGTTAAAAACTGAAAGTTCCGGATTTGAGGGGGAATTTTAGTGAAAATTTCAGTATGGTCAGAATTTGCAAAAATGAGGGGGAATAAAATTTTACAATATATGAAGATTCCAGCATTTTTGAAATTCGTGACTCCTGCAACAGTATCCGGGTGGTTACCGATTGCAGATTACAGAGGATCGAGATTCATTGGGTGATCACAGGAAGTTCAGATTTTTTAAATCATGATACAGATTGATGCTTAAGGGTTAGAGTCCTGATCTCCGGTGAAGGAACAGTTAGCTGGATTAGCAGTCATTAGTACCAGTGAGGAACTAAGGTTGTTCAAAACGTTTGGTGATGATTTTAGGAATTAATGACTAGCTCCGCAGATGGATGGTTTCAAAATTACCAAGGAGATCTGAAGTTATTCAAGATATAACTGATAATAGCATTTGGTGGCCATTATTTTTAGTCTTCAAGCAGATGAATCATTCTTCTCTTTGGACTACCGCCGTTGGATGATGATGTTTGGTGATTAAGTGGCGCTGGTCTACCGGAGATAGCTATATATCTGGCATTGTGACTGAAGAGGAAGAATGTGATTTTGGTCACGGACATATGTTTCTCAGATTCGATGTGTTACCAGATTATCTGTTTCCGATGAAGATTTGCTAATTGAGCAGATTACCGATTTGCTGATCAAATCTTTCTGAAGGGTGCTTAACTGCTATTACGGAAATCGGGATTTCAGATTTTCGAGGATATTAGTTGATTTGAAGTTTTCCGATGTAGTGATTTGAAGTTTCTATCAATTGCCAGTTGAGTTTTTGATATTTTAGGAGTGTGTGGAATAAACTCTCGATGCTCAACGCGTATTTAAAAACTAAACTCGGATGCGGTTATCATCGAAATGGAGAGCTTCTGCATTGATTAGCTTCAATTTGATGGTTATTCGAGAAAATTTGTCGGTTGAGTAAATTAGAGGAGTCGGAAACCATGCAACCAAAGATCTGAACTAGAGATTTCAGCGGAATTGAAAGTTGATAATGCAAACCTGGATCATCAATTAAGGGGGAATCTGTTGATGCGTTTCGACGATAGCGGCAGACACTTTGATTGAAGTTGCAGAGTATTCAAACACGGCTCAGAGTTTTAAAGATCAAGATCAAGCTTCGGCAGTAACGAACAAGGGGGAATCTGTTGATGCATTTTGTGTTTGTCACTTATCGAATAGGCTAGATTGAGCGTGTGTTGAATATTGTATAGGTTAGAATCGAATACACGACCAAAATATGGAGATTATAGTGAAAATGGGAACAAGTTCACCCGAACTTGACCTGTGATGGTCAAGTTCGCCCGAACTTGGCATGTGATGGTCAAGTTCACCCGAACTTGTCCTGTGAAGGACAAGTTCGCCTGAACTTGTCCATAACACATTTCGACCAAACTTGTTCGGCTATATATAGGTGTGTTGTTCATTTGTTGTTTAATTTTTTGCAATCCCTACGGGGAGGTGCTGCCGGATTCTATCCATGAACTCCGGCAACTGGACTTAAAGATGTATACTCTTTCGGTATGAATAAAGACTTCCGTTGCATTCTGTTTCTACTCCTTTCTGTAATAACATTCTACCGAATCGGTTACATTTACGCACTAACTTCCGTCTAGAACCGCCTGATTACGGACCTTCAATTAATATTCTGCAATTAAACGTGAATTTGGAGTTCAATACTTCAGATATTTGGCTGATTTTAGTACGTTACCTTATTGGGATGTGGAAGAATTGGTGTAGACGAGAAATGTGAGCTACCATATGAAGTTTATTGATCAATTATTGTGGAAGATGATAAAGTTTGAAGCGACACAAGGATTCAAATACTGGAAAACGTTTATACCGAAGCGCAGAATCAAAACAAACAAGAAAACGGGAGAGAAAGATATAACTTTGATTATGAAGTGTCCACGAGCAATGAAACATGCCCCTAATTCCGATCGAACAAGATTTCTATCCGTTGTTTAAATGGTGGCAAGTTGATCCGACAACGTGTGAAGCAGTGATAGTGTTGAGGTTTAAAGAACATCTGGATATCACTAAAGAAAGATCAACTGAAGTGTTAAAGAATGAAGGTTTGTGGGGGTTATGGAGGACGATACGCATACTAGACCCAATGTGGCTAGTGAATTGTTCTAAGGAGGATATTCGATGTTTATTCTTTAATAAGATATGTTACGAGAAGCGCGAAGAAGTGCAAGCAATGCAGTATCAGAGGATCGTGAATGTTTGCTATGCTCATGGAGTTAATTCAGGAAGAATGTGGGAATCCAGTTGGAGAGAGTTAGAGCGCAAAGAGTTTTTGAAGGAAGAAAGGCGTCTGGAATGTTTTCAAGAAAAGACAAAGGAGGCAAGACTTAGACGTTTCCAATTTATGACTAAAGTGCCACCTACAGATCAAACGCCGATTCCTGCGCAAGAACGAAGAAAGAAACCGATCAAGAACTTCTTTGGGCGATGCAGATGAAAGATAGAGTTTTTGAAGACTGATAAAGATGAAGACGATATCCAAGGGGGAGTCTGTTAGTACATAATGTCTATGTCTATGTCTTAGACTTGTATCGAGTCTGGTTAGATTGGGCTAGATTATACTAGAAAATGTCGTATTTATGTAATATGTTGATCAAGTTCGCCGGAAAGGAATGTTGGAACAAGTTCGGCTGAACTTGTTCTAAGAAAGTTCGCCCGAACTTGTGATCCCCCTAGCGAACTTGTGATACTATAAATAGATGCCTCTAGGTTTTCATTTGTAACTTTTGTAACTTTGGCAGAATAGAAGCGAAGCTCTGTCCGATCCGGAACTTGAATGTATTGAACTTTAAGATCATAAACAAACAGTTTAACGAGTAATTCTTACATATTTGATTAACATGTCACTTAGTTTCTGACTAATTGGACATTAGATACCGATTTAGGTTCCTGTGCTATCAAGGAGCGATCTAACACTTTCTTTGACTTTCTTGGTTGTTTCTTTTTCTCTTCAACAATTTTCTTCAGAAACCAATCACTACGTTTTTCTTTGAAAGTTGTTAGCAAATCTTCTTCAGCTTTTAACTTCTTTTTCATCACCACTACCTACCTTCCTCCACTTGTATTCAGGTGGTGCAACGTAAACTGCAGACTTAATAGCACCATACAGTGGTTTTGCAACTAGAGCTGAAGTTTGCTTCTGAAACGTAATGAGCTTCTTGACTGTTGCATCATCCATGTGGCTTAGATATAGAATGTCGTTCGGATCTTTCGCTATCTTCTCAAACTTATCGTCAATAAGCATTTGCACGAATCTCGGATACATCACAAGTCTATTTATTCCCATATTGTTCGTCATGTGTGTAAATACAAGCTTTGAGAAGTTGAACTTCTTGTTCAGAACCAACATTGTAGCCATACATGCCATGTAGTCTTGAACGTCATCTAAACCAGCTTTGCGATGACTAAAAGCTTGAATAATCGCGTGCATGAGAAACTTGTAGGGGTTAGGAACTCCCCCTTTCTTCAAAGTCGATTCATTAGCATGGGCTCTGTAACCCATCCAAAAGAAACATCCACGAACCATTCTTTCGTCTAATAACATCGGATCCTCGGCGCTGTCGTTAAAATTTAAAACTTTGCGGATATCAGCCTCATTCACTGTAAACTCTTTGTCTTCATTCCCGATGAGTACAACTGACTTGATCTCTGTATTCTCTTCATTTAGCGACGCTGCATTCCAGAACCTATAAACATGTTATCTATAAACCACAGTCTTCTCGGTAATCGCCTTATGTATCGGTATACGTGCCATGAATTCTAGAATACTGTCATAAGCATCCAGTGACGGACAAATCGTCTTGTTGAGCGAAGCACACATATTATGAAACTTCGAGAAAGAAAGCTGCATATTCTGTAAACACAAAAATCGAGACAAACACTTAGAAAATATTTCACAATTTTCACACATATACGCATCAAGTTCGGGCGAACTTGATAAACAAATACACATCAGTTTCTAATTAAGTTCGGGCGAACTTGATTTGAATAAGCATTGATTGATTACCAAACAAGTTCGGGCGAACTTGTTAAAACTCATAGTTTTTTAAAAGATCAAACAAGTTCGGGCGAACTTGTAAGATATACAACATTATTCACCTTTGAGGACAAGTTCGGCCGAACTTGGTTCAAAGAACCAATTAACAAGTTCGGGCAAACTTGTCTTCGTTCTCAATCAAAACCTGCAACTACCATTTCAATTCATTTTTTACCAAATTAAAGACATGTTTAAGATCGTTTAAGGTTATTAACATATTTCATTAATCAATTTGTCCTTAAACACCCTAAACCTAGTCAATTTAACATTTTCAGATCTATTTCATTCAAACTGAATTAATTCATGGTCCATTCTTGATTTTCTCACCTCTGCCATGATCAATAGTGTGCCAATCACCAAAGATCAGTATAAATTTTGGTAGCACTTCGTTACAAGGATTGCAATTTAGATTTCGCTCAAGTTCGCTCTGATAATCAAATAACTTGTGAAATGAAGTTCGAGCGGACTTGTAGTTTATATAGTGCAACAACTCCGGGTGAACTTGTAAGCACTCATCAACAAAAAAACAGAACAAGTCCGGGAGAACTTATAAACAAATCACTTATTCAATTACCCTGATCAAGTTCGGGCGAACTTGATCAGGGTAACCGAAACCCAACTTTTTTAGATTTTACAGTTTTAACCCTAAACTTTTCAAGTTTTACCAGTTCTGAAAATCCACTCAGTTGACCAAGTCCAAGCTAATGACCTTGGTTAACCGATTTGTCTGCCGAGTCCAAATTAATGACCTCGGTTCAACCCGTTATGAACAAATTGTTGGCTTTTACAAACTTAAAGTTTCAAATTAATGAACTTTTAATCATTTTTGCTTATCAGATTTTTCAGATTAGCTCCCAGCCCGTTGTCAATTAGATTCCCACCAGTTAAAGCATCTTTCCAGACTTCGAAGATCCGTTCTCCATCATTGGTTCGTTGAAAATAATGCAGAAACAAAATCTTTTTGTATTTTTGAAAGTTTATGCTAAAACACACTGAAAATATTTTTGATTTTTACTCTGTGAAGCAAATAAACTATGTACAAACATATTTACAGATATATTTTTGTGAATTCGTGTCTAAGGATCATATCAGTTGTTTGAGACATATTACCAGTACCGTTGACCTTTCAATGACATTAAGTTTTAAACTCGTTTACCTAGATTGTCGATATGTTTGTCCTCTTAAACTTTTGACACATTTCTCAATTGTTCTAAGATATGTGAAGTAAAATTTATGAAACTTGATTAGCTATGGTTCCCATCACAGAATATACTCCCGCATCAAGATTCCCAAGATTTCATCTTACATGTGAGTATAGCGTAATTGATATCTGTATCTGGGTTATGCGAAGCCTTGAGTGCTCAGGTTAATACAGCAGCTGGAAGCAGAAATGTATTCTGCCTCACAAGTAGAGAGAGAGACTGTGGTTCGTTTCTTGCATTGTCACGTTACTAATCTAGTTCCGAAGAACTGGCAACCAGCCGTCGTAGACTTTGAATTCAGCTTGTCCACCCCAAAGTCAGATTCAGCATATCCCATCAGATCGATGTTGTCGTTCTTTGGATACCACAAGCCGGTGCTCGGACATCCCTTCAGATAGCGAAATATTCTCTTCACAATCTGCATGTGAGATACTCTGGGACTGGACTGATATCTTGCGTAAAGACACGTAGGATACATGATATCTGGGCGAGAAGCCATCAGATACATAAGAGATCCTATCATCGATCTATAGAGTGTATCATCAACTTTGGTTCCAGTTTCATCAATGCAAATTCCATGATTCAACGCCAGAGGAGTCGAAAGCGGCTTCGAGCTATCCATCTCAAACTTCTTCAGAATATCGTGAACATATTTCGTTTGATCAACTTGTAACCCGAGGAAGAATTTCAGTTCGCCCATAGAAGACATCTCAAATTTCTTCTTCATTATCTTCTCGAATTCTTTGCAAAGACTATCATCTGTTGAACCAAAGATGATATCATCCACATAGATTTGTATGATGATTAGATGACTTCCGACTTCTTTGGTAAACAATGTACTATCCATTGTGCCTCTTGTAAAGCCATTTCCAACGAGATGTTGAGATAACGTCTCGTACCAAGCTCTCGGGGCTTGTGTAATCCGCATAAGGCTTTGTCCAGGAGATAAGATTTGTTCTTGTTCAGCGGATCGACGAAACCCGGTGGTTGGCCGACGTACACTTGCCAATGTAGCTTACCGTAAAGAAATGCGTATTTCACATCTAACTAGTACACTTTAAAACCTTTCCAAGCAGCAAATGCAAGGAAAATGCGGATTGACTCTAAACGTGCAACCGATGCATAGACTTCCGTATAGTCAATTCCTTCTTGCTGGTGGAAACCTTTGACGACCAACCGAGCTTTGTTTCTTACGATCACCCCTCGATCATCTCTCTTACACTTGAAGACCCACTTCGTATCTATCGCCTTTTGCTTTGGTGGTAAGTCGACAAGTCTCCAAACTCCCAGTTTCTCAAACTGTAACAACTCTTCCTGCATCGCAATTACCCAGTTCTCATCACCCAAAGCTTCATTCACAGTCTTCGGCTCGATTTGAGATATGAAACATGAATAATAGCAATAATCTTGAGTCGGAGCCACTCGAGTATAGAAACAACTCAAAGCTTTGTTGATCTGGCTTCTCGTTCTCACATTGGTCTGTAACTCTCCAATTATATTATTCGATGGATGATATGAACAAGATCGCGGAATCTCCTCGCTATGAACATCAACCGTACTATTCTGATTCGTAATATTCAGATCAACTATCAAATCAACTGCAGGAGTACTAGATGTTGCTTCATTTCGAGTACTAGGGCCAGCAGATTGGTTTAACATATTGGATATCTGCTCGGAAAGTCGGAGCTTCATCAGAGTCGGAATTCTGATTCTGAGAAAGAGTGGGCTCTGTAGTAGCATTTCCTGGTTCAGTGGAAACATTGCTGGAGTTAAAGTAGGTGCTACTATCATTTGTTTCATCGACTCGCCTTTCAGCATTGTGAAGATGTCAAACTCTTTCATGATTAGAGCCTTTTTGCTCTTAATCATCTCTGCACTCCCCTGATATTTAGCCTTTAGAGATTTCCATAACTCTTGTGCAGTTTTGTACTCTGGTAATAACACCAAGATGTCTTCCTTCACGGACTGCTGAATCAAACTGATCATTTTCTTTTCAGCAACATACGCATCCTTCTGTTGAGTAGAAAACTTATTCATTTCAATAAGATTTTCATGTTCATCCCTTCGCCATATGTAACCTGTTTCAACCGCAACCCAATTGTGAAAGAAAGTAGCCTGAACCCAGTTTGTAAATTTTTCCTTCCACCTCTCGTATTCATCCATGCTCATAAGCTTCGGTGGCTTCACTGAAGTTCCCATCTCATTATCCAGATTAACTAGATTCATCATGTTGGCATTCGATGTTGAATCCCCGACTGTCATAAACGTATTGTGGATATCTTCCATCGCGGAAAACAAACGAGTATCGGTGAAAAAACGTTCACAAACTTGAAAATTTGATTAGTATATTGACAAGTTCGGGCGAACTTGCGCAGCAAATCAGATCAGATTCTATTTCAAACAAGTTCGGCAAACTTGTGTTGAAATGTTTGAAAATTTTCACCCTGAGTATAAGTTCGAGCGAGCTTGTAATGTATTTCAAGAGAAATAACAAGTTCGGGCGAACTTGTAAAGAATTTTCAGCAAAATTTGATCAAGTTCGGGCGACTTGATGAAATTTGAAGAAAAACTCAAACAAGTTCGAGCGGACTTGGTTAAAAAAACTTGAAAAATTAATCAAGTTCGGGCAAACTTGATGAAAAATCACTCAAAAAGTGAGTTTTTCAGTCAAGTTTGAGCGAACTTGATGACAAGTTCGAGCAAAACTGTTTTGCAAATCATGATTTTTTCAGTTTTCGACATCAATTCGTTTTAATTAGGCCTTGGAATTTTCAGGGGTTTATCTTTAGTGGATTTTATGTGACATATTCAAAATTTAGCATATTTTAACATAGGTTCATTGTTTTTCATGAAAAAGTTAAGAAAAATGGTAGAAATGAGTAGAAATAGAGTAGTTCTTGTGACGATTTCACCAAATCAGGTATCTGTGGCTCTTATACCAATTGTTAGATCGCTCCTGAATAGCTCGGGAACCTAATTTGTATCTAAATGTCCATTCAAGTGGAAATTAAATGGCATGTTAATCACATATACAAGCATTACTCATTAAAGTCTATTTTATTGATCAAAAGTTCAATTACATTCAAGATCCTGATCGGACAGAGCTTCGCCTCAAGATTGCAAAAGTTTTAAATGAGAGAACCTAAGGCATCTATTTATAGGGATACAAGTTCGCTGGGGAAGGACATAAGTTCGGGCAAACTTGTTGAACAAGTTCGGCCGAACTTGTTCACTCATCATAAATCCGGGCGAACTTGATCTCCAATTACATAAATACTCTGTATTTCTAATGTATTCTCATTTGTTCTAAACAGACTCGATACAAGACTAAGACATAGACATACTGCACTAACACGCCCCGAAAATTAAATTGAAGAAGACGATTGGATATGGTTGGGATTACTTGGAAAAGTTGAAATGTAAAGGTTACAGTTTATGTTGGAGAGGTGTACAGAAGACTCGAGTAATGGAATAGTATGTTTCAAAAAGGATTTAGATGGCGACCATTCGCACATGAGATTGAATGTGTGTGCTCAATTTAAGGATAATGAAAGTAGGATATTGAGTTGTTGCAGAGATTAGGGAAAAAGATTATTGAGGTATAGCTTGAATTCCAAAGATGGGATCCATCGTTTGGAGTTGGAATGATGGCTATTTGTTGTTTAAGATTAGCTTAGAATGAGATTAGGCACGTCTTAAAATATAACACGAAATGAATCTTACTAACGTTGGTCAAGGTCTAGAAATAACACAA
This sequence comes from Scalesia atractyloides, assembly GCA_947069175.1. Taxonomy (NCBI): domain Eukaryota; kingdom Viridiplantae; phylum Streptophyta; class Magnoliopsida; order Asterales; family Asteraceae; genus Scalesia; species Scalesia atractyloides. The sequence continues at coordinate 62,233,864 of CAMTDV010000010.1, read as the reverse complement.
AACTTCACGTTATGAGAAACAACGTTGCATTTGACAATATGATATGGACACTTATATATAGGAAGTACCAGCGGCGTACGGCGTATCCACCATGCCCCTATCATATTGCATTTGATTCATCATTTCTAATCACAATAGGTTCTATGTTATGGCACACGACAGAACTTAGTATGATTTCCATGCACCAAATTCTATAATTACTTGGGCACCCGTAATTACTTGATTCGTTGCATAGTCTACATAGTTAATCCCATTGTGTACGGGTCAAAACACATTCTAAACATAAGTATAAGCACAAAATTTAACATAACATGATAAAGAATAAATGTGCCACCAAAAAGTTATGCATGATTAAAGTCTAATGAAATGTGAACAAGTAACCATTGTTATAATAAATTGCAAGAGAAGATTTGTTTACGTGTATAGACAATCATGTTTCAAGTTCACGGATAATGTGTTTACAAATAAACAAGTTTCATACATTAGTCAAATTCAAACGTGATCAAGTTCGTAGAAGAATCAAGTCTATAAAGAATCGGGGTTCGTGGATTGAGGGAAAAGAAATGATAAAATTTTCTGATTCTTATGTTCAAGATTAGAAGGTATAGTGGATGAGATCGTTCGATGACAAACGAGTGGATAATTAAACATTAAAACTTTTATTAGATATGGGGATTTTGGTTCTCAAGGTAAGTCGAGGGCGGTTGATTGCTAAAGATGGATGATAGAGTTTGAGCTGGTCTAAGTTGAAGGGTTCGGGAAACTGCAAGTATGGTGTTAGTAATTTTTGGGTAAAGTCGAGAATAACCTCTGAGCTTTTGGTTAGTTTGAAAAAATCTTTATTAACATATATGTATTTCATGACTTTTTGAAAAGTTTATAAAATCCTATCTTTTTTACTTTAAAGAAAATTATTTGTGAATATTATAAATCAGAGGTTAGGTTTGAGAAAATGAACCTTTGCTACTGCAAATAGTTATTTGTTGGTAGTTTACTAAAATTATTTTGTGGGTAAAATATGGGAGAAGGCGTCCACATATTGAAGAAAGTAGGTCAAAAGGTTTTCAAATCTCGGGTAGTGAAATGTTTCTTTCTGGAGGCATTTTAGAAAGATAAATGTAAGGGATCGTCATTTGAATGGTAGTTATATGATAGTATAGCAGAAAGTCTTCATGTGTTTGAGAGCATGTATAGGTTATATAGGTTTGTAAGGAAATGAATCTTTATTCCTTCTGTAATTGTTGACTATGTTGTTCCATCGTTTGTCTAATCGTGCTACTAGGAAATGGTGGTAGCGATTTGATTTGGTAGATGGTAGTGGTATGGTAGTTAGGTAATATGAGGTGTGAAACATAGAAGGGATGAGTGGTGAAAGTTGAAAGTAGGGGAAAGCACAAGACAACATCAGGGATGAAATATGGGATAAAGAAAAAGATAATGTTTAGGAATAAATACAAAATATAGGGGCATCCTAGGGTTATAGTCTAGGTTTTAGTTAATCTAATAACCTAATTCTCTATAACCATAGCTCTGATACCAATTTGTAACACCCCCACCGAAGACAGAAACATCGAGGTGCCACGAAAATAGATTGTTCGATTGCACATGAAATGAAAATTTAAATACTTATTAATTTGAACTATACAATATATCAACAAAAGAAAGTAATATAAAGTAATTCATATTAAATTAATCTAAGTCCAGATAAGCTTCATGTGAGTAGTAAATTTTGTAGGGCTCAATAAACTCAGTTATCTGAAACAATTGGAAAATAGAGGGTCAACTACAAAGAAGTTGGTGAGCATACATAGGTTTGCAAAAGTACGTAAGTAAGTAGGTAACGTGTCAAGATTATCTAAACTATCTTCTGAAAACAACACTTAGGAACAAATGGGGCGCACAATCAAACCTTGTGACTGAAGGAACTGCGAAAAGTTAACCTTTGAGGATGTTATTGTTTCAATCGTCCCTGGATCCATACGGGGATGGGTTTATCAGACCTATAATGCGTTATATTTTACCACAGTGGGCTTGGCCGAAGTTAATAATTGTACTAAGTTATGTAAGCTCAAAGTAGGAGGGTTAATCTTGCAACATTTGTAGATTACCTTGTGGTGGAAACTTCTTGAATCTTCAAGAGATAGAAGGAGAGAATGGAATTTGTGAGATCTAGAAGGCTTTGGATTTTTGTTTGAGGTGTGAAGAATAATGAGGGTAGAGACCTGTATTTATAGCTTAGGAATTGGGGTTAGAATAGAGAAAGAATTGAGGAAATGGGTAGAGTTGGATTTGTTTAAAACTTTGATTAATCTCTAGTTAAGATTATGATTGAGATGATAAAATAAAAATATGATATAGGTATATCTCTATAATTATCTTATGATTTCAAAAACTTGTTATGTTAATCCTTGAAGATTTAATAATAATAATAATAATAATAATAATAATAATAATAATAATAATAATGTTAATATATAATAATAGTTTAATAGTAATTATCTAAAACATGAATTTGTTACAATTTTTAAATGATATATATGTTTATTATTTCCTCTCTTTTTTTAACGTGAAAGATTTTTTTATTTGCTTAACCTATTATTGTAAAATAGAAATTGTTAATGATTCAAAACTATAATATTCGTTTTTATAAAGTTTCATATAAAAAAGATTGAATAACTTCACCAAATTTTATTAATTTATTTCATAGAAATTTAAAATATAAAATATGTAAAGCTAAGCAAAATAATAAAATGATAAAAGAATATAACGTAACTGAAAAATACTGGGTGTTACAAATTACAGGTAACAAGCAAGCTTATTGTTCTTTCAATTTTAATTTATTTGGAGGATAGTGGGGATATTGGTGGAGATGGACAGTTTTAGATAATGATCTTTAACATTTTTTGATTTTTGAATTTATAACTAGATACGAATTTGATACGGTGGTGGTGTGTGGTGGCTGTGGGAGTAGTAGCAAATGGTGATTATGTAGAAAGAGGGAGAGATGGAGAAGAAAAGAGTGTGTATATAAATAGTTTGTATATATTATGTAGAAAGAGGGAGAGATGGAGAAGAAGAGAATGTTTATATAAATTATTTGTATAACTAAACAGAGAAGTAATGTTTGTGTAATTTACTTAAAAAATGTTTGTATACAAATATAATTATATGTATAATTATTTCTTTATATAAAAACTAAAAAAAAGGCGTGAAAAACTATTTATATATGTTTGTGTAATATATATCTTAGAAAGAAAAAAGATAAAAAGAAAAAAGTGGTTAGTTTTCTTTTAAATAGACTAATGACACAAATGGTCTTTGAAATTAAAAATAGAGTAATGAGATAAATGGTCCTTTTAAAATAAAAGGGTATTTTAGTTATTTTATTGAAATTTAACATAAAAATTAACTAATTTTGATGTTAGTACCCAAAAGTCTTACGAAATTGAAACCCTGAAACCTGAACCTGTTAAAAATAAGTTAGTACCCCAAAGACGAAAATAACTATAAACCACAAGGTTCATCTGTGTAATTAACTCTTGTTATAACATCTTGTGATTGATTGAGAACTTATCATGTATGTCTCTAACTAGTAAATTGTCCCGCTCGTTGTCGAGACGCTATGTAAAAAATTCACGTCAAATCGTAGAACAATTGAAAATGTACATAAAAGTAAGCACAAAAACATATTACATTTGACTCGACTCATTTCTGGAAAAATTTACTTTGAAACGTAAATCAACTTGAATTTATACTCACACATATATAAAAATAAACACATAAAACTCAATTACAAAGTCTTTAGAGAGATAAGGGTTGTAAGTGTCAAAACTGAAATTTGAGAGTAAAATTGCAAAAATATACAAAAGACAAAAAAAATCAAATCATTGTTCACAATCTATATCTATACCTATATCTATATTATTTAATAAAAAATTTAGAAGACACTTGTTATCATATTAGGCCATTTCTTATGGATAATTATTATTTTAGTTTAATATTTTCTAATTAATTCTAGATAACCCTCCTACTAAATATTATGTAGTTTAATATCTTATGGATAATTATTATTTAGTTTAATCACTTTTAGTTAATTATAGATCACTTGACTACTAAATATTATTTTGTTTAATTTCTTCTTCTTACCTATAGATAATTACTATTTAGTTTAAATTTAATATTATAGATAACTCTCCTACTAAATATTATTTTGTTTAATCTCTTCTCCTTACCTATAGATAATTATTATTTAGTTTAAATTTAATGTATACTTCTCATTTATAATATTATTTATTTGATTTTCTATATTATGTGATAGACGCATACTTTTTAATTGTAATATACAAATTTACTTTTAATCTTTTCGATGATGTAATTATCTCTAATAAACTTAAAACTTTTACCATAGTACGACACTTGTCGTCATATTAGGCCATATCTTATGGGTAATTATTATTTTGGTTTAATCTCTTCTAATTAATTATAGATAACCCTCCTAATAAATATTATTTAGTTTAATATCTTATGGATAATTATTATTTAGTTTAATCTCTTCTAATTAATTATAGATAACTCTCATGCTAGATAATTTTTTGTTTAATCTCTTCTACTTAACTAAAGATAATTGTTATTTAGTTTAAATTTAATGTATCTTTCTCATTTATAATATTATTTATTTGATTTTCAATATCATATGACAGACACCTACTTTTTATTTATAATATACAAATTTACTCTTAATCTTTTTGATAATGTAATTATCTCTAATAAATTTTAAACGTTTACCATAGTGTATATATATAATGCTAGACATAAAATTGAAAAATATTTTGGATGACATCAATAACTTAAGACATAATATAATTATATGTATAATATGCACTTTTTAATAAAATAATACCAAACAAAATTACAAATATAAAAACATTGATTTTACTAATAATAACAAAGTCTTAGTTTTTTTTTAAATTAGATTTATTACGGGTTTTTTTAAATATAATTTATATCTTATCACTCAAATAGCTGCTTATTTGCTTCTTAAAATAACATGTTTGACCAATGTATCTTCTTTTCAATAATCATCTCCGCAATTATAATATCTATCGCGTACCGAGTATATCCATTCGTTTTTTAAATATAATTTTCTTATTATTTGGTATATAAAATCATATTTATTTAAGCCGTGTAATACACAAGGATTTTTAAAGATATAACTTTTTTATTATTTGGTAAGCAATATTACATCTATTCACCCCGTGTAATAGACGTGGTTTTAAAGATGTAACTTTTTTATTATTTGGTACATAATATTACATTTATTCAACCCGTACAATATGGTTTCTATAAATATAACATTTTTAATATATAAATTAAATTTATTTAACCCGTGCAATTAAGGAGGTTTTAAAGATATATTGTTTTATTATTTAGTATATAAAGTTCATTTATTTAACTCGTGTAATATACTGAGTTATAACATAGTTGTATTATACATAAAATTTAAATACTTTTAATAAGCAACAATTTTAGGCATATAGAGTTATACCATTTGCTTTGGGAGTTTTTCAAAAAAAAAAAAGCTTGACTTTTTACTTTAACCCAAGATGTGTTTTACCTTTTGCAATTTTAACCTTACATAATTTGTTTTGTTAATTCTAACCCAAAACTTTTCATTATTTCCAATTTAACCTCACAATTTTTTACTTTTAACTTTTGTCCCCTATACTTTTCATTTTTCTTGTTAACAGGTTCGTCACAATGCGTAAGTTCTAGGTCGAGTCAATGTTGATGGTCGCTGACGGTGTGTGACATTGGTACTATTTAACACGGTTTTACGCCCCGCCGCAACGCTCGGGGTACTTAATTCTAGTTATCCTCTAATCATGAATAGTCAATTTTTTAATTTATTGTTTAATCAGAACCATTTGCTTTGGGAGTTTCTCAAAATAAAAAACTTGATTTTTTTACTTTAACCCAAGATGTGTTTTACCTTTAGCAATTTTAACCTTACATAATTTGTTTTGTTAATTCTAACCCAAAACTTTTCATTTTCCAATTTAACCTCACAACTTTTTACTTTCAACTTTTGTCCCCTATACTTTTCATTTTTCTTGTTAACAGGTTCGTCACAATGCGTAAGTTCTAGGTCGAGTCAATGTTGGTGGTCGCGCACGATGCGTGACATTGGTACTATTTAACATGGTTTTACGCCCCGCCGCAACGCGCGGGGTACTTAATTCTAGTTATCCTCTAAATGAATAGTCAATTTTTTAATTTATTGTTTAATCAGAACCATTTGCTTTGGAAGTTTTTCAAAAAAAAAACCTTGATTTTTTACTTTAACCCAAGATGTGTTTTACCTTTTGCAATTTTAACCTTACATAATTTGTTTTGTTAACTCTAACCCAAAACTTTTCATTTTAACCTCACAACTTTTTACTTTCAACTTTTGTCCCCTATACTTTTCATTTTTCTTGTTAACAGGTTCGTCACAATGCGTAAGTTCTAGGTCGAGTCAATGTTGGTGATCGCGCACGATGCGTGACATTGGTACTATAGTTATCCTCTAATTTGTAACCCTATGGAATTGATTCAATGATGAATCATGAATAGTCAATTGTTTAATCAGAATAGTTTACCAGAGTTATTTTCTCTCTAGCGTTACAGAAGTTATACGTTTGATGACATATGGCTTTTTTTCTTTTTTCCAGTTTCGAAGGTTGTGTTCGTTGTTTGACTTCATGACTTGGATTTTTTTTATTTTATAAAAATACTTTTATAATTAGTTCTGGACGCTAATAACAATTGTTGATATGCACCGATGGCTTTGGGAGGATGTAGCAAATATATATTAAAATTTATTTTGTTTACCATGGATTCCTATACATTCCACGAGGTGAAAGAAAAACCCGAGCATCGTACCTTACGGGAAAAAAATAATCAGAACCAGGTAACAAAAACTTAGTTATTTTTACCCGGTTCCATAGAGAGTTCCATACACTATGATTTAAGACCGTGCCCAACCCAAATATACACGACCCTACCCAATCAAAAAAATAGAAACCTTGGTATATATATTGCAAGATGTTTAGATTTTGTAAAATATAGCAATAACCATAAAACCGCGTGGACGAAAACCTTAATTTTTAACAGACGTTGAATTCAGTTTTTAACCGATTAACTGGACTAAGAGCCTCTTAGCCCATTTCAAGTTTTATAAAATTATATTAGCCCAAACCCAATCCCATACAATAGAAAGCCCATTCCCAATTCAATTCAGATCCCAGTTTCATCAAAACTTGAGTTCGACTGAAAAAAAAAAGGAAAAAAATAGGGAAACCCTAGACCATCGTTCGGTCTGACTTCAGAGTGTCGTCTGCTCAAACTTCGACCGTTGCTTTTACTGCCGAATCGATCGGCCATTTTGTTCTGTTTATCGACTTCGAGTTAGACTCCTGGGAGGTTAGTTGTGGTCGATTATAGTTCTTACATTCCTATGCTTTAATCTTTTGCAGTATTGATGTATCTAAACCATATTGCTATGTTTATTTTTCAATAATTAAAGAAAAGCATATTTGATTATTGGCTTCTTGTTAAGCTATAAAGGTTTTATTTTAGCATTGAATTTGGAATTTAGCAAATTGTTTGATGATCTGTATTTAGATTTTTTTGTGCAAATATGGAAAATGAAAAAGGTGAAAAACTCATAATCTGATAAGCCAATTGAGTTTACAATATTTTTTAGTTCAGTTAAAATCTGGTTAAATTTGGTTTTTTGACAAAACCGGATAATGATTCGTTTTGCTTACACACACCTGTATTATTCGGTTTGGTTAAGTTTTTGGTTATGGCCGAAACTAAAAAAACAAAACCAATTAACCCGAATAAACTGAAAACTGAATCGGTTATTACCCCTACGGCCATTAGTCGGTCTCGCCTCTGCTCTCAACTTGGCTGTTGGCTTATGGCTGTGCTGCAGCCTTGGTTTTAAATTGCGGGTTGCGCTCTGAAGCGTTTTGTTTAAAAATCTGATGCGCGACACGTGATGTGTGATGCGAGCGCATCACGTCTGCGATGTGCTCTTTATAAAAAAATACTAAAGATTAATTATACAAAACAACTTATAAAAACATACTTAAACTAAAAAAAACTCACGTAACAAGAAGATAAGAATTATGTTATTTGGTTCAAATCAAGTTGCTTTTTGTTTCTACGGCTATGGAAGACCTATTTCACAGCCTAATCAAAAAGCCTAACTCAATGTCTTACTGAAAAACTCAATCCATTTCAAAAACTCTGGAAAAAAAATACAACGCTGTGTGCATCATAGCGCATTATGCAAAATTGCCGCAATATCCCCGCATCACGTAAACACAACAGCTGTGGCTATGCGCTCTCATCAGCACAACAGGCTCGTCACACAATCACGCATTATGCGTGCAATTTAAAGCCAAGGCTGTGGCAGTGCTCTTTCACCGTCTGCATCTTTCCTTCTCCACCGAATGTATTTGATTAAAGTTTTCTATTTCTGATTGTGTTGTTACATGTAAAATCATTTCTTTATTCGTTATAGTGTGATTCACATTGGTGTAACTGGTTTGAATCTGTGCATAATGTTAGTTTAAGTCAGGGTGTTCTGAAATTTGACAATTAGATGGTTAGGGTTTGTTAATTCAGCTAATTCTGTTGACTAAGTGTTACGTTTGCTAGCTAGGATGTAGGCTAAGCAGTTAATGCGGAAAAATATCGTTATCAGTCAAGGACCGATATTGGAGATATCGTTTATCGCGGTGAGATATCGGGAATTTATATTATCATGCATATATATATAAATCTAGACCCTATATGATATATATATATATATATATATTATATATATATATATATATATATATATATATATATATATATATATATATATATATATTCATATCTATATATATTCATATCTAAAGCCTATATATATACTAGAAGTCTAGAACCTATATAATATTAGTAGCAAAAGTTTAGGACTTGTATGTTGGAAACTGAGCCTCTGACCTGGAATTAGGCTGAATTCGTGCGTGGCGCACGTCCTGCGGACACGAATGCAGCTTCGGAACCGCGTGAGGCCCAAACGATCGGCGATATCTCAGTACTTATCGCCGAGATTGTCAACCGCTATTTAGCCACAAGTCCGATAACCGATATATCGCCGATATTAACTGCATAGGATGTAGGACTTATTGAATCGTTCAATGAACTGAATTTAGGGCTTTTTTAGTTTTTTCTAGCTTAGTAACGCATTTAATACCGTTTTAATTAACCCTAACTAGTTTCTTGCTGCTGGTTAGTCTGTGATTCACTAAAGCTTGTAACTTTATGCAGATAGTTTGCATCTTCTTGATAAACCCTAACATTTCAAAATGTCATTGCAGAAGCTACTTTCGTTTCTAATATGCAACTAGAGGAAAATATACCATCAGGGGACGAATCAAACCCCTGCCTCAGCAAATCCACCCGTCTCCCACGAAAACGGTTTTACAGAGCTCGAGCTCATAGCAACCCATTAAGCGATTCCCATTTCCCCGTCCCAACCTCCCCTCGACATGTTGATTACTCCCTTCACTTTCCTCACTTCTTCCCATCACCCGATTCTCAATCCAGTTCGAAAAAGATAGAATTTGCAGATATCGGTTGTGGGTTTGGTGGACTTTTGATCAGTCTTGCAACCCTTTTCCCCGATACCCTAATGATCGGAATGGAATTGAGAGACAAGGTAACGGAATACGTCAAAGAACGGATTCTAGCTTTACGAGTTTCGAACCCGGGTCAATACCAGAATGTATCTGTTGTTAGAACGAATTCAATGAAGTATATTCCCAATTACTTTGAAAAAGCACAGCTTTCGAAGATGTTTTTCTTGTTCCCGGACCCACACTTCAAAGAAAAGAACCATCGTAGGCGTGTGATTAGCCCATTTTTGTTAGATGAATATGCATATGCGATTAAGCTTGGTGGGATTATATACACTATAACTGATGTGGAAGAGCTTGGAGAGTGGATGAAGTCGTGTTTGGAAAATCATCCGATGTTTGAATCGCTCACTGAAGAAGAACTTGAAGCTGATCCGGCGGTGAAGTTGTTGAGTTGTGCAACTGAAGAAGGGCAAAAGGTGTCGAGAAATGGTGGGCAGACTTTTAAAGGCGTTTTTAGGCGTGTTGTCCTCAAAGATTGAAGTAAGTTCTGTAGTTGTTTAGCGTTTTAAATTTATTTTCTTGATTTTGGATTGCTATTTTTGGTAACAGTCTGTTTGCATTTCTGCTGAAAAGACCATGCTTTAGATTATGTAACATTCAGTTTTGATTTTGCTTTCATCGTTGTTTACCCGTATGGAGATGACAATATATACGAACAACATTAGGTTAGAAACCTGTGTATTACACAGGTTGAATAAAGGAAATATTGAATAGTTGGCAATGAAGATTTAAGAATAATAAAACAATGTTTTGAGATAAGATATATTTACAAAAATAAGAGAGAGAATACGAAGGGGTGAGATAAGAGAGGCCGGAAAAAGAGTCTTGGGCTCATTGAACTGTGACACGTGGTGCAAGTGTGCACCCAGCTGCTTCATTATTCGATGTAGATAAGTTTTTAAAAATAATTGAATCATGTTTGCAGTTTGTACATGAAAAAGAAAGTCTAAAAGATATGTGTTTTAGCGTATATAACATTGTAAAGATATGCTGCAACTGTAGTACATACATAGAGCGGTTAGGCAGTTATATAACGGCTTATTGCATAAAACAACAGAAATGGTTGGCTGGTTGCGCTGCTGTTTTAGATTAGCTTCATCTGCATGACCCAAATTCCCAATTTGCAAAATGGGCTGAACTTGAAAGAAATGGAGTAGGCCAACAAATGAAGTTAAACTTCATCTGCACCACCGACAACGAGAAAGAAACTTAACAAAATTTTGTACTGAACATAAAATGCATACTTGTTTTCATCTATTTCATGTAGGATCAAACATCTTAATTCACATGTGTGTTGCAAAGAAATCACGTGTTTAATATTAATTAACAAAAAAGGGGAGACTCGTCACACATACCTTAAGCCCATTACTTGGGTGAGGTCATAGCCCCCTGGTGACGTGGCTGATGGACCACCTTCACACCCACCAACCTGATATCATCAACTTTCAAATTTTGGTAAATTTGTGTTATTCGATTTGCCTGTTAATTAGGTTATTAATGAAGTAATACCCATCTATGTATTGGTTTATTAGGAAAGCATGTTAAGTACCTGTGTGTTACACGAGTGGTTTCAAAGTAAATTATATTATTTAACAATGTTGACCTAAACTTTTAAACTTTAAACGGAAGAAACACTCAATTGCCTAGATGAATATAAAATTAAAATTAAGCGTTTGATTGAAGTTAAAGTTGACCCATTCCCGACTGATTGTAAACCGGGTTCTCTATTGATTGAAGAGTTTGAGTAGGAAACACTCATTTCCAAGTCCCGAAACGATGTCTCATACCAAAATCTATTGTAGAATCAACTTGTCTTAACGCCTTACAAAAGCCTATACAACGGAAACATAATTCATTCATCGTCACATGAAAAATTGCATGATTAAAGATCTAACCCCGAGGAGTTTGATCGAGAAGTGTTTAATGCAATCCCGCCCAATGTTCTCAGATCACCCGGAACCTAAAAAACTTAGCCGAAGTTGAGGAAGTAATCTGAGCCATTATATATAAAAGTATAGATGATTCCTGCCAACTTTAAATTTTTGGGAAGTTTATAGCGTGCAATTAAACATAAAATAATGGAAAAGAGACAGGGGGAGAGAGAGGGTGGTTTAAAATGATGGCCGGGGTCCATGTTTTCGAAAATGGGGCATCGATTTTGAGTGACTTGACGTAACAGGTAACGATTGGAGGACGTTAGGATATGAGGAACAAGTGGCCCTTCCCTCAACCTTTTTGTTGTTTATATATATATATATATATATATATGTGTGTGTGTGTGTGTGTGAGAGAGAGAGAGAGAGAGAAGTATCCGTTAGGAACCGCCCTTTTATTGCGAGAACCACCAAAAAATGCCTAAAAACAAATCTAAAAACCACCCAAAAATTTTTCAAATTTTTTTTAATATTTTTTTGAAAAATTCGCTATATTTCGTCAACAATAAAAAAATTTCAAATTTTTTTTGAGTAATAGTTATCCATGCACATGTGCATTTTTACCATTTCTTTGACAAATTCCGTAATACATTACAAACATTAGACAATTGTACTATGATTTACACTACCACGTGTAATACACTGTTTTTTACATTACCAATATTAGATATGCACATGTGCATCTATATGTAACAACATGAAATAAAATGTTTTGGTACACTACTTTGAATACACTTTCTCTTTCATCTATCATTCCATTCATAATACACTACCATGCACATGTGCATATGTATCATTTCTTCGCCAAAATCTGTAATACGTTACAAATATTAGACACTTGTACTTTCATTTACAATACCATGTGTAATGCACTACTTTTTACGTTACGAATCCTAGAAATGCACATGTGCATCTATATGTATTAACATGAAATAAGGTGTTTTGGTACACTACTTTGAATACACTTTCTCTTTCATCTATCATACCATTCATAATACACTTCCATTACCTCCTACCATCCATAGTACAATACCATTACCTCCTACCATATATAATACAATACTAATACCAATATTTTCACTTTATTACATGTATATCAACACCATTTATATCATCCAATCAACATATTACATCATAAAGTGACAACTATAACCAAATCATCAACCACTAGATATAACTAACCAAAAAACATGTATACGAGCCTACTTCATCATTCAAAATCACAAATTTTTTTGTACCAAAAGACGTTATATAATGGTTATACATAATGATGCACATGTGCATTTTGAAGATTGGTAATGTAAAAAGTAGTGTATTACGGATAGTATTGTAAATTAAAGTGCAATTGTCTACTACTGATAATGTATTACGGAATTTGTCAAAATTATTATACATATGTACATGTGCATGGATAACTGTTACTCGAAAAAAAGTTCTTTTTTTGTAAACGAAATATAGCGATTTTTTTATAAAAAAATTAAATGTTTTTTTGATTTTTTTAGATTTTATTTTGCAATAAAGGTGGTTCTCGCGGTTCTCGCAATAAAGGTGGTTCTCACATGAACCTTACCCTATATACATATAAAGGATTAGGATGAAGGAAAAACCACCCCGAGTTGTGAGAACTTAGAGAACTCGACCTTCCCGCGCGAGTATCGACCTCATTTTTTTCACACCCCTAGATTAAAATGTTAGAAAACAATGTCGTAAAAAATATAAATAAAAATTTTCAAAGTGGTGTTTTTCGGCCCCTACAGCGGCTGTAAAAAGGTGATGACATAAGCATGACATAACCTTTTACAGCATTTACGGCTGCCGTAAATGAAAAAAACAAGGGTTTTTTTTGGAAAAGTTGATTTTTTTAGGATTTTTGGTAAAAAAAAAGAATTTTGAAAAAACCTTTTGTAAGGCTGAGTCTATGCAGTCAATCTCGGCGAATATCGGTGCTATATCACCGATATATCAGTTATCGGACCTGGGCCAAAATATCGGTTTAAAATATCGGATATAATATCAGTAGCGAGAATATCGGCGGTATATGCCGAGATATCGCCGATATTTTGTGACTCTTATATCGGTCGTATCGGCGAGAATATCGGTAGGCTCGTCTGTGATATTTTGTCAACACACCACCACATAGTAGCGCAATCGACGGAGCGGGGCATGCACCTGAGGGCGAACCACGGCGTGGGGGGGGGACGTTTTGAATGGTGGGATGCATTGGCATGTGGGTCTGTGATATTTTGTCAACAAGGTATGGTTCGAAAAAAAAAATAGAAGAAAATGAAACAGAGTATTGCAAGATGAAACTGAAACAGAGCATAATGAGATAGAGAAGACGGCGGCGCTACAATTTTATATCTTGATGGCTTGCAGCAGTTTGAAAAGTCAATTAGTATTTTAGGGTTTGCAATGGGCTTACGTAGTGTATGGGGTTTAATTAAATAGTGGGCTGGAGCAGCATATGGGCTTACAAATGGAATGTGCACATAGTTTTACCAATTAGATAATTCCTTCTGGTACTTGTAATCTTTTTAATTTGGCCTGTATAGAATAAGGATTTTAATGGTTTGTTAATTAAACTTGAACAGTTATAATAATATTTAATTACATTATAATATATAAAACTAACATAAATAAATAATAATGATAAAAATTAAAATATTTTTGATGAGCACTTTTTTCTTTTGCTATTAATATTATATAGGTTCTAGTATATATGTGGGCTCTAGGTATGAATATGTATAAGAATATATATCATACAAGGTCTAGATATATATATAAATATATATTTATACATGATATTATAAATTACTGATATCTTACCGATATCCCACCGCAATAACCAATATCTCAAATATCGGTCCTTGACCGATAACCGATATTTTTCCGCATTAACTGCATAGGGCTGAGTTCTCTAAGTTCTGACAACTCGTATGAGTTTTCATTTTACCCTAACCATATATATATATATATATATATATAGGGATTGGGTAAAATAAGAACCACCTTGAGTTGTGAGAACCGTAGGAACCAATATTAACCATTGATCAAATGCGTTTTGATGGATGAGATTAAAAGACAATAAAACAGAGTAATGATTGTGCTTTAATTAATGAGATTTTTGTTTTTAGTGAGATAAGGGCTAATTGGTCTTTTTACTATGACCATTAATGATTGGTCTCATTAATGATAGTCCTGTAATTAATAAGATTGTTCTTTAATAAAAATAATTAAAAAAATTAAGGTTAATGTTTACATTGCAAATAAATCACCAGAAAATGAAAAAAATAAACTAAAATAAATAAAGCGAAGTCGTCGTTAGTAAATGATAGTTTGCACCTCTATCGTCTGAGATCTGCACGGACACCACACAAAACGTGTAAAAATCTCAAATTATAATTCTACAAACAAATTAAATATCATTTACTCCAAAATATAGCGTTTACATTCCACAAAAGTGACGTTTAGAAGAGCTCGAGCGAGCATTCAGGGGCGTAAAAAACATTTTTCTGCCGCATGTAAAAAAACATTTTTACTTTCGACACCGTGCGCAAATTTTTTTTATATTCGGCAACGAATGTAAAAACATTTTTTAAACGTCTGTAAAAACTGCAAATTTACAAACGTGAATTTACAAAACATTTTATATAATTGTTTTTTACAAACTATTAGTCGTTGGCCGACAATGGTCCTAACTTAAAAAATAACCAGTGGTGGTCTCACATTTTCACATATTGTAAACTAATGGAATTTTACTAAAGAACCTTAATTTATTTTTGTCCCCTTATCTTTTTCGGTTTAGTAAAGGTCTATTGGTTTACAATATATGAAAAATTGGGACCACCACTGGTTATTTTTTAAGTTGGGACCTTGCCGGCCAACAGCAAATAGTTTGGATAATTAAAATCAATTATTACTAAAAAAAATAGTGTGTTTTTTAAGATTGTTTTAAGTATTTTTGGTTGTGTTCACATTAAAGTATAATCATTCTTACCCTTCTTACTTATCTTATCCTTTGTATTTCATCCTAATCCATAAAATATAATCAATGCAAGAGTTCAAGAGAAGGATATAAAAGTTAGTGGATCTCACCAAAATGAGCGCATTTGCCTTTAATATGTATGGAGTTGCAATACCTAAAATGAAAACAAATATCAATACGAGCTTAATAATTTCCCTAATCCAACCAATTGTGCTAAAAAAGTGTTATTTTGGTATCATCAATGTATTCCTTTAGCTCGTACACAAACAAAAAAATCATCAATTAAGTTGTTAAACCAATCATTGATCCCCCAATGAGATTCCAATATATAGGCTGCAAAATGATCAAGCTTGGTTATTTGTTATAACGGGATGGATCACAATAAGTCATGTGACTCGCAAACATTTTTGTCCATTTTTTTCTTGAATCATATACATTAAAGCATTAAATACTATCGATACAACCTAACCTCTGAACACACTTTTAGTTACTTTAGAACCATTCCATTTATAACCAAGTTTTTAAAGGCTACATATTATTGGTGAGTCGGCGACCATTTAAAGTACAAACTGATATCAGTTTAGAGATGTCCTAACTGATCATTCCATCCTATGAATACTTATTTCGAGAAGGAGGGGTGGGGGTTCTTCTCGTAACCACTCTCTGGCGTGAGAATAATTATTGTTCTTTCTAGACAAAAAGATAGCAAGTTTGGAGTGAGAGTGTAGAGAGTAGAATGTAAAGAGAGATCCTTAAACCTTTGGAGAAGGGTGGTATTTATAGTCGAGAGGTGGAGAGAATGTAGGATGATTAGACGAGGTGTCATTGTCAAAGAATATCCATTTGGTCCCCTCTGCCATGAGGGATAGTGCCCGTAGAGGTGGGATTACATCCACGCGCCCAGATTGGCCACACGTCGCTTTCTCGATGAACTTCCTGTCTCGTCTACCATTAGCCTTTACTGGCATCTTGTGAATTGTGATTAGACACACGTCGTTCTTGTCTGTATTATTTGTCCCTTGCATGATGGCGCATCGTGGGGATCTTCTGGTACAGTGCCTGGCGAGCGGTGATTGGCTGCAACTCACTTTCACCTTGTACTTTATGTCTTCTTCGTGTTGGCGAAGTGTCGCCCCCGCAAAAGTCGCCCGCGAGTGGCTTTTAAAGACAAGTTATTGTTTTTTTTTAGAAATGAGTATGGTCCTAGGCCCGCAGGAGCTTAGTTCCCACGAAGGGGTCAGGAACTTATCCCTTCAACCATATAAAGTACAAACTGATTCTTTAGTTTATAGGTGTTTTAACTGATCTTTCCATCCTGTTGAATACATATTTCGATTAACTAAGGTTCAAAAGTAAAAGCAAAAGTGTTACTCTTAAATTTTTTAGTCTTTTAAATTATAAAAAGAATAATCGATTTAATATATGTTTTGTGTGAACTGCCAATATCGGTTTCTGAATTCGATAGGAGCCAAACAAAACAACAGTTTTTAAATTCAATGACGTTGGAAGGGAGATCTAGTCGTTAATTTTTTAACTGACTTGTTGGAAAGGAGATCTACCCTTCGACCAACCGACATTCTGGTGGTCTTTGGATGGGTTGGAGGAAAACATGCATGTGTAGATCTAACAGGAGTTTTCCTGCTTGTGGAATTAGCGGATAGTGCTTTCACGGTGGGTCAGACTGCTTTAAATGCTGCTTCGAGTAAAGTGACCAAACACGAGAAAGCGTGCCTCGAAAACCAGCACATGTTTATCTCATTTGTTTTTGATACCTTTGGTTTCCTGGCACCAGAGGCTGTGGACCTACTTAGTCGAGTTCAAAGGATCATGCATAGTAATGTTATGACCCCGAGGTCTATGGACGTAGTTTTTAAAAGACTTAATTTTGCTATTAAAAAAGGGGTAGCAGCGCAGCTTGTTGCCCGTTTACCATCTATCTCGATGTAAATTCATAACACGATAATATTTCTTTAAAAAATATGAATAAATAAGGTTCCGGATTTGTCTTGTTTTGTTTTTCTGTTAATAACAGTCGGGTCAATTAATACCATAAGAACGACTATTGTATTTATTTATGTTCATAAACGTGGTTTGTGTTCATTTATGTTCATGACCATTTGTTAGGGTTCATTTGCGTATCGTAAGTGTTTGTGAACAGTTCATGAACATGTTCGTTTCCTTAATGAACGAACACGAACAAAAAATCTCGTTCGGTAAGCGTTCGTGAACAACTCATGAACAAGCTTGTTTCTTAACGAACAAAGACGAACAAGGCCTTGTTCGATTGTTCGTGTTCGTTCGATTCGTTTACAACCCTACTACTGATATTGGATCTATCGAATCAGCACTTCCCGATTGACAGGTTCAGCCAGTGCTATACAACACTCTTGTATGGGGGTGATAATGCGGTTGCCCAAAACATTGTTAGCTAAACAACGTTATAACATAATGATTTCATAACTATAAGAAGATTGAGAAAGGGGTTTGGGGGGGTTCAGGAACTCCACCCCGTATATTTTGGTGGTTCAGAGATGGCTAGGGAAATACTGACTTGTCATGTTGTGATTGGTTGTTGGTGAGGAAAGATGAGAGATACTGACGATTGTACTCCTAACACCCTTACCCAAACCGTAAACACCGTCTATGTGATTTAGGAAAGAAGTGTAGAGATAATTTGTATGCATCAATGATTTAAATACCGGTATGAACCGGCTGAAAATACCGGTAATATCAGACATGGGCTCTGTACGATAAAGATCGGTAAAACTAGAATATGATATGTCTTATGTACTGCTAGTGAATTAGGTTCTACCGGTTCAAACATTTGAACCGGCTTGCATAATCTTCAAATTTAATTTTTAAATCTATTGGAATACGATATTAAGGCAATACCGAGCTTCCATATTTCTGATAACATGTTAAGAAGTAATAAAATGATCTAAAAGTGCTTAATATTTTACAAGAAAATATTTGTTTTTAGATAAAATCATGACCACTTACATAAATCCTAGTTGAGATTGATACCGAGCTAATACAAGAGTTAGGCATATTCATAATTGAACTAATTAGACAAAGACATGTAACTAAGAATATAGTTTTATATTTTTTTAAATAAATGTACTTATTACGATTATTAGTTGAAATTGTATTTATTTGAAATTAAAGAGTTAACTAGTCAATGAGTAATTATCTATTGTGAAAAGAACAAGGTTCAATCATTCAGAGCTCTAATTTAATTAAAAAAAATAAAGGAAGAAAGCTTAGTTGGTATAGAAATTAAAAAAGAAACTAGTCAACGGGTTTTTAAAACACTAGTATCCATACATTTTAGTCAAGGAAGCCAACTCTTATTGAATTCTTCTTTTGTTTTTTTGCAATTGATATGTTTCTTTGTCGTCTACTTTGGTATGTCTCGTTTAAGTTTTCCTTTCTGGAAGAATTGAAAATATGTTTGATTTTTTAAGCAATTAAGTTCCGAGATCTCCGCCTTAGAGGTTAGGGTTGGAAAAACATTGTAGTAAAGATAATGTTTAGTTTTGTTATTAACTTTTTAATTTTAGGAATATAATTATTAAATATTATATGTAGCATATTTTATAAAGAAAATTTAACAAATATAATGAGTTTTTATAATTTAGAGTTAATTACACAGATAGTTCTTGTGGTTTATTGAAAGTAACCCTTTTAAGTACTAACAGAAAACTATATAAAGGTATTTTAGTTATTTTACACTAGTTTAAGAGAAAAATTAACGAAAATTAGCTTTAATGCTCAAAAGTGTTACAAAATCGAAACCGTAGAACCTGAATCTATTACAGAAAAAAAAAATTAGTACTCAAAGGTGTTACTTTCAATAAACCATGTAATTAACTAGATCTATATAAAGAAAAGGTTAAATTATTATAAAAGTAATTCGATTTATATAAAATAAGTGTAAAAGTATGTGATGATATGATCTTTATAACGGATGTAGAGTGAAGTGTTTTTGAGAAATGATTAGAATCTAATGTGATAGCTGAAATTACACACTTGTGGGTGTTTGATATTCTTTGCATTATGGATATTCTTACAGTATCTACATCGTTGATATTCTTTACTAAAAAGTATGGTGCTAGAGTTAGAGGGGTTGTTTTTAGTTATAATTATTTGTTTTCAAAGTTTGTCATGATTTTGATGTAGAATTTTCTAATATTCAAAGTCTGGGTTTTAGATTTTTTTTCTTGAGTTTTTAATTACATCTAACTTACAATATAAAAGTCGTATGCAACTAACAAAATGTTTTTGATGAGAGAGTTGTTCATGATGAAAATGAAAGAGGTTAGCTCCGTGATCTAGCACATAAATAATTTAAATTCACTTCTGTCCATATTGTCATATGTGGGAACGAAATTCAATGATGAGATCAAAGCTTTGATTTTGCTATCTTCACCGCATGATAGTTGGTCCAGGACAGTGACTGTTTTCACTAACTCAGTGGAGCCTTGAGCCTCAAAAGTTAACATTTGAAAGGATCCAAGATTTGGTATTGGGTGAGGATGTTCACCGCAGAAATACCGAAGGGTCGTATTCCGAGATGTTACATGTTGGTGATGGAAGGGATAATAGAAGGAATAGTGCGGGCGACAAGGGTCGGGGCAACAGCTCGTCTACGGCTCGTCTGAGTGTGCATTATTGGGACTACAACAAAAAGGGACGTTACATGAGTCAATGTCCAAAGAAGAATTCTAGTTGATTGAAAACTACAACGGCAAGGGACTCTAAAGATGTGGCTTTGATACTTTGCATTGAAAGCAATATGGAATCCTGGATCATGGATTCTAGTGCATCATTCCATGCTACCCATAGCAATGATGGCATGCATAATGTTAAAGAAGGAAATTTTGGCAAGGCTAGGCTAGGAAACGATGAAATTCTTAATATGACTGGCATGGGGGATTTAGGTCTGGGATCTCCTTTAGGTACTACTTGGATTTTGTGTAACGTCAGGGTTATCCAAACTTGAAACAAAGTTGTTCTCCGTTGGACAGTTGGATAAATAAAATTCAGATGTTAAGTTTGGTAGTGGAAAATGGAGGGTGATTAAGGATGAACTCGTTATTGCTAGGGGTTTCAAGAAGGGGTCTTTATATATGGTGTATATTCCATATGGGGAAGTGACCACCTCTGTTAAGATGAACACTAATGTTGGGCTCGCCGATCGACAGTTACACGAGTCTAGTTTGCAGAAAAGGACTTCGGGATTTCATGTAATCCGCTTGAGCATATTCGGAGTTCTGAACGTGTACTAGATTTTTGTAGCAGTGGGAGCATGGGGAGTGATTCAACGCTGTCTAAAAATCAATGTTGGGTTCAGAAGACTAGGAATCCGAATGAAATTTCCCATGAGAAGTTTCTGCTAGTGAGGAGTGTTCCTTTGAGAATCTATATATCTAATGGTTTGAGTCTATGCAAATTAGTTTGGTTTGAGGATGTGATGACATGGTCTTCTAAGACGGGGTTAAATCCATCTAGGGCTTTGGCATTCCCTTTTGTTTGTTTTTGAAGATTGGGTCGGCTGCAACTGGGTTGATTGGGGATACAAGGTCTGAAATTTGGTTTGTTCTTGGGCTGGACCTCGAAGACTTCTACTCATGTGTGTTTAGTGGGTTGCTGAGTACTGAAGACACATATTGATGTGTACTTGTTGGCAACTTGGTGTTTATCAAGGCCTTCAAGTGGGAGATTGTTGGGTTTAATGTGTGAAGTCTTTGGGCTAAATTAACTGCAATCGGCTTGTTAGATTAAAAGACTTGGATGGAGGCCTATTGAGTTTTCTTGTTCATTAAGTTGTTAAACCTAATATGTTTTCTGTATATCATGTCTATTGTATTGTAATTCTTGTACCGAGCTTAATAAAAAAAGATCCCTAGTTGCAGCTCGTTGACGTAGGTTCCCCACTGGAACCGAACCACGTAAAATTATTGTGTTTGTGTGTTGCTATATATTTTCTCATGTATTGCGTGTTTGTTGTGAATCATTATTCTCATGTGCCACTAGAACCTAATATGAAGTTCTTTTGAGCTTACCTGCATATACTCCTTTTTCCTTTTGTTGACAGCAACACCACCGCAGTTGCATAGTACACCATGACATAGTGCAATGATACGTGTGGGAACAACATGACGATTCCATTTCTTTTCTGGAAACGGTCCGGATTATCCTATCAACAAATCATACATCGTTAACTCTAGCTCCTCGCAGCCATATGGAAGTCTTGTATGTAAGCATGGAAAATTCAATAGTCACTGTTAGTACGTAAAAAATGAGTGATTATGAAAACTCAGTCTGTAATAGTAGTGATAATCTTCATAAAACCTAACTAGTTGCTAGTTATTCTGTCATTCACTAAAGCTTGATTGTTTTATTGATGAATGTCATTACAGAAGTTGCTTTTGTTTCTAATATGCAATTGGAGGAACGAATACCACTAGGGATGAGTTAGACCCTCACTTTAGCAAATCCAATCCCAATCTCCTCATCATATTGGTATCTGAGTGATATATAGAATTTAAATAAATATATATGACACTAACATTGTCACAAAATAGTACTATTATAACAGAGTACTTCCAAGAACTAGAACTTACAAAGCAAAAATTCA
This sequence comes from Scalesia atractyloides, assembly GCA_947069175.1. Classification (NCBI taxonomy): domain Eukaryota; kingdom Viridiplantae; phylum Streptophyta; class Magnoliopsida; order Asterales; family Asteraceae; genus Scalesia; species Scalesia atractyloides. The sequence goes on along the minus strand of CAMTDV010000010.1, from coordinate 62,211,568 downwards.
ACAATTGCGTTGGTATTTGGTATCACCCTTATAGTCAACCAACCATGTTAGTGAATTTAGTCATTAAGTTAGTTTAGAGGGTGTTTGAGATTGAGTTTGGAAATCACTTATTGATTTATTATGTTTTTTCAAAAAGCCAATAAGTTTAAAAAGTGTTTATCCTTTATAAAAGTGTTTTCTTTTTTTGGCTTTTTAATAAAGGGTAAAAAGTTATTTTCCAAAAGCTACAAAACCTGTTTTTTTTTTTTTAATATTTTTTGCTTTTTGAATAAAAATAGCCCATCTACCCCACCCTTTACCCTAAAACCAAAACTTCACACAAACACATAACACATGTACACACCATCACCCGCTCCCCTTGTCACACCCACGATCACCACCACCCCACGGCCGCCCTTGCCACCCATCCGCCGCCCCTACCACCTTCACCTCACCACCATGTCTTTTTTAGTCATTTTACATAAATAAGTTAAGTCAAACACTTTTTAAAAGACACATTATTAACTTATTGGCTTTTCCTACCACAAAATTAATCCAAACACAATTTTAAAAACTCCTTTTGGAAAAGTTATAAGTTAATAAGCACTTATGTAGTTAAATATACAATCCCAAACACCCTCAATTTAGTTGAAATTACTTAAGATCATGGAGTTGGTGGTGATTGTTATAGTTTTGCCGATGGTGGTGATAGTAACAGTATGGTGTTAGAAGTGGCGTTGGTGGTGGGAGCGGTGACAACGGGTGTGGCAACGGTGATGCTGGCAATTGCAGGGGTATTCTATGGTAGGGGTGGTGACGAAGATGGTAGTCATGAAAGAGCATCAAGTGCAAGATTCTAATTCTTCTTAATCATTCAGGATAAGAAAGGAAACTTCAATCCATTTACTTCATACAATTCCAATTACATATTCATTCTCCAGTGCCTAAATAATTACTACCACCACCACCACCTCGAGTTTAAAACTTCTTTAACAAATTAACAAATCAAACACGATTATTTTGTCAACCAAAATATATAACAATATTTTTTTTAACAAATCCAACATCTTAAAAAATCTTTGACATGGGTATGTGGGTTTTTAACTTATGTAATAAGTCACAGTGTAACACTGTAACTTATCATGTGCTTTTCTAGTGGGAGACGACTTTTAGATCCAAATATGTAAAGTCATGGTTGGTTGAACTTTTTTTAACGGCAAAGCATATTTTTCAAGATGCTAGAGGAAAAAAAGAAAAGTAGCAATTTCAAGGGGATATCAAAATTATACCAGTTCTTATAATCTAACAATTTTAACTTCACCCTAATTTCAGCCACACATACATACTCGCGAAAATTTGTTCAAAAATTTTCTCCACCCCTTATTGATACATCAAAAATTTCTATGGTTCCTTGCCTTCCAAACAGCCCAAAACTGACCTAGATTCTACCCCAGTTTTTGTATGCCTCGGATCCTAGTGATGTATTTGAATTTTAATCTATTCGGTACCGAAACACCTATCTTCACCTGCGTTTTACACCAAGCAACAACTTTTTCGCAATACAACAATCGTTTTGGATATGGTCTGCTCCATTTCTGAATGGGCACCACATTGATCGCATACTATGGTGGGGATGCTATTGTTTTTTTTTGTCAAAGCAACTTTAGACGGTAGCCCTCCAGCCATAGCAAGTCACTTTTCTTTGGCAACCATGTAGACCAGTCAAAGATCACGTTATTGCTTGAGAATAATTGCTTTTCAGTTATTGCTTTCATTGACATGACAGTTAAACAACCCGAAAGATCCCCCCGCCATATCCATTGATCTTTTAGACCTTTAGCGGCACAATTATTTATGCATCCTTTAAGTTTTTCTTTTCTGGGTGAAGAGATATGGGCCTGGAACCCGCGGGTCTGGGCAAACCTGAATTTGAGCTGCAACCCAAGAAACTAGTAAAGACAAATGACACGTGGGGAGCACCCGCCACGTCAGGATAGGATATATGAGACAAATAGGACATGCATCTAATGTCGGATCAGGGATCTATTATCATTCACGAACAATGGATGAACAATTGTGAGTATGTGCAGGGACTCGAAGACACCACAGGGACGATACACACACAGGAAACACACACAAACACAATAATATATATGTGTCGACAATTTTACAAATGGGAAGTTCTATCCTATTTATAGGTACATGTACCTTGGAGAACAAGGCAAATAACTAACTAACTTAAATAACTGTCAAACTTGTTCATCACGTTTTATATTTCTGCGCAGTTGACTTTTTAATGAACATGTTTGACTTTTGTGTTTGACTTCTAAAAATCCATATTTTCTTGTTTAATAATCTTCCAACATCTAAAAGCGATGTCTGGCCAATGCCGTTCCATAGATCACTCTCTTTAATCTCCACTAGCGGTAATTAGCCGATCCCGTTCCGCGGATTCTTGCTCCTCTTAACTTCCACTAACGGTTGTCGCAAAAGAGACCACAAGGACACCCTGCCAGCGATGTCTAGCCAATGACGTATCGCGAATACACACCCTCCTCTGCTACCATTCACAATGCTAGATTTTGCTAAATTACGATGAACTTGGAGGTTTTTTGGTGTATTATTGTCATCTGTGCTAGCTTTGGGGTTGGGCGACAAACATAACTGTATAAGGCTCAACTAGTTTAAACAATCAAACCAAAATTGTATTTTAAACCCAAATAAAAAAAATTCCCAACTACTGATATTAATCAACCATTAAATAGGAAAAGGTCTAACAATTTACATACTATAAATTTTCAATAATTGTATGCATAGAGTGGGTATACCCAATGCTTGGGGGGATATTAAAAAAAAAAACCCTTGATTTTTCACTTTTAACCCAAACCTATTTTATTTTTTACTTTTAACCCAAAAGTTTTCGTCTTTCGCAATTTAACCTCACAATTTTCTTACTTTCAACTTTGGTCCCTTATACTTTTCATCTTACGCAATTTTTTTGTTTTACATGTCGTTAAATTCTATGAGTTATTCACGCGAGTCATAGGTCAACTTAGTTATTCTTTTCTATATTTTACGTTTCGGTCACATTAACATGCCACGAGTTCAGTGTTGATGGCCCCGTCGCAATGCGGGGTACTTAATACTAGTTATAATTCATTACAAATTTAAACCCAAATAAACAAAAGATTTGAGAGGCCCGAGTATGGGAAAAAAGAACGGTGACATATGAGGGCGACAATTATTGAGTTTATGTTATAGAGGCCCACTTTTTTTACTCACCCTGAGGGCGACCTTTATTATTATTATTATTATTATTATTATTATTATTATTATTATTATTATTATTATTATTATTTTCTTTCAGTTTTAGTCATGATTCACATGTAGAAATTTATGATATTTAATGTAACTTTAAAATTAAAATAAATAGAAGTTACAATAGAAGAAATTCATAGGTTGAATTGTAGTTTCTAACCATCGTAATCTTAAGACTGAAAATGTCAAGACATTAATGCAAGTTTTGATTTCTAAACGCACACCTTGGACTCGTAAGTCTGAACTATTCTTAGTCGAATCATACCCACCATTATATCCATAAACACTCCACCCCCTAACATGTTAACCCATAAACCTGTAGTAATCCTTTTCTATTTGCAAATGTGAAGTGCTTTCAAGCTTACCTGCCTATACTCCTTTTCCTTTCGTTAACAGCAACACTGCCTGCACTTGCAAAGTACTCCAAGACCGGGTGCAACCATACATGCGGGAATGTGACGATTCCATACCCTTTTGGAATCGGTGCGGATTGTTCTGTCAACCCATGGTACATCGTTAACTGCAGCTCCTCCAAACCAGATCTGCCCGCACTCAACAACCTGGAAGTCTTGCGTGTAGACTTATTGAATCTAACGGTCACTGTTAGCACGCGAATGATCACTGATTGCCAAAACCCAGTTCTGAATAGCAGCGAGATTTTGGGAGTGGATCTTGTTGGGAGCCCCTTCTTGTTTTGCACATCAAACAATAAGTTTGTTTTTGACGGGTGTGGTACTGCTGCTTTGGTGGATAATGGGAGCGTGCTCACTGGATGTTCGGCCACTTGTGGCAATGTTACACCTAGCGATAGAACAAACTGTTTTGGAATAGGTTGTTGCCAAACCACAATTCCTTATCATCTCAAGTCGTACAGTATAAACCTCACTGGCTTGCAATCGCAAGGGGGGAATGGAGGTTGTGGGTCTGCTTTTGGTGGATAAAATATCGTATGACCAAGGAAGGTTTTCGGTCAGGGATAGCTCTTTTATTCCGATATCACTTGTGTGGGACTCGGATATTGTAACTTGTTGTGGTGAATTACATCCTCAAAGAAGCAAAGTGGTCTTTTTCGGTGGTACTACAGTAGATAGATACATGGATATGCAACGATGATTATGGTAAACTCATTTTAATAGATGGATGCAGAGGCTATGGTATGTAATAATTCAATATATAGAGCATTTATATGTTTGTTTGGGTACGTTTGTTTGTTTGTTTTCTGACATGGAACTTCGTCTTATAAAAGAGTCTACAGAAGAGTGTAGTAGGTGCCGAGATAATGGAGGTTCCTGTGAAAGGACCTTGGCATATAGCATTGATGGTTCAGTTTTCAGTCGAAACATCGCCTGTTATGATGTAGGATGGAAACCAAGCAAAACAACTCCCATGGTTGTAATTCTAGGTAATGTCATTCGATTTCTTTGTGTTTTTAACCCATTTCCACCATGTATCCAAACTATGAGATCGATCTCATATTCAAAAAAGCTAAAGTCAAGTTGAAAAAGATTCCAATATTCCAAAAAAGTAATTATAATTATAAATAATATGAAATATGAAAAAGAAAAAGTGAAGATGAATATTGTTGTATTATAATTTTTTTTAACGGTCAACTAAATCACCAGATAAGCAACCCAATTTAGCTCGGTTTTAAAGTGACGACCTCTATTAAGGCCTAGTTCTAAACTACGGGCATGTTTGGAGTTGCTTATTGAAACTCCTTATTGACTTATTAATTTTTACAAGTTAAAAATGTATTTGGTAAAGTGACTCTTGCCTCTCCTTATTACTTTTTGAAGGTGTTAAAAAGGAGTTTTTAAGAAGTTATGGGATTGTGACTTTTGCAAACTCCTTATAACTTTTTTTGAAAAAAGTCAATAAGGAGGTTTGAAAAGGAATCCCAAACACCCCCTACATTGCCACCACCAATCTCTTTCAAAGTGATGAAGGTGTGAGTTAAACTTGGTACCTCAAGGAGAGAAACCAAGTGATAACCATTATACCAACTTGTCAGTACGTGTTGTATCATATCTAATGCATATTTTACAAGTTTATCAACTTTTTTGTCTTTTATTCTATTTCGTCTCATTTACAACCCATGTAGTTTAACTGTTTTATTTTTTTTAGGGAATTGGCCTGTAATAATCTCACCTAGACCTTATTGGCCAATAATAATCACACCTCAGAATATTCCCCCCACCAATCCCACCTTTCACCTATTTTTCCTACAATGGTTCCCCGTTAAAAAAACTTAACGGAGTTAAGTTTTTTTCCAAATTACAAAAAATTTTAGGGCTTTTGATCAGAACGACGATACGAGTCCATTGATGTAAAACTTACTTCGAAATGGTGCTCCAAGTGACTTGATTTTGCTTAATTGGAAATTTAAACACCCCGAAGCGCCATTTTCATCGTTTGGAACACCGTTTCGAGGCAAGTTTTACATCAATGGACTCGTATCGTCGTTCTAATTAAAAGCCCTAAAAAATCTGTTTGTAATTTGGAAAAAAGCTTAACTCCATTAAGTTTTTTTAACGGGGGACCATTGTAGGAAAAATAGATGAAAGGTGGGACTGGTGGGGGGAATATTCTGAGGTGAGATTATTAATGGCCAATAAGGTCTAGGTGAGATTATTACAGGCCAATTTCCCTATTTTTTTTTCTTTTACTTTCACAAATTTCTTTTCTATCCCTAAATATTTTTTAACGAACACGTTAATACCGTTTTAGACACATTTATTAATTTTTCTTTGTCTTTGCTATAACGAGTGTGACAAAAGTTTTTTTTTGTTCATTATTTTTTAACGAACACGCCAATACTTTTTTGAACATATTTTTTAACTTTTTTTCTTTGCTATAACGAGCGTGCCGAAACCGACCAAGTTTCAATTGTTTTCTTTTTCGTTTACCTCATTTTTACCTTTGTTATTTACTATATCGTTTTACCTTTTGTTATTATTTTGATGTTCATAACTGAGCTACGACTAAATGGCTAACCCATTAATATCTCATTTTAATTAATTTTACAATTTTATCTATCGGTTGTCATGGTGTGCTATACGTTCTGAATTCCAACTACAGTACAATATTGATTTGGATTTGGTTACCAAACTTCAAACCTCGTGCTTGACAACTCTTGGACGTCTGTACAACTGGAGAGTGTTCCACAAGCTTTAAAACCCATTGCATCTTTTGGCAAGACACATTTTTTAACGAGTAAAGTACAGTTTCAGTCTCTGAGGTTAACACCCGCTCGCAGATTTAGTCCCTAATTTAAAAAATTCAACACTTCAGTCTCGGACGTTGTCAATTTGAGTCAATTAAACTCCTGGGCAAACTTTTATCAGCCAACTATTAGTTGACTTGGGTGTTTCTGTACTTTTACCTAGATCACAAAGGGCATTATGCTAATTTTTAATTTTAGAAACCCTTATAATAAATATGATCTCTCTAAAAGCCATCATTTACACCTTTCAATTCTTCATTTTCTCCTTTTCTTCAGGAAGCTATAACCAACACATGTTTAGTTTTTATATATTTCATGGCTTTAAGATTAATACAACATTAAACACAGTCGTATCATTCCACCGCCATACATTCCATACCATATAAAACCAGCCTTAAACCCTTCTCCAAGTAACAACAACTGTCACAAAGAAAAATCCTTCACACAAATTATGTATTTCCAATTTTCTTGCAATTCACATTTTCCAAAGTGTTATCAACCAAGATGATGAGTCGTGGAACAACAACAGTTCAATAAGAGTAATCACCATTGACAAAAGTCAATTCTCTCTCAAATGTGCTAAAAACAAATACCCGGATGGAAAAAGGTGAAATTGAGGTACAAAAACCACCATTAATAAACCCTAGATTAAGTTTCTTGATAGTTTGGTGATGAGAAAATAAAAAGATACCATAGTAGATTTACACTTGAAAAGCAATACGTAAGTGAATCTTGACTTTTGTTCTGAACCCACCTCTAAAAACATCTGATTGCCCCTGTTTTCACCATGAAAACAAAAACAAAAACTTAAAAAAAAACACAGTGCAAAAAAGTTTCAAGATTTTGCTTCTAGATTATTAATTTGTAGTAAACCCTGTTGGCTATCAGGCCAAGAACACAAAAACAAAATTTGATCAAAACAAAGATCGACTCTTTCTGTTTATTATAATTCTTGAGGGTTAGGATACAATAGGGAGTTTCTTTGGGTAGGAAGGATAAGAAGTAATCTTGTTCATCCATTTATTAATAAATGGTTAAGATTAAATGAATTAAATTGAATCAAAAAGAGAAGGCGCGTGAGTTTTGTAGAGGTATTCTAGTCAATCCAAAACAATAGTTTCTCTCTCCTCCAATTTCCCATGTTTTTTAAACGTTAATAACTCTTTCATACGGTATTATTTTTTTATAAAAATTGCACCATAAAACGAGCGTTTTTTTATCTTTAAAATGAGCACACTATTGCTATACTTTCGAAAAAAAAAGTTTTCGATAACCCAGATGTGTAAAACGCAATGAACAAAAAACATAAATTTTTTTCATTTTTATAAACAGAATGGACTAAAAACAAAATAAAGTGTTTTTTTTCTGAAAGGCAATAGACAAAAAATACAAAAGACAATGTTTTTTTATCTAAAAAGCAATGAGTTAAAATACAAAACAAAGATTATTTCTAAAACGCAAATAACTAAAAATATAAAAGAAAGTGAGTTTGTTCAAAGTTACACTCCATTGCGTTTTATACCTTATATTCTGTTTTACTAATTTTTGTCGGTTTATATTTTTTTTTATGAAAAAGAAATGAAATTCTAGTATATGTAGACCTCTAGTGGAAACCATGTGTCATTATTTGGTTGACTTTTAGATTATATTGGGTTTATTCAAAGTTACAATACATTGCGTTTTATACCTTATATTGTGTTTTACTAGTTTTTGTCAGTTTATTCTTTTTTATGAAAGAAAAATGAAATTCTATATGTCAGCTTGTGTTTTATATTATATTTGTTAGTTGTCTCTTTTAACTTGAACCTTTTAACATTGGAATATAATTTATTACTGGGAACATACCTCTGTGCAAGATGGTATGCTATCGTTTCATTTTTGCTTAACAAATGACACTTATATGTTGAATGCGTTTTATTAAATTTAGTGTGTTTCACTATTTTTCAACTTTTTCGCTGAATTTTAACAACCTAATAAGTTAATTATTATAAATTGTCCCCAATGACTAAAAATATAAAAGAAAGTGTACTTTCTAAAACGCAATAGACTAAAATCACAAAAGAAAAGTGTCTTTTGTAAAACGCAATGGACAAAAAACTGTGTTTTTTCATTATTTTGTAAAACGTAATGGACAAAAAACACACCAAAAATGTATTTTTTCATTCTTTTGTAAAACGCAATGGATAAAAAACATAAAACAAAGTGTTCTTTCTAAAATGCAATAGGCTAAAAAACACATAAAAATGTGTTTTTTTCCTAAAACGCAATGAACAAAAACATAAAAGAAAGTGTATTATTCCTAAAACACAATGGACTAAAACACATAAAAATGTGTTTTCCTAAAACGCAATGAACCAAAAAACATATTAAAATGTGTTTATCCGAAAACGCAATAGACTAAAAACAAAAAAAATGTTTTTTTTAAACGCAATAGACTTAAAACATCAAAAATGTTTTTTTTCTTTCTAAAAAGCAATGTAGAAGCAAAACCAATAAATGTGTTTTTTTCTAAAAAACAATAGAATAAAAAAAGAAAAAAAATTGTGTTTTATAAAACGTAATAAACTAAAACATAATAAGGTGTTTTTTAATAAAACTCAATGCATTAATAAAGTAATGAACCACAAACACCACACTTATTTTAATTATTACATCTTAGTGTAACAATATATAAATAAGTTTGAAATATACCCAAAAATTTTAGGCAACAAACAAACCACTTTTCATGTATTTGACTTTATTGCGTTTTATCAAATTACTGAAAAAAACATTTTTTTATTCTAATAACAAAAGAATTAAAAGGAAACAAAACAAATCACTACATGGACTTTTATATTGCATTCAATTGGAAAAGTCTATTACTTTCAAATTGGAAGTAATCATCTCAAAAGATACAGACCTGTTTACTTTTCCAAAAAACGCAATAATCACCTCCGTTGTTCTCTTATTTCAAAATGCAAAATCCTTTCAATTCGATCGGTGGTGTTGTCGGAGACAGGCGAACGCGATGAAAACGGTGGTGATGGTTCTGATAATCAGAAATGGTGTTCGGTAATAGTGATGATGGTGGTGACAGTCGCAGGTAATCGGTGATAGTGAAATGGTGGGTGTGTGTTGATGTGTCGGATACGGTTGTTGTGGCGGCGAACGATGGTAGGGAAAAACGGCAGTGTAATGTTAAGGTGAGTGGGTACGGTGATGGCGGAGTCGTGGTCCGGCGGCAACGGTTGTGGGGAAGAGTGTGTTGGTACGGAGGTGGAATAACGGTTGTAATGGTGGTGAAATCGAGGTGGAGAGGCGGGTTGCAGATTGTAGGGCGGTAGAGGATGGTGCGGCGGTGACTGTGGGTCTCCGGTTGTGGACAAGGGTGGTGATGAGGGGTCAAGGTTATGGTTGTTGCAGGTGGTTTTCATATGTGATGATGGTACAGAGGTACGACGGTAGGTGGCGGTTGTGTCGTTTCCGATGGTGGAGGAAAGGGTGGTGGATGGTGGTGTTGTGGAGGTTGAATGAAGTATGAACTGGGTTTTCTTTAAATCTATGGTTATATGGAAACCGTACAATGATTTATGTATCATCATGCATACCCAAGAAATGAATTGTGACCTTATATACAAAGGGAAATGTATTCAAATGTGAATTTTCATCACTTGTTAATAAACATCTTAATTCACATGTGAATAAATTCAATTTATTTAATCTTTTAATTAATGAAAGTCTACATCTCTTTAAATAAACATAAAAAATTTTTTTGACTATGTCAATTGCTAAGTTGATGATTTTTTACATGTTAGATGGTGACCAATCTCATATGATATCCCCCATTTAGGTTTGTTTATAATTTTCATATTTGACAAAGTAAGATACATCAATTATCACGTTATAAGGGGTTGGGGCGTCCATCCCTCACCACTCACTCATCACTCACAACATCCAATCATCATACACCACGTCAGCGAATGTTATATCATCAATAGTGATGGATTTTAGTGGAAATTTTCATCACTCACCACTCACTCATCACTCATCATTATCGGTCATCTTCATCTCCACAGTCAAACGTTTTGAATTGTTAACGCGTGCTCACGGCAACGCATGGTCAGATTCACGCGTTATACAAACCACCAGCGGTGGTGTATCACACGGTAAAACACGTTATGCCAGGTGTTTCACGAAGCGCCCCGGGCTCTCTAATGTTTTAAAAGTAGTTTTGAAATATATGTATATACAATATAGTACAACAATAAAAGGATATACAAATATTATTGTCCTACAAGATTTGTATGGTAGGGTTATGTCTTTCATGTCATCCAACTGTATGCATGTGGAGCTGGACAAAATTATTGTTATACATAACAGATAAAATCATCATAGTGTCAAGTTTAGGCCATGTAAGAAACCTCCAAACCGGATGGTATGATCAAGCTGACAAAAAAACATCATGTATGTTTTTATATATATTATTATAGAGTGGTGTATACATGGATGCTGATTTTTTATTTATTTGAGGATCACATTTTTCCAACAAATTCATATATGTAACGTTGTAACCAAAATTCAACATATAGGTTCTAGCCATGGTAGGACACAACATGCATTACCCGTGAACAAAATAAAGGAATAACATCCATCTCAGACGAAGGTAATATGAAAGGTAGAGAGGCCTTGTCCGTAGGAACTAGGAAGTTTTTTCAAGTTTTTGATGATGATAACGTCTATACCTATTGACGAGATATGTGGGTCCCACACTCTTATATATTTAAGAGAAAAATAGAGAAATCTAATCCTCTATATTTGTACTCTATATTACACTAAATTTCACTATTTTTTTCTCTCTCATTCTTAATTAAATAATATTTTTTTCTCTCTATTCAAATCCATCCCACTACAATACTACGATTTCATAATTCATGAACCCTTCGATTTGTGCAATCAATCTCCCTTTCTATCGAGAGAACATGCGTAGTGGTATTCAGAATTGAATCGAACTCAAATCAAAGCACAATGGTTGTCCCTGGTTCCGGTTCTCATCGATTATTACTCTCATTGTCAAACCTCTTCTCACCGCCGATTCTCGTCGATTATTACTCTTCTCGCTGTTGGTCCTCAAAAGCCGGTTTAGGGCATGTCTGGCTAAGCTTTTGTGACAACTTATTGACTTACTAGCTTTTTGAAAAGTCATAAGCTCCAAAAAGTCTGTTTGGCAATGAGGGTGTATGTGATAGGAAATGTCATAAGCTCCAAAAAGTCACTACATACTAACTTTTCCAAAAAGTCATAAGCCATTTTGAAAAGCTAAGCCAAACATAGCCTTAGATTAGTGTTCGCCGGTGGAGGATTTGGCAACGTCGCAGTCACCAAGGAGGAGTGTACGTGGAGGGGTTGTGGGCAGAAGGAACAGACGGTCTTAGGTTTTTGTATGTTAGAAGGGTATTTGTGTCATTTGGACACAATAGAGAGAAATACGTAAAAAAATTTAGGTTGGGTAAATATGTAATTAGGGATTCAAATAAGGGGATATATGTAATAATATCATTGAAAAATTATAATGGATGAACAGTGTCCCCTCAAATTTACAGGTGAATAGTAACATTTTCTCGCTCCTCTACTCACAACCACCTGCAACCACTTTTTTATATAATAAAAACCCTCATCATGTAATTTGGGGGTTGGATGTGAATGCTCTTACATGTTTAAAGCATTAACATCCCTTCTATCGTATTTACCCTGTCCATTAAAAACATCATGCTCTCTCTTCTTTTAATTAAATAATAATTTTGTATACATTTATTATTACATTTTCTCTTACTCTACTCACAACCACTTTCAAAATATATTAAAAATTATTGGGGTGAACAATGTCCCCTCAAATATACGATATAATATTTTCTCTCATCCACTTACAACCATTTACAACTACTTTTTATAATTTAAAAATTTTTCTCACATAATTTGGTGGATGAATCGAAAATGCTCCAACTCCAGAGCCTCTCTTTATTTTTCCTCTGAATATCTCCTTTTTTTCATAGGAGACCCAAGTTCTGTTCTCGATTACAGTTTAGGTAAGAATCTATTTATAGTGGCAATAGGAGATTCATGAAATTACCCATTTTGAATAATTCCATAAATACCAAAATTAAGGTATCTGGTTTAGTGGCACCAAAGTGTTGTTGAGAAAGGGTATCTCTCCATAAGACGGCTGGGTGTGGGATGGGAAAGACGTCGGGGAGGTGACGTGGGGGGAACCCTGACAACACCCCCCCCCCCCGTCTTGTCTTCGGTACCATCGAGGAATTCTCCTCGTTCATCCTGAACTGCTTCTCTCTCTCTCTCTCTCTTAATATTATTGAAAGTGATGGAGGATGGATGGGGAGACCATTTCTTTTTTATGGGGGAAGAGGAAGGAAGAGAACATGATGGTGAGGTGGAGGTGATGTGGAGGTGGGGGAAAGGGGACCATACCCCATAGTCTAAGAGGTATCCCTCTATTAGTGATGAAGTGGACAAAAGATGTAGATTTAGAGGGCGTGAGATTAAGAGTTACTCGCTGAAATAGTCCTGTAAATGCATTTGAAAACACCCCTTCGGATCGAGTAATATCATAAATCATGAAAATACCCATTTGTGATTTCTTTAATGATTTTATTATTTTTTTATTTTAATATATATAAATTTGTGATTTCTTTAATGATTTTATTATTTTTTTATTTTAATATATATATATATATATATCTATACTATATATAATATGCATATTCGATATTCGAGAGATAAATTTGGTCATTTGCCACTTACTTAAAAAGTAGAAGCTTTTAAAGGATAGTGTACAATGTTCAATTCACAAAACTTCAATCAAATGGATTAAAAATACACAAGGTACATAAATCAAATTTAGGGTTTCTCATTACATTTTATCCGCCCCCATCTCCCTCCCTGCATTCTTTCCCAAACGGGATCTAGGGTTTCTCCAGGCGATTCAAGATCTGGCTTTCTCAATGACACCAGTTCAACGCAGAGAACAGAGCCCTGTCGAAAGTGATACATCTTAGGGGTCGCGGAAATACACAGATGCAGAAGGATATTAGGCTCTATCGCCACTCCCTGCGACCATGCTCAGGTATGTTGTTCTTACCCCTTCCTCTCTTTTCGTTTTTGTTGAACTCTTTTCGTTTTTGTAGAACTCATATCACCAGATCCGGTTTCAGTGACACTCTTTTCGTTTTTGGGAGTGAAGAACAAGCAGATACGATATCCTGTGTATCTGTAGAACTCATATCACCCTTGTATGTATCTTATATTTTTGTAGATCTAGGGTTTCTTTGTATTTTTCAGATTTGTAAAGTGATTATTGTGTTGTTACGGGATGGAGATCTAGGAACTATATCACTTGGAACTATTCAGTTCCTAACCCACGTGTCGTGTCATAGTATATGCTAGATCTGGAACAGATTTGGTTTGGAGAGAGAACGAGCATCAGATGTTCCACGAAATGCATCAAAGAAATTGTTTATTGGCAATTTGGGTAAATAATGCATGGAATCTCCAATATCACCTCTTGTAGTCACATTGAACACACGAATTATTATGAAAATTATATTTTTAGGACACCACGTTAGATGCATTTTGATCGGGTTTGAACATTAAAACCACTAGGCAAACTGTTTTGGCTACTGAATTATGTAGGTTTTGCTTATAGGAAAATGCAGTTGACCCTGGTAATTATGGTTTGCTATTTAAAATGTGTTTTGGAGTAAAAAAAATGTGTAATGTGTTTATTCAAAATGGTTTGTTTTGCTTACAAGTGGATCAACATTGCTGGTTCTTAGGCTGATTATGAAGCAACAAATATGTGGCTACATGGGTCAGTTTGGGCAACGGTTCAGATGGGTAAGCTCGATATGTGGCTGAAAGACGGGTTCCATTCGTTACTCTTGATGTGACGAGGTATAAACTCATTTATTTTCTTTTATGTGCTAAACAGGTTGAAGAGATGAAGATTTGAGCTCTTGAGATGGCGTCAGAACTCAAAGAGCAGACAAACATGTACATTTTTTTTTCTAGACCTCTTAATTAGCAGTGTTTTTAGTGCAAATGTGTAATATTTTCTTGACCCGCCTCAAATCAACAGGTAGGAGGAGATACATTTTTAATGACCATTGAAGAGAAAGAAAACCACTGGATTAGATAATCCTGATTGCGTCTTTGAGCTTTTCAGCCATCCAATCAAAGCATGTGCAGCAAAGATGGTGATAGAGTATTGCTGGAAGGAGGCGGAGGTTGAAATAGATTGAAAGACGGAGGAGAAAAATGATGAAAGATTGGTTTAAAGCAAGTCGATGTAATTACTACCTTTCTCTCAAGAATCAACCACTGGTTCAAACAGTAACAATAGGAACATGAGCTCACAACAAACACATTCATCAAACTAAACACTCTATTATCTTCATAAACAATAAAAACACATTGTAACACACAACAAATTAAACAACACAATTAATTCACAACCTACAACAATATCAATCTAGATCTATACCAAAACCACAATCCAAATCACTATTAACAATCTTCAGTCCTCTCACATCTATAAACTTGTCAAATTCAAATCATCATCATAAACACTTACCATTATCGCCGATCAAAAGGAGCTTAATCATGTAATCATAACCTGTTGGTGCTTGTGTTAGAGGAGCGACCGTTCATTCTTTATTGCATCTACTAAATCATCGAATACAATTTCACTATATCAACATCCACTTGCACTGAAAAATAAATCACAAAAGCATACTTCATCTTAATATGGTATTACAGAATTCGGGTCATATAGACATGATAAATAAAATATATTAAAGCTAAAACATTTCTCCTATATCATATATTGTTGAAAAGAATTACTTTTATATTATAATATTATCTTATTTCTCAACCTCTTCCATTCTTCTCGAGTCTAATGGATTGTCATGTCCAAAAAATTTTGCAAAATACGATATCGATATCTATGCTTTTGTGTTTCGTCTCTACATAAAGATAATAACAAAATTAATAATGATGATGATGATGATGATGAAAATAAAGCAATAATAAAATACACAATTATTATGAGATAACCATGCAAGTTCACAGTAATTTCATAGGAAACCCTACCTGTTAAGAAATATCAATATTTATAAGAATAGAATTCTACATAATTTAAGGTCTGCAAAACCTTTTAAAGAAAAAACTGATTAACAATACTAACATCTTTCTCATTATATTTATAAGTAAAACATAAAATGAAATACTATGTAAAAATACATGGTTTTCTAGCTCATGAAGTGTTTTTTTTAATATAGTACACGTAATGCTTTTAGGCGTTTTGCGCCACTCATACAAAGAATTACCAAACTAAAAATGAAAATACAAAGGTTATTAGTTTATTTGATATTTATCTGAGTAACTTATGTAGAATAGAAACATAGCTAAAAAGGAATATGGTTAGAATAAATCAAAAAACTAAATCTTAAGAGGTAGGTGTAACGACCTTTATAAAAGAATTTATCAAACAATTATGTCAATATGATGGTCAATTGTTATTCTTTTTTAATTACCATGGTGAAGTATCCTAAACATATAGCTATTTTAGTATTTACATATATACCTAAGAGTTATATACCTAAACATACATTTTTTTCTTGTCATACCAATACTCAGATAAAAACATACTACAATTTTATACCAGTATGAAGTATCTCTGTTTTTCAGCCTGCATTTTCATGGAAAATATAGACCAGTGATGAGCAATAGAAATGACAAAACTATTATATTAACTAAATTATGTAAAACAAATGTACTAAAAAGAGCATTAACAAAGGCTCTCACATTTTCACATAAAGCCGCTCCTGTGAAGTACTTCTGAATCACAAAAGAAAAACATGTTAGCAAGTGATTAAAAGAAAATTAACATGATCAATAATAAAATTGAATAACCTGCAAATAAACATGCTTGAATCAGACAACAAAAGAGGAATTAAACATGAATTGGTGAACTAACTGAAGTAGATCTAATTATTTATTAAACATAGAATTCATACCATCTAAACCCTAAATAGCTAAAACCTTATTTAAAAAAGAAAAAAAACTACATCAAAACACAAATGCCAAAAGACTAAAGACCATAACTATAATTGTGGATGATGAATCGAAGAAGCAGACGCACGGTGTAGGTATTTAGGGTTTGTGAAGAAGTAGATGATCCAATGGTCAATAATTTTCTCAGATGATTACCATGAACTTAAAACATATCATCAACAAAAAAAAACAATACTTGATTGAACAAGGATGCGATTAACAATAAATATAAAAAACGAATGAATCTAAACCCTACCTTGGATGATCAAACTTGAATCGAAGAAGATGGATTGAATTAGAAATCACTTTTATGGATTTATGGAAGATTGATTTTTTAGAATCGGCCGGGTGGAGGGGGGTAGGGTTTATGAGAATTTTGGTAGGTTGAATGCGTGTTAAGAGAAGGAGAGAAAAAAGATGAAGAATAATAAATTAGGGTTGTCAATTCTTGGGAAAGAAATAGAGAATGAATATATTAATATTTCTAAAAATAAGTTCTCAAAAATAAACATTCTAAAGAGTTGTTTATATGTATTCTATCCCAGATCACATAAGGTTCTATCACAACATATCAAGTGTCCCAAATTTATCCCATTTAATATACTATATAAAGATATAGATTTGTAACCTTCTTATTTTTAAACCCATTTATACTATAACTCAATCGTTTATATTTTTTTATTTCTTCCTTCTTATTTTTAAACCCATTTATACTATAACTCAATCGTTTATATTTTTTTTATTTCTTATATAATGACGTTATATCATATATAAAATATTAATTGTATTTAGAGTTTGACTTCTCCATAAAGTTTTTTAATGATATTTTGTCTTGCGTTTCTTTTAGGGTGATATTTCTTTTTGAGGGGAACGATCAAATATGAAGTTTGTTTTAGCTAGAAATGATAGAAATCAATAATAGAGTGACACGTGTCAAAGATAAAAAAACATTGGAAGGGCATTTTAGTCAAACAACCCTAAGATAAAAAACCCAGTTCTATAACAAAAACCCAGTAAGTCATTTTCTTTCACGATACATCTCACCCCACCATCACCACCACCACCACCGTCGTCACTCCATCGCCCACCACCACCAGAATCGTCTCCCCAACCTCACCACTCTGTCAAATTTAACATAATGCGATGGGACATGAGATTTTTGTTAAAAAGGGTACTCTTCTTCTCAAATTTCTTAAACATTTTGTATTCAAAGTGAAGATATCTCTGATTCTACTCT
Organism: Scalesia atractyloides; assembly: GCA_947069175.1. Classification (NCBI taxonomy): domain Eukaryota; kingdom Viridiplantae; phylum Streptophyta; class Magnoliopsida; order Asterales; family Asteraceae; genus Scalesia; species Scalesia atractyloides. The sequence goes on along the minus strand of CAMTDV010000010.1, from coordinate 62,193,707 downwards.
TTCTCTTGATTTATTCATGCGTATGGGCAACATCATTAGTTCTAATTTCATTGAAAAATCATTAATAAAAAGTTGCACACCAGGTGTTTGACAAAATGTCTCAAAGAAAAATTACAAAACACCTTTCAGTTTAAACTTTCATTTAAAATTGTGTTTTACAAAAAAATGAAAAAAACACCATTACGTTTTACAAAATAATGAAAAAACACTGTTTTTTATCCATTGCGTTTTACAAAAGAATGAAAAAACACATTTTTTGGTGTTTTTTATCCATTGTGTTTTACAAAATAATGAAAAAACACACTTTTTGTGTGTTTTTTGTCCATTGCGTTTTACAAAATAATGAAAAAACATAGTTTTTTGTCTATTGCGTTTTTACAAAAGAATGAAAAAACACACTTTTTGGTTGTTTTTTGGTCTATTGCGTTTTACAAAAGAATGAAAAACACACTTTTTTGGTGTTTTTTGTCAATTGCGTTTTACAAATAAAATGAAAAAACCTGTTTTTTATCCATTGCGTTTTACAAAAGAATGAAAAACACATTTTTTGTATTTTTTGTCTATTGCGTTTTACAAATAATGAAAAAATACAGTTTTTTTGTCCATTGCGTTTTACAAAATAATGAAAAAAACACAGTTTTTTGTCCATTGCGTTTTACAAAAGACACTTTTCTTTTGTGATTTTAGTGAATTGCGTTTTAGAAAGTACACTTTCTTAGTTATTTTTAGTCAATTGCGTTTTAGAAATAAACTTTGTTTTGTGTTTTAATTCATTGCTTTTTAGATAAAAAAAACATTTTCTTTTGCGTTTTTTGTTCATTGTCTTTTAGAAAAAAACATTTTATTTTGTGTTTTTTAGTCCATTGTGTTTTATAAAAATGAAAAAATTTGTGTTTTTTCATTGCGTTTTACGCATCTGGGTTATCGAAAACTTTTTTTCAAAAGTATAGCAATAGTGTGCTCGTTTTATAGATTAAAAAAACGCTCGTTTTTATGGTGCAATTTTTATAAAAAAAAATAAATAATGTCGTACGAATGAGTTATTAACGTTTAAAAAATGGGGGTGAATTGGAGGAGAGATAAACTATTAACTTGGATTGACTACAATGCCCCTCAACACTCACGCGCTTTTTTTTCTTTCTTCAATTCCACCAATTTAATCTTAGCTCTTGATTACTAAATAGATGGTTAAGATTATTTCCTATCATTCTTACCTATAGACACTTTCTAGTATATCCTGACCCTTTTTTTGAATATTTTAGAGTAAAAGTGATCTTATCAATTGTTGACTTCGCAATACAAAATACATTAAAGAAAATTCAGATTTATTCTTTTTAATTGTGATATATACGATTCAAAGGACATTAAAGAAAATTCAGATTTATTCTTTTTAATTGTGATATATACGATACATAAGACCATCCTAATTCATTGTAGGCATTTGTCATCTCCATCGATGGGTGGACAGAAAGGTGATGACATGAAGGTGATATAAGTGTTAAATCCTCTAATTCGTCTTAATTAAACTCCCATTGATTATTTAATTTCAATGGTCAAATGCTAATAAGGTTTGGTTACTTGTTGCCGTACATGCAATTGTTTTGTCAAAGGCTTAAGATGCTTGAGGCATCACGAATATTCTTTTTTTTTTTCATAAAGAGTGAACTTCAATACATCTTGAGAAATCTAAATGAAATTGTTTTGCAAGGTATATTCAAAAAGGTATTAAGAATATTCTTTTTTATATGTTGATTTTAAATGGGTTGCTATGTATTGATTTACTCGGTGTGGATCCTGAGTAATCGCTATAAGGTAGACTGCCAAGTTTTGACAGTAATTAATTCAGTAAGAATATTTTTAGTGAGTGGTGGATCCAGTAGGTTCTCGGGAATTCATTTAGTTGGAATATTTTTATTTGAGAATCTTTATGTTCGGTCATATATATGAAATTGGACCATTTACCAAAAGAAACTTACTGAAAAAATTATAGATCTACCACTGGCTTTATTCTAGACTATACTTGATTCATGCTCTAATCGATATATCGGACAATTTCTCAAATATAACAAATGCTAGTGAATACATAGAAGCGATGTTGTAATACAAGGTCTTGGAGGTCAAGTAATCGCTATAAGGTAGGCTGCCAATGTCTGAGTACTCCTCGGTGTAACAACTCGAAAATTCGATTGTTATCTTTCCATTTTTGTTTTCCCGTTTATCTACCTTTGTAATCCCAAGACTCGGTTTATAATAAAGTTTATGTTAATTACTTATGGTGTTTTATGTTATTATCGCATCTAATCGCTTATTAAATCGCATTGCATCGCAAATCGCAGTTAATTATACGGTTTTATGTTATTTACATGTTATGTGTGTTGTGGTTATGATTATGCTCGCTATCGCATCGCTCTCACACTCTCGAATCGCTAAATCGCACTATTATATCAATTATAACGCTTAACGCCTTGAATTTAACGCTTAATATAACTAACTAATACGAACCGAATAGCCAAACGAACACTTAACGCGAAATCGGCAAACGAAACTTGGTCACCAGGCCAAGTTCGGCAGAACTTGGCTACCCCAAGTTCGCCCGAACTTACCTGATGACACAAGGACCCTCATATACCTCAAGTTCGCTTGAACTTGTACAAATATGTACAAGTTCGGCCGAACTTAGATGCTTATTCTTAAAAAACTTGCAAGTTCGCCCGAACTTGCATGAAAACATGCAAGTTCGACCGAACTTGATCTCACCAGCCTTACATTTTGCCTTCTCCTATAAATACCAAGCTCTGTTCTCTCATTTGAACTTGCTGCAACTTCGCCCAGAGCTCTCAAAACCCGAAACCTTCGTGTTCTAAGTAAGAATCAACCCGATTTCAACTACAATGATGTTCAACAACGTTTTACAAACGTTTACAACGATTTTGGCACAAGGCGTAGCCTTCGTTTTCATCAAAACTCATTCTTTTACGAAAATCTTCATCTTTTTCTTCCAAAACTTATATTTTAAGCTTAGATCTACACAATACGAGTTCGTTTGGTGTTAGCAGAGGCTTGCCAAACACGAGATCTGCAAGATCTCGGCTTGTAAGTTATAGATCTGAGAAAAACCTTTGATAAACATTGATTTCTACACAAGATACGAACTTTTGATGATGTTTTGTTCATCTTCTGATATGAAACGAAGCATCTATCATTCAAGATCCCAGATCTGGAAGCACAAGGACGTTTATGTCGGTTTACACAAGTCGGACTAACCCGAACGAACCCCGAGTTCGCCCGGATTAGCCCACGCTTTTGTAAAACGGCTAAAACTGCTCTAAAAGACCTCTCTGACCCAAGTTTGCTCAGTAGCACAGGGTTGGAGGGATGAACACCTGATTTTCCTCAGCAAACGACGCGAAAACGCAAGATTTTGGACCCGAAAACATCAAGTTCGCTCAAGAATCACCAGCTCACTGGTCAAGTTCGACCGAACTTGCACCCACATGGGCCCAAGTTCGACCGAACTTAGGCTATTCTCCACAAGAATTCTAACAAGTTCGACCGAACTTGTCTAGTTTTTTAGGAAACTACACAAGTTCGCCCGAACTTGTCTTTTCAGTAAGATCTCTTCACAAGTTCGCCCGAACTTGACAAGATTCTTAAGAATCTTACCAAATTCGACCGAACTTGACTCTAGTCTTACCAAAACCATACAAGTTCGCTCGAACTTGTGTGTTTACACACAAGTTCGCCCGAACTTAGCTACTGACCAACTCAAACTTCACCGTTTCGGCTTTTCGGAAGACTGATGCATTTCTGTTCGTTTACAGGCTGATCCGGCAGTCTCCGCAACTCTCCTCAGAATCTCTAAGCTTAACAAAAACGCACCCACAGTGAGTATACTTGACCCATTTTCGCTTTAACGCACTTTTTGGGTGTTACATACGTTCCCATATCAAAATCACTTCACAAATCAAATTGTTTATCACACACGAATAATCTGATTATATATGCTCAATACGTGATGCTGGAAATATGTGACTAGGATTTATTTTCGTTAACTTGCCTCCTTAGCTAATATGGTACTATAGTGTGGCTTACACCCGACGGGGTCTAGTTATGATGGACGCGCAAGCCTTCTCACGGTAGTTAGCATGAGAAATAAGCCTATGTTAATCTGTGTGAAAATGTTTTGGTGTATCATGATATGTAGTTAGATTATCTCGCGAACGGTTTCTCTATTATGCTAGTATTACAAAAACTTGTATGCTCACCTTTATTTAATTGTATTGACTTGTATTTTAACGTATGTAACAGGTTGAGGATTTTAGCTATGGATGCTTGGATGTTGCATGCTTAACGTAGTTTAGTTTTGTCTTTATTTTGTTTAGTTTCCAAGTGTAATAAATCTAGGGGATATCGAACCTGGTTGAGTTTTATGAGAAATCTACGTTTTGTAATAATTGTTTAAATGTTACGTTTAATAGTATGGGATATTAAGCAGGTTGTGATATGTTAAATGATTGTTATGGAACATCTCGTGAAATCAATCTGGTCGCCTAGTGCCACTAACCCCGATGTTTCCACCATCGGTTGGGGTGTGACACTCGGGTACTCGGCCTAGGAAGCGTCTCGCGACTTTTGCGAACGCGTAGAGGTTTATAATAAAATGTTTGTAGTTTTTCTAAAAAAATAATAATCAAATGACAGGATTATGTTAAATTAAACCACTATGACATTCTGTATATATTGTTTTTCTTATGAAATGGTAGGACATAGTGTAGGTGAACTCAAATAGTCGTGCAATCTAAAATTTACTTTTTTAACGACAAGGGACGACGTGTCAACTTTCGTGACATCGGGTGTTGTGGTAAAGGTTGACTACTCGATCATCGACAGCCCATTGGCTCTCCCCAGATGCGCGGAAACCTGACCTCCACCTGCTCGAAGGCATGACAGGAATAATCGGTAAAACCTCGTCTCCCATCCAAGTCGAACAACGCCACCCGTACTCGCCCTTTATCTGGATGGCGCATAAAATTATGAGGAGAGTGAGAATCAAACGTGAGTCATAAGAAACATCAATTCTTTCCCAACCACTCCGCCACTACCTCTTTGACAAACTTAATAGGATCATAGCTGACTCATTAGTACCATTCTTTAAATAGGGTTACCACTAGTATATTAAAATTAAATTTTATAAAAATATCCTAACTCGCTATTAGGCTCAATTGATAACTTAAAATTTATAAAAACATCCTTTTAACAAGAAATTGAGTATCTATATTGACGGCTAACTTTGATATATTAAAATTAATATTTGTAAAAACATCCTTTCAACAAGAAATTGAGTATCTATATTGACATTAATTCTAAAACAACACATGTATCCTGACATGAATCAAGGGCACCTAGACCAAACACACGACGTCGACACAGAAGTCATAAAACTCTCAACATCTATTGAAAGTACATGAGCACTTATATTTGAAGAATATAGAGAAAATAAAAAGAAGTGGAAGACACGAAGTCGGCTAGTAGTGTGTTCTAGCATTACAAAGCCAAAACTACATACCAATGAACGTGGAGATGTACTCTCTACTTTGGCTCAATATTACGTCGACTAGTTTACTTAGGTGGTGTTTGTTTTTTATAAAAGATATGCGCAGCCTCTTCTGTCTGCGTCGCGCACCATGCGCAGACATTGTCATCTGCAGACTGTTTGTTTTTCTGATAACGTTTCATTAAAAAAAATCTACGCGAGCTCTTCTTGGTTGAGACTTGACCCAACCACTTCTAAGATCTTCTAAGATCTGAAGAGGCTTAAACATCACCACTGTCTCCCACCACCTTCCATCGCCCACCACCGTCCACCACCCACCACTACCCATCACCATCACCACTACCACCATTATCTACCACCACCACCCACCGTCCACGTCCACCACCCACCACCACCACCGTCCAGCATCACCACCACCGTTCGTACATCACCATCAGATTATTTTATAAGTATACAGACTATAAAAAACAAACAATCTTCTTCTATAGACTGCAGAGGTTTGGTCAACCTCTTCTTATACAGATGTCTGCAGATGTAGTCCGCAGATTGCAGACATTTTACCTCTTAATAAACAAAGAGCACCTTACACTCCTAGCTTTAGCTACATAACCTTATGTCACACACCATAACATGAACATAGATTACACACATATTACCAAATTAACTGGTCGCTTAATGACGCTTGAGTCTTTGGTCTCGAGTATCCCTCTGATCAGTTTTCTATATTTTAGAACTAAAAACCCAGAATAAAGAAACGTGCACCTAATTTGGGGATTTGACACAAAAGAGAGCAAGTGGTTTTGAGTCGGGTAGTGATTATGTATTGTTTGATCAAATCAACCATAAGTTGCATGCCAACCTAATGTTCTATTGCCTTTTGACGATGTTTTAGTCATCACTTTTTTTTTAAAATGAGAATTAGTAAGCTTCAATTCATTCAGATGCACCAAATTTTGACTGGATAATACTTGCCAAAAAAAGACGAGAATATTAGTTTGAATGTAAGTTTTAATTATAAAAGAAAAACAAAACTGCAGACCATCACCTACCAATTATTGCATATTAAATTATGTCTATTTGAATAATAACTCTAATTATTAAAACCAATCATCCAACAAAGTTCATAACTTATATTTATATATCACTTATAGGTGAGAGTAATATAGTTATTTATTATTTAATTTTTTGGAGTAAATATACAACATAGAACTGTTGGAGTTGGTGGTCCAGTAGCAATACAAAAGCCTTTTCAAACGCTTAAGTATGAGAATTTAGGTTCAAATCTCACAAAGAAAAAAATCGTCATTCAAGAAAAAAAAACAAAACAAAAATCTAACTAAGATACTCGTTCATAGATCTATCTCAATTTGACTTGTATTGTTTATTCTTGTAAAATGACATCATAACGTAGAAAATGTATATAACTAGTTGATGTCCCGCCCGTATTGCGGGGCGATGGCCGAATAATGAGCAAGTGTTAGGCAGCTCATTGACACAGAAAACAATTAAATCGAGTCAACCAATTAAAATAAAACACTTTTATAGTTTTGATAAAAAAAAAGTAAACTTCCGTTTTGCTCCCTGTGGTTTGGTCATTTTAACGGTTTTGCCCCAATCATTTAAAAGTAGTCATTTTCCTCCAATAGTTTGGTATGTTTTTTCTATTTTTCTCCCCGCCTTTAACTCCATCCATATTGTCTATTAACAAGATGGGTAGCTGGTAATTTTAGATATAAGTAATTAATTATTTAACTAGTTCCTTAAATTCATAACTATTTGCAATTATTAGTATATATACATTTGTAAAATAATCCCAATTTCTATCTTCTCTCTAGAACATCATCAATTGCTACCTATTACCGCTACCCCTATGACTGACCACCACCCATCCCTTTTCCCCTTGCCACCACAGCCACCTTCAAAGACCACCACCCCCACTCCTGCCACCACATCCACCTTCTATGACTGCCGCCAAAACCACCTCCAACGGCAACCGGCAGTCCGGAACCACCCAACCCCCTCACATTCTGTTTATTCTTTCTCTCACTCGGGCCCCTCAAACCCCACCATCATCTCCGGCTACCCAATCACCACCTCCATAACCATCACTTCCGGCACCGGAACTCACATCCTACAACCACCTCCCTTGACCGCCACCACAACCACCGAAACCACCCAACCCCCATCACAATCTGTTTCTTCTCTCTCTTTCTCTCACCCGTGATGGCCATCTTCACTCCCCTTTATCGTTTGCAGATTTGAACTGGAGATCTAAACAAGATCTGTTCAGAACAAGATCTATTCATTTTGCACCAGATCTGAAAAGTGAATCCTTTTTTTTTGTTTGCAGATCTGGACCAGAGATAAGAGTGATTAGTTGATTAGGGCTTCAATTTTAGAGGTGGTTGGTGAGGTAGTGGTTGTTGGTGGTTGGGGTGGTGGTGTTTGATGATGGAGAAGAGATAGGACATACGTAGAGAGAGAAGAGAAAGGAAAGAGAGAGTGTCTGGTATTTGTTAGTGTATAAATAATAAAACTTTTATTTTTCTAATATTATAATAAATCGCTAAATGGTTATGTTAATTATAAATTACCAAAGTAGTCTTAATTTATACTTGAAATTACCAGAATACCCTCCAGTTAACATACAATATGGATAGAGTTAAAGGCGGGGAGCAAAATGGAAAAAGCATACCAAACTATTGGAGGAAAATAACTATTTTTAAATGATTGGAGCAAAACGTTAAAGTGACCAAACCATAGGGAGCAAAACGGAAGTTTACTCTAAAAAAAACTAAAACAATGATAATATTATAATTTTTAACTGAGGGAAAGTTGTATTTTTTACTGGGTAAAATCATAATTTGCCAAAAGCTAGAGTGATGGCAACACTGTGAATTTGAAACAGGGGCAAAATTGTAAATTTGTGCAGGGGCAAATTTGTAATTCTGAACTTGGGGTAACAGCGTAATATAAATTTGAACTAAGGGTACAATCGTAATTTTAAGTTTAAGGCAAAACCATAATTTTATTTTGAACCGAGTGCAAAATCGTAATTTTGAGTTCGGGAAAAAGCATAATTTTATTTTGAACCGGGGCAAAAACGTAATTTTGAACCGAGGACGAAATCATAATTTTTAAACGGGGGAAATCATATTTTTAACGGCAAAATCGTAATTTTTAGCTGGGGGCAAAAGCATAATTTTATTTTGAACTGGGGGCGAAAAGGTAAATTTGAGCTGAGAGTAAAATCGTTTTTTTTTTGCCGATGGCAAAATCGTAAATTTTGAGTTGGTGACGAAAGCGTAATTATATTTTGAGCTGGGGGTAAAACCATAATTTTAATAGGGGCTAAACATAATTTTACAATGGAGTTGGGACGAAAGCGTAATTTTAAGCTGGGGTAAAACCGTAATTTTAAAGTGGATATAAAACAATAAACTTGTTGGTCCAATGGAGGAGTGCCAGGCCAGCTGCCTAGCTGCCTGGCACTATTCCCAAACTGCCTTTTGTATATGCTGTGTAAAACTGTAATTTTAAAGTGAATATAAAACAATAAACTTGTTGGTCCAATCGAGGAGTGCCAGGCCAGCTGCATTACACTATTCCCGAAACTTCCTTTTGTATATGCAGTAAATAAATAAAATTACTTTATGTGTAAAGTTTTAAAAATATTTAGAGAAGGACCCGTACCTAAAGTTTTTAATAATATTTTGTATTGCGTTTCTTTTGTGATATTCTTATCTTTGTTTAATATTTTAGGGAAAAAGTGAAAGTTGCAGGACCAAAGAACACTAAAAAGACACTTTGGGTTAAGTCATACCTTAAATATTGCTAAAGGGTTAAGATAATGTTATATAAACTTTGTTTCAGATGACTGCCACAATCATATCAAAACAGATTTCAATTATATTATATTATATCAATAACAAACACGTGCAATAGTTACTATATTTTTACACAAATCTAAATTACTATATGTTTACACAAATCTAAATTTATTTTAAACATCTCGAATGAGTTAGACCTGCCAAACTTCTTCCGTGGAAAAACAATCTTATAAAAATCAACCAAGAATATTTGCCGGCAATGAAAAATATACTATTGATCATCCTTAGATGATGTTACGTGTATCCCAAACACGTGTTACTAGCTAGTGCTTTAAAACAAAAAAGTAATTTAATAAAAGGTGATGGTAAACAAATATTTCTTCATAATAGTTTTACTAATTATACTTTCTCTAAAATTGTAAATATATATATATATATATATATATATATATATATATATATATAGGGTTAGGATCATATGAGAAATACTAGACTAATTGAGAAACTTGAGAAGCATTCTGGACCACACATTTTCTCAAAGCTTTTCGTAAAACACATATATGTATAGTTTAAAATTGACTATATACATAAGTGTATAATTCAATATACATATATGTATATGAGTGGGAGTTGGCTAGAAAGCCTAACTTTCCTATAAAGTCTAGAAAGCAATAGGGAGGTGACATGTGTCTTTTAGTTTTTTTATTTAAAAGGGCATGATGGTAATTTGATTATTAATTTAATTTTGGAATATTATATATCCTAAAACTAACTATACAGATATTTATGGAAACGTATATCTCTTTGACAATTTCAAATCATTACGATCTCAAAAGGACAGTTACTTTGAATTACGAAGTTCAAATCTTTAACAATTTCTTCACGTTGTGTTTTATCAGTTATTGGGTTCATCACAATGTGTTTTAGCAGTTACTGGTTTCAGTTATTGTTTCATCACAATGTGTTTTATCAGTTACCGGTTGATATAATTTTTGGCATTCTTGATGATGTGTTTTATCAGTTATTGGTTCACGTTGTGTTTTATCAGTACTGGTTTCATCACAATGTGTTTTATCAGTTACTGGTTGATGTGATTTTGGCATTCTTGATGTTGTGTTTTATCAGTTATTGGTTTCATCATAATGTTTCATCACAATGTGTTTTATCAGTTACTGGTTGATATGATTTTGGCATTCTTGATGTTGTGTTTTAGCAGTCAGTCACTAGTTCGTCACATTGTGTTTTATCAGTCAGCCACTAGTTCGTCACATTGTGTTTTAGCAGCCAGTCACTAGTTCGTCACATTGTGTTTTATCGTTTTAAACACACTACCATGAACACATCTAGATCTGATTTATCGTTATTTATTGTATGATTTGATGTTTTCAAATGTGAGGAATTAGAGAGATAAAAAAATGCGACATTTTTGGAGTGGTTTTATGATTGGTAGTTATTTAATTATTTAAAACAACTTAAATGACACATCTACCCCTAATTAATTAAATAATCCTATTTTTAAGACAAACATATTACCAAAATGCCACCAAGATGATCTCAACCATTAAAAACACCCATCGGATGGCCCAGATCGCTTCCTAGACTTTATAGGAAAAACACACTTTGCGCAGGATCCCCACTCTATGTATATAGTCAATTTTAAACTATACATATGTATATATTACGAAAAGCTTAGAGAAATGTGTGGTCCAAAATGCTTCTTAAGTTTCCCAAATAGGGTAGACTTCTCTTAGGATCCCTACCATATATATATATATATATATGGTAGGGTTCATTTGAGAACCAATCTTATTGCGAGAACCATAAGAACCAATGTGAACACAACAAAATAAACTCAATTAACCACCACCACATCATCATCATACTTAGTAGATCCCACGAATAGCAAGCTAAGGTAGAGTCTGAGGAGGGTAGGTGTAGACAGCGTTACCTCTATCCCGTAAGGATAGAGAGGCTGCTTCTAGTGAGACCCCCGGCTTGATTGTAGTTTTGTATCAAACCTTGGACCTAAGGCACATAACACCCAAACAATCAGGATAAAGACCGATTGATGCATGTACCCCCGTGTCTTTCAGCTATCAACGCCACCACATGATGCATGATTAACGATCCACCGCTTTTAACGTTACTTTCACGAAATTAATAAAATAACGTTAAAATTTGTACCATATCACTTTTTCCCTCATAGCACCCACACACATATACATTATTTGTGCACACCACAAGCGGGGGCATTCACTTCACCACTACCCAAAACCTAAATATCCACCTCACCCAACCACCACTCAAAACCTAAACCCACACCCCGTCTAAAATAATACTCAACCTGAACGAGTAGTATGTGTTTTGAACAACAAAATTAAAATAGTAATAATACACATCAAATCCATTCAATCATTCCATGGATAACTTAAAAATTATCAGTGACACGTTGATGTTTGTTGGGTGATTAGATATTGGTTCCTTTGTTCTTTAATAGCTATTAGTATTTAATTTTTTCGAAGTTTATAGAACTCCTGTAAACAGATGGAATAGAGTTCCCTGAATTCCTCTTAACCTTCTTCTAAATAATTAAGTTTTTTATTTAATAAATAAGATTAAGCATAAAGAAAACTAATAAATAATTAAAATAATTAACTAATAAATAATTAAAATATAAAATAACCACTTTTATTAAGATAATCAATTGTTAGTAAATTAAAACTTGTTCAACTAAATTGAAACTACAATTCTATTTATAAGTATTCGTATTTTGTTTTTTATGGTATGTCGATCGAACCATGTGTCATAACCACTTACGAGATCATTCTTTTAAAGAATTCCGTTTTAATAATAATTTATCATGAAATGTTCACATAAAAAAGAACACAATTTGATATTAGTTTTATTTTTTATCAACGACCTCAAGGTATTTAAGAAAAATCAAATTGAGGGTTAAACAAATAAAAAATCAACAAAACATGAAAAAATAATAAACGAAATAATAAACTGAGTGTGATAATATGCGAATTTATCAATAAATAATCAAAATAATGAACAAATAAATAATGTATTCTATATAAACGCAAAGTTTTAATACAATTTGATATATATGGAAAAGAGTAAAAAAAAAGGCAAAATATTGAAATTCTTCTTGGAGGCTTCCGGTATATACCCACCTAGCGGGGTTCTTTTTGCCTTTCCCGAACCACCCATAGTGGTATTCCTAGGTTCACCGTTGCTTACCGCTCGTTATTGAAACCGTCAGGGGGTATACTCCGATCAACCGTATACACACGATGGATTATTATGGAAAGTCGACTAGTGTGTGAAGATACGAAAGTATCAAGACACAACGCGTGGTTTTAGGGCAATGGGTGTCATAAGAATGCACACTGTTCAATAATCAGGCGAAAATTACACAAACTTATATGACCAATTATGCACAAATTACGCAACTATATAAATAATTACATGCAATACATATTACGTAACGTATATAATAATTATGCAACCAAGGATTATAACTACGCAAAAGTTTATATATTACATTGTTACTCATGTTATACCATTTTACATCTATCTTTGAAAAGATATATTTTACTAAACATATTTCTATATCAATACATAATTTATTCATATTAGAGGTACTTAAATTCTTCATTTTATAGTATACAGGTAACGTTTTGTATTTTGTACCTTCTATTTTTAACAAGCTTGTATTTGTACTTCGTATCAACATTTTTAATCTTAAGACTTTGATCATAATGGAAATGCATTTTAATTATGCTTGTTGTAATTCATACATACATGATGCATACTCATTCAGAAATACACGTTTATTATATACGAAACCGAATCATAATCGATGCTTATTTACATTCGGAAACAAGCTCATATACATTCATGTTATTCACATACTCATATATGCCTTAAAATGCCATAAAATTCCTTAAAACACTTAACATATCAAAGGAATGACAGACATGAAAAATGACCGAACAACAAGGATTAAAAATTAAAATAAAATTGTAAACAACTCGTAAAAACCCATCCAATAAAATCCCGGCACGTGTTCCGCTAATCCTCGTTCACCACGTGTTGGCCGAGAGGGATCGAAGCGTCGTTGTGTTAAAATTATAACCTCTGAACAACGACTATATAAAGTCGGGGGATCAAATATGAAAATTTCCCAAAACTTAGTTTCTGGAAGGCGGTTACGGACCGCAAGGCTCAGTCCTTACGGACCGTAACCATTTTAAATCCTGTGGGCGTTAGAGGTGCTTGTGGACCGTAAGCGTTATCCCTTACGGTTCGTAAGGACTGCCAGTGGCAGATTGTTTGGCAGCCTGCTGCCTTGCCACCTTTCTCTTGCCACTCTTGCTCTGTGAATGCCACCTTAAAAACACCTGGAGACATCTTAGATCAAGTCCTAACACCTGGAGACATCTTAGATCAAGTCCTAACACCTGGCTTGATCTTGTTCACGCTCCTCAAGTATAAATATAGGTGATATGCAACACTTTTCTTTGCTCATACCTCTCTTCTTCTCTCTACTCTTGCTCTGGAGCTTGCTTCTGAATAAGAGGCCTCCAACTGAGTTTAAGAAGTTTACTTGGACCACTTGTAAGTGTTCCAACCTTCTATTTCCGTTTTTGTAGGCTTTAAGCCAAAAGTCAAAGCGTTTACGTAAAAACCTTTGACCGTTGGCTAAGACCATTATGGTCCAGCCATTGTTCGTTACAAACATAGCTACATGATCGTAATTAGGTAGGTGTTAATCCCTTAAAAGGGCACCTCCTAATTACCACGTTTACTAGACCTATTGACGGGTCAAAGTTAAGTTATTAAAAGTCAAACATGTCAGATTTTAAATAAATTCATATAGGTTAATGTAGGTGTTATAAAATGTGTTTTGTCACTATAATAATTTGGTAATAATTATAAGAACATGTGCCAACATGTTCAACCCGTCAATTCCAGGTCTAAGGTCGGTTCGCAACCGAAAGTCGCGAAGTTTGACTCCTGCTTTAACTTTCAGTTCTGACCTGAATTAGCAACTTAGGCTACTGATTATAAGTTGCATTATGACCATGTTATAATATAGTATTACTCTCTAGAGTCATACTATATAGTCATGTAGTATTCTGAGTCGTTATGTAAGTTTCCGTAAATATGCCATTTATGACTAAAATGCCTTTTTCGCCTAAAACAAGGTTTAAGCCATAAACAAGCATACAAATGATTTACAAACTGATATGTTAACTTGATTAATTTATTTTGATGTCAACATTCTGGTCCTAGGCTGAGTTTGGATCAAATGTCGTTAATATTGCTTCAAAATGACTAAAATGCCCTTTTTGGCATTTTAAACGGTTTAAACATGATTTCTTCACAAAAACTAGTAGCCTACTGATGTAATATCATAATATGGATTATTTGGGATATCAAAACAAATTATCTTGCATACTAATCTTTATATAATGCTGATAAATGACGATAATGCCCTTACGGTGCATCAAATGACTTTAATAATACGTTTGACATCTAAATCTTTTATCTACTGATACATTATATTAAATAACATATTTTGAATATATAAACTGATCGTAACTTCAGTTTTCACTAAACATCGCTTAAATCGTCATTTAGCGCATTTATCATCGTTTCGGCGCGTAGTATGGTTTAAAACCATAACTATGAACCAAAACTTGTGACCTACTGATTGTTAAACTATTTTAAATGCTTTTACAGTAGGTACAAGTCCCAAACTCAGAACCTCAAATAGGACATCAAAACTATGTGTGAAATGACCAAAATGCCCTTACGGGGCATAGTTGGTTTAAAACTCACAACCACACATATATTTGATATCCTACTGATATGACATCATAAAATACATATTCTTACATAATGTTTATGATCATAACATCAGTTTACTTACAAGCTCCTTTTATAAGTCGTAAAATGACCAAAGCGCCATTTTGAGGCTAACTTGATTTTAAAACCTTAATGGGCATACATGTTGATATCATACTGATATTACAACATGTTTAGAACATAATGGCATATGGAACTTGTATATGACCCATCTGGTTACCCGGTTTCGCTTATATGCGTACGGTTAAGCCTACATGACTAGTTTATGTAGTTTAACCGAAATGGGTTTAACCTTGTCATTTTTATTTCAAAATCCAGAATGTAATATGTTTACCCATATTAAACAAGTCTTAGTACTTCTCGGGTTTAAACTACATTCTATTCCAGTCATCGCTTAATCTAGCGTTTAGTACCGTAATTATCATTTTAGCTAGCCGGTACGAGTCTATAACGTAGATAGGATCCGTTAGCATTCTAATTGGTTATTAATACCATTATTCCAGACTAAAGTCTCCTGGTAGATTGTTATCTAAGCTTACTTTCTTGAATTAACGGCTGAGTTATTATCTTTTGAAGAATTAGCTCAGGAAAATACTTTTAGCCTATTTTCCCTATACGGGCTTGGGATACGGTATTATAATACCGTTTGGTCGGTACGGGATCATGTTGTTGGATTGTGATTTAACTAAATCTTCACAACCCGTTTTATTCTGTTTTGTTTTATAACTTAAACATTGGGGGGGGGGTTAACTCGACCGTGTCCTGGATATCCTCGGCCCATTTAAATTACTAATGACCACGACCTTAAGCACGAGGTGTAGGCATACACCTGTCAGATGCAAATGCTACATATTTTTCAATCCCATTGGTGGATTATAGGTGGTGTGTCGGTTAATCAGGTTATTCGGTTTCTGCACCGGACCCCATAGTATTGACAAACATGTAAAACTGTAAACAAGGTCATTTTGAACTATACCAAGTTATTTATAAAAATGTGCCGAGTGCATTTAAAACATTTTTTGAAAGAATTTCAAAATGTGTCGGTTATTAGTATTTACCAGTTTAACTGACGGAACTTTCAAAAGAATAAGTTACAGGTTGCGACACGTAATAAGTCGGGAGCTGCTTGGTAGTGACATAGAGGATTTTGCAAGTCCTTAGTTGCCCGAAGTCTGTTGAACAATATTTTGTATATTTATTTCTATCCGCATGTGGATCTTTTATTACAAGCCATGTATTATTATTTCGAACTTTGAACATTTCGGTTTGTAATAATATTTTAAATCCAAGACTTCCACTGTGCTATGTTTGTTTGACTATGACGATATCAATCTTACGTCACAATATTCCCCACCCGGGCCCACCAGGATACACGTGGAAATTGGGGTGTGACAAAAATATACTGGAAGGTCTTACGGATCGCAAGACATGGTGTTTTACAGTATGCAAGATAAGTCTGACGGGCAGAATTACTACCAGCTCACGCATTGGACCTCTTTTCCACCTCCTTTCTTACCCAACATAATTCTCTCAAAATCTCCAAGTTGGACAGATTGTACCAAGTCTCAAAACAGTGATTTTTGAGCACTTTCTTCTTTATTTTCTTCTTGTTTTCTTACATCAAACTACTTGGATGACCTACAAGGATGTTACCCAAGGTTCACCAAGGTGTAACAAGGTGGTACATCACTTTCATGCGGCTCCAAAGACATATTTGAATTAGGTTTTGTAAAAACTTTTACAAACATGTTGCAGTACTTGTTCTTTTTGTGAGAATCTTGTACCAACCTTGTTCCCAATCAAACTCATGGTTGTGGAGCTTGTGTATGGTTGATTTCCAGAATACTAGAAGTCCAAAAAACCTCATTTAGCTACTACCCTAAAGGTTCCAAACAACCTATAAAGTGTTGAAATCAACCAAGTCTTCAACCCTCAATGTTGAAAGGCTTGTGTTTTGGTAAAGTGTGAATAATGGAGCCTTGGCTTTCCTACCATGAGTCCATTTCCTCACTTAGTTAGTTAATCCTTTTTTCTTTAACCTAAGTCATCAAGTAAACTTTCTAGTAACAAAGTGTTCAAACTACACCAAGTCTCCAAACATTTGTCATGATTGGAATGCAATCGTCTAGTTTGAGTTTCACTTGGTTACTTGATGATTTAGATGAATCAAATTCTAAGTAGCTTCTAAGAATCAAAGAAGCCAACCCCACCTCGTCTCCAACATTTGCCATGTTGGGTATGCACACGTCGGGTTGATCTCATTTGGCTACTTACTAAAATACACACTTTCATTTTTTGTCCATATTCATGACCAACTGAAGTCATCAATTAAGTTGATGATTTTGGGTTTTGGTGAATCATATAATGAGGTTAAATGGAGGTAATTCATCCTACCTCCTTGCATGACCATTACATGGTACCCTAAGACATTAAGACAATATAAATTATTATATATATATAGAGAGAGAGGATCCTGTAAAAAAGACTAAAAGTGTGAGAAGGATAATAAAGATTATCGTGATGACACATGTCCCCATATATTTTATTAGTTTAAGGGTAAGATGGTAATTTAACCCATATTCCTAATTAATGATATAATTAAAGATATAATCTTATAACCGAATTCATGAGTTATTTTAGGAATTCATCTGTTATTTTAGGGATACATCATCAGTTTATATAAAACACCATACGGATTCCAGATAAACACTACAACTTGAATCGTAATACAGCCATGGTGTTCTAACATTTGTAATGAGTTTTGTTATTTTTACAGGTATAAAACACCATACAGATTTCAAAAACACCACGAATTGAATCATAATATAGTCGTGGTGTTTTAACATTTACAATGATTCTATTGTTATTCCAGATGTTAAAACACCATGACTGTAATCACATACTCTAGATGTTAAAACACCATGACTTGAATCATAGTTCATTATTTGCAATGCTATGGTGTCATATTTACGTTATGGTGTTTTACTGTAAAACACAACACATTGAATCACAATACAATTAAAACACCATTGTATGAACCTAGAAAAAACACCATGGACTAAAACATCCAATCGAAACGTAATTTTTTTCTCTACATAAGTATAACAATATGATAATCGTATTAAAGATAAAAAAACACTCGTTATTATGGTGTAATTTTAAAAAACGAGTTATGTATAAAAAGTTATCGACGTTTAAAAAAGAAAGGAGGAACTTGCATGTGCATTGCATGTGACTTTATAAATTTAAAAAAGTTAAATTTACCTTTATATCCTTAATCTAGAATATTAATTATTTTAATGGTAAAAACTATTTACAAGATTGCCATCAAAATCTCAACCATTAGATTATATATATATATATATATATATGTATATATATCCAAAACCGAATCTTAACACCAACCAAGCTCATGGTTGAATGTAATGTATTATGGTAGAAACTATGTTGGATTAAGATTCCTCAAATATAGACTTTCAATGGGTGAACTTGTACCTATGCAAAACACATAATTATGGTGTCCAAATTGAGTAATCTAACAATATAACTTTTATGTAATTTTTGTACTAAGTTAAGCATCTTGCATACACATTTAAATCTAAAACAAGGTGAATTATACGCCCCATTTATCCTTGTAGGATAACTCGGTGCTTCCAAACTCTAAGTCGTATCAACTCACATTCGAGGAACTTTCTACGCAAAGCGTGAGTTTACATGATCCCATTTTTATCGTTTCCACATTTTTGGGTGCAATATATGTACATTATTATCAAACACAATGTTCACGTCAATCAATCTGTCTATTACATGCTTAAACGATATGCTTAGGATACATACATGCTAGAAGCCTTTCTTGCACAATTATTCGTCATATATGTCATGAGCTAACCTTAACATGTATAGCACTATAGGAGTAGCACACCATCCTTAGAGGGGTCTATGTTAAGTCTTTCAATCACGGTTTTGTTCGCCTCTGTGACAAAATACGCAACTTTGTGGACACAACTGGTTTGACCTATATTGATGCATGCTAGTATTATTATGTTTTCATGCCTTAGTATATTTTTATGCCATGTAGGATTGAAGACAACTTTTCTATCTATGCTATTAGTCAAAACTTGTATACTCACCAATGCTTTATATGTTGACCACTATTTTAATATACATTGCAGGAAATTGATGTTTGACATTTCAAGAATCTAGTAGGACGAATTTAGAAACACATTTTTATTATATGTATTACTTTTTTGTTGTATTTGAACTTCTATGTTTTATTTCCATTTCAAAACAATGTATCACTTAGTTTATCAATGAAATTTGAGTTTAATTAAGTGTTGCCATATTTAGCAAGTTATGATGTCTCGAGCAATCTATTTCGTCCGTCCAGATGTTTCCGCCATCGGTTGGGGTGTGACAAATCGGTATCAGAGCCATAACTATAGGGAATTCGGAAAAATTACATGATTTGACCTAGTCTATAGCTAAGTACCTCATTTGAAAATTCTTGAATATCTTACTTAAAATTTCCAAATTCACATGCTTTCCCAAAGGCAAATTTACACTATGACATGAACCACATGAAGACACTCTCATATAACATTCGAGAAGACCTTACCAAATTAGGCATGAAACCTTCACTTGGTGATCACTCTCAATCCACGATCAATGATTTTACACGAAATTATACCATCAAGTTAGGAGTGAAATCCTCACCTGGATGGAAATTTCTCATTCTCATTCTAGTGGACCCTTATCAACGAGTCGGATTAGTTTCACATTTGGTAAGTACTAACCACACTTAGGGGTGAAATCCACATCTTGATGACTAGTTCCATTCCACGATTTTCAATCTCACCAAAGTCTCGAAATTTTGATTGACTAGGGACACGTAACCATAATGGTGAATGTCATTAACCGAATTCTCGGCGAGAGTATTCTACCTATTAGGCCAAAACATGTTTTCCCAAACTCAAAAGAACTTTTGACCACTTGGCTTAGTCTTAGTTTCGTTCCGAGATTCTCCACATTTTACAATTTGAAATCTCTTTTATGTATATCAATTTTAGTGTGTTTTACCTTTGATCATTATTCGTTTGCAGCTTCAAATTCATGAATCACGTACTCCTCACGATCTAAAACAAATAAAAATAATTGGGAACAAACTAAATTTACATTCTTTTATGTCTTATCAGTTATGCAAATGTAACCACATCATATATGTTGCAACCTATTTGAAACCATACATGCTTTCATGCAATATCTGAGTCATACATGCTTATGTGAAACAACTTGAATCATACACATATATGTCACACATATCATCATATTCTAAAACTATGCAAATTTTATTCAATATCCATATGATCAATTTTCATCCATTTCTTTGCTCAGTCTTATAGATGTCGTCAAGCCGCCATTCAAACTCAAGGAGAAACTCCAAGACAAGCTCAAATAAAATGATGATGGCGTTTATGGCCAAGCAAATGGTCACACCCCAACCGATGGCGGAATCATCGGGGCGCGGCACTAGGCGAACCAGATTGCTCAAGAGAATCCATAACGACTATTTTAATGACAATACTTTATAACGCTTAATTTCCCATACAATCAAACTAGCATTCATAAACAGTCATACAGATTACAATCCCTTAAACAAAACAAGTTCGACAACTTAGATTTTATTTAAATGAGTTTCTAAGAGAAGCCCTAAATCCATTGCTGCAAGTAGTAAATCCTCAACCTGTTACATACGTTAAAATACAAGTCAATACAATAAAGTAAGGTGAGCATACAGGTTTAATAGCATAATAATAATAGAGATAAAGCGTTTACGCATAACCAACATGTATACGTAGAGAAAGTGAATCTAAGTAAGCTAACAATAATGATACAAGCTAACCAACACGACTGGATGTGAGTATGCGTGATACGTGTTCACAATAGCGAACACGCACGTAAAGTAATTTGCGAGCCTTAACAACCCCCGAACCAATCGGGTGCTGAGTCCAAACTATAGTACTATAGTTGCTAAGGGTGGTCTACAAGTCCTCATTATTTACACATAGCAAACAAACATTCAGCGATTCACGTATAACATGTGAGAGCGGTTAGCGTTAAAAGAGTTTTAGCGTTGTGTGTAGCGTGTTTTGATATAGAGACATATGTAACACCCAAAAGTGCATTAAAGTGAAAAAGGGTTCAAGTATACTCACAGTCGGTGCTCAGCGAAGAAACACGAACTGCTGTGGATTGAAGGGAGCGCTGGTTCAGCCTGTAAACGCGAATAGAAGTGCGTCAGTCTTCCGAAGTGCTGAAACGGCCGAAGTGTGAAGGAGCAGTGGACAAGTTCGGGCGAAGTTGTACCAAATCCTTAGGATTGGTACAAGTTCGGGCGAACTTGACATGTTGTCTTACAGATTGCACAAGTTCAGGCGAACTTGTATGGTTTCCTTGGAAACTGTACAAGTTCGGGCGAACTTGAGTGATTTGCTGGATATTTGAACAAGTTCGGGTGAAATTGGTCACAATCTGGTGACAACTTCGAGCGAACTTGCTTCTTTTGGAGCGAACTTCACTGTTTTGGTCACCAAATCGTACGTTTTCACGTCGTTTGCTGAGGAAATCGAGTGTCCATCCCTCCAACCTTGAGCTACTGAGCAAAACATAGGCTGGAGAGGTCTTTTGGAGCGAGTTTTAGCCATTTTACAGAAACTCGAGTTAATCCGGGAAAATTTGTCGGTTTGTACGGGTTAGTCCGGTTTGTGCAAAGTGACGATATCGTCCTTGTGCTTCCGGATCTGAGATCTTGCTTGACAAACGCCTTGTTCCACTTCATAGTGAACGAAACATACATCACTTAGTCCGTATTTTGTGTAAAAAATCAATGCTTTAAAAGGTTTTACTCAGATCTAACACTTGGTGAGTCGAAATCATCAAGATTTCTAGCTTGGGAGCCAAAGCTAAGCCCAATACACTCGTTTAGTGTAGATCTAAGTGAAAAGAAGAAGTTTTGTAGAAAAAGATGAAGATTTTCATAAACAGAAGAGTTTTGATGAAAACGAAGGTAATCCTTGTGCAAAAATCGTAGTAACACGTTGTTGTTTGCATAAAAACGGGTTGATTCTTACTTGAAAATCAAGGGTTTTCGGTTTTGGGAGCTCTGGAGCGAAGTTAGCAGCAAGGGGTACATGAATGAGGAGCTGGGTATTTATAGGTGAGGAGAAAATAGAGTGGCATACATCAAGTTCGAGCGAACTTGGCACAAGTGTCACACCCCGACCCGCAGCGGAATAAGAGTCGGGGCATAATTGGGTTATCACCAAAGCTCATGATGTTTACTAATATGTTTCATATTTATTAAATTCAAATTACATCTCAAAGTTCCAAGTCAAATTCATACAATACAAGGAAAGGAAAAATTAACTAAAACAATCCAAAATCTAAACTGGTTTATTCTTCTAGGCCGCCCTATATGTTTCTTGCTTCAACTTGATCACCTGTATCATGTGTAAAAATGGGAAATTTTGGGTCAACAAAAGTTGGCGAGTGAACCTTGTTAAAAACATTTGTCATTGATTCATTATTGTAATTAATATAGGAAAAATTGTGCAATAATCATATATGAACAAATGTATGAAACATAACGATCACAAACCACCTTGTTTAAGTATATAATAAGAATGACAATGTTTATGTTGGCAACGTCCCGTTCACGCTCATAGGTAATGGGGAACGGACGGCCTATGCTAATGTATGTGAGATCAAGGCTCAATCAAACGGAGCCGATCTTATGTTGGCAACGCCTGGTTCACACTCATAGGTAATGGGGAACAGCTCACGCTCATAGGTAATGGGGAGCGGCGGCCTATGAAATGTATATACTGAAAATGATAAACTTTAATTTAAACATCAACCACACAAACAATAGATATATATTGGCAACACATTTGATCATGAACATGATGGATGCACAAGTGTTTAATTGTAATAAATAAATAGCGACACATGATACACCCCAAAATGTGATTAAAACGGGGAATTGGTAGAGATTCACTCACATTGGTTGCGTTTGTTTGAAGGTGTTGAATGCGCACGAGTTTAGAAGATTGATCGACGAGAGAATATTAACCTAATTAATAACGAAAAGGTACGGTAAGTATGTGGATTTTATTAACTATTTTAATAGGATTTTTGGATATATTTTTTTGTGAGTCTAAGGCACTTTCTAATTTTAAAAACGTTATTTTTAAGTATTTTTAATTGATTTTTAAATTAAATAAATAAATAAAAATAATAATAAAAAAATGTTGACCTTTGACCGTTGACCGTTGACTTTGACTGTTGACCGGTTCGGTCTTGTATTTGTTTGCACTGAGTGAGGTTCGAACTTGTGACCTCCCGTACGCGTGCACGCAGCTCTACCGACTGAGCTACGTGTCTAACCCGAAATAATTCTGTTTTTAATTATACTTATATACTATTTAGATTTATCCAGAAATTAATTATTTTTAAAAAGGGTTTTAAATGTATCGAACCGGTGCTGACCACAGGTCTCGAACCCGGGACCTGTGGGTTAACGTGCACATAGTCCACCGCTGGACTGTGTGTCTAACCTGGTTAATAATCCGGTTTTTGTTATACTTAACATGATTTTAAGAGTTGACCCGGTTTAGTTAAAAAGGCATTTTTATTTCAAGAGAGTAAGGCTGGGACAGGAATCGAACGCGCGGCATATGTGTATTTGTTTGCACACAGTCCACCGCTGGACTGTGTGTCTAACCCGTTCATTAAACCGATTTTAATTAATCTTATATTATACACAACTTAATCTTCTTCGTTCAAAACACAGGCATCGATTAACTGACTGTTATTTGTTGAATTAACTTAACGAACATTATAAGCCATCGTAATGTAATGAACAGAAAAAGGTTTGAGGATTGATTGTACCGAACTGTTCGTCTTTCTTCAGAAGTCCGGCAAGGTCGTCGGCTCTGTTTTGGTGAGCTTCGGCTGATAGGATTTGTCAACAATTTGGAGGGATTAGATGTGAAATGGAACTACTGGGTAACGATTATCAGTAAGTTGAAATGATCATACCGGTTAACAGCAGGTTTCTGAAATTTCAGAATCTCTCCGGCGAAAACAGATAATCCGGCAACGTCGTCTGGAAAGGATTCTGGGTGAGGGATTGATATTAGAATTTTGCCCAATAATGGAATGAAATAGAAAAATCGAAGTAATTACCGTATAGATGGAAGTCTCGGTTTTCCGGCGACTTGCAGATATTTTCCGGCGAGTGAAATTACGTCGAGAATTTGGTGCGATTTTGAGCGAAAAGGCTACCAGTGAATTGTGGGTGAATTTATAGGAAAGAATCGAGACGCATGGGGTCTGATTTCGGTCTCGATTCATGGTCAGCCGTTCTCCGGCGGTTACGACTGGTGTCGCGGATTCAGGCATCGGTTATAACCGTCGTGGAGGTAAATTCTTCGGTTAAATTAGAGGAAACCGTCAATTATCGACGAAATCGTCGGGATTTCCGACGACTGCAAATTTGGGCGCGACTTGACTGGATTTGATTTCCGCGATTCATCATTTGATTTAATTGTTTCGGTATCTTAACAAAAAACCAAAATGACGGAGTGGTTGATTGTGTGAAAGTTAAGATTGTGGGTTCCCGGCTGACCCGGGTTCGACTCCCGGCAGCCGGTTTTTCTTTTTAAATTATTTATTTTATTCTTTAACAATTATAATTTATAACTTCAAATTTGTTTATTAATTATGTATCGTTTAAAATTAAAATAAGTCATAAATAATCAACAAAATTTTAGAACTGATTGTTCGGTTAATAAACGAAGCGGGTTTTAAAAACCCGTTTTCGACGGATGTTACAACAAGTTCGGGCGAACTTGGCCAGTTTGCTTGAATATGTGCAAGTTCGAGCGAACTTGCTCTTTCTGCTTGGCTTGGCTTACTTCGGGCGAAGTTGGGGTCCCAACTTCTACCGAACTTGGCCTGGTGGCTACGTTTTGTTCGTTATTTGATCGTTAGGTGTTCGTTTGGCGATTCGGTTCGTATTAGATAGTTATGTTAAGCGTTTTAGCGAAGCGTTAAGCGTTGAGGTAATATAATAATGCGATTAAGCGATTTGTGCGGGTGAGAGCGTTGCGATAGCGAGTACAACCAATAAACATAAAGCACACATAACACATACATAACATAATGTAACATAATTATCCGCGATTTGAGTTTGTGTTTGAGAGTCGCGAGTATTAAGCGATTTAAATGCGATAAATAAGTGATATAATATGCGTTTTAAAATAGTTTAAATCATTATAATTAATCTCAGATTACAAAACGGTAAAGAAACAGAAATAACGGAATTAACAAGGATTCGGATAACAATCCGAAAGATCGGGTTGTTACACAAATGACGAAGGTCATCCCCAACATCTTCAACCAGATTCAGGCCAACTAGAGCTGAATAGCCTCGGTTGAGTCCAAACTCGAAAATCCCAAACCTACCTCCTTCAACTACAAACACTTCGCTACCTACTATCCCAAACCATTCACCGGTAACGACGGTGCAACCAAGATGCTAGAAGGATTTAAAAGCATCAAAGTGTCCTTCATTAATAGTGAATGTCCCAACACCTCAAAACCCGAAGCTCTACGGGAGTCATCGAGTCGAGAGCCCTCGACTGGTGGACGAACGAGTGTAACGTTCGTGGGAACGATGAGGCCTACGCCCTACCTTGGGCCGAGGTGAAACAGCTTACGCTTATCGAATTTTGCCCTCTCCACGAGCAACAAAAGCTCGATGAAGAGTTCTGGAACGTTAAGCAAGAAGGTGACACAATCTTTCTTACATCACTCATTTTAAACAATTGAGCATCATAGTTCCCCACATCGTTAGCATACCTGATCGCGCTATCGCGGAATACCTCAAAGGCCTCCCCTGCCATTCATGATATCATCCAAGCCACTAGGCCCAACACCATAGAGGTGGTCTACCGCCTCGCTGCCAGCCTCAATGAAAACCGACTTAGAGATAACCACTCCTTAATCCAAGCCACCATCAAAACCTAGGTTTTAAAAGGTTTTTTCTTTACACTCCAATTGGTTTAATAGAGCATATGCGATGCATCGTAGTCATTCTAAGATTCCTCAATTACAAATCAAGTTGTTTCTTCTTGATTTCATGCCTAATTTTAATATTAACAAACACGATCGTTATCTATAAATCGTCAGAACCCTCAAACAATATTCAAAAATATAAATTAAATTTTTGTGACGTTTAATCGTTTACCAACGTGCTATTATTGAAAGCGATTTGCGACCCTTCTTCTCTCTTCTCTCTCTCTCTAGAATAACAACAACAAACCCATTATTGCTTCTCTTGAATAACTGCAAAACAAAAATTGCCTACCCCAACTTCACTCACAAACAAGTTTCTTGAAAACCCATTAAAAATTGTTTATAATCCCTCTTTATATTCTTTTTTCTTTTGTGGATGACATCCATTGAGTCTAAAACAGAAAACCCATTAAAAAAATTGTTCCTTTCGAATTAAAGAGCTAAAAGATAAGTGAAAAGCTGGTTATTTTTGGTCATTTTGGGGGAATTTGTTCAATTTTGATTGTAAAAGGTGGTGGGCCCAGCTGGGATAGTGTCAAGATTTGATCTTTTTTAGTGGGTTTTATTCTTTTTGATAGATTGAGAATCATTGAATCAACATCAGGTGGATTTGGGGTTTATGTAGATGGTTATTATAGTTGTTGATTGATGCTGTTTTATATATTGATTGAATCTAGAGTAGACAAAGAGGTTTTGGAAAGGGTATCTGGGTATGGTGAGTGATATGGAAATGGATATGAGTGGAGAAGATGAGTCAAAAGGAGGTATGTGGGCTTTGGAGCAGAAGATTGACCAGCCTATGGATGAAGAAGCTGGTAGGCTCAAAAATATGTATAGAGAAAAGGTAACTTTTTGCTACTTTTTCATAGGTTCTTTGCACTTTTTTTTTCAGATATGAGTGGAGAAGATTAGTTTTGTTCTTTTTGGTTGTTAAGTGTTTGTCTTGATTTGGGTCAAACATGTTTGAAAATGGGTAATTTGTTCATTGCATGCATACTGTAGGTGTGTGTGTGTGTTTGTCTTGATTAGGGTCAAAGTTATGTGAAAAAGGCAATTTGTTCTTCAGATGCAATCTGTAAGTGTGTGTGTTTGTCTTGATTAGGATCAAACTCATTTGATTATTTGAAAAAAAAGGCAATTTGTTCATCAGATGCAATCTGTAAGTAAGTGTTTGTCTTGTTAGGGTCTAACTGTTTTGAAAATAGTAATTTATTCATCAAGTTAACGCCCCGCTTGCGGTATGCTCATATAATGTATATATGTGTGGGCGCTCGGGGGCAAAAGTAAAAGTGCACTAATTTTAACGTTATTTTACTAATTTCGTGAAAATAACAATAAAATAGGGGGATGGTTAATCATGCATCATGTGGTGGCGTTGATAGCCGAAAGACAAGGGGGTACATGCACTAATCGGCGTTTGTCTCAATTGCTGAGTGTTATGTGCCTTATGTCCAAGGCTTGATGCAAAACTACTATTGAGCCGGGGGTCTCACTGGAAGCGGCCTCTCTATTCCTACGGGGTAGAGGTAAGGCTGTCTACATCTTACCGTCCTCAGACCTTACCTTAGCTTTGCTATTGGTGGGATATAGTGAGTATGATGATGATGATGATGATGATGATGAATTTATTCATCAAGTTCAGTCTGTAAGTTTGTGTGTGTGAGGTATGCTTAATTTGTTTTTAAAAACTTTGCAGTTTGCATACTTTCTTTTAGGCTTTAGAACTTTATACCCCTAAAAAAGGTTTAGGCTTTGGAACTTTTAGTTGCTATACTTATTGTTAATAGGATTACCCTTTGACCACTTTGCGAAATGATGATATTCAAGTCTGGCAAAACAGTCGGGTCGGGTCAACTAATGGGTCAAAACGGGTTTGGGTCAAATGGGCCGTTTTAAAAGAAACCAAAAAGATCAAAGTTATTATCTTTTATGGTGTTAGCTGAAAATCATTTTTCAATGCAGAAATTCTCTGCACTTTTGCTTCTTCAACTTTCATTTCAAAGTCTTGGAGTTGTCTATGGAGATTTGGGAACGTCTCCATTGTATGTATTTTACAATACATTTCCTGATAAAATCACCGATACAGAAGACATTGTCGGTGCACTTTCCTTGATAATATACTCTCTTACCCTTGTACCGCTCATCAAATATGTTTTCATTGTATGTCGCGCAAATGACAACGGTCAAGGTACATATTTTTCTCTATATAATATATGTAGTCAAGTATCAATGAATATTTACTTTGTGTTTGATATGCAGGTGGAACTTTTGCTCTTTACTCATTATTGTGTCGGCATGCAAAAGTTAATACAATTCCAAACCAACATAAAACCGATGAGGAGTTGACAACTTATAGTCGAAGCACAATTCACGAGAAATCATTTGCTGCAAAAACGAGGAGGTGGTTGGAAGGAGACGCGTTTAAAAAGAACGTACTTCTTTTACTTGTCCTAGTTGGCACATGCATGGCGATCGGAGATGGAATTCTAACTCCTGCTATTTCAGGTAAACTTGAAAACTCGTCTTAGGTGTGCTTGGATGTGCTGCGTTCTGAAAGTGATTATATGATATTGAGTGAATAGAATCATTCAAACCTTCAAGGGGGGTGGCACAGTGGTAAGCACATGAGTCCCTCTAGTTGAGGTTTTAGGTTCGAATCTAGCAATGACGGAGCTTGAACGAAAAATCAGTAGGGGCCGGACTCTCGAAATCCAAATCAGTGGGGGCCGGACTCTTAAAAATCCAATATTTTACACTAATTTTTTTGGGAAATTCTCGCTAAAATTAAACTACGAGCGAAAAAACAGTGGGGGCCGGGCACCCCCCACCAAGAACCTCCGCCACTGGAATCTAGCTTCCACTTGTTTTCCGCCTTTAAACCCCTTGAAGGCCACCTGCCCAGCGCAAGCTGTGTGTAACCTGATCCCATTGATTAGCAGGGTGTTGGTGGGGTCCCTGGCCCGTGAGTTTGCTGGTAACAGGTTCTCACGGTCACCCAAAAAGGTCTCTCAAGTTTATCTTACATACTTACTCATTGTAATGAGTTTCGTTGCAACTAGCATGAAACTAACTACTAAATGTTGTATACATTATGAAATATCTAACCTAATTAGCCGTTTATGCCAGTTTTATCGGCTTCCGGTGGCATCAAGATAGACCACCCTGGGATGAGTACCGGTATGTATCCAATACCTTGTATTCGGCTCTTTGCTTCGAAATACGGTGGTTTTTATTTCTGTTTTTTTTTTTATAATTTATTGGTTGTTGCAGATGTTGTTGTAGTTGTTGCGGTTGTGATACTAGTAGGTTTGTTTAGCCTACAACATTACGGTGTCGATAAAGTTGGATGGCTCTTTGCTCCAATCGTCTTGCTTTGGTTTCTTTTAATTGGTGGAATTGGAATATTTAATATCTGGAAACATGACAGTGGGGTGCTACGCGCTTTTTCACCCGTTTATATATTTCGATACTTCAAAAGAAGAGGAAAAAACGGTTGGACATCACTCGGTGGGATCATGCTCAGTATAACAGGTCATCATCATCATCATCTTTCTCTATCTCTAAATGTAGAGTAAAGTACATGGATGGTCCTTGTGGTTTACCAAAATTTTGGATTTGGTCCCTAGCTTTCCAAAAGTAAGCGGATGGTCCCTGTGGTTTGCACTTTGTAATGCATTTAGTCCCCAACCAACAAATCTAAAGGTTTCAGAAGGTCCAAGTTAGGGGACTAAATGCGTAACAAAGTGCGAACCACAGGGACCATCCGTGTACTTTTGGAAAACTAGGGACCAAATCCAAAATTTTGGTAAACCACAGGGACCAATTTACTCAAAAATGTAAATGTATATACATGGATACACGTGTCTTAATTGAAGTTTTTACTTATAAATGCTAGAATCATTGCAGGGACGGAGGCGCTTTTTGCTGACCTGGCACATTTTCCGGTGTCAGCAATCCAGCTGGCGTTTACGGTTGTCGTATTTCCGTGCCTTCTTCTCGCTTATTCTGGACAAGCAGCGTACCTCATGAATAACAAGGATCATGCGTCTGATGCGTTTTACCGCTCTATCCCAGGTTCATATTGCCAAAATACGTATTATTTGAAAAATAAAGTTATCGTTTTTACGTGATTATATTTACACTCATGGATATCGTATTATCTTGCAGATGGTATATACTGGCCGATGTTTATTATTGCTACACTAGCTGCTATTGTTGCAAGTCAGGCAACTATTTCCGCAACATTTTCGATAATAAAACAGGCAAACGCGCTTGGTTGTTTTCCAAGAGTGAAGGTTATTCATACGTCAAGTAAATTTCTTGGGCAGATATATATTCCGGATATTAATTGGATCCTTATGATTCTTTGCATTGTTGTGACTGCTGGATTCAAAAATCAAAGTCAAATCGGCAACGCGTATGGTGAGTATATGTTTTATTGTGTTTAATAACCTTTGAAATTGTTCATTTTTCTGTGTCGTACTGATTAGAGGTAGCAAGATAGCTGGGTTGGTTAATATAGGTCAAACGGGTTTGTGTTGAAACTAGGGTGTCAATCGTTTCAGGTTGGTGGGTTACAGGTTGACGGGTTGGGGGGTTGAAATGTGCAACCCAAACCCAACCCGTATTATTACTCATGTCAAAGATCTCAACCCTAACCCGCACACACATAAATTCGGGTCAACCCGAACACGACCCGTTTAACCCATTTTTTTAAATGAGTCATACATGTTGACAGTGGCGGAGCTTGAACGAAAACTCAGTGCAGGCCGGACTCTTAAAATCCATATTGGTGGGGGCCGGACTCTTAAAAATCCAATAGTTTACACCACAAAAAAATAATTGTCGGTAAAACTAACACTGCGAGCGAAAAATCGGTGGAGGCCGGGAAACTAGGGGTATTTCGGTTGGATTTCGGGTCGTGTCAGAAATTGCCTCCTTTAGTTGAAACTAGGGGTATTGAACGGGTCGTGTTAGTGGGTTGGCGGGTTGAACTTAACACGAACCCGAAAATCGTGTAAGACACATGAACCTGAAAATGACATGAGTATTCACGGGTCGACACGAACACGACCCAGTCAAGCCTAATTTTTCTTAACCTTTTGTCTTTAGCGCTCTAACTCTAAGATAACAAACTCTCATTTAGATTATAAGAGTTG
Organism: Scalesia atractyloides; assembly: GCA_947069175.1. Taxonomy (NCBI): domain Eukaryota; kingdom Viridiplantae; phylum Streptophyta; class Magnoliopsida; order Asterales; family Asteraceae; genus Scalesia; species Scalesia atractyloides. Next base: position 62,162,151 of record CAMTDV010000010.1, on the reverse strand, counting down.
ATGCTAGTTTCTCTTTTAATTTTAAATTTTGCATAAAATACGCAACCACTTTACGTTATGAGTTATGACATAAAACACATTTTATTGAGTAAATGGGTTAACCCATGAACCCGCCAGGTCAAACCGAACCCACCCCGTTTAGCTAAACGTGATGTGGGTTTGACCTGAAATTGACCCAAATCCTAGACTAAACCCAAACCGGTGAATTTGGTATTTGGTTAGTGTCATATTATAAATTCACACCCCTAGTTGAAACGGGTCAAATGGACTGGGTTGGATCGGGTGAATGGCAACCAGTTAGACGTTTGTATTATGATTACCATAAAAATATCACAGTAATAATATAGATGTTTTAATAAAACCAATTAGAATTTAGAAGGTTCTATGCATTAGAATACACCTTGGACAACATTTTGCTAAAAAAATTTGGTTTGACCCGTACAAAAGTTACCCATTTTGACCCATTGCCCACCCGTTTTCCCACACATAGATCATTGTAAACTACTATGCTAGAAATCTAACATCCATTAACATCATGTATTCTATGTGTTAACAGGGACAGCAGTCGTTATAGTCATGCTAGCAACAACTTTCCTCATGATACTAATCATGTTATTAGTCTGGCGATGTCACTGGATCCTCGTCTTCATATTTGCCGCCTTATCCCTCATCGTTGAACTCACTTACTTCTCCGCCGTTCTTTTTAAGGTTGATCAAGGTGGGTGGGTCCCACTTGTCATAGCGGCCGTCTTCCTTCTCATCATGTACGTTTGGCATTACGGCACAGTCAAACGTTACGAGTTTGAAATGCATAGTAAAATCTCAATGGCATGGATTCTTGGTCTCGGTCCAAGTTTAGGGCTTGTTCGTGTCCCGGGAATCGGGCTAGTTTACACCGAGCTCGCTAGTGGGGTCCCACATATCTTTTCACATTTTATCACTAATCTACCTGCCATCCATTCGGTGGTGGTCTTCGTATGCGTAAAATACCTCCCAGTTTACACTGTCCCCGAAGATGAAAGATTTCTCGTAAAACGAATCGGGCCCAAGAACTTTCACATGTTTAGATGCGTTGCAAGGTACGGTTACAAAGATCTTCACAAAAAAGATGAAGAATTCGAAAAGAAACTATTCGATAATCTGTTTACGTTTGTGAGACTCGAGTCAATGATGGAAGGCGGGTCTGACTCGGATGATTATAGCTTATACGGTCAACAAACTCAGCGTTCTAAAGATTTCTTGCTATCCGATAACAACAATAATACGTTTTCTTCGGTTGTTGACCTCACGATTTCATCGTGTGACTCTATAGTGCCTGCTAAATCCCCATTACATGTTAAAAATTCCGGGACGTCATCTGGGCAGGTAAGTAGTCAAAGAGAGATTGATGAAATGGAGTTCTTGACAACTTGTAGAGATGCAGGTGTGGTGCATATAATGGGGAACACAGTAGTGAGAGCGCGCCGAGATTCGTCTTTCTATAAGAAGTTGAGTATCGATTATGTTTACGCGTTTTTGAGGAAGATTTGTAGGGAGCATAGTGTGATCTTTAATGTTCCTCATGAGAGCCTTTTGAATGTTGGGCAGGTGTTTTATGTGTAAATTATAGTATTGATTGTTTATTGATGGTTATAGTACTTTGTTCTTGTAGCAAAGTCGAACGCGATATAATATACGTATATAAACGTGTGTCGGTGTGTTAATATAGCATCTCTACCGTATATTTACATTGATGAATCGTTTACTTTAGGGCGTATAAAAAGTATTGTATAGAATTCATTAGGGATTGTAGAAACAAAAGGCAAATATAAACAGTTATTCATGTTACTTTAATTGCAATATATAAGACAGTTATGTAACAACATAACGTATCTCTTCCACTAGACATCATACGCGTGTTATATATTATATGCATTTAAGTAGGAGATAAACAATTATACATGTTACTTTACTGGCAATATATAAGACGGTTATGTAACCACATAAAATATCTGTTCCACACATTTGATCGGCATCATAGGTGTGTTTATGGACTTTATGCATTTAAGTAAGAGATTTGTTGGTTAATCTAATAATAAATATACGAGTAAAATACACGGAAAGTCCCCGTTGTTTTGTAAAATAACACCTATAGTCCCCAACTTTTGGAAATTACACCCGTGGTCCCTGTGGTTTGACAATTTGTTACTCGGATAGTCCCTGGAGTGAATGGCGTTTGTTTTCTCAGTTAATTTGATTTAAAACGACTAAATTACCCTTACTAAGAATTTAGTTATTATTTTTACACAGAAAACAAACAGCTTCTTCAAATGGACATAACGTAGAAAACTAACTGCCATCAACTCTAGGGACTATCCGAGTAACAAACTGTCAAACCACAGGGACCATAAGTGTAATTTTCAAAAGTTGAAGACTATAGGTGTTATTTTACAAAACCATATGCATCATTCGGGCATTTTACTCAAAATATATTTTTTATTTTTATGAAACAAATAAGTTGCTTTTCAAAATATATGGAAGAATAAAATAACATGACATGGAGATGGCATGATTGATATTTATTCTACAGTGTTTTTAGCTTCAAATGTATTACTTTGTCATCACCGGACCAAAAGAACCCAATGTAAACCATGTTTTTTTATATTATTTTTAAAAATTATTATGTTGGCTTAAAAGTAAACTTCGATGATACATCGATTTCACTCCGCAAAAAGTCAATTTACTCGACATATTGAAATGCTCACACTATGTATATAAAAGATTAAATGGTTCCACATGTTTGAAACTTTATTGTTGTAAAATGGTATATACATGGTAATAAAAAGTGATTCATATACACAATAAAAAACATAATTCTTTTTAAAACTTAAGAAAAATAAGATGATCCAAGTATCTTTATTCTTGCAAGCTATGAGATGCAAACAAAAAAGGGATAGAAATGTTACGTCGAGTTTGAGAAGGGTGAGATGTAGACAAGTTTTATATCTATCACAAGCGATAGAAATGTTGCGTCGAGTGAGCATGTATGCTTGTGATGTACAAATTTCCCACACCACCTACACAAGCAGCAATAAAGAAATTGTCAAGTCTATCATGATATCGCACAAGTGTAGGAACTACGAAAGCTATTGCATGAAGGAGATCCGCAACTCAAGACACAATAAGTGCAACCGTAGATTTACCTACATAACATTATATGATAAGTGTGTTCATATGAGAGCAAGTATCGATTCTAGGGTTGTAAACGAACATAAGAAACGTGAATAAGATCTTGTCTGTGTTTGTTCATTTAAGTTAAAATGGACAAGTGGACGTTCATGGACACTTCAATGAAAAGATTTTCTTGTTTGCATTCATTATTTAAAAAAAAATATATTCCTTCGTGTTCGTTAGTTTGAAAACGAATGAATATAAATGAAAATACACAGTGTCATCAAGATTCAAGTCATTTTAGTTGATCAAAATTTACTTAAGACCAGATAAAAAGCTTATTAAACAATGATGCGAGTTAATCCCAAAGCGGCACCTAGGAACTTCATGTATCTAGGGATAGAGCCCCTTAGGCCAAGGGGGTTCCATGGGGGCATCATTCCCTTGATTGTGACGAAGGGGTTGAGCCCGATCAACATGGAAAATTTCTATTTTACCTTTGTGGAAAGTTGCTGGAAGTTGGAAATTGCTGTCAATTTGCATGGATAATGAAACGTTGTATGCAAGTGATATGTTGAAACAACTAATTTGATTTGTTTAAACTTGTTTGAAACCTAATAATATAAATCAATAATGAAAGTAAAGAGTTAAGGGTAAGAAAGACGTAGATTAGTGATGAACGTAAAGACGCATTATAGAGATAACAGGTTGAAGAAGGTGGTCAATACATTGGATTGATGAAGGAGTTTGTATTGGTGATCTCTTCCATCGAAGAGAAGGTTTTAGTGGAGAAACTCTCGATTGAAGAATCAGGGGGAGATGACGTAGAGTGGATTAGTTACTTGGTGTAGCTAATGTCACTACGTAGATTAGTTATGAAACGTAAAGACTCATTATAGAGATAGCGGGTTGAAGAAGGTGGTCAATACATTGGATTGATGAAGGAGTTTGTATTGGTGATCTGTTCCATCGAAGAGAAGGTTTTAGTGGAGAAACTCTCGATTGAAGAATCAAGGGGAGATGACGTACAGTGGATTAGTGTTAATCACCACTCTATCACAATGGTGAAAAATCTCCTAACAGTATCTCCCAATAGTGTTTATACAACAATCACCAACCAATGGTGAGACCCCTTACAAATGTATCACTTACTCGCTAGTGATAACCTCACAATTACAAGATTTAAATATTTAAGTTGAAGCATAACGTCTTCTTTTTACTCTTGATATATCTTTGATCTTCAGTCTCCCATTTATTAGATGTGTAAATATCGACGGAAGACCAGTATTTATAGGTAAGAATCAAGAAAAACAAACCCTGGCCAATGTAAGGTCAATCCCACGGTCGATCCATCGACGTGGACTCCTAGTTTTTGTCTTTTAATTAGTTTTGAATCTTGAACGTTGTGTAACGACTGTAATCCGCCCCCAACACCTTTTACACACTCATATCTCTATTTTTTTACTTTTCAAAGCAACTTTTTGATATCTATCAACATAGACATTTACATTTTTAAAGCATGGTGGTGTTTGGTAAAGCATGATACTTTATTTCAATTTATGGAAACTATGTCTCCCAACATCATTCTATAGATGGAAAGAAACCAACTAGATACTTTCATTTTCAAAATTCAAAGTCCCTCCAATTGATCCTCAACTTGTTTAGTTCACTTGAGACTTTTGCTAATAAGTCCTTTTAAAGAAACAATAATTTTTTAAGTCCAACTAATTTATAATTATTTTTCTCTCTAATTCCTAATCACTTTCTTGATATTTGAAAAATTAAGGACAATGAGACCCATAAAGTTGACTTGGGTCGTGCCTCATATCACACGGTCGTGTCTATGTACGTACTCTGATCGGAAAAGATAAAATGAGCTCAGAAGACTCTTCACACGGGTCGTGCCTCCGCCCTGTTTCCGCCTATAAATTGAGTGCTTGGCTTGTCATTCTCCTCATCCTTTGGCACCCACTCTCTCTAACTCACCACCACAGTTCCATCTTGTATAGAGTTTGGTTTATCTTAGGATCCAAGATTGTAGGAACTTATATTTATAACAATTCGGTGTTATTGATTAACTTGTTTATTCATACAAGCTTGATGATGTTCATCACTATGGTCATTCTTGGCTAAAGTTCTTGCATCGCTTGGTGAAAATGAACCTTTGATGTCTTTTTAATTTCTTAGTTGTGCACCTTTCATTTGGTGTGTGTTAATGACTTTGAATATGATTATGTTATTATGTAAGTGAGCTTTAATCCATCTATTGCTTCGTACTTGTTGATTCAAGCATATGTGTCTTTACGTTTTTATAAAAACACGTTAAATTACTTAGAATAGGGTTAGAAGTGTGATTTTGGTTAAGTTATTGCCTTGCACGAGGAGGTGGTATATTCGATGTGCAAGGACTTCGTTGTTCCCACGACCCCCGAGGAGATATAACCAAATCAAGGGAGTCTTAGTAGATAATGGGTCTCATTCCTTATAATTAAAGCTTATTTAATATTTTTTCCAACTTTGCAGGATGGTTTCCCTGCTGCTTCTAACCAATATAGTCGAGGGTAACGTCTGCTCGACCAAGGAGACCTACCCTTTTCAAAATCGCCAATACACAATTCTAAATCTAAGCACGTGCGCATGAAAATTCATAAGATCGAACAACCATATACGCATGCATATCGTTATACACATTTCAACTTATACAATCAATATTTCAAGACAATCTGCAGTGAAACTTCAATTCATACACTGAAAACTATATGCTAAACTTATGTGAGCTTAACCGCATTTGTACTTCAACCTATACGTTCGATATTACATGCTAATCTTATACGTGTTTGTCATCAATCATATTCAAATTCATACATTCTCACTGCGAGTTGGTCATACTTGAAATCTAGACATAGGCACAACCCGAATGGTTTGCCTACATTAGACACGCGCATACTTAAATACAATCATATATACATGCTTAATTTTTCATGCACTATGCAATAACCAAGATAATCACGGGTGCACATGAGATTATAATGGTAGGCGCATGAAAATCATAACAAGTCCTATTGTGTCATAGCACTAAATGTAACATGACACTGAATAGCGAACGAACGTAACATGGTTAGGACATGGTTGATACGTCGCTGGTACTTACTATATATAAGTGTACATATCATGTTAACAAACTTTCGTAAAACGTGCCATGTGAAATTCGGTGTTATTCAAACCTTAGTAAATACGATCATCTAACAACAAACTATGGTGCCTCACAAGCCTTTCCTTGGTTATATCTAAACTCACTTTGAAACACTTAATACTCGGTTTGTTTATAACAAAATCCCATTCTCAAAATCGTTAGCCCAGGCGGCTACAACTAACACTCACGTCCTTTGACGCTTTATGCTCACATTCCATCCGGACCTTACTATCTTACCCCTCGCGTTTAGCTACCAAACCGTTCACTCACTCCTATGCCAGAATTATTCCCAACTATTCACTCAACGTTCCGTCTAAATCTTATCTATAGTAATTCGGCCTAAAACGTCCAATCTATTTTGCCAGACATCCTCACAAGCTCAACTTAGCCTAAAAATATTTTTGAAACTATATTTCATCCTTTATTACACTTAAACACCAACTAGTCGGCCCATTTACCCGTCAAAACCTTTTGACAACCATAATTTTTTTTACCATCCCATTCTCTCACCAATAACACTTTTTTCTACAAATTTTGATTTTTCTAATACATTTTGAACCGATAAAACTTTTCTCACAACAATGACATGGGTCACCCGCATTACATAAGGTTACATCCTTGTTTATCCTAAAACTTTTTCACTCCTCAAGTCGCATTTCCTTAAACACTCCTTTCACCGAGTCATCCAAACCCGGACAACTTGACATTTCCTATATGCATTTTTTTAAAATTACTTACAAATGATGTCCGGACAACTTGACATTTCCTATATGCACACACACCCATTTTACTTCTTTTTTAAAACTTACTTACAGTTGATGTCCAGAATCACTTTAGCCGGATGAGTTACTTTTACAAACTCATCTTCTATCCCTTCGAATTTAGCCCAATTAACCATAAACTGTCAATTTAGCCAAAACTTTGACCCATACATTTTTTAAACATGCTAATACATAAAACGCTACTTCGGCACTAAGCATAAAAAAATTTGGCGTTTAGCCAAACATTTTAACTGATTATCACTCGTATCGAACCACCAAAATACCATCTTATCCCAAGTCTTCCTCGTAAATAAATTTCGGGATGAAATTTCCTAAAGTAGGGGAGACTGTAACGTCTCGTATTTTCGTATTCGTATTCTATTTTTAGAAACCTTACATTCGTATTTCAATTTCAATATCACAATTCGAGGCGTTAATTATAACAGAAATTCATTTTTATATATATACGTGTTATCTTTCATATTTGTGTTATATACGCAATCAAACTTTAAATACGTGTTTATACACAAAAGCGATACTTAAAATACACTTTGGATACTTAAAAATAAGTTAAAATACAAGAAAACGGCATAAATTAACCTAGTTACAAAGTGTAGGGACTAAAAGTGAGCAAAACCAAAAGTTTTTCCACCTCCTTTCTCCTCCAATCACCTTCACCCTTCTTTAAGCCAATCATTTTTCACTATTCTCCCACCTCCTTTCTCTTCCAATCACATTCCACCCTTCTTTAAGCCAATCATATTTCACTCTTCTCCACCTCCTTTCTTCTCCAATCATCTTCCACCCTTCTTTAAGCCAATTATTTTTCACTATTTTCCACATCCTTTCTCTTCCAATCACATTCCACACTTCTTTAAGCCAATCATATATCACCCTTCTCCACCTTCTTTCTCCTCCAATCACATCCCCTTTCATTAACTCTCGAACCATAATCCCCACTTATAAATACAAGCCTCCACCACCTCCTAAACACTTTGCACACACTAATCTATTCCCAAACTCTCTAATCCTCTCTAGAATTCCAAGCAAGGAAGTATACTTTCAAGTGTTTTAAGTGAGTTTTCACTCACTTTTCTTCATCTTTCTTCTTCTAATCTTTTTTCAAAAAACTCTAGTAAGGTTTCCACAAGTTTGCCATGGCAAAGTAAGGTGGAACCTCATCATATTTGAGGTCCAAAGTAGCATAAAATTATGCTCTATATATCTTTTTCTTTCTTATGAATCTTGCTTAAAACTTGATGGAAACTTACTCTAACCTTGCTCCTGACTAGACTAATAGTTATGGGTTTGTGTTTTGGTTGATTTCCACAAGAAATAAGACTTAAAACTTCCACAAAATTTTGCTCAAAAAGTCCCAAATGACTACAAAAGTGTTGAAACCATCCAAGCCTTCAACCTTCAATGTTGAAAGACTTGTGGTTTGGCAAATGTGTGAATCATGGAAGCCTTGGCTTTCCAAATTTGTTCCACTACCTCACTTGATGTTTTATCATATTATTCCAAGTAGTTTCCTAGACCTAAAGTAACACAACCCCGCCACATGTTCAACATTCATGACCAACCGGGTCATCAACTAAGTTGATGACTTCGTGCTTTGGTGAATCATACAAAGAGGTATACATGCCTCCATGCTTGACTTACATGATGTCTATGATTATACATGCTGGACTAAATAAACAAACTATAATATATTCTATAAAAATATGATATACCTAACCGAATTCTTGATGTTAACCGGGTTATGGTTATATGTCATGAATGTAGGTAATATTATCCTTGTTCTTTATTCCTCATTTGTGATTCTAATGGGCACGTTAGGACCTATGAAAACACATTAAAAACTTAGTGTCCTAAACGAGTGTTTAGACGAGATATACTATTTTCATACATATACTTTTTTACTTAATTCCGAATACAAACACTCCAAAAACTCCAAATACCCGTACACCTTCGTTTCTCCATTCTCATCAACTCGTCAATTCGCGGGTAATCGGAAAGCTTTGCAAAACTGTGAGTATACATGACCCCCTTTTTCCGCTTATCACTTTTGGGTGTAATATATACATTATATAAAAACTCACACAAACACCTATACGCAAATACTTTATCGAATCCAATATACATGCTTAAACGTTTATACTTAGGAATACTTGCTTGCTAGAAACTTTACGTGCATAGTGTTTTATCATTAAATTTGTAGAAACCTCCCTTAACATGTATAGCACTATAGGAGTAACGCACCACCCGTATTCTTAAGGTCATGTTAAGTTAAACATAACGGTCTTGTCGTTGCTACGACAAGATTACGCTAGCGGGAATCTTTGGATTTACAAGAATGTGTTGCATGCTAGATTATGTATGTTACGCCTTAGTATACATTATTGCCATTTGGATTTCGTTAAACACTTTTATACTTATGCTAGTACACTTAAACTTGTATGCTCGCCAATACTTTATGTGTTGACATGTTACTTTACTATGTATTGCAGGATTGTGATCTTGACGCACTGAAAAAATCTAGTAGGAAGTAGAAACGCACCAAACTTTAATTTATGTTTGTAGATTAGTCATATGTTACTTGTTGTATTTTGTTTCCAATTTATGTAGTTGAACCGTTCGCAATGAAATGAAATTGTACTTTTAAATACTTGTCACATTTAGTCGTTATGAAGTCTCTTGCAATCTATTTTGCCCTACCACGATGTTTCCGCCATCGGTTGTGGTGTGACATTTAATCATTTCATAATCTTTTCTTAATCCTTGTTTTTCTAATAAGAACTTTAGTACGAACTAATTATGAGTAGTGCTTTACTACTAATCACCATTGGTAATTGATTGCAACTTGGCCTTTAATGGCAAATGAGATGACTGGTAAACTACTACTCGTGAGTAGTAACGTAGTCATTAGTAGCGATGCTTAGTAGCAACTATGAGCAACCGATCATTAGTAATAACTTGGTCATCAACAGTAAGTGGGTTTCCACTAAGGATTTTCATGTTGATAATAGTAAATAATTATCGCCAATCATAGTTGTCAACTGATACACTTTTTCATGAAAAAATGGTAACATTTCAACAAAACACTGTGATGATTCCGCGACTATAAATAGAGCTTTGGTTTAATTCTAGTATGTTGTTTTCTTAACATAACTTTTGTTCTCCTTTTCTTTTTGAATAATTCAATTGAACTTTTCAGGTGATCACAAAAATATTTCAATTAGGAGTGGTCTCATCATGGTTCTTAGAGAATCTACATCAAACACCCTCTACAAACTCCACATCTGTTGTCACATCAAATTCCAAACTTCCTTATAACACTCACTTTTCCCAAAACAACAAGCCACACAAACCACTATTAGAACTAATATATATATATATATATATATGTGTGTGTGTGTGTGTGTGTGTGAGAGAGAGAGAGAGAGAGAGAGTGTGAGAGAGAGAGAGAGATGATGAGAATGAGGGCCAGATGTGAGGTACGCTCGAGTTATGTGAAACAATAAAGAAATAATTTAGAAACCACTTCTTTCATTCTCTTACTTCAATATTAGAGTGTCGTTCACTTACGCACGTGTATCATTGGTTCTTTCATCGATCATGCCTCCATGCAAGGATGTTCCAACTCTCGACGAAACCGTGACAACCATCGTTGAACGTCTCGATCATTTACACACTCAGAATGATGATAACACTACAAATGTTGCAGATGCAGCAAATAGCCAATTCGAAACCTTAAACAATTCCATCACCTCACTCACTAGCGCCCTACCGAATCATGATTCTCCATGGGTACTACCTAATCACCACCACCACCCCCTGCCACCACCACCACACAACAACCACCTTTGTCAGACCCCAACCGATGGCGGAAACATCGAGGCGGGATGAAAAAGATTGCTCATTGTTCACAACACTAACGGTGACGATAATTAATTAAACCGAATTTCGTTTCATAAGCAAATTGTCATCACAATACAAACGAATTTCAAATAAGAACAATAATAAAGACAAAACTTGATACAACATCAATAAACCTAAAACGTCTATGTGTGTATCTACTTTCAACAAAACTTCAATTTCATAGCATCAGCCTTCTCAACTTGTAACATGTTTAAAATAAAGTTCAATGCAGAAGCAAAGGCGAGTACACAAGTGTAAGCATAAGCATACGTATACAAATAAGGTTTAAAACAAATCCACATGGCAACTATGTTTATTATGAGAGCATTATACATGGATGTAATATTTCTAGTCAAACCTCTTGCTTACGAATAATAACGATAATTTAACATGATCCCTAATTCACGAGTGGGTGATGCGTTACTCCTTTAGCGCTATACATGTCAAATGGAGGCTTAAGATAAGCTAATGACTATGGTATTACACAAGAATGGTCCAAGATATAAGCAACGAGTAACGTGTCAAAGCATTCATGTATATTGGATTGTTTCGTGCATTGCATAAAGTTTAAGTTTAGTGATTTTGTATATGGTAAGCATGTTACACCCGAAAGTGATAAAACGAGAATGGGTCGAGTGTACTCACGGTTTTGCAAGCTTTCCGACTTGACAATTTCGTGAAGAGTTGTTTGGTTGTAGGAGGAACACTGAGTTATCCTACAAGAGGAAAACGTAGGTGTGAGTATTTGGATGATGATGGAAGATTCGGGATTTGGAATAGAGTATAACAAAATAGTGTTTACGAAAGTATTCACTAAGGTCTAGCACTCGTTTTGACACAACGGGAACCCATTAGGGTTTATTGTGATTTCATAGGTTGTAACACCTATTAGAATCGAAACGAGGAACTAAACACTTTGGTGATTAAACTTAGTAACTTGACATATGATTATATAATCATTATCAAGGTTTCGGGTTTAAGTATATACTATATAGTCCATATAATTATCATAAGTCTAACTAACAATAATATCATGGAAGTCATGTAGGAGGTAGGTGGTATAACCATCCATTTAGGAACCTCATGTGAGTTCACCACTACACAAGTTGTCATAGACAACAAGGAGGGTCAAGAACAAGTATAATAAAGGAAGTTTGGTTGAGGTATAACACGAGCTTAAAAAGATTTGTTCAAAACAGAAAGTTTCATGCACTTTATCCTCCAATATGGAGGAGTTCCTATCTTGGTTTTCCATGGAAAACCTAAGGAAGAAACCCTAAAGGTGTTCCAAGTGCTAAGGAAGAAACAATGAGAAAAATGAAGTAGAAGTGAGCTAGAACTCACTTTGAGAACCTTGAACATTCTGCTCAGATTCTGAGATTAGCAACTAATTTTAATGAGTTTGAGAGAGAGTTTAGAGTGTTTGTAAAGTGGAAAATGAGCGGGAATGAGTTGGGTTTTATAGGAGGTGATTAGGGTTAAGTTAGGTGAAGTATTAACGCAAGAAACACACTTAACTAACACAAAATTGACCAATCAATGAGATGGAAGATACATTCTGCGGATTATGCCTTCTGGCGGAGGGTGAGAAGAAATGGGAAACACGCCGCGACCCGTCGAGTGGGTAAAATCCCAAAGTTTGTTGATTTTTGGCACTTTTAGTCCCTGTAGTTTGTGTTTGACGTGTTTCAGGGTGTTTTATGCAATAAAGGTGTATTTTATGGGTCTTTTGTGAATTCTAAGCATAATAATAAGTATAAACAAATATGATTACGTATGAAAATCACGTTTATGTTACGTATGTAGTATGAATGTCACGTATTTGCAAGTTTATCAACGTTTAAGAGTATCACGAATATACGTATGAATATGTATAAGTATGTATAATATGATTAGGAATAAAATTACGAGTTTCATTATGATTCAAGTCTCGGATTACAACGATTACAACGAAAGAACGAATACAAAATACAAAGTTTCCAAAAATAGAATTACAAAACGAGCTTTCTCAATACGGAAAGTATGAAAAAGCAGGGCGTTACAACCCTAGACCACCGAAGATCATTCTTCCAACTTTTGTCGATACCGACGCCCTCGACTGGACATTCCAAGCCGAGAACTACTATAGTTACTACAACATCCAACCCGAACAACGTTTATTACTTATGATTATCTACTTCACCGGCGGGGCTTTACGTTGGTACAAATACCTCCACCAAAACAGCCTTCTGGGTACATTGTCGGCGTTTTAACGAGCACTTGAACTCCTCTTCAGACCGTCCACATATGAAAACCATGAAGCCACCTTCTTCAAACTCCGACAACTTACTTTAGTTTTGGCATACCAGACAGACTTTGAACGGGCAAGTAACCAAGTTAATGGGTTATCCACATAGACTTTAAAGAATTGTTTTAATTCAGGTTTAAAACTCGCGATTCAATCTGAGTTGGCTTTGAACAACCCGGTAACCTTATACGACACTTATAACTTAGCCCAAAAAAGTGAAGATAAAATCGCTTCTTCCTACAAGCCCAAACCTCAGTTTCCCCCCTACAACCACTTCCCATAGTCCCACTCCTAATCCCTTACCAAATACATCAACAAGTATCAGCACCCACCTCTTTTGTCTAACCCACCAAAAACCAATGCTCCAGTCACCAGATTGTCACCCGAGGCCCTATAAAGATGTAAAGCCGAAGGACTATATTTCAAATACCCGGATCGATACTTCCCCGGACACAAATGCACCATTCCACAATTCCTTATTATTGTCGATAACGAGGAAGAACCTAAACCCATTAACACTACACAACCAGAACACATTGAACCAAACCAGCCTCAATACCTCTCACTTTCACATGATACATTTTTTGGCCTCTTTTCTCCACAACCACTACACTTAACAGGTTATATAAACAACCAACCCATCACCATCCTTATCGATTGCGGAAGTACCCATCACATCATTCAACCTCGCCTCGTTTCTTCCTAGCACATCACATTGTAACGGTGAAACCACTCGGTGTGATGGTCGGTAATGGTGGAATGATTATCTGCCAAGGTTTCTGCCCTCAAGTACCACTTCGCCTAAATAAAACCACTTTCTGCATTCCATTATTTGTTCTATCGGTCGAAGGCGCGGATGTCATTTTGGTTTTGGAATGATTACGCTCGTTTGGTCCTATCATGGCCGGCTTTTCAGTGCCACAACTCCCATTTACTAAAGACGACCATCAAATAGTGCTACAAAACGATTCTCATTCATCCCAGGTTTTGTCAAGTACACTCGCATCATTACTGAAACAAGGCTCCATAGCTTCTTTACACACTATGGTTTTCACCACAACTCACCTCCTACCACCACTCATACCACACCACCACCATCCACCTACCCCAACATTGACCCACTACTATAAGCTTACAAACAATTATTCGAATCAACCCATGGCCTAGCACCTGTACGTGCGCATAACCACCATATTCCCACCGATCCCAGAACAAAACCCGTAAATGTCAAACCATACCGATACCCATATTACCATAAACATATAATGACAAACCTCGTTACCGAGATATTGCATGACAAAATTATCAGGTCTATCACAAGTTTGTATTCCTCCCCGGTCTTATTGGTGACAAAAAAGGACGGATCTTGGCGTTTTTGCGTCGATTATCACACCTTAAATGCAATGACCATTCCCGACCGATTTCCCATATTAACAGTCGACGAACTAAATGGCTCGTCAATCTTTTCTAAAATTAATCTCCATACAGGCTATCACCAAATCCGGATGGCACCATCCGATGTCCACAAATATACATCTCGCATGGTCGACAATCACTAAGAGTTTTTGGTCATGTCGTTCGCCACGAACGACCTCTTCTGAATGGTTTTACGGCGTTTTGTCTTGGTGTTTTTCGACGACATCCTCATCTATAGTAAATTGATGGAAGATCACTTACAACACTTATAGTATGTCTTTAATATCTTACTATCCAACCAATTTCATGCAAAGGAATCTAAGTGTGTATTTGGGGTTACAAAAATAGAAAGGCCATAAAATTTCAAAAGAAGGCGTGGGCCTGAACAACATAAACTAGATTCCATACAGGCATGGCTAAGTCCACATTCCTTAACCACCTTACGGGATGTAACATCCGTCAAAAACCGGATTTACCAAACCCGCTCCGTTTATTAACCGAACAATCAGTTAAAAATTTCGTTGCGTATTTAATGCCCAAATTAATTTTAAACGATACATAATTAAAAAGTATATTGGAATATATAATTTATATTTGAAAAAGTGTTAAAAATAATGAAATAAAAATAAAAGGCTGCTGCCGGGTTTCGAACCTGGGTCAGCCAGAATCAACAAAAGCCTTAACTTCCAATCATCCAACCACTCCGCCACTTGTGTTTCTTGTTATTGGAAACAATTAATACATAACATAAGTCTTGAATTCAAAAACGACGCGCCTAATCGCAGTCGTCGGAAATCCCGACGATTTCGCCGAGATTGGACGGTTTCTTCAGTTTTAACCGAAGCCTTAACTACTACATCGGTTATAACCGACGTCTGAACCCGCGACGCAAGTCATAACCGCCGGAAAACTTATTGACCGACGAATCAAGACGGAAAACGGACTAAATACGTCGATGTTCTGCCCTATAAATACCCCCTCTAACCTCTGTTAGCTTTTTCGCTCACAATCACACTTTTTCCCGACGTAATTCCACTCGCCGGAAAATTCTGCAACTCGCCGGAAAACCGAGTCTTTCACCTCTGAGCCTTACTGAACACCCAAAGCTCATACCAAAGCCACCCACACTCATCTCAAACTCCCTGAAGACCCTCTGCCGCAAGTCACACGTCGCCGGAATAACCTGCTGACATCGGAGCTTCGCCGGCGAAACAGAGGAGCCAATGTTCGGTATATCTTACACTTAATCTCTCATTCTTTCGTTAATCTCACCTGTAATTAAGCGCAACACACTAAAAGAACATGATTAAATCGTCGAACCAGTCGGACATTAGTTCTGGTTAAGTCCAACGAAGAAGACAAAGTTTCAGTATTGTATATATTTAATTAAAATCAAGATATATCTCGGGTTAGACACACAGTCCAGTGGTGGACTGTGTGCAAATAAAACACGCTTACGTTCCGAGTTCGATTCTTGTCCTACGCACACTCGCCTTAATAAAAATGTTCCTTTTTAAAACTGAACCGGTTTCATTGCAAATAGATGTTAAGTTTAATAAAAACCGGAATAATAACCAAGATAGACACACAGTCCAGTGGTGGACTGTGTGAACGTTTAATCACATGTCACGAGTTCGAGACCAGACTACCGCACCGGTCCGGACAATTATCAACCTTTTATATAAAGTAGAAATGAAATGATCTAGTTTGTATATAAGTATAATAAAAATCAGTTTATTTATCGAGTTAGACACACAGTCCAGCGGTGGACTGTGTGTTAACCTAAACCACAGGTCCCGGGTTCGAGACCTGTGGAGAGCACCGAGCGAGTCATTTAAAATCGTTTTTGAAATAAATGATTTTCGGATTAATTCAATTAGTATATAAATATAATTAAAAACAGAAATATTTCGGGTTAGACACGTAGTTCAGTTGGTAGAGCTGCGTGCACGCGAACTGGAGGTCTCGAGTTCGAGCCTCACCCGGCGCACACAATTATACAATAAAACCGGTCAACAAAGTCAACAGTCAACAGGTCAACAGTCAAAAATCAACATTTTTTTATTACTTTTATTTATTTATTTACATTAAAAATACTTAAAAATAACATTTTTAAGGTTAGAAAATAGCCTTAAACTCACAAAAATATATCCAACAATCCTACTAAAATTGATTAATAAAATCCGCTTACTTACCGAACCATTATGCTATTATCTAGGTTTAGTTTCACTCGTGGTTAAAACCAACTTCGTGCGTATTCAACATCATCTACCGAACGCACCCAATGTGAGTGAATCTTACAACTCCCCTTTTTAATTACACGTTTTGGGGTGTGTCATGTGTCATTAAAAATTAACTCGTTTATTTAAACTTGTGCCATACCATATTGTGATCTAAACCTAGATTGTATATATTGTTTGTAGTTATGTATTTCATATTGTCAAGTTAGTTGCAAATCAATCATTAGGCCCATCAGTTCCTCGTGGGAGACGAGTTGAGCAACGCGTGCCTCAAAACGATCCATTATTGTTCGTGTGTGCATTATTTAATATTAAATGATTGGTGAATAAGTTTACATCTATTTTTACTCATGTGTGGTTGTGCACTTTATTTTATAATCAATTCAATAAACTTGTTCAAATGTTTTTCATAGGATTCACTCGCCAACTTTTTGTTGATCCAAAAACCATTTTTACACATGATACAGGTGAACAGGATGAAGCAAGGAAAACATAGGAAATGCCTTAGAAGAAAACAATGAAGTCTAGAATGATGTTTAGGACATGATGTAATTATGATTGTATATTTCCCATTAAATTGTATTAATGAATATGAAACGTTATAATAAATGTCATGAGCTTTGATGATAACCCAATCATGCCCCGATCACCTTTTCCGCTGCGGGTCGGGGTGTGACAGATTGGTATCAGAGCCATGACTATAGGGATATAGGATAGGTTATTAGACCCTTAGAGCCTATACTATAGTTGACTAGATTTTAATTGTTTGTGTGGTTACATGCAAACTTATGATATTTATTTGTTTCATATTTGTTTATACTTACAGTCAAACATACATACTTACATACACATTCATCATACATATTTCAATGTTCATATATTCAAATCATCTTCATACTTTTGTTATTCAAAGATTTTGTCGCAATTTTCAAATCTCATCAAAGTAAGTTCTGCGACGGGCATGTAGTAACTGGAAGGGTACAAGTACCGGTAGTCGGAACGTCCTGTCTAGGTTGGCATTCGTATAAATCAAATATAACGGACCAGTTTGCCTACCTGGGGACTAACGATGAGAGTACGAAGGACCTATTAGGCCAAAGCATGCCACACCAAACGTCGTTCGAACTAACCCCACTTTGAGGTGTCACCGTGTCCATACCTGGACACATTCCGAATGTCATACATTACATACATATTTCTCGATTTTCTCCGGGTTTTAGTGTACGTAACCAGGCTAACACATGCGAACCATATGAAAAACCCGGTATTCATGGGGGCCCACATGATTACGAAGGTGAAGTATGGCGGCATGCAAGGCCCAATGACGAGCAAAGCCCAAGACATCCTATGGATGTAGTAGATTTATTTTTCTATATTTATTTTATGAATGTTCATTCCTAAATACGACCCATGATCCCAAAAACATCCAACTCATACTCTTGATAGGTATTCCTTGTAGATGTCTTCTAGCCTCGCCCGTAAGAAGATGAGTTCTATTCGTTGAAGCAAAAGGAAGGCGACCACACCACATACAACAAAAGATTCCTCGAGTTGAATCAAATGGTTCCCAACTTGTTCACTCCCCTCTTTACCGTTTGATCGAGCACTACATTCGAGGTCTCCCGTCAAAGATTCAGGACTCTGTAATAAGTACCACGCCTGCAACTTTGGAAGCAGCAATGGAGTTAGCTACAGAGCTCACCGAAAACCGAATCCGGAACAAAGACTTCAAGGAGGAGAAGAAGAAGGATAAAGCATCGACTGAAACTTCAAACTCCACCCAAACCGAATCCCCTTCTCAACCCACTTTTAAGAGAAAACGAGATGGGCAACTTTTCGCTGTCACACAACGTAATCAACCCATTTCACAAGCCATACCCATCCAAGCTATCCCAATCACTCAAGTAGCACCCAACTCAACTTACCCAAATAAGAAACCATACCTTGGACCTCACCCTCAATGTAACACTTGTTTTTATCACCATCCATCTACCTTACCTTGTCGACTATGTGCGAATTGTGGACGCTATGGTCATTTGAGCAAGGTTTGCCGCACCCCTCAAAACCAAATCTCACCCCCTCCTCAAAACATGATCCAAACCTATCAACAACCTCAATACCCCATGTTCCCATATGTTCGAGCTTGTTTCAATTATGGCGACCCTACCCACTTTAGAAACACGTGCCCTCGATTGGTTAACATCATAAACGCTCAAGCTCAATCAAACCCAGTTAACCAAGTAAATCAAGAAAACCCAATCACTAGGCCACCAGCAAGAGGAAGAGTTTTCAACATCAACGCCAATCCTGTCGAAGATAATGATGGCCCAAACGAAACCACCCAACTAGTCCCCTTCACCAAAAATCAAGATTCAACTCCAACCGCTTAGTTTATACGTCTTCTTTATGTTATCTCAATTTTCCATATCCCAGTTATAAATTGGAATCTTATCCAAGGATCCTAATGCGAATTACTATTTCAGTTTGTTTTTGTTTTAAAGTCACATAGAACTAATCATAACTTACGGATAAAGCCAATGAAAATTTGACAAGAATATGGTGGATACGCCACTGGTACTTCCTATATATAAGTATTCTTGCCAAAGGATCAGAGGCATTATCTGGCGGTTATGAGAAGTTCCATGTGGAATTCAGTATTGTCTTGATTGAAGTTTGTTTTGTACTTACTGATTTAGCATTTATAGCATCTTATCATTTAAAGAAATTGGATTGTATTCCATTTCTACATAGACTAACCTCTCCATCACAACAAACGAGAGAGGTATTGTCATCATTCAAACATGTATACTATCAGAATTAAGACTCAAGTTTTGGTTGTTGTGGTTGTTTTAGAGTCACATAGAACTAATCATAACTTGCGGATAAAGTCAATGAAAATTTGACAAGAATATGGTGGATACGCCGCTGGTACTTCCTATATATAAGTATTCTTGTCAAAGGATCATAGGCATTATCAGGCGGTTATGAGAGGTTCCATGTAGGATTTAGTATGTTTTGGTCAAAGTTTGTTCATCATACATTTCAGCGTATTTCAATTTCATCATTTAAAGAAATTGAGCTATGTCTCACTTCCACAATGACTAACCTCTCCATCACGACAAACGAGAGAGGTATTGTCATCATTCAAACATGGATACTATCAGAATTAAGACTCAAGTTTTGGTTGTTGTGTTTGTTGTAGAGTCACATAGAACTAATCATAACTTGCGGATAAAGTCAATGAAAATTTGACAAGAATATGGTGGATACGCCGCTGGTACTTCCTATATATAAGTATTCTTGTCAAAGGATCAGAGGCATTATCAGGCGGTTATGAGAGGTTCCATGTAGGATTTAGTATGTTTTGGTCAAAGTTTGTTCATCGTACATTTCAGCGTATTTCAATTTCATCATTTAAAGAAGTTGAGCTATGTCTCACTTCCACAATGACTAACCTCTCCATCACAACAAACGAGAGAGGTATTGTCATCATTCAAACATGGATACTATCAGAATTAAGACTCAAGTTTTGGTTGTTGTGTTTGTTGTAGAGTCACATAGAACTAATCATAACTTGCGGATAAAGTCAATGAAAATTTGACAAGAATATGGTGGATACGCCGCTGGTACTTCCTATATATAAGTATTCTTGCCAAAGGATCAGAGGCATTATCAGGCGGTTATGAGAAGTTGCATGTAGGATTTAGTATTGTTTTGGTTGAAGTTTGTGTTATACTCCCTGATTTAGCATTCATATCATCTCATTATTTAAAGAAATTGGATTGTGTTCTATTTTTTTACATAGACTAACCTCTCCATCATAACAAACAAGAGAGGTACTGTCATCATTCAAACATGTATACTATCAGAATTTAGACTCAAGCTGTGGTTGTTGTGTTGTTTATGTTTTAGAGTCACATAGGACTAATCATAATTTACTGATAAAACCAATGAAAATTTGACGAGAATATGGTGGATACGCCGCTGGTACTTCCTATATATAAGTATTCTCGCCAAAGGATCAGAGGCATTATCAGGCGGTTATGAGAAGTTCCATGTAGGATTTAGTATTGTCTTGGTTGAAATTTGTGTTACATTCATATCATCTCGCCATTTAAAGAAATTGGATTGTGTTCTGTTTCTACATAAACTAACCTCTCCATCATAACAAACGAGAGAGGAACTGTCACCATTCAAACATGTATGCTATCAGAATTTGGACTCAGATATTGGTTGTTGTGTTTATTTATATTCTAGAGTTACATCATAGAACCAATCATAACTTACTGATAAAACCAATGAAAATTTGACAAGAATATGGTGGATACGCCGCTGGTACTTCCTATATATAAGTATTCTTGTCAAAGGATCAGAGGCATTGTCAGGCGGTTATGAGAAGTTCTATGTAGGATTTAGTAATTTCTTGGTACATTGGTTGTGGCGTTTATTTATGTTCTAGAGTCACATCATAGAACCAATCATAACTTACTGATAAACCAATGAAAATTTGACAAGAATATGGTGGATACGCCGCTGGTACTTCCTATATATAAGTATTCTTGTCAAATGATCAGAGGCATTGTCAGGCGGTTATGAGAAGTTCCATGTAGGTTGTAGTATTAGAAATTTTGTTTTAGGATATAACCCTATCTTTCCAAACATATCAAAACTCTTACGCATGAAATCATACTTAGTGAATCAACTATGCTTATCAATATTTTTATCGTAGGCAACAAAAAGCGATTCCTGTAGCAGGGTACTCAACCCTTACAAGGAACGTTACCGCCTCAAACAAAAATTTAAACTCTTACTCTTTTTCTAAGTATGTAACTGTCAAACTAAACACCATCATTTTTAGACAAGTATGTCATTACTTAAATTCGGGACGAAATTTCTAAAAAGCAGGGGATACTGTAACATCCGTCAAAAACCGGATTTACCAAACCCGCTCCGTTTATTAACCGAACAATCAGTTAAAAATTTCGTTGCGTATTTAACGCCCAAATTAATTTTAAACGATACATAATTAATAAGTATATTGGAATATATAATTTATATTTGAAAAAGTATTAAAAATAATGAAATAAAAATAAAAGGCTGCTGCCGGGTTTCGAACCCGGGTCAGCCAGAATCAACAAACGCCTTAACTTCTAATCATCCAACCACTCCGCCACTTGTGTTTCTTGTTCATTATTGGAAACAATTAATACATAACATAAGTCTCGAATTCAAAACCGACGCGCCTAATCGCAGTCGTCGGAAATCCTGACGATTTCGCCGAGATTGGACGGTTTCTTCAGTTTTAACCGAAGCCTTAACTACTACATCGGTTATAACCGACGTCTGAACCCGCGACGCAAGTCATAACCGCCGGAAAACTTATTGACCGACGAATCAAGACGGAAAACGAACTAAGTACGTCGATGTTCTGCCCTATAAATACCCCTCTAACCTCTGTTAGCTTTTTCGCTCACAATCACACTTTTTCCCGACGTAATTCCACTCGCCGGAAAATTTCTGCAACTCGCCGGAAAACCGAGTCTTTCACCTCTGAGCCTTACTGAACACCCAGAGCTCATACCAAAGCCACCCACACTCATCTCAAACTCCCTGAAGACCCTCTGCCGCAAGACACACGTCGTCGGAATAACCAGCTGACATCGGAGCTTCGCCGGCGAAACAGAGGAGCCACTGTTCGGTATATCTTACACTTAATCTCTCATTCTTTCGTTAATCTCACCTGTAATTAAGCGCAACACACTAAAAGAACATGATTAAATCGTCGAACCAGTCGGACATTAGTTCTGGTTAAGTCCAACGAAGAAGACGAAGTTTCAGTATTGTATATGTTTAATTAAAATCAAGATATATCTCGGGTTAGACACACAGTCCAGCGGTGGACTGTGTGCAAATAAAACACGCTTACGTTCCGAGTTCGATTCTTGTCCCACGCACACTCGCCTTAATAAAAATGTTCCTTTTTAAAACTGAACCGGTTTCATTGCAAATAGATGTTAAGTTTAATAAAAACCGGAATAATAACCAAGATAGACACACAGTCCAGTGGTGGACTGTGTGAATGTTTAATCACATGTCACGAGTTCGAGACCAGACTACCGCACCGGTCCGGACAATTATCAACCTTTTTATATAAAGCAGAAATGAAATGATCTAGTTTGTATATAAGTATAATAAAAATCAGTTTATTTATCGAGTTAGACACACAGTCCAGCGGTGGACTGTGTGTTAACCTAAACCACAGGTCCCGGGTTCGAGACCTGTGGAGAGCACCGAGCGAGTCATTTAAAATCGTTTTTGAAATAAATGATTTTCGGATTAATTCAATTAGTATATAAATATAATTAAAAACAGAAATATTTCGGGTTAGACACGTAGCTCAGTTGGTAGAGCTGCGTGTACGCGAACGGGAGGTCTCGAGTTCGAGCCTCACCCGGCGCACACAATTATACAATAAAATCGGTCAACAAAGTCATAAGTCAACAGGTCAACAGTCAAAAATCAACATTTTTTTATTACTTTTATTTATTTATTTACCTTAAAATACTTAAAAATAACATTTTTAAGGTTAGAAAATAGCCTTAAACTCACAAAAATATATCCAACAATCCTACTAAAATTGATTAATAAAATCCGCTTACTTACCGAACCATTATGCTATTATCTAGGTTTAGTTTCACTCGTGGTTAAAACCAACTTCGTGCGTATCCAACATCATCAATCGAACGCACCCAATGTGAGTGAATCTTACAACTCCCCTTTTTAATTACACGTTTTGGGGTGTGTCATGTGTCATTAAAAATTAACTCGTTTATTTAAACTTGTGCCATACCATATTGTGATCTAAACCTAGATTGTATATATTGTTTGTAGTTATGTATTTCATATTGTCAAGTTAGTTGCAAATCATTCATTAGGCCCATCAGTTCCTCGTGGGAGACGAGTTGAGCAACGCGTGCCTCAAAACGATCCATTATTGTTCGTGTGTGCATTATTTAATATTAAATGATTGGTGAATAAGTTTACATCTATTTTTACTCATGTGTGGTTGTGCACTTTATTTTATAATCAATTCAATAAACTTGTTCAAATGTTTTTCATAGGATTCACTCGCCAACTTTTTGTTGATCCAAAAACCATTTTTACACATGATACAGGTGAACAGGATGAAGCAAGGAAAACATAGGAAATGCCTTAGAAGAAAACAATGAAGTCTAGAATGATGTTTAGGACATGATGTAATTATGATTGTATATTTCCCATTAAATTGTATTAATGAATATGAAACGTTATATTAAATGTCATGAGCTTTGATGATAACCCAATCATGCCCCGATCACCTTTTCCGCTGCGGGTCGGGGTGTGACACGGGACTTTCTCGAACTCACCGGGTATTACCGACGATTTGTACAACATCATACCACCATTGCTGCCCCATTGACCGACCTTCAAAAAAACAAAACATTCACATGGAATGACCAAGCAGAGAAGACTTTTTGCAAGCTTAAAAGCACATTCCTACTAGATCTACCGTCTACATGGTCTTTCGAAATCCATCGTTTCTGATCGTGACCCAATCTTTGTTAGCAATTTCTGGAAGGAATTGTTCAAACAAATTCGTACTAAACTCATGCACTCCACAACCTACCACCCACAAACAAACGGCCAAACTGAAATCGTTAACAGGTGCTTAGAGTCTTACCTTCGAGCCTTTGTACATAACAAACCAAAAACATGGAGCCAATTTGTTTGCCTTGGTGAATTCTGGTACAACACTAGCTTTCATTCCTCCATCAATATGTCTCCTTTCAAAGCGATGTATGGAAAAGATGATACTGTTTTCCATGACTACCAACTGGACTCTTCCTCCGTCGGTTTCATCGACAACTCCTTGAAAGCACATGCACAACTCATTGAACTCCTCAAACATTCATTGGATTAGGCCTACTCCAAGATGATATCAGCTGCTAACAAGCACCGTCAACACGCGCTCATGCAACAAATTATCCAAGCATTTTTATGGGCCATTTCAGATTGTAGCTCACATAGGGAAGGTTGCTTATCGTCTACAACTACCTGCAACATCCAAAATTCACCCAGTGTTCCATGTCTCGCTACTCAAACCCGACGATGCTCTAAGAGAACTCAAAGATTTACCTAATGATTTCGGTAACGAAACGGATTCTACCGAACAAGTGCAAGAGTTGATACTAGATTCTCTAATCAATTCAAATGGCGACCATCAACTACTCATCAAATGGAAGGACTCCTCATTAGAAGAAGCTACGTGGGAACTTGCTGCCAAATTTCGCAAGAATATCCGGACTTCATCGAAGATGATGAACGTTCTCCAGAGGA
The DNA here is from genome assembly GCA_947069175.1 of Scalesia atractyloides. Taxonomy (NCBI): domain Eukaryota; kingdom Viridiplantae; phylum Streptophyta; class Magnoliopsida; order Asterales; family Asteraceae; genus Scalesia; species Scalesia atractyloides. The sequence continues at coordinate 62,136,807 of CAMTDV010000010.1, read as the reverse complement.
AGGCAATGATACGGCCCACAAGACCAGCTACCACATCAACATGCCCAAGCGATTCTCTAAACCACCCCAATGTTTGAATCTGTGAATTGCCAGTAAAACTACGAGACCTCCGAAATTAGCTCCTTTAATTTTGTTAACTGTATTTTCGAATTTGTGTTGTTTCCTTTTAACTTTGGTTTTCTATAACTGTGAGAAACTATTCATAAATAATTAGAAACCACTTGTTTCCTTCTCTCAATTCAATCTTGGAGTGTCGTTCACTTAGGAACGTGCATCAAAATTGTTGTCTCGCCTGATTGAGCAAACAAAACCAAACGATGGTATATAATACATCTTATTTACAATACAATGAATTTGAGAATGAAGCCAACCATGTGTTTGACTAATTGTCTACGAGGTATAAATATGAATTGGTCAAAATATGGAACTTTACCTATGAGTGGATGATTTGTTTTATTCTCAGTACGCGTAAATGAAGTTCTTGCATATACATATTTTTTATAACAAAGTCTTAGGTGGTGTTTGTTTTTTGGCCAGAAGCACTTCTGGCCACTTATGTCTGCGTCGCGCAGACGCGCGCAGACGTTTGAAGTCTGCAGCTTGTTTGTTTTCCGAAAGCACTTCTCACTTTTTACCTCTTCCTCACATCTTTCCCACGCAGACATAAGCCCACCTCTTCTCACCTCTTCTCTCTTTCAAACCTCTGCTACATCTCTCTCTCAAACCTCTGCTACATCTCTCTCCACCGCCACTCTCTGCATCCCCGCCACCACCTCCACCCCCACATCTCCGCCACCACCTCCACAGACCTGCATAAGAGGGAAAGAAGAGAGAGAGACCCTAGAGAGAGAGAGGGAGCGGCAGGAGAGAGAGAGAGGGAAAGAAGAGAGAGATCGGCGGTGGTGGGTTTGATGTTCTTCATCTTCAAACAAAACCCCCAAATCGAACGACGGCGGTGGTGGGTTTTGATGTTCTTGGAGGTGGTGGAGCGACGAAGGCGGTGGTGGTGGTTGCAACGGGGGTGGGTTCTTGGAGTGGGGGCTAGGGTTTGCGGTGGTGCTTGGCTTCGCGGTAGGAGACAGGGGGCGGTGGTGCTTGACGGTGGTTGTTGGTTGTGGTGGTGCCAGGTGGACGGTGGAGGAGGTGCTGGCGGATGGTTGTGGTGGTGGTGAAGTGCTTGACGAAGAGAGAGGGGACAGAGGAGTGTTATGTGTGTGTTGTGAAGTGTTTTTGTAGAAGTAAAAAAAACAAATCCTCTTCTCCTTGCAGACTGTAGACCTTTGGTCCACCTATTCTTTTGCAGATGTCTGCAAATGTGGTCGGCAGACTGCAGACCTTTTACCTCAGAAAAAACAAACAACACCTTAGTGTATGAGTTTTAAAAAAAATATATATAAATAAAAATACTATTATCATAAGACGTCATGGATATTGACTTAATGTTTACGTTTGAAGGTTTTTAATTAGGGTTTTGGCTTGTTGCAATGTGATGAAGCAAGAGCATACGTTTTCCAATTGTTTGTGCTCTTTATTAATCAACCTGAACATCGTTTTAAGGGCAAAGATAAATTAATCTAGTTATTTCAGAACATTTTTCAGAAACAACATTTTTCAGAAACACCACATGCATAGTTGTTTGTTTAAATATAAGGGTAGGGTTATGATGATGTTTGGTTTCACACTCGAATCATTTCAAAATTAAGCACTTCAAGGCTTGGAATAAGATCGGTATCATACCGGTACCGTACCGGTACCGATACCGCAAATACCGTTATCGAAATCGAGGAAAAGTGGATACCGAATACCGTACCGAATTTCTCAATTTGGTAACGGTACGGTACCGGTATTTCGGTATTTATCGCATTGGTACCGCTTTGGTGTTTTCCATTGGTTTACCTAAAAAAAATATCATATAAATCCATCCATCCGTTAGTAACTGAATTGGCGTAATATATAGTGGGAAAACTAGACAAATGTATGTAGTAAAAACTAAAAATTCAAAAGGAAAACATACATGGGTTCGACTTTTAACATCTAAATTCCAACATGTCTAAAAAAACATCATAATTCATAATTGATACATGGGTTCATCCTTATTGTTTTTATAAATTGTTTCTAGTACTAATAGGAGATTATGATTTATATTTGTCAAAATACTCCTTAGAATTCCTTATTAAAATTCGGTATTAATACCGTTTTTTACCGAAAAATACCGGTACCGATACTGTTATTTACCGATACCGAAATTCGAAAAACCTATTACCGATACCGGAACCGGTATTTCGGTAAAAAATCTCATCACTACTTCAAGCCACTTGGAGAAATATATGGATAAATTCATTTTTTTTTCAAAATCATTACGAACCGGTCAGTTGGATTGAGAATTGGTAAATAACTGGTCTGGTTTTAAACTACCTCCATTTGTACTAGCCGGTTACCATCGCACTGATTGACTTAGTGAATTGAACCGGGTGGTCGGATCGAATTATTTTCCCCCTTTTTAATATGTCATTTGCCGATTTAGTCACTGCTCAAGTCTTCATATTTTCTCAACTTAGAGCTTTATAGTTTGCTAATGTTTTAGATCCAAACCAATGTGATCAATCTTTTAGGGCAACGAATTCTAAAACAATGGCTTTCCATAAAAATATAAGTTGTGGTATTACAATGTTTAAAATGCGATTTACAGTTAACATAGATACAAGATGTATTTTGTAGCCACTCCTAAGAAATAAACAATAATCTAAACAAGATTTTACATGTTACTTTAACTAATAATATAGAAGTATACGTTGTAAATGAGAGAAGACGTCGTATCTACACGTGATGTACATGCAACATAATTTTTAGTAGCTATATCCATACCTTTAATCCATGTAATGCACCATAAATGTCTTTTCCTTCATTAAACCAATTATAGAAAAAAATGTTGACTATTAACATCTAGTATAACATCTTAGACTAGAACAACAAAGAACCTAACTATGTTCATTCTTCAAACACGTATGATCACATTTAATCGTATACACATTTAGAAAACCACACCTATTATCCACGCGATGCCACATAAACTATAGCTCTCTTCTCTATCTCCTTTGCATATTCAAATCTCAAGGCAAGTCACGGATCTTTGCAAAGCCAAGAATCATAACATCTAGTATAACATCTTAGACTTGAATTTTTTTTTTAACGGCAATAAACGATGTGGCAACCACTGTGACACCGAGCGCTGTGGCCAAGGTCGACTACTCGACCGCCGCCAGCCCCTTGGTTCTCCCAGATGCGTGGAAACCCGACCTCCATCCGCCCGAAGGCACGCCATAATCGGTAAAACCTCGCCTCCCATCCAAGACAAACCGGCGCCGCCCGTATTTCCTGGGTACCGCAAAAAATAAATGGGGAGAGTGGGAGTCGAACCTGGATCACAAGGAACACCAAGTTTTTCCCCGATTACTCCACCACTACCTCATTGACACATCTTAGACTTGAATAACACAGAACCTAATTATATTCAATCTTCAAACGTGTGTGATCACGTTTCATCGTATACACATATAGAAAACCATACCTATTGTCTTTGCAATACATGATAAATTATAACTCTCTTCTTTATCTCCTTGCATATTCAAATCTCGGTGGCTAGTCCCGAACCCTTGCAAAGCCAAGAACCGTAATCCTTAAGTATATCCTAAGTACCCTTTGATTGAACCGTAAATTCTCTCTCACTTAACATTTTAAGATATTTATTACGTTATCCCGTCTCTTTCTAAAACCGTTTCACTCAGTGTACCACTAAGATAACCGATTGGATAACCTGCCCACTTCCAAAAAATTAAGATAAAACTTTTTTAAATCATAATTATATAAGTTTTAGTGCTAAATCTCTCATTCCCCTAAAAAACCCCAAAAGGTAAAGCAAAACACAGGGAGAATATAAAATGAGAAGAAATGCAGCAAACAAGCAGACAGAAAGCAGATGAAATGATCATAATTCACAACCAGCAGCAGAACCACACACTCTCTCTCTCTCTCTCTCTCTCTCTAAACAAACAATGAAGAAGAACAAAAACATGAAAAAAGAAGAGTCTTTAAGGAGAGAGAAACACGAACAACAACAAGGGGACAGTAATCGTCCTGATGTCTCCACGTGGCACTCTGGAATTGGCTAACGCAGGAGCCTTTTTCTCTTTCTATGGAGCCATTCTCGCCTCTTTCTCGCTTCACACACAAACCCATTTCAGTGTGTGTGTGTATGTATCTATTTATCCATCTACAACAAGATATATTACGTGTCATCTACTCTTTCTCTCTCCCTCTATTTATTCATTTTGCCCCCCTTCTGTCTCTGCCCTAAAACACCCACACACCCATCTCCTAAACCCATCAATCTCATCTGATTTCTGCCTCAATCACTTGTCTTTTGGGTCTTGATCTGCTTGTTTGACCTCTGGTGAGTTCTTCGTTGACTTTTTTCTTGTTAATTTGGTTGTTTATAGTGAATCTTGATGTTTTTGGTTATAATCTTGATCTTTTTGCATTTTTGTCAAATGTGTTGTGTTCTGAATTGGGGGTTTGGGTTTGGTTGAATGTGTGTGGTTGATCAAGTGAAAAAGGGGCTGAATTGAAGTGGGTTTGACCCTTTGTTGTTTGACTTTCTTGGATGAATTGGGGAAAGTTGGTTTAATTTGGGGGTTGATGTTTAGATGTGTAAAGGTTGAATCTTTTTAGCATATTTGTTGTTTTAAGCTGTTTGTAATTTATTTTGCTACTGATATATAATAGGGTATGCTTTAATGTAGTTTTAATTCAAGTTTTATGATATTTTACTAAGATATTTGTCCATATTTAGGTGCATTGTTTAAATATTGCTCAATATAATAATGGGATTCTTTCCTTATATTCATTTCTGCTAAATTTTGGTTTAAACTAATTAGGCTATAATATAATTTATTTATATATTGTGTTCTGTACAGAGAATTGGAGTTTAACTGTATGAAGTCATGCAATGATTGTTTGAGTTATTGTTAAACACTTAAACGAAAGTACAGGAAACGTATTAGATCCCGAGATGAAGAACAATGAATCATCAACTAGTGATCTTATAAATGGAAACTGGCTTTCGAAGCGCAAACGGAAAAAAATCGGTGCAGCGAAATCCAATGGCAACAAAAACGAATCCACACCGTCGGATTCTCGTACTAGCACTTCATCTAAATGCAAAATTAAAGAGGAAAGTTCTTCTGATCGTTCTCCGTCCAAAAAGAAACGAAAAGATGGAGTAAGTTCTTACTTATGTGGAATCAGTTAAAACAGTTTACGACTTACGTACTTAGTGTGCTGTGTTTTCATTATTGTTTTTGTTTTTCTTAATAATTTTTCAGTCTAATCATGAATGTATCGTATGTGACCTTGGTGGTGACTTGCTCAATTGTGACGGATGTTCAAAAGCGTATCATATCGCATGCCTTGACCCCCCTCTCAAGGTTCGTTTAATTCGTAATTTCATAAACGCCCCTGCGTATCTTACGATGTTTTTGTTAATTATATACCATAACATGGTGAAAGTAATAACGCCTTTTTGTTTTTTCTTACTATTTTTGTCGTTTTCAGCAACTCCCGAGCGACAAGTGGCAATGTCCAACTTGTTGTTCCGAAAGTAATACAGTTGAGGCGGTAGACAAATCGGAATCTACTTCAAAACGAGCAAGAACGAAGGTTACAATGGGGAATTCCAAAAGTAAAAACAAATCTGCAAAAACCGATAAGGTGTCTAGAATTATGAGGAACAGTAGTCTCCGGACCAAAAAGTCAACTAAGAAAACGGAATCGTCGTCTGTGGGCCCAAAACGGGACATACCATCGTTGGATGGATCTCCAGAACAAAGTTCATCGTTTTCGGATCTTCATAACGAAAAACAGACGGATGTGGAAGAAACAGAAGTCGTAAAAACAAAAAGAAGCGAGACAGATATAGAGATCAATCTAAAGAGGCTGCTATCGAAAAATCCGAGAAAAAAAGGAAAAAGATTTCGTCAGAAGATGTTCAGAAAAGGAAATGGACCGAAAGTATTCGAAAACGGGATAGCGTTAGTTTGGAAGTTAGTGAAACAAGTAAATCTCAACCGAAACGAAAAGCGGTTAAGCATGCGAAGACTAAATCGTTGTCGAAGAGTGGTATGGGAAGTAAAAATAGCGATATCTGCTCAAAAGATAAGGTACAACTTCCTAAAGAAATATGTTAGTGTTTCATCATTAATGGAAGGTTAAATTGTTAGAAACCGATTATCACTAAATTTTTACTACTAAACAGACGAAAATCGGAGCAAAACCGTCTGAATTGCAAGAAGAAGAAAAGGTTGCGGAATTGCTCAAACATGGTCTCGACATAACTCAACAGGTAATCTTGATACATATGACCTTAAAATACTCGTATATATATTTATAATTTTTTGTGTGCGTTTCTAGGTTGATCGGGTTTTAGGTTGTCGAATACAAGTTACCGAAAAAACGCCTTCTCAGAGTTCCATGATTATGGACAATACCAATGGAGAACCAGAGAAGAACACGACAATTTCGGATATTCAAGATGTGGTTAACGATTGTGCAGAAGAGAATGTTATCGGGTCAACAGGTAAACCCTCAAGTGATCCGAATTCTGTAGCAATATATGAGAGAGATAAAGACGGGCCCGCGTTGAAATCAGATGATTTGACAAAACCGACTAAGGAAATTATGAACGGAGACGATACGGATGATATTGTAGATGATACGAAGATGGGTTTAGAAAAGTCGGCAAATTGTAGTAAATCTTTATCGAATAACGAGAAGGCAACTGTATCGTACGAGTTTTTGGTTAAATGGGTTGGGAAATCTAACTTGCATAATACTTGGGTATCGGAATCTCAGATGAAGATTCTTGCCAAAAGGAAACTCGACAACTACAAGGGTAAATACGGAACAACGGTGATAAATATATGCGAAGAACGGTGGAAGGTTCCGCAGAGGATAATTGCTCAGCGTTCGTTATCCGATGGTTCAACTGAAGTTTTCGTAAAATGGACAGGCCTACCTTACGATGAATGCACATGGGAAAAGACAGATGAACCCGTAATCGAAAAATCGTCTCATCTTATTAATTTGTTTAATCGGTTTGAAACGCAAGCAGTCGAAAAGGACGGTTTTAAAAACGAGATTTCAAGAGGAAAAGGTGAGGTAACCACTTTAACCGAGCAGCCGAAAGAGTTAGGCGGTTCGTTATTCCCTCATCAACTCGAGGCGTTAAACTGGTTACGAAAATGTTGGCACAGGGGTAAAAACGTAATCCTTGCGGACGAAATGGGGCTTGGTAAAACGATTTCCGCTTGTGCGTTTCTATCATCTTTATACTTTGAGTTTAAAGCCCGATTGCCTTCGCTAGTTTTAGTTCCTCTTTCAACCATGCCGAATTGGATGTCGGAATTCTCCATGTGGGCCCCAAACTTAAACGTTGTGGAATATCATGGTTGTGCGAAAGCACGAGCGTTAATGCGTCAATTCGAATGGCATGCAAATGATATAAAAAATAAGAAAACAAGTAGTTATAAGTTCAATGTTCTTTTAACGACATACGAAATGGTTCTTGCCGATTCAACTCATTTATGTGGGGTCCCGTGGGAAGTACTTGTGGTCGATGAAGGTCATCGGTTAAAGAATTCAAGTAGTAAGCTTTTTAGTTTGCTTAACACCTTTTCGTTCCAACATCGTGTGCTATTAACGGGAACGCCCTTACAAAACAACATAGGTGAAATGTATAACTTGTTAAATTTCTTGCAACCGGCTTTGTTTCCATCGTTGTCAGCGTTTGAGGATCGATTCAACGATCTTTCGACTGCCGAAAAGGTTGACGAGTTGAAGAAACTTGTGGCCCCGCATATGCTTCGCAGGCTTAAGAAAGATGCGATGCAAAATATTCCCCGAAAACCGAACGTATCGTTCCCGTTGAGCTGTCCTCGATTCAAGCAGAATATTATCGGGCAATGTTGACAAAGAATTATCAGGTTTTGAGAAACATCGGGAAAGGTATACCTCAACAATCGATGTTGAATATTGTCATGCAATTGAGAAAGGTTTGTAACCACCCGTATTTAATCGCGGGAACCGAACCGGAATCGGGGACGGTCGAGTTTCTTCACGATATGCGTATTAAAGCATCGGCTAAGTTGACTTTGTTGCATTCGATGCTTAAAATCTTGAAAAAGGAAGGCCACCGAGTGTTGATTTTTTCACAAATGACTAAACTTCTAGATATTCTTGAGGATTATTTGAACATTGAATTTGGTTCGAAGGCGTTTGAACGAGTCGATGGTTCGGTTTCTATTGCGGATCGACAAATGGCGATCCAACGGTTTAACAACGACAAAAGTAGGTTTGTGTTTTTATTATCTACAAGAGCGTGTGGACTCGGGATCAATTTAGCGACTGCAGATACTGTTATAATTTACGATTCTGATTTTAACCCGCATGCCGACATTCAAGCAATGAATCGTGCACATCGAATCGGTCAATCGAACAGGCTTCTTGTGTACAGACTTGTGGTTCGCGCAAGCGTTGAAGAACGGATTTTACAGTTAGCGAAGAAGAAGTTGATGCTTGATCAACTTTTCGTAAACAAATCGGGATCTCAAAAGGAAGTTGAGGATATTTTAAGATGGGGAACCGAAGAACTGTTCAACGATTCTTCTACGCAATCGGGAAAAGACGGTGAAAATGACGGAAACAAAGGGGGGGAAAGTGTAATTACGGAACACAAGAACAGAAGGCGTACCGGAGGTTTGGGTGATGTGTACCAAGATAAGTGTACAGACGGGAATTCGACGATTGTTTGGGATGAATCAGCTATTTTGAAGTTGCTTGACCGGTCAAACCTTGAATATGTTTCGTCTGAAAACGGTGAAGGTGATTTAGAAAACGATATGCTTGGATCTGTGAAGGTACATTACGATTTTCGAGACTCTATGTTTTTGTTTATATGGATTTGACGGTTGTGTTAGTTATTGTATTTTTTTTGTCGGTTGTGGTTGACTTAGTCAATGGATTGGAACGATGAATCGACTGAAGAACAAGGAGGAAGTGAAGCGCTTGTGGATGTAATCGATGATACTACCGCACAGAATTCGGAAAAGAAAGATGATAATGATAATTTGGGAAATGTTGCTGAAGAAAACGAATGGGACCGGCTTCTTAGAGTCAGGTTATATATCTCTAAATTTATATAGGGCTGCAAACGAACCGAACGAACACAAACAAGGCCTTGTTCGTGTTTGTTTGTTAAGGAAATATATTTGTTCACGAAATGTTCATGAACACCTACCAAATGAGATTTTCCTTTCGTGTTTGTTTGTTAAGGAAATGAGCGTGTTCATGTTCGTTTGTTAATTTTAGGTAAGAAAGCAAATGAACACTCATGAACACAAACGAATGTTTATGAACACAAATGAAAACAAACAAACGAACACAAACAAGCGTTCATGAACAAGATATATATAATACATTAGTACTTCTAAATTTTTAAAGGTCAGAATTTTGAAGTTTTTCAATAAAATATAATAACTAAAAGCACCAACAAACTATCAAACACAAACGAATGTAAATGAACACGTTACCAAACATTCACGAACTTAAATGAACGAACGCGACCGCTGTTCGAACGAACACAAACAAACTTCCCGTCGAACGGTTCACGAACTGTTCTCTGAACGTTCAGTTCGTTGCAGCCCGAAATTTAGATTTTTTAGTGTTTTTTATTTAATTTATTATGGATTTGTAGATGGGAGAAATACCAGAGTGAGGAAGAAGCGGCTCTTGGTCGAGGAAAGAGGCAAAGAAAAGCCGTTTCGTACAGGGAAGCATATGCTCCACGTCCTATCGAGACACTTGAGGTATTTTCTATAGTTTCTTTGAAAAAGTCGCCGACTTTAATATTGAAAAAAGAAAATGAGAAATTAAATTGTGGTAATTTATTGATCATTGCAGAATGGTGGTGAAGAGCCTGAACCGGAACCTATGCGGGAATATACACCGGCAGGACTAGCTCTGAAAACTAAGTAGTGAGTTTCACGTCTTGGATTTAAAACCTCTTTATTGTTTTTTGAGTTAAGTACATGGATGGTCCCTATGGTTCACCAGAATTTTGGATTTGGTCCCTACGGTTTGCACTTTGTAATTTTTAGTCGCCAGCTTTTTCCAAAAGTACATGGATGGTCCCTTTGGTTTGCACTTTGGACATGCTAAAACCTTTGTATTTGTTGGTCGGGGACTAAAACCGTTACCAAGTGCAAACCACAGGACCATCGTGTACTTTTAGAAAGCTAGGGACCAAATCCAAAATTTCGGTAAACCATAGGGACCATTTGTGCACTTTACTTATAGTAAATGAAAATGATATGATGAAATATGTTGTTTTTATAGCTCTAAGCTTCGAACGAGACAAAAACTAAGGCTGGCTCAGATGAAAGCGATCAAAGAATCCCTTCTCAACGGAGGTTCGGATCTAATGTGGAGATCAGATCAACCAGCTACCCAAAAACCGTCAACCGAAGATGAACCAATGAGAAAGGTACCCAAGATCACCGAGTAATCAATGACTCATGTTTTATTATAGAACGGTAAACACTTTGACTAACTTGTTTGCGTTTTTTGCAGGCGCCAAATAGAAATGCAGTTCTTGGGCTATGCGCTCCAAATTCTAAGTTGATGGAGCCATCTCAGAGGAATGCGTCTAAATCTAACAAGAAAAACAAACACGCGATGAGTCTCGAGTTCCCGTTTCACCTTGTCCCTTGCACTGTGGCTGGGACCTCGACTGATGCTGATGCTAAACCGAACGGAACGATAGCCAGCAAAACTAGTGTGTCTCCATTTAATCCGGTATGCTTTCTTCCAAAAGCCACGAGATTTTTGTTTTTGAGTAAAATGCCATTTTTGTCCCTGAGTTTGAAATCTTGCCGTTTTCATCTGACTCGTTAACTTCATCCATTTTTCTCCGTTAAGTCAGGGGTATTACCGTCTTTTTAACTAATAACACTGAGAAACAAAGACAAATCTTGCCATTTTGTTAACTCCATCCATTTTTCTCCGTTAAGTCAGGGGTATTACCGTCTTTTTAGACATTTTTCTATTAAACTAGAAACACTATGAGAAATAAAGATCCACCTCATGTTGACTTTATTTCTTATAGTGTTTTTAGTTTAATAAAAACTTGTCTAAAAAGACGGAAATACCCTGACTTAACATAGAAAAATGGATGAAGTTATTGAGTCGACGAAATTGGCAAGACTTTCGGATCCAGATGCGAAAAAACAAACCTTTGGACGGAATTCACAGAAGTAAAACCTCAGGGATGAAAATGGCATTTTACCTTTTTTATTTCTTTTGGGCAAGTTGGTCTTGCTTTTAGAATTTGAACGATCTTGTTCTCCTTGCAGCATGTTGCTTCTGAGGGTTCCGGTGATGGTTTTCCGCATTCTCATGAGAAGATGGTGTTGCCGAGATTACCCTTTGACGAATCGTTTTTGCCAAAGTTACCATTTCCGGTCAAAAACTTCGGTCAACACCAAGTTGACTATTTTCCAAACCTATCTTTAGGGAGATCGACCGGAGGGGAATCAAGTGCGTCTCTTCAGGATTTCCTCACTATCCCGTTCTTGCCCAGTTTTAGGTTCCCACAACAAGAAATGGAAGCATTGAAGTTGGGGTTGGATCAAATGGCGCCCTCATCTTCGTCTTTACCAGAAAACCACCGGAAGGTTCTAGAGAACATAATGATGAGAACCGGTTCCGGTCCGGGATTGGGTAATGTAGTAAATAAACGAAAGCTTACGCAAGATTTTTGGTCGGAAGAAGAACTCGATTTCTTGTGGATTGGTGTTCGGAGACACGGGCGGGGTAGTTGGGAGACCATGTTGCGTGACCCGCGGCTTAAATTCTCGAGATTTCGGACGTGGGAAGATCTGGCAGCAAGATGGGAAGAGGAACAGGTTAAGGTTTTGGATATCCGGACTCCAAAGCAATCCAATAGTTCAAAATCGTCTTTGAAATCTCCGTCTCCGGGTTTTCTGAACATTTCCGATGGAATGATGAAACGGGCGTTACATAGAAGTCGATTTGCTGTGGGCCCAGGCCCGACAAGTTTCCCGCCACATTTGATGGATATGAACCTGGCTCTCGATGGTCCTTCAACTTCTATGGAAAGTCCGGATAAGCATGGCGGGTTCCCACCGTTTCTGATGAGGATTCCTGTCAGATCTCAGGCTGGGGAATCTTCAACCGAACCCGTTATTCCAAAACCGTTTGGGCCCGTTAGTTTAGGATCTCTCAATTTGAATGTGCATGCTAACGACGGTCCTAAAATACCAAATTTTGTTGATAGCGTGTCTCGATCAAAGAACGAGGTTGGTGCGAGTAGCTCTTCGGATAACAACAAATTGCCGCATTGGCTTCGGGAAGCCGTAAGTGTGCCAGCTCATCAACCGCAAGAACCCCAACTGCCACCGACCGTCTCCGCAATTGCAGAATCTGTTCGTTTGCTATACGGAGACGAGAAGCGAACCATTCCTCCGTTTATTGCTCCGGGCTCGCTCCCTTTGCCGCCTAAAGATCCATGCGAAAATGTGAAAAAGAAGAAGAAAAGCAGCAGCAGCGGTAGCTCACATGGTGTGCTCCACCACCAGCAGCCACTAGATGACAAACAAGTTGCTTCTACTTCCGGAAGTAAGGCGGTAACGCCACCGGAGCATCTACAATCAACGCCTGAACCATCTTGGACTGAACCGGACCTCAATGCACCACCGCCGCCACCATCACCGCCAGTCAACCAAGATATGGAAGTGGACCCGAAACAGGAGAGCGTGAGTGAGGGATCGGGCCTGGGAAAGAGCCAGTTGGATCCAACGGCTAAGGATGTTCCATCAGAAGAGACGTTGGATCATGAAGGTGGCGGTGAATCTTGATGAGCGGGGCTTCTATTTTTGTAGGCGTATGTTGCGGTCAGGAAGCGATTTAAATATAGGATTTTGCTTTTTAAAATCTGTGTAAGAAAAAAAAAAGTTTAAAATATATGATATATTGCCTATATACTGTATATCCATGGATTTGAGGTGTTTTCTGCTGCACAGGAATGGGCATATTAGTAATTTAGAGTTGATTGTTTTTACTTTCTTTATGTTGATTTATAAATTTATATTAAAATACAAAGATTTTTGCTTTTGTTATGAGCACGTCTTAGGACACCTGCGTTGCGATGTGACGCTTTAATCAAACTCACCACCTGGCAATGTCTGTCTTACGTTGGATCAACCTGATCTACTTACCAGAGTCGGGATCACACAAGTGATTTTAAAATGCAATACATAGAACAAAATGAAGCCGCGTTACAAACAATCTCAGTATCTGTAGAGCTATAGGATTCATACAAATTCTCATCAAATATTCTGCTGTATAAAACATAAAATAGAAAAAAAAAAGTAACAATAAAAAGAAAAAAAAGCTAGAATGTGATTTCACAAGGCGCATGGAATGTTCTACCGCGACAAATTGCTTCAAGGTTTTCTCCGGTATATGAAACAAGTGGCGAGACCTCGACACCTTCAACATTTAAAAAAAAAGTAGACCAGTTAGCATAGAATATATGGTTTTCTTTTTACAAATAAGTCCGCTTAAAAAGTTTTTTTTTACCGGTGGAATACAAAGGCACCGAGTGTGTTAAGAAGCCGCCAGCTGCAACCACCCAGCGTGTATGCAGGCGGAGAACCAGAAGCCGTGCACTATCTGGAGTGTCAAAGTTTGACCCGTTAGCATTCTTCACAGGGGCGAATTCTTCTTCACGTAATACCTATAAAAAAACAAACAAAAATATCACGAAACTTGTTCTCCATCGGTTTCCAACTTTAAAATAGATAACGAGGGGTGACCTCAAAAAGTGCGGTTGAAGGTGCGTATGGAAATGCATCAAATATGAACTGTTCTGGCTTGTATCCAACCGTTTGCCCATGGATCGACGGGATTTTCTTCTCAGCCAGATGATATCTGTTGTTTTCGCCCAAAAAAAGAATTTGTTATATTTTACGATTAATGCAAGCCCGAGAAACGAGAAAGGTGAAGTGAATACTGAATACTACATGCTGTCCTTTTCCAGACTGTTGGCAACTTGGTTCAGAAACTCCAACGTGAACATATGTAGGCACACCTGAAATATACTAAGATCAAACAAAGCGCGCGCGCGTGTGTGTGTGTATAGGGTAAAATGAAAACTCCATTGAGTTGTGAAAACTTCGAGAACTCGGCTAAAAGAAAGCTTTTTTTTACCAAAAAATCTCAAAATCAACTTTTCCAAAAAAAAAGTATGTGTTAATTACACTAGCGTAAAAAGCTTTACAATGGGGTAAATTTTGATGTCAGCAGCTTTTTCTACAGTAGTGTAAATGCGTAAAACACCGCCTGGCAACTTTTTTTTTACAACTGTGTTTGTAACATGTTCATCTACGTTTGTGCAAAAAATGGTGGTGAAACTCACACGGGAAGTAGGAATTCTTGGAGTTCTCAAAACTCATGGGAGTTCCTTCTTGATCTCTATCCTATATGTGTGTGTGTGTGTGTGTGTAATTAGAAAAGGAATACGGTAGACTATACATTACTCCAACAATAACGAAGTCGGCCATTTCCTTGATTAATTTCACTTGCAAGTGACTGATCCAGCTCACTATATTCAACTACAGTTACAGGTCCACCTTTACCACGCCTTACAAATACACCAACCTTTTCTTGAGGGTATGCCTGTAATTAGCCCATATATCAATAAAGTCCGCGTATTTGTTGATGTTGTTGTTGTTGTTGTTGTTATTATTATTATTATTATTATTTTAATTTAGCTAATTAGAAGGTGTCAAGATTTTTTTATATCACCTTACGGACAACTTTAGCTGCTGAAGCTACACCCTTATTGATAAAATATCCCAAGAAAGTAGGATCACCGACACGAACCAATGCATTGTCAACTCCGTAACAATCCAAATACTTGACCCCTCTCGTCGACATATCTTCTAATAGTCTTGAATACTTCAACGCTGGATGTTAACGTTTTCATGATCAGATGATGTTTGGATGTGTGTGTTGTTTGAAGTTGTTATAAGTTATAACAACTCGTTTGAGTGTTTGGAGATTTTTGATTATATACCTGAATAAACGCCTCCGTTCCCGTCAGGAGCTTTTGCCACCTGGAATGGAGTTTCCATGATAAATCTACCGTCTTTTGAAACACACGGTATTGTGCCTTGTGAGAAAAATGTGACCTAAATAGCTTACAACGTAAGTAATGTATATGCGTAAAAACATTAAAAAAATTGGTGAATACAGAATTAACTAATTAACTCACCTGATCAGTTTCAAGACCGAAATACTTGTGATGTTTGAAGAAATCACGTGTGGCTTTATCGGTAAAGGGGCTGGTCATTATGTACCAATGTATTGGTACAACATTACCAGAACCTGCATAACCAAAAAAAGAATATGACATCATCAAAAGGAATAAGTTTCAAAACATATATATATATATATACACACACATACATATATAGGGGAGAGATAAATGAGAACGCTAAATATCGCGAGAACCGTGAGAACGAACGAAAAAACCACGAAAACTTGGTCAAAAACAATTCAAATTTAAAATTTCTTTTTACACTTATCATTATTATTCAAATACAATGTTAGAAATTTAATTTACACGTTTAAATTTACGTGAATTCGTAAATAATTTTTTTTACACATGTGTAAGTTTGTCATTTACACATGTGTAAATTTGTTATATTTACACGTGTGTAAAAAATCTAATAAGAATGATTTTGAGGGGAGAAATGAATTATTTGATGTTGTAAATTCTTATTTTGATGTATTTTAATTACAATGAGGTTTGTATTAAAAAAATTGGTTTTGATTGGTTTTTTCATTCGTTCTCACAGTTCTCCCAATATTTAGCGTTCTCAAGATAACCCTCCCCTATACACATGATTAAACTCACCACCGTCCAACGATTGAGCTGCTAATCGCTGGAGACACAGAATTCGCTCAGCCTGAAGCTGGAAAAGTGACTTCCCTGATGGAAGTCCGATATCTACAATGAAGAAAAGCAATGGAACTAATATTGACGTGTAACGAAAAAAATATTATATTAATGTAACAAAATATAAGTTGAAAAAAAATGAAGCATATGTTAAACACTTACTAAAACATCCTTTTGGGGCAGAACTTCCGAGCCGTGTCCCCTGCATTTGAAATTCAATCATAAGAAAAAACATGTGGAAGAAAGAGAAACAAATTGTTAACAAAATCATGAACATTTTTTTTTCAAAAAATGAAGGGTCTAGTGGTCAACAAGTGCAGCAGTAATGTTCTTTAAGAATAATTACCTTTTATGTTGTTAAAGTGCCTTTTTCGTGTTTATAAAATCATCATCTTCTAGTTCATTCAAGTAGTCGGTAATTTACGACAAAAAAGTTATAAAATTTATTAATCAACTATTCGTTCACTGTGCACTTTTCTAAAGCATGAGTTGCTTTCGTTTATCTTATTTATGCCGACGGGTTCATATCAAGTTGTCATTAGCAGGAATCTTTAGAAGCCAAAAGGCAAAACAGAACATCATATAATTGCCATATATTCTTACATTCATGCATGTTTATCAGAAATTAAGTAGATAACTAGCTACAGACAGATAGAAAGATTCTTCATATAATATAATTAAAACCATTTTAAAGACACATCAAATAAAATCTTATTATACAAACCTATGAAACATATTTTTTTTTTTAAAAGTGAAATTAATTATTAATACATACCTGTCCACCAGATAAAAGCAGCACAGCCAATTTCCCATCAGAAATTGCTTTTAATCCCATTTTCCACCATTTTTCTCTATCTTCAATCTTTCTATCCTCCACAGTTGACACAAAACTTTCTGGCACTGGCTCGATGGCGGCAGCTGGTAGCCCTGAATCACCGATTCATAATCACACACACAACCAATTAACATCATCAACAGTCAACACACACAATGTACCAAACACAAACATATGATAAAAACTAACCGTGTGACTGAAATGAGCACCGAATCATCCTATCAATCCTAGGAAGATCCAAACTCTGCCAAAACACCCACCAAACAAACCCACATTACAAACAATTCACCAAACCAATGCAGCATTTTTTTTCCCTAATTTAGCAAAAATGACATTTCCAACAGTTTAAAACAATCCCAAGAATATTCATCCATTATCATGACTCTCACAAGAACTCCATCAAGAACCTAACTTTATCACAATGTGAGCAATTACAACCAAAGATCTACAAACAAGATTACATTTTTCCAACTGGGTATGAAAAAAAAAAATCAAAATTTTCCAACTGGGCATGAAAAAAGATTAAAATTTTCCAATTGGGTATGAAAAAGTATCAAATTTTCCCAACTGGGTATGAAAAAGATTGATTTTTTCCAAATGGGTATGAAAAAAATATTACATTTTTCCAATTGGGCATGAAAAAAGATCAAAATTTTCCAACTGGGTATGAAAAAGATTGAATTTTTCCAAATGGGTATGAAATAAAGATTACATTTTTCCAATTGGGTATGAAAAAAGATTACATTTTGTTCCAAATGGGTGATTAAATTTTTCCAAATGGGCATGAAGAAAAACCTCAATTTCTTGAACAAGAAAGTTCTGTTGGTCAGAAGAGAGCTGATCCCAGAAGGCAAAGGTGTCTTCTTGACCATAGTCTTTGAGCCTTTCAAGCAGGGCCTGTGGAGGCGGTGGTGGAGGCGATGAGGAGGCGCTGCTGTGGTTGTTGTCGGTGGCTGGTTCCCTCATTGCTTGCAGCAGCCAATGGTGATGGATCTGTGTAGATCTTGAAGAGAGAGAGGTGGCTTGTTTACAGATAGACAGATAGCAAAGTGTGGTGAGAAGTAACGATCTGCTGCTGAGTTGGTAGTGGCGTTGGTTTAGACAGAGATAGAGGAGGGGAAGAATTAATCAACGATTTTGGTTTGTGATTAGATTGGACGGGTGACAATTCAACTTAATGTATGATGTGTAAAACAAATCACCATTTTATGATTAAAATATACTATCTTGAAGTTTGAAGAAAGAAAGAACCCGTGGGTGGGGTTTACAATTTGTAGATGATAATGATGTCTTGATTGATGATGCTTTTGTAGAATTATTATTATTACAATCTTTACTGTTACTATTAATATAATAATCACCTTTAGGACTTTATTTTATTACTAAATATATTTGTTTTTATTTATATACATGAAATGAAATATGAAATATTAATGTGTATCTAATTCACGAAAAAATATCAATTTCTATCATGTGTTGTACACAAATTTTAATTATTAAAAGTATTTAGAATAATTTATTAACTTTTAGATAAAACTGGTAATGAATATTGTGTTTTTATTTGTTAATACGCAACAATCTTTAAAAAAAAAGTTGTTTTCCTTCGTTTAAACTTGGGCCCAAAAGCCCAAAAATAAAAATAAAAAGATTCTAAAAATATTGAGTTTGTAGTCTAATACATATTTGTTTATATTAAATTATTTAATCGTTTGTTTATGTTAATATTATTATTTGTTATTGAGGTTAACACATAATTACTTGAAAATATATGGGCCGAATTTTTCTATTCGCACTGGGCCCTAAGAGCCCTTAAACCCTCGAAGAAGACTTTGTAAAAGTTTAACTTTAATAGCGGCACTGACACTGTTAACAGAAGTTAATGAATGTTATAGTTGATAGTGGTATTGGCACTATTAACAGAAGTTGATGAATGTTTGTTCTATAATAATTACAATGTGTTAATTTTTATATAAAATACTGTTATAACATATGAATTTACATAGATAATATATAATCGTATAGTATATAGAAATATTAATTTTTAGATGTCAGTTTTGTTCTTAATTGCTAAATTATACTTACACAGTTAGTAAACTTATAGCAAACTGGTATATAAAGTCAATAAGAAGTAACTTTTATCAGAGGTACTTCAATGGATTTTTGTGTTATGCCTAAGATTTGGTAATTTCTTTGAATAAATTACGGATTTTATCTTCATTGTTTGTTATAACACATTTCTATCATTAACACTAACACACGTTAAAAATGTCTATTAAGTTGAGTACATCGACCTAACATCAATTTTAATGTGTGTTGGTGTTATGGACCAAACACGATCATACCGACTTAAAATGCATTTTGATGTCTATTAAGTTATTCAAAATATCCTAGAACCAATCCATAGATGTCTTAGGCTATAGAGTGTGGTCATGACCCTCGTGACCACCATGACCCTCCATGTCAGTGTCATATCACCCACCTCTAATCAACTATTCAAAACCATCACCCTAAGGGTGTGGTTATAACCCAAACCACTATCACCTTTATTATTTTAAGTTATCTTTGTCTAAAGAAAAAGAAAATGATTTCTTGAAAAATGGAAAGGAGGACCACGATTCCCATGGTTTAATTCATGCAAACCATGATAGATCAAGCAAGGGAGTGGTGTAGCCTTCCATTAATGTTACTATATGACGAATCATGTCCTAATCATAACCCCACACCCTTTAGCCTTATCGAATAAGAATACCAAATTGGTCAAGGAGCGCACAAATAGGGAAGTCAAAAACCAATCGCGACACACATGAATTATGATGTCATGCCATTAATGTTGTAATGAAAGCTTCAAAGTTGGTTATTAAGAAGATGTGTTGTGGGTTAACGCTTTCATGCCAAATCATTATGGTAGGCGTTAAACACCACCCTTTTTAGTTATTGTGGGGCGCCAATGACCAGAAGCCCCTTTGAGCAGTAGCACAATAACGGAGAAGAGGCTCAAGCATGTGGGGTCACTATCTTCTCCAACTGATCACATGGTTTTCTTTTTTTTTTTTAAATTGTTTTTTGTTATTTCACTAAACGTAGTTATTGTTTAGTTATTGCTCAAATTCCTGCGTGGCAATAACGTGACAATGATTTGATTATTTCACAACACATAGCCTAACCGGGTGTCAGAGTCAAATAATAAACAAAGTCAAAATAACACATATTCAAAGTGGTTGTTTGGCAAACAAATATCACAAAAATTGTATTAAATGATCATCCATTTACAAATCATATTCAAACATACTGACGAGCAAGCAAGCAACATACTATTCTAAAGAATTAATAACCAACACATGACCTCTTTTAACGAAATTAAAAACCAAAGAAAACAGAAATATGACTTCTAATGAAATGCAAGACTAAAAATAGAAATTAAAAAAAAATACACAAACTACATGTAACTATATAAACCATACAAGTCGACCCGAATTTTGAATTGGCAAACTAGTTTTTCAGGTCATCGGTTTTGATCAATCATAACATCAATCGCCAAAAGAAAATGATAATCTCTATATTATAAAAAAAAAGAAACCTTTTACTATAAGAAACTAATCACACATAACACCTAAAGGAAACCACATTCAACAAACTGAAGCCCGTCATAAGATACATGTGACCCAAACCAAGTTATCAGCTGATCCTGTCAAGATGGACAGGGTCAGATGCCAATCTACCGTTAATATCGGTGCACTATGAGCAAGTGTTTTCATTCCGTTCATGTTATCTTGAACCTGATCACCCAAAATTAGCAGCAAGTAATAAACTGAATATTGCATGGTTGCAACATTATATATACTAGTAACAGTAGAGTAGAGAGAGGAAAAAGAATGTGTTACATTTTTTCAGCTGTGCATATTTTTTGTAAATCACATGTTACATTTTTTGTTGTTATATATATAGGGCCAACTAGAAATTGTGTTGGTTATTAGGTCCTCCGTAGTGGGGCGTTTTGTAGTGGGGGAGAAGGTTGAAGGCGCCCCCAAAACCATTACGAGGGACGTTATGGGGGAGATTTTTTGGTTAGGGCGCAACCTCCATAGCGGCGCTACCAATTTCTTCCCCACTCACACATATCCATACATATATATAAAGCCTCCACTCACACACATATATAGATACATACATATGTATGTAATGATGGACAAGGGGCTTTATGACTACGGGCTTTAGTGATATAACGCCCCGTAAAGCACTTGTATGACGTAGCGCGACACGTGTCGCATAACTCCCCCAAAGGGGCTTTATGAGGCCTTAACTAGAAACCAAATTCAAATAAAAAACAAAGTCAAAATAATCACATATTCAAAGTGGTTGTTGACTAACAAATATCACAAATAATTGTATTAAATGATCATATACAATATACATATCATATTCAAAACATAATGAGTAGCAAGCATGCAACATACTGTTTCAAAAGAATTAATAACCAACACAGAATCTCTTTTAATGAAATTTAAAACTCAAGAAAACAGAAATTTGACTTCTTGTAATCAAATTAAAAACTAAAACTAAATATTACACATTCTTGTAATCAAATTAAAAACTAAAACTAAATATTACACAAACAAAAGACTTGATGAGTCTAATAACCCATCACACTCTATTTAGAATTAATATTACACAACATGTACTTTGTATAAACCATACAAGTCGACCCGATTTTGAATCGGCAAACTAGTTTCTCAGGTCGCCGGGTTTTGAATTTTGATCAATCAAAACATCAACCGCCAAAAGAAAATGATAACCTCTATATTAAAAGAACCCTTTTCTATTAAAAAAACTAAGCACACAAAACACCGAAAGGAAACCACATTCAACAAACTGAAGCACGTCATAAGATGGATGTGACCCGAACCGAGTTATCAACCGATCCTGTTAAGAAGATGGGCAGGGTCGGGTGCCAATCTACCGTCGATATGGGTGCACTATGAGCAAGTGTCTTCATTCCATTCGTGTTATCTTGAACCTGATCACATCCAAAATTAGCAGTAAGTAATAAATTATAAATTCAAATATTTCATGGTTGCAACTAGGGGTGCAAACGACGAACTCGACCAGTCTCGAGCTCAGCTCATTTATTATCTATTAATTAATATCTTAGATAATAATAATCATCATCATCATACTCAATAAATCTCACCAATAGCAAAGCTAAGGTAGAGTCTCAGGAGGGTAAGATGTAGACAACCTTACCTCTACCCTGTAGGAATAGAGAGGTTGCTTCCAGTGACACCCCCGGCTACAATTAATATATTAAATAAAAAGAATATAAAGAAATAATAGACTCATTTAGGCTCTAGTGAAGCTCGGGCTCGTTTACTAAACAAGCTTATTTTAGGTTCAGGCTCGGCTCGTACACAAGTTTAAATAAGCTCGGCTCGTTTACTAGACAACTTTAAATAAGAGGTAAATGTTACCAAAATATCAATAAAAACTAATATTACACTAAGGCTCGTCCGAGCCTAGCGAGCTTCACATGCCAGGCTCGAGCTTGGGCTCCATAAATAAACGAGCTTTATTTTAGGCTCAAGCTCGGCTTGAGCTCGGGCTCGATAAGGCTCCACTCGTTTCAAGCTTTTTCTCGAGCCGCTCAGCTTGTTTGCACCCCTAGTTGCAACATTTGGTAAAAACACGAAGATAGGAGAATTAATAACCTGATATATTGGTGCTCTGACTGAACCAGATGTCACCAGAAGTCGTTTACTGTTTGCATCTAGAGCCATTTCATGTCGATAGTTTTGTGAATTCTCCGGATTACTGAACCTACATGATGGACCGGAATCACACTCAAATTAATAACCTTTAACTAACCGGCTTTTTTTTCAATCCATGATCCAGAAAACGCATATACCTGTGACAATTTCTTGACCAGAGAACCTTGCCCTGATTTTGCAAGCTCCACTCAAACACCTGTTGTAACGTTAAATAAATTCATTTTCTAAAAGAGTCAAAAGTGGTCAACGCATCTTGTTCAGACGAAAAAACTCACCTTTCCATCTATACCCAAGCTGAAAATGCTAGTCTCATCGGGCCCGAAAAGAACCGAGCTGATTGCAGAGTCATCGGCGGGCCAGCCCGTAATTTGCAGTCCCGCAGACATATCTGAGTCTTGTTAAGGTCTTGCCATTGGGTGATTTCTTTTGAACAAAAAAACTAGAGTAAAGTACACGGATGGTCCCTGTGGTTTACCAAGATTTTGGATTTGGTCCTCAACTTTTTTAAAAGTACACGGATGGTCCCCGTGGTTTGCACTCTATAACACATTTAGTCCCCAGCTAACAAATCTAAAGGATTCAGCTCGTCCAAGTTAGTGACATGCGTTACAAAGTGCAAACCACAGGGACCATCCATGCACTTTTAGGCAAATTTGAGGACTAAATGCGTTACAAAGTACAAACAATAGGGACCATTTGTATACTTTTGGAAAGCTTGGGACCGAATCCAAAATTTTGGTAAACCATAGGACCATCCGTGTACTTTACTCAAAAAATTATTTAAAAAAAAAAAACAGAATATTTAAGGATACCGAACATGTGAATCATTCCATCAGTTGCGGCAGCGGCTAATATTTTCCCATTGTGGTTGAAGCATAGTGATGTAATAGCAGGTGGATCTTTCCCGAGGGGAAGGACTGCCTTCAATAAAGTCGATAAGTAAGACTTATACGTTAATAATTTTGATTTTTATGTGCGGCAGGGGTGTCGGGAAATTATTATTAGATGAAAAGTTACGTAAGCACGTACCATTGGCTTCCATGTTCTCATATTCCACACGGTTAACGATGCAAATCCCAACTTATCAATGTAACTTGAGCCATGCCTACAAAGAAAAATGACTTCTTTAAAACAAAATACTAGCGGTAACGAAAAAGATATAAAAAATAAACTTATTGGATAATATCATAATATGAAAGATATGTTAGAAAATGGTGGTACCCTCGTGATGCTGCGGCAGACACAAATATTGGTTCCACGGGGCTGCATTTTAGGTCCACCACACTGAAACGGAAAATATATACAAAGATTAAGCAATAAAATCTTTGCGAGTAAAATGCCATTTTCGTCCCTGAGGTTTGGCCAATTTTGCGACTTTCGTCTAAAGGTTTGTTTTTCCGCATCCAGGTCCAAAATGTTTGAAATCTTGCCATTTTCATCCGCGCTCGTTAACTTCATCCATTTTTCTCCGTTAAGTCAGGTGTATTTCTGTCTTTTTTGTTAACTTAAAGAGCAATTCGGTCCTTTTCACTTTATGTGAAAAGACCGAATACCCTGAAAAAGACCGAATTGCCCTTTAAGTTAACAAAAAAGATGGAAATGCCCCTGACTTAACGGACAAAAATGAATGGAGTTAACGAGGGGATGAAAATGGCAAGATATCAAACCTTTTGGATCCGGATGCGGAAAAACAAAACCTTTGGACGAAAGTAGCAAAACTGGCCAAACCTCAGGGACGAAATGACATTTTACTCAATCTTTGCTGGGAACAAATATAAAAGATAATGTTAAAAACAGACATAAACCTTGGAAATTCACTGGTTGTACTAAGATCACAAACAACTCGTTTTGCGTCAACATTCCATGCTCTTATACCGCCATCAGCAGTGCCTATGAGAAGCTTTGTCAAAATGGACAATCAAATGAGGACCATTACTTCCTGTTTTCCAACATTCACAACCTCCAAAAAACAGTAAATACACAAAATTTACATTTCAATATTTAATTTTTGGCATTCTGGTAATGGATATTCTTAGAAAGTGTGACAGAAATGTTTATTTGAAGATAGAAGATAAACTTGCACAGTTGCACTTCAACTATAACAGGTTAAGCTTACACACTTTTTTAAAGACGATAGGTTGAAATAGTATACCAATCGGTCAGATTTGCAGTCCCATTCAAGTGACATGATCTCGGCCCCACAATAAATGGTTGCGTTTCTTGACGCTGAAGTCGAGGAGTCATACGTCCATATCCTTTATCAAAATGTATAAAATTATTAGAAAAGAAAAACAATACTTCAAAGGTCTGTTGCGTTTATAAGACAGATGAGCAACAATAGCTTTTTAGAAAAGAGTAAAGTACGCGGATGGTCCCTGTGGTTTGTAATGCATTTTGTCCCACACTTGGACCCGCTGAAACCTTTAGATTAGTTAGCTGCGACTAATGCGTTACAAAGCGCAAACCACAGGGACAATCCGTGTACTTTTGAAAACATGGGGGACCATATCCGAAATCTTTGTAAACCACAGGGACCATCCGTGTACTTTACTCTTAAGAAAAATTACCTGACAGTGCCATCCACAGAAGCACTTGCGATGTTATCCCCAGACGTCGAAAACATGCAACAACTAATTGGACTCGTGTGGCCCAAAAAAGTCTCCTGCAAAACATTGTTTCCCACATAACAAGACCGAAGTCCCAATTCAGGAAGAAGTAGAAGACATTTTTGTAGATAAAAGTATAAATAGGTGTTAATTTTTTTTTTATGGGAAAAAGAAAAAACTATCATCTATGACGATGGATGATTAATCGCACCTGGAAATCTACTTTCACTTCCGGGAAATCTTCTTCTTGCTGAAGTTCCGGGAAATCTTCTTCTTGCTGAAGTTCATCATTTCCTAAATTCAAATAGATGCCAATCACTTGAAAAGTCGCACAAATGTTACAAGAAAATTAAAAACATATATCCAGTTGTCCACAAACATATTTATCCAACAAAAAACACCAAATAACAAACAGAATAAGTATAACCGACGTTCAAGCTTGGTTTTAAAAATCACGAAGCGCACAGAAGCGACAAGTTTAAGTAAAGGTGAGCATACAAGCATCCATAGCTAAAATCCTCGACATGTTACATACGTTAAAATACAAGTCAATACAATTAAGTAAAGGTGAGCATACAAGTTTAAGCACTACTAGCATAATCGAGAAAGCGTTCGCGAAGTAAATCGAGTGTTCATCCCCCCGACCCTGTGCTACCGAGCGAACTTAGGTCAGAGAGGTCTTTTCAGAGCAGTTTTAGCCGTTTTACAAAAGCGTGGGCTAATCTGGACGAACTCGGGGTTCGTTCGGGTTAGTCCGGCTTGTGTAAACCGTCACAAACGTCCGTGTGCTTCCAGATTTGGGATCTTGAATGATAGATGCTTCGTTTCATATCAGAAAATGAACAAAACATCCTCAAAAGTCCGTATTTTGTGTCAAAATTGATATTTATCAAAGGTTTTCTCGGTTCTATCACTTACAAGCCGAGATCTTATAGATCTCGTGTTTGGGCACCAAACGAACTCGTATTGTGTAGATATAAGTTAAAAACAGAAGTTTTGAAGAAAAAGATGAAGATTTTCGTAAAAGAATGGGTTTTGATGAAAACGAAGGCTATGCCTTGTGCCAAATCGTTGTAAACCTTTGTAGATCGTTGATACACGTTGTCGCAGTGAAAATCGGGTCGATTCTTACTTAGAACATGAAGGTTTCGGGTTGAGAGAGCTCTGGGCGAACTTACAGCAAGTTCAAATGAGTGAACAGAGCTTGGTATTTATAGGAGAAGGCAAAAAGTAGAGCTGATGAGACCAAATTCGCTCGAACTAGTGCATATATGTACAAGTTCGAGCGAACTTGAGCCAAACAAAGAAGAAAGCTTGGCCAGTCAAGTTCGGCCGAACTTGGTATCACCAAGTTCGAGCGAACTTGACCCAAAAGCTGGGTTTTCTTCATTCATTTCGCGTTAAGAGTTCCATTGGTTATTCGGTTCACATTAGATAGTTATATTAAGTGTTTTAATTGATATAATAGTGCGATTTAGCGATTCGAGAGTGCGAGAGCGATGCGATAGCGAGCGTAAACATAACCACAAACACACATAACACATAAATAATATAAAACCACATAAATAACTGCGATTTGCGATGCGATGAGATAGGCGATGCGATTCAATAAGCGATTAGATGCGATAATAACGTAATACACCATAATTAATTAACATAAACTTTATTATACTCGAATCTTGGAAATACATAAGCCGGAAACAAATGAAAAAGATAACAACGAAAAACAGAGTTGTTAAAGTCTCCCCTTCTTTAGGGAATTCGTCCCGAAATTAGGCAGCGGCCGTAACAAAGAGATGCGGATATTTCGTTTTCATATCACTTTTGAGTTCCCAAGTGAACTCGGCGCCGCGTTTGCCTTCCCATCGGACCTTCACGATAGGTATGCGAGAGCGTCAGAGTTTCTTGGTTTCCCGATCCATGATTTCAACGGGTTTTTCCACGAAATGGAGAGTCTCATTGATTTGCAGATCTTCGAGAAGGACATGCAGATTTTCTTCGGCTAAGCACTTCTTGAGGTTAGACACGTGGAAAGTCGGATGTACATTATTAAGTTCCTCCGGTAATTCGAGACGATAGGCTACTTTACCGATCCTTTCCAGAATCTTAAAGGGACCAACGTATCGAGGCGCTAGCTTTCCTTTCTTGCCGAAGTGGACCACTCCCTTCCAAGGTGCAACCTTTAGGAGAACGTGATGCGGCGTTTATCGGCGTAACTCTTTTGACGACTCCGAGCTTTCAAGAGATTGTCTCTGATTTGGAGGATCTTGTCCGTCATTTCTTGAATTAGCTCGGGACTGGTGATTTGTGCTTCTCCGATCTCGTGCCATACAATAGGCGATCGACATTTTCTTCCATACAGTGCCTCAAAAGGAGCCATTTGAATGCTGGCATGATAACTATTATTGTACGAGAATTCGATTAAAGGTAAATGCGTATCCCAGTTACCACCAAAATCATTGATGCACGCACGAAGCATATCTTTGAGGGTGCGGATCGTTCGCTCAGTCTGACCGTCGGTTTGAGGGTGAAAAGCGGTACTGAGATTGAGAGTAGTACCCAGAGCGGATTGAAAAGTCTCCCAGAGACGCGAGGTAAAACGACTGTCGCGGTCAGAAATGATGTCATGAGGCGTCCCGTGTCGACATATAACTTCGTCGGTATAGATTCGGGCTAACCGTTCGACCTTAAAATCTTCTCGTATAGCAATAAAGTGCGCGGATTTGGTGAGACGATCAACGATAACCCAAAATGCTATCGTGACCGGATGAAGTACGCGGGAGTTTAGTAACGAAGTCCATAGCTATACTCTCCCACTTCCACATCGGGATTTCGGGTTGTTCGAGTAAATCAGAGGGCCTTTGATGTTCGGCTTTAACTTTCGAACAAGTTAAGCACTTTGAGACGTACAAGGCGATATCCTTTTTCATGCCCGTCCACCAGTACTTAGGACGAAGGTCCTTGTACATCTTGTCGGCACCGGGGTGAATGGAGTATCGAGATTTATGAGCTTCGTCCATTAGCAACTTACGAAGATTATCACGGGTAGGAATCCAAATACGATCGAGATAGTAGTAAATACCATCAGATTTAGATACAAGCTGAGTTTCGGCACCACATTTCATTTCGTCTTCCAAAGTATTCTTGTTAAAGCAGGCGAACTGAGCGGCACGGATGAGGGTTTCAAGTTTAGCATTGTGCTTGAGAGTCACGATACCATATACATAGCTTTGTCTACTGAGAGCGTCGGCGATGACGTTTGCTTTGCCGGGATGGTAGCGTATTTCACAATCGTAGTCGTTGAGAAGTTCAACCCATCGACGTTGTCGCATGTTTAGTTCTTTTTTATTAAAGATATGTTGTAAGCTCTTATGGTCGGTGAAGACTGTACACTTAGTACCGTAAAGGTAGTGTCGCCATATCTTCAATGCAAAAACAACTGCACCGAGTTTGAGGTCGTGGGTTGTGTAGTTCTTCTCGTGGATCTTAAGTTGTCGAGATGCATACGCGATAACCTTGTCTCGTTGCATAAGCACACAACCAAGACCAAGGTTTGAGGCATCACAGTAAACAACGAAATCGTCGTTTCCGTCGGGTAAGGCGAGAACGGGAGCGTTGCATAGCATACGCTTGAGAGTTTGAAAAGTTTCCTCTTGCTGGGAATCCCAAACAAAAGGTTTATCTTTATGAGTTAAAGCGGTAAGAGGAACGGCGATTTTCGAAAAGTCAGCGATGAATCGACGGTAATAACCTGCCAATCCAAGAAATGAACGGATTTCGGAAGCATTCTTCGGTGCAACCCAACTCTTGACGGCTTCAATCTTTGCACGGTCGACGTGAATTCCTTGACTATTAATGATGTGGCCGAGAAATTGGACTTCCTCGAGCCAGAATTCACATTTAGAGAACTTAGCATAAAGGCGATTACCTTGAAGAAGTTTAAGGACTAAACGGAGATGGCGCGCGTGTTCGTCTACTTCGAATAGATAAGGATATCATCGATGATAACAATGACGAAATGATCTAAGAAAGCTTTACACACACGGTTCATCAAATCCATGAAAACTGCGGGTGCATTCGTTAGACCAAAAGGCATGACCACGAATTCGAAGTGGCCATAACGAGTACGAAAGGCGGTTTAGGAATGTCTTCTTCCAACACGCGTAACTGATGATAACCGGAATGAAGATCGATCTTGGAAAAACAAGTAGCACCTTGAAGCTGATCAAATAAGTCGTCAATATGGGGAAGAGGGTAGCAGTTCTTTGTCGTGAGTTTGTTAAGTTCACGATAATCGATGCACATACGGAACGATCCATCCTTCTTTTTCACGAAAAGGACAGGAGCGCCCCATGGCGAAGTGCTCGGGCGTATGAAACCTTTATCAAGAAGCTCTTGAAGTTGGCTTGATAGCTCGCGCATTTCAGATGATGCGAGACGATAAGGAGCTTTAGCAACGAGAGTAGCTCCGGGAACTAAATCGATACGAAATTCAACATCTCGAGTAGGGGTAAACCGGGTAAATCGTCGGGAAAAACTTTAGGAAATTCACAAACTACGGGAACGTCTTTATAAGTCTTCTTTTCTTTCTCCGGGTTCACGATATGGGCGAGGAAAGCAACACATCGCTTTGCAAGCATTTGTGTGCTCGAGTACATGACAAAAGCATCAACTTCTTTGAGGGAGTTTCACCATAAACATGAGTTGATCACCGTTGGGAAGCGGGAAGCGAATCATTTTATCGAAGCATACAACTTCAGCATGATTTTCACGAAGAAAATCCATGCCTACTATGATATCGAAACTGCCTAACTGCATAGGTATGAGATTGATCGAGAAGACATGGTTGTTAAGATCGAGATTACAACCACGTAAAACAGAGGTTACGGCAACGTTCTTCTAGTGGCGACTTCCACATCGAAAGTCTTTGGGAGTTTAGCGCGCTTACATTTTAAAACCTTTTCGAATTCTAACGATACAAAACAATTATCGGCACCAGTATCAAATAAACATGAAGCATAAATGCCAAGAAACGTACCATCGACAACATTGTTGTCATTCTGAGCCTGGCGATGGTTGAGGTTGAAAGCCCTACCCCGCGCAGCTTGTGGTTGCTGCTGCTGCTGCAGTGGCTGTGCTGGCTGCTGCTGAGGCGGCGATGCTGGCTGCTCTTGCTTAACTGGACGATTCGGGCAGGCATTGGCGAAATGGTTGGGATCACCACAAACATAGCACACACGTGCCTTTGGAGCTTGCTGATTGGCTAGAGGAGGAGCAGGTAAAGCTGGAGTTGCTGGAGCCTGAGGAGCTGGCTGACGAGGGCCGGTACGGCAGCTCACTGTGAAATGGCTGTAGATATTGCAATTGGTGAAAAACGTCAGTTGCCACCCAGTACATGATGATATATGCATTTAGGGCACATCGGGTGAGGACCAGTATACGCACGCTTGGCAGGAGGTGCGTTGGGTGCTGCGGATTGGAGCGGTTGCGGCTTTGCTGGAGCTGCAAGGGCAAAGTTCTTGCTGGAGTTCTCATCCTTGCAACCACGGCGACTGTTCTTTGACTCACGGGGCTGATCGGTAGGAGGAGCTACTGATTCGGTAACTGCTTGATTTGCGACCTTGGTGTTCTTGACATAACCAGACTGAACAAGCTTGTCGTTGATTTCGGCTGCTAACTGATAAGTCTCCTCGAAGGTAGTAGGGCGTGCTGCTTGCACAAAGTCAGCGACGCAATCGGGGAGAGCATTGAGGTACTTCTTGATTGCCTTTTCGGTCGTGTCAACCTGACCGGGACAAATGATGCTCAACTGCTTGAAACGAGTGGTAAGACCGGCATTGTCAGGACCGTCTTGTTTGATGTTCCAGAACTCGTTCTCCAATTTC
This sequence comes from Scalesia atractyloides, assembly GCA_947069175.1. NCBI lineage: Eukaryota > Viridiplantae > Streptophyta > Magnoliopsida > Asterales > Asteraceae > Scalesia > Scalesia atractyloides. Next base: position 62,105,626 of record CAMTDV010000010.1, on the reverse strand, counting down.
TGAATTTTGTATAGAGGACAGAACTCCTTGATCATGATCTCCTTAAGTTCCTCCCATGAGAGCCCATAGGCTTCGTCGTTTCCGCGCCTGTTGCGCTCGGCTGTCCACCAATCAAGAGCCCTTGACTGAAACACGCCGGTGGCGTTGATAATGTGCAGTGCCTCGGGGCATCCGCTTTGGCGGAAGGTAACCTCAATCGAATCAAACCAATGGAACATGGCACTCAGTCCTTCGGTGCCAGAGAACGTTAGAGGTGCGCAAGCCTTGAACTGCTTGAAGCTGAAGCGGGATTTCGGAGCGTCACTCTTGGAGTCAACAGACGAGTTGCTGCTAACCGCTTGAATTTCGCTAACAATTTGCGGGATCACCTTAGCCATTTCCTTGGCTACGAGAGAGGCGATGCGTTTGTCAGCGTTGTTGCGCTGAGCGGTGCGGCGAGTGTGAGATCCCATTGATGCCATCTACATAAAGGATTTAGATTAGACGAGATTCGATTATAATATAGTTATGTTTAAATATTTATTATTATTATTCAAGCAAGCACAAAACACGTAAGCACGTATCCACGTAAGCACTTAAACACGTAGGCACATAAGCACGTAAGCACATAGTCACATAAGCACATATTTTGCACCTATTCACCTTTAACTTCAAAAATCATGCGTAGCGCGATTTGAGATGCTAGATAGTAATAGCGAGATATATGTGATATATAATAGCGAGATAAGCGAGATAATACCGCGTATAAGGCATACGTCCTCATAGGCGTAAGCGAGTTAAGCGATTAGTTTGGTTGGTGTATTAATTAGCGTTTTAGATTACGAGAGCTGTGCGAGTTGTGCATACATTCTATGGAGCGTAAATGCGATAAATCAAGAAAACGATGATATGATAAATCATCAAAGCGAGAAATCGAATAAAGCGAAAATTCTCAAAATTTTAAATCCATAACTAATAATAAACTCGATGATGCGGAAATCGATGATATAGGCTTAAATCAATTGGGAGTGTCCGGGGTTTTGAGACATCGACGCGCCAAAGTGATTCGACTACGCTTTGCATTTGGACCCACGCTTTGGCCTAATAGATAAACGTTCTCACTGCAAGCGGCTAACGACGTTTACCCTTCCAGTTAATACGTGTTCCAAACCATTGGCATAACAGAGACTTTGGTGAGATTGAAAATTAAGAAGCAGAATTCATCATTAAGGTACAGGTTTCACCCCTGACTTTACAAATAGTTCCAAATTGTGGTTACGCTCACCGACTACGTCGGACGTTCCACTAGATAGAAATGGAGATTTTCGTCGAGGTTCAGGTATCACCCCTAACTCAACGAAGATATCTCGTGATGAGTAATACGCGGAATGAGCGATCTTATTGAGATTTTGCGGTTTTCACACCTAATCTCAACTCGATCCTCGTTTGTGAGATACGAGCGTTTCCAAGCGTGTATTTTGTATTAGCCTTAGGAAAAGCATATTTAAGCATTTATGTCAAGTAGATTAGCATTTAATTCAAAGGTTGGTCAATCGGGTACTTAGACATGCTACTAGGTCAAACATGGCAATTCTACCAATTATCCTGAGGAATTAGCTCTGATACCAATCTGTCACACCCCGACCGATGGCGGAATCACCGGGGTTAGTGGCACTAGGCGACCAGATTGTTCTCATGAGAAATTCCATAACAATTATTCACAACATTACTAAACGTTTAACACCCAATACTGTTAAACATAATATTCTAAATAATCATTACAAAATCCAAAATTTTCTCATAAAAACAAAACGGTTCGATTTCCCCTAGATTTCATACATAAGTTCAAAATCTAAAATACATCAACAAACTAACTAAACAACTAAACTACGCTAAGCATGCAACATCCAAGCATCCATAGCTAAAATCCTCGACCTGTTACATACGTTAAAATACAAGTCAATACAATTAAGTAAAGGTGAGCATACAGGTTTAAGCACTAATAGCATAATCGAGAAAGCGTTCGCGAAGTAATCTAACTACACATCATGATACACCGAAACAATTCACACAAATTAACATAGGCTTATTTCTCATGCTAACTACCATGAGAAGGCTTGCGCGTCCATCCCAACTAGACCCCGTCGGGTGTAAGCCACACTATAGTACCATACTAGCTAAAGAGGCAAGTTAACGAAAATAAGTCCTAGTCACATGTTTCTAGTATCACGTATTGAGCATATATAATCAGATTATTCGCGCGTGATAAACAGTTTGATTTGTGAAGTGATTTTGATATAGGAACGTATGTAACACCCAAAAAGTGTGTTAAATCGAAAATGGGTCAAGTATACTCACTGTGGGTGAGTTTTAGGGTAAGTTGGAGATTCTGCGAGGAGTTGCGGAGTGCGCCGGATCAGCCTGTAAACGAGCAGAAGTGCATCAGTCTTCCGAAAAGCCGAAACGGTGAACTTTGAGTTGAGCAGTAAGCAAGTTCGGGCGAACTTGTGTGTAAACACACAAGTTCGAGCGAACTTGTATGGAAATGGTGAGAATTGAGACAAGTTCGGTCGAACTTGATGAGATTCCTTAAAAATCTTGTCAAGTTCGGGCGAACTTGTAAGAATCCTTTACGGAGGAGGCAAGTTCGGGCGGACTTGTGCAGTTTCTTAAGAAACTGAGCAAGTTCGGTCGAACTTGGTGGGGATTTGCTGAAATATTAGCCTTCGGTTAAACTTGGCCTATTTAGGCACAAGTTCGATCGAACTTAACCAGAAGCTGCTGAAATCTTGAGCGAACTTGGTGTTTCCGAGTCCAAAATCTTGCGTTTTCGCGTCGTTTGCTAAGTAAATCGAGTGTTCATCCCTCCACCCTGTGCTACTGAGCGAACTTAGGTCAGAGAGGTCTTTTCAGAGCAGTTTTAGTCGTTTTACAAAAGCGTGGGCTAATCCGGACGAACTCGGGGTTTGTTCGGGTTAGTCCGGCTTGTGTAAACCGTCACAAACGTCCGTGTGCTTCCAGATCTGGGATCTTGAATGATAGATGCTTCGTTTCATATTAGAAAATGAACAAAACATCCTCAAAAGTCCGTATTTTGTGTCAAAAACGATATTTATCAAAGGTTTTCTCAGTTCTATCACTTACAAGCCGAGATCTTATAGATCTCGTGTTTGGGTACCCTCTGCTAACACCAAACGAACTCGTATTGTGTAGATCTAAGTTAAAACAGAAGTTTTGAAGAAAAAGATGAATATTTTCGTAAAAGAATGGGTTTTGATGAAAACGAAGGCTATGCCTTGTGCCAAATCGTTGTAAACCTTTGTAGATCGTTGATAAACGTTGTCGCAGTGAAAATCGGGTCGATTCTTACTTAGAACACGAAGGTTTCGGTTGAGAGAGCTCTGGGCGAACTTACACCAAGTTCAAATTAGTGAACAGAACTTGGTATTTATAGGAAAAGGCAAAAAGTAGAGCTGATAAGACCAAGTTCGGCGGAACTTGCATGAAAACATGCAAGTTCGCGCGAATATAAGTGATTTTAAGAGAATGGAAGCCAAGTTCGGCCAAACTAGTGCATATATGCACAAGTTCGAGCAAACTTGAGCCAAACAAAGAAGAAAGCTTGGCTAGTCAAGTTCGGCCGAACTTGGTATCACCAAGTTCGAGCGAACTTGACCCAAAAGCTGGGTTTTCTTGTTCATTTCTCGTTAAGAGTTCGATTGGTTATTCGGTTCACATTGGATAGTTATATTAAGCGTTTTAATTGATATAATAGTGCGATTTAGCAATTCGAGAGTGCGAGAGCGATGCGATAGCGAGCGTAAACATAACCACAAACACACATAACACATAAAAATATAAAACCGCATAAATAACTGCAATTTGCGATGCGATGAGATAGGCGATGCGATTCAATAAGCGATTAGATGCGATAATAACGTAATACACCATAATTAATTAACATAAACTTTATTATACTCGAATCTCGGAAATACATAAGACGGAAACTAATGAAAAAGATAACAACGAAAAACAGAGTTGTTACACGACAAGTTTTGATTAAGCTAAGTATCGACTAGAAATTGAGAATGATTGCAACAAAAGTAAATGCGATTGTAAAACAAATATGAGTAAACAAGGTTCACACCCGGTTCAGTAATTGCAATCCTAGGGTTTCTACACATTTAAGATTTGATTCAATTGTAAAAGTGATTAACGAACTTAGTGTCACGAGGATTAGGTACGAATAGCTATCAACGTTACAAAGAACGGACAAAGATGCACTTCATTACCAAGAACATGTAAATCCTAACCTAGACAAGGCATAAATGCACATAAACATTTCATAAAGTCAAATTTAATCTTCACTCGACAATTTATGAATTCAATACAAATGCAAGACAAATGTCATAAGCTTCAAAATCAAATAGCAAATTGTCACAAATCAAACCAATAACAATGTTAAACCCTAGACTTACAAAAACCTACACCGAGGTGAAACCTCCGTGAATTAGCCGCTCATGGTGAACATGACACGATCAACGATTGATGAAAACTCGAATCTTGGCATCTTGGAACTTGGAGATGATGATGAAAAGTGGTTAGGGTTTGTGATGAATGATGGTGATGATTGAATGGATGATTGAGGAATGATGATGATGGTGATGGGATTATGGTTTTGGATCCAAAAGTTTGATTGGAAAGATTGGATTCGTGGAAGATAATGGTTGGTGATGATTGTGGCTCCAAGAACAATATTCAAACTCCCAAAATTCGTAACCCCCAAGAATGGGTCCCCAAAAACACTTAAAACTCGTCAAATTGCAACAAAACGCATCAGCGACCAGGAGAATGCGTCGCCAATGCATCCCCTGCGTTGCCGACGCACCCCAGAAAAGGGGTTTTGCTGCTGACGCACTATTATGTTGTCTGTGCATGTTTCCCATCGACGCGTTGCGTCACCGACGCTCCTTGTGCGTCGCTGGCACGCTTTCTAGCTTGTTTTTCGTCGGTTTTCCATTCCCCATGTTTCCGGTTGTTCCCGTTCGCTCCCGGTACTTTGTATAGCTCCCGAATAGCCCTTTAAACTCTGTTAGACCTCTAAAACACAATTTCAATCAAAAGTAGGCTATTCAAAATTAAAATCTATGTAAAGACATAAACTTAAACATAACAAGGCACCGATTTTCGACCACGTATCACATCCCCACACTTGTCTTTTCTTGCCCTCAAGCAAATCTGTTTTTCGCTTTCACGTGGGTCGAATAAAAGATACAATTCCTATTCTCGAGATGTAAGTTAAGTTCTCAAGTCATACCCGATTCAAACTTTTCACAACTTACGAGATATTTACCAATAAATGAATAATCATAAACAATGGTTACCCAAGATTAACTCGCCCTTGAAACTCACAAATCATACACATCCCTCACAATGTTCACTCTACTCGGTTTACAAATTGGCTAACTTTTATAAGTATTAGCATTCTTCAAAGTAATCACTCAATACCGAATAGAACATGTACCCGCATAGGCTTGTAGCTCAATCATTCTCCACCGCCGAACACGAATACTAAACACAAGTCAAGATGTCTTTGAAAGGTTGTAATGAGGCTAGGCGAAGGGTAGGAAATAAGATGTTTTAAAGTGGATAAGGTGATGAAGATTCGATTCTTATTTCAAAACAACTATTCTAAACAAAACACTAAAAATAACAACTATGAGGCAATGATCTTTTCGCCTTTTTAGTCAACAGCTAATAACTCAATTTTTGTATTTTTCTCAATGATTTCCCATTCTGTTTCGCAACATTTTTTTTACAAACGTATAAATTGTACAAACACATAATCCTAAAATCGAACTTTCAGCACACGGGTTTAAAAGAAATGGTCTATGATCGTCGGCTAAGTGGGTAGTCAAACGAAAGGTTTAGGCTCAAATTAGGTTACTAAGGGATATGTTTGGGTAAGGATGAAAATGGTTTTAAAAGAAAAGGTTTACCTAATGCCTTAATCATTCTTGTGCTCGTATTCGGTTTGTAGTCTCAAACGTATCAAAAGCTTCAAATTCTACAATACATGACTAATGGTCCACTCAACAAAGAAATATGTGCATATATCTATGATATTTAAAGTGGCTCAAAAATCTCACGCATAAAGGGTATGGTGTATGATGTGCACAAGTTACAAGTTTCTTAGGCGGATTATTCCCAAATAACCACCTGTTAAATACCCGTCATGTTATTTGTTTGAACTTGACTATGACAAAAGACCACATGGGTTGTGCCATCCCTTATCAACTTGGTTACTTGCTTTTTAGATCACTTGAAATAAAGACATTTTTGAAATTTTTTTGAAATTTTCTCCCATCCCCACACTTGAGGTTAACATTTTCCTTAATGTGTAGTGTTTAAATGAACGAGTTAAAATCGAAAACTTTTTTTTTCTCTCCCCATCCCCACACTTAATGTTAACATTGCCCTTAATGTGTAGGAATAGAGCTTTTACGTGCAAGGGATGTGACACGGCTAAATTCCCAAAATTTTCACCCCGGTAAAATATGGTACATTTACAGTCCACTTATTAACTAACTACGAATCAAAGCTAAATGGAGACGTATGCACCTGATTTTTGAGCTCGTTTCTCATGTGCTCTACATCCTTCACAAAATGGTCATCTCACGAACCTGATATACCTGCAAATCTTAACCCTTGTGTAGAAGCATGCTTCTCACAACCATTAAAATTTGTTAGTAACTTACTTCTACCATTTTTATGAAGACATTACCAAGTCATACGCCATTTTACATTGATTTATGTGGAAAACATTTTACAACAACGACAAGCCTAACTCACTTTCGTAGGAATCACGGTTGCATTTAGCGTATGCAACAAGCCCTTTTAAACCTTCCGATAGCTCGGAAGGACGAGTAGGTCTCGTGAGGGTTATATAGAGAACACACCCACAACATTCATTAATCTAAGAAAACAATAAAATACTACTACTACTAAAAGAAAAGAAACAATATACAACAACATAAAACATACCTCGCCTACCTCTGGTAACGCTCGTTTGGGTCTTTAGGCGGGTACGGGTTATATGGAAACCCGGTGAGGGATGACATCACTTCTCTCCAATTGTCGAGGGGGCTAGGTTCCCCTTCAGGTGGTGTCGGCAATTGGAGAGGAATGAAACTGGAGGGTGGAGCTTCTGGCCAATGCGGAGTCGGGTCGGATGGACCCCGAGGTACTGGTAAATTCGAGTAATCAGTCCATCCCAAATGTTGAACATATGGTAGCCCGGAAAGATAATCTTGGTGATGCCTTTCTCTATCATGGAGGATTTTGGCGTTATTAATCGCCAGCTCTTGATTCGTCCCTATCGTCATCCACCGACGATCATCCAAAGCATTATGTTCCATTTGGCGGCGGTATTGCGCCTCCTCCTACTCTTGTCTTCGGGCATTTTCTTATACCCGCTGCTGTTCCAATTGTTCCATCCAGGATATTTGTTGAGCTTGGAACAATTGTTGCACCTCCCAATACTTCTCCACATTGGCCCGATGGGCCACTTCGGCATCCCAATGAGTTTGCATTTGGGCCTGAAGGCCCTGCTCCCACTGACGTCTCTCTTCATGATATTCGTTGTTTTCACCCATAACCGCCGAGACATTATCGTAAGTATCTTGGGTGCCGAGAGGATAACTAGCATAGGCCGCTCTTCGTTGGTTATTAATAAATTGGGCCACAGTATGTGATGATTCATTGTGGCGTCGAGCAAACCTTTGCTTAGCGGGTCTTCGACCCCTATCTTCTTCCTCATCTCCCCCTTCTCCTTCATCGCTTCCACCATCGCCTTCTTCCATCTCTTCCTCTTCAATTCGCTGTACATACTCAAACTGAAACCCTGTGTTCCGATCTACCACCTTTGCCTTCTTGTTCAGAATTTCAACATAGATATGTGCCCCTGCCCTCAACTGAGCAAAATCAATTGTATCAATACCTTTCACCACCCACAAAGAATTTTCGGGTAAGCGGTGCTGTTGAAAATCATTGCACTGATGAGGCGCACATATGGAATCATCTTCTTGTTGAATTGATTTCTAGTGTCCCAAATGTTCATCATGACGATGTGTCGCCACGACAATTTGGGTGTTCCAAAAAGCAAAGCATGTAACACACAGTGATCCCACATGCTCAACTTAACACGATCCCCAAATCTCACCATAACTTTTTCTAGCGAAATATTCTCCAGAATTTTTCCTTCCCATGAGAAATGGATACAATCATGCCTACCTGTGGTATAGTTGGGCATCACTGTTGCGAGCATATTGATTGGATCGGCTTGTACTAGCTCATTGTGCCAGAAAGTGGTAAGGGTATAATAATAATAGCTGTCGACCCCCAATGAGTCAAATGGGGCAATTTGATTCATGGATTCAAAGCTCATGGTCATCGCCCCTCTGCTGGTATCCTCTACTAAACGCCATTGACTAGGATGTTCACATCATTCTCTAGCCTTAGTGTAGCATACCACCTTGCAACCGCCTTTAGGTATACTCTTTGAGTTGCGCCCTCGCACCAATCTAATACCTGCTCCCAGCCTAATCTTTCAAATTTCTGAGTAATACCTATCTGTCTGAATTCTTCCACATTCACCACCCTCTCACAAACGCAAACTTTGTCTATCGATCTGACCTTGGATCTTATACTTCCACATGTTGCTTTCAAGTTGTTTGTCATTAAACCTGTACAATGGCACCCTTTTATCTTGCTCCCATTGATTACCCACTGTTGCATCATCAAACCGAGACCAATCCCAATTTTGTTTAAACAATCTATCTTCTATGTCTGGCAGAGTGTTCCGCTGTTGCCATTTGACCGGTACACTGCTAGATGATAAAGCTTCAGCCCTCAGATGTCTTTGACCTTTTTTTACTAGCCATGTCTGCAAAACAACACCACAAACCACAATAAGCTCCTAAAAACCTTTAGGCAATTCCACTCTAGATATGAGCCATGATGAACAACTTTAGTTTAACCATTAGATATAAATTAGCCAATATCTTTTTAAACTTTGCCAAGTAGCACAATTTGCCATCTATAGAAGTTAAACCTTCATAGTACATTCTCAGTTCATAAGATTTCCATCAATGTTCATCATAATGCTCATACCTAACCATATGAACACGTGGGTGTAATCACATCCCCACACTTCCTCTATGCTTAATTCCAACCCAAATCATGTTTTCACCCATTATTCAAACTATTCAATCACAAGCATATCATAAACAACCTACTCTTAAAAATGAAGCTTAAAATTTTGGAAGAAATAACATACCATACGTGAATCAAACTGAAAAATTAGTAAAGTTCATACCTTTAGTGATGTAGAAGGAAGATAACTCTAAAGAATGTGAAAACAAGTGACTATCTTGACAATCTCTAGAAAACCCGAAACTTGCAGTTCAGATTCCTCACAAAGGTGCAAGAATTACTAAAAACTAAGAGAGGGGTTCTATTGGCCTTGAAAATCTACACACTTTAGGCTCAAGAATCACTCGATTTGGTTGAGATTTGAGAAAGTTATGAAAAGATGAAGGTTTTAGGGTTCTTGAGTGAATTGGTGAAGAAGATGAAGTGGAAGGAAAGTGTTTGTGGTTATGGATAGGTTATAATCAGATGGACAGGAGTTTGGGTCAGATTTGTGGTTAAAATCTCATCCCCGGGTGTTTTAAAACGGGTTCGGGTGACCCGGTGTGTGAAAAAACGAGAAAACAACTAAATTCAGCGTCAACAACACAGGAGGTGCGTCGGCGACGCCCCCCGTGCGTCGGCGACGCATGCTGGATCTTCAAATAACTCCCCGACGCAATTTTTCGCTGTTTACGCACATCTTTCATCGACGGGGTTAACAGGGGTGCGTCGACGACGCAACCCCTAAATGCCACTTTTCATTTTTTTTCAAAAAATATGATTAAAAATACGCACTTTTTACAAAGGGGACCTAGACTAATTACATTCCTAAAAATTATTAAAAATCTTTTTGTGGACATTTGCGGTTTTTAAATAAACTAACAACTTATCGTTAAACGATCCTACCACCCCCCAAATAGTCGTGTATTGCCCCCAATACACATAAACAAGTTCTATAACATACCTCATGTCTTCAAGACTCATTTATATCTTCCGGAAGTTCACACATCTCAAAGAGTTGTTAGATCAAGACAATAAGCATAACTATTTTAAAACAATGTATCCAAACAATTTAAAAGTAATACATAACTCTACAAAACGTGTTACAGGTTCTCAATTGACCTCGTAATGTGGTATGCCTTCCACGAAGCTTACCACTTCCGTGTTTTTCTCGCTCTTATCATTATTACCATCAAAAAATGGTTTTCGACGATGACCGTTAACCGTTTGCCTTGATCCATCCTTCGGGTCCTCAATGGTGACATCACCTAGTTTTCCGACCTGTGTGATCACGTATGGGCCCATTCACTTACTCTTGAGCTTCCCGCGAAAGAATTTAAGCCTTGACTTGTAGAGCCAAACCTTTTGTCCTATCACAAACTCTTTTGGCTTCAACCTTGCGTCATGTGCTCGCTTCATTCCATCCTTGTATTTTGAAGAACACTCATACGCCTCCTCCCGAAGCTCTTCCAACTCGCATAACTTTAACTTTCACTCCTTACCAGCATCATCATATTTCATGTTAACCTCTTTAATAGCCCACCAAGCACGATGCACAAGTTCTATCGGTAAGTGACAATTTCTACCATAAACCAAGCGGTAAGGTGTAGTGCTAATAGGTGTTTTATGAGCCGTTCGATAGGCCCACAAAATATCATTCAACTTCGTTGACCAATCCTTTCGGTCCGGTCGAACGATCTTTTGCAAAATTTCTTTTATTTGCCTATTGAACACTTCTACTTGACTACTCGTTTGTGGGTGGTATGGGGTAGCAATTCGATGGTCAACACCATACCGTTTCAATAATTTACCAAAGTTCAAATTTTTGAAATGAGACCCTCCATCACTAGTGATTACTCGGGGGATCCCAAATCTAGAAATTCTATTCGTTTGAACAAAATTGCAAACCACGGTATGGTCATTTGTCTTGGTAGCGATCGCTTCGACCCATTTCGACACATAGTCGACCGCCACCAAGATATACATGTTGCCATACGAATTAGGGAAGGGACCCATAAAATCGATCCCCCATACATAAAAAATATCTACAATAAGGATCGGTTGCATAGGCATCTCATCCCGTTTGGAGATACCCCCCAATTTTTGACACTCAACGCAGTTTTTAGCAAAAGTAAATGCGTCTTTGAAAATAGTCGGCCAATAGAGATCACTATTGAGCACTTTGTGCCCAGTTTTGTGACCACTGAAATGGCCTCTACAAGCAAATGAATGCAAGTGCGTCAAAACACTCGGGATCTCCTCGTCCGGAATGCATCTTCGAACAACTTGATCCGGACATATTTTGAACAAGTCTGGTTCCTTCAACGTATAGTATTTGATTTGCGACATGAAGTGCAACCTCCAACTCCGATCCCAATGAGCCGGTAAGTCACCTGTAACCAAGTAATTCACAATGTTAGCATACCAAGGTAAAACATTCACTTTCAAAATATGCTCATCTGGGAAGGTATCATCAATCTCTACACGTGAAGAACCCTATTCCGCCATCAACCGGGACAAGTGGTCCGCCACCACGTTCTCGCTACCCTTCTTGTCCCGTATCTCTAAGTCAAACTCTTGTAGTAAGAGAACCCAACGTATCAATCTCGGCTTTGCATCCTTTTTCTCCATGAGGTACCTAACAACAGTATGGTCAGAATATATTACAACTTTGTTACCCCATATGTAGGCCCGGAATTTTTCCAATGCAAATACCACCGCAAGTAGCTCTTTTTCGGTAGTCGTGTAATTCAATTGCGCATCTGAAAGAGTCTTACTTGCGTAGTAAATAACAACGGGTTTCTTTTCTACCCTTTGACCCAACACGGCCCCAACCGCATAATCGCTTGCATCGCACATAATTTCAAATGGTAAAGACCAATTCGGCGATTGCAATATTGGGGCCTCTACTAATTTCTCTTTCAAAAACGTTAAAAGCGGTTTGACACTCTTTGTTAAAATCAAACGGTTGGTCTTTAAGCAACAATTTACATAAAGGTTTCGTGATGTCACTAAACCCCTTAATAAACCTTCTATAAATCCCGCATGACCTAACCCCTTTAACATTCGTGGGATATGGTATGTAGAGATGACTTGCACCTTTGCACGGTCAACCTCTATCCCATGACTTGACACTCCATGCCCCAACACAATCCCTTCCTGAACCATAAAATGGCTCTTCTACCAACTCAAAACTAGATTTTTCTCAAAACATCTTTTTAAAACCTTTTCGAGTTGGTCTAGGCAAGCCTCAAATGATCACCCAAAAATTGAGAAGTCATCCATATCTCTAAAGACTCCCCCACCATGTCCGAGAATATACTCATCATACACCTTTGAAAGGTGGCGGGGGCATTACATAGCCCAAACGGCATTCGCCTAAATGCGAAAGTACCGTATGGGCAAGTAAATGTGGTCTTAGCTTGATCCTCTGGATGGATAGGTATTTGATTATACCCCGAATACCCATCTAGAAAGCAATAAAATTTTTGACCCGCTAACTTCTCAACAATTTTGTCAATAAAAGGTAAAGGGAAATGGTCTTTGGAAGTTGCAGAATTTAACTTCCAATAATCAATACAAATTCGCCACCCGGTTACCGACCGGGTGGCAACCTCTTCACCTGCATCATTGTGACGAATTGAATGCCTGCCTTTTTCGGGACCGTTTGCGTTGGGCTCACCCACTGGCTATTAGAGATGGGGTAAATAATATCCGCATCTAGCCACTTCAACACCTCCTTCTTGACTACCTCTCGCATGTTGGGATTCAATCGCCTTTGTGCGTCACGAGAAGGAGTGATACCATCTTCGGTGATGATTTTATGCATCACCACTAAGGGACTAATTCCTTCAGATCAGCAATGGTCCAACCAATAGCGGCTCTATTGGTGACCAAGACCTCCATAAGCTTTTCCTCTTGCTCTCCGGTTAGATTAGCCGCGATGATCACCGGAAGCGTGTTGCCCTCACCCACATAAGCATATTTCAAATGCTTGGGGGAACACCTTCAATTCAACAACCGGAGGTTCTACTAATGACAGTTTCAATTTCGTATCAATCTTTTCCGGAAGACTTTCCACTGGATGTGTCCAAGTGGGTCTTCCTTCCTTCGCCACCATCACCTCCATCTTTTCCACCTCCTCATCCATGCTTCGATTTGTTTCCACTTGCAACCTGTCAAACATGAAACATTCCTCTATTGTGTTTTCCTCTTCGAAACTAATGTTGCATAGAGGTATACACTCATCAATGACGTCCGCCATATAGCATTCGTCACCAACTAGAGGATTCGTTAATCCCGAAAAAACGTTCAACCGCAACCGACGGTTACCAAAAGCCATATCAACCGTACCCGTTTGACAATTGATTTGGGCATTTGATGTTGCCAAAAATGGTCGACCGAGTATAACCGTTTGTTGTTTGGTTCGGGCCAAAGAAACATAATCAAGTACAAGAAAGTCCACCGGGTAATAAAAGTCATCAACTTTCACTATCACATCGGTGACTATCTCACAGGGTAGTTTGGGTGTCAAGTCCGCCAACACCACGGTGGTATTAGACGACTGAAGTGGACCAAACTCATATTGGTCATACAAACTACCCGGCAAGATACTCACACTCGCCCCAAGGTCCAAAAGTGCCCGTGTCATTTTGAATTCGCCAAGTTGAATAGAAATAATGGGCGCCCCCGGATCTTGTAGCTTTGGTGGAAGTGCACCCGAAAGAATCGAACTAACATTTTCAGTCAAATCAAGTTTCTTGGATGACTTGTTAGTTCGTTTCTGGGTGCATAATTCCTTTAAGTACTTTGCATATGAGGGTACTTGTTTGATCGCATCTAAGAGAGGTAGGTTGATTTTTACTTGTTTAAAATTTTCCCACATTTCCTCTTGTTGTGGGCTACGTTTCGTAACCACCTTCTTAGATGGTCCCAATAAAGCTTCGGGATAAGGGGAGGTATTAACCTCCACACCCTATTCCTTAGCCTTTGGGACTGGGACGGTCACAACGGGGGTATTTTTATTATTTTCAGAAACATTTTTATTTTCACCCGTTTGACCGTCAACACTCTCCTCATCACTAACATGTTCCACCACCCCTTCAACAAACTGAGGTGGTGGTGACTCAACACCACTATCTATGACTCGACCACTACGTAAAGAAATTTTATTAATTGGTACCTCACGTGTGTTCTTCGGGTTGGACCCTTGATGCTTAGGGTTCACGGTGGTATCACTTGGAAGTCTTCCTCGACTTCCTCGCATCTGAGCTACCTCTTCAGCAAGTTGCCCCACTTGGTTTGCCAATACCTCATGAGATTTATCCCTCATTTCATTTGCCTTTTTCATCTCCTTGATGTCACTGCTAGATTCCTTCACTACATTCAATAGCGCATCAATCTTGGCACTCAATTCATCGCCACCACCTTGAGAATTCGAATTACCTCCCCCGTTACTACCTTGGTTGTAACCCCTTTGATAATTTCCTTCACGGTTCTGATACGATTGATTACTACCTTGGTTGTAGTTTCTTTGATAGCCCCGTGGTTACCGCCTTGGCGGTTTTGGTATGATGATCCGCCTTGGTTACCCGCATGAAAGTTCGGGTTCATTTGATTTTCGGCGTTCCCATAACAGAAATTAAGGTGATTCCTCAGCCCGGGATGGTAAGTGTTTGAGTTCATGTCAATATGCTTCCTATCACCAAACACTTAATTCACTTCCTTGGTGTCTTCGGCTTTTCCCATTTGACATTCTATAGTTCTATGATCGAGTCCCCCACACCCATCGTAACCCGCAAATTGTACTGCGTTTACTTCCTTTTTCTTCATACGGGCTAATTCCCGTTCCAATGTAGAAATGCGGGCCCTTGAACTAGAATCAAGGTCGGGTAGTGACCGGGATATAGGGTGCTTCTTAGCTCGGTCAGCCGACTCTTTAGCTTTCGATCTTTTGGCCATTCTCTCGAGAAACTCCCAATCGTAGTCTTCATGATTACTCAACAACGTTCCATTACTAGTTGACTCCAAATGATTCCAATGCTCCCCATCTAGACCTCTCATAAAGCACTTCACCAATTCCCACTTTTCGATTTGATGATGAAGACACTTTCGGATCAATTCTTTATACCTCATGAATGCCTCATGTAGCGGTTCACTCGAGAGTTGTTTAAACGCTCTAATTTCATCACGCGCATCATCAGTCTTGGCCATCGAGTAATACTCATCAAGAAAGGCTTGTTGCATCTCCACCCAAGTGTGAATGCTATTGGTGGGCAATGTCAAAAACCATTGCTTAGCCTTGTCCTTTAATGAGAATTGGAAAAGACGTAAGCGAACCTCATCTTGAGTTAAGTGACCACCCCAATAGTGCTACATATAGCCGAAAACTCTTGTAGATGCGTATACGGTTCATCATTCGACCGTCCATTAAAATGAGGAAGTATGTTGATGTAGTTGGGTTTGCAATCAAAAGCAACTCTTCCTTTTGGCGGTGGTACAATCGGAGAATCATTTTACGATATCATCGGTCGGAACTGACCGTCAACTCCTTATGGTGGTTGACGTTGATGTTGTTGTTGCGATTGTGTCGATTTTCCCTTGGTGGACCGTTCACCTCTTGATCCCCCATTCTCCGATCCCCTTTTCTATCACTGTCTCGATTACCCCTTGATTTCCACCACCCACGTACTGTGGAATCCGATTAAGATTGGCATTTTGATTGTTGTAATTGTTGTTACCATCGTCTTGGTTCCTATTGTTATTACGTGGTTGACGGTTGTTCCTATAACTGTCATTTCTCCCGTAGTCATAACCGTATTCATCATAATCCCCCACAACATTCGCATATTGATACCCCCCGTCATCATAACCAAAGTTCCCGCCATCGTGGAAAAGCCCTTCATTGTCATTTCCCCATCCATCGTCTTCAACCCGATCATTATAATATCCCCCATCGTCCGAGTATTCCGTGTGAACACTCACGTGTTCCGGTGATTGATAACCGGGTACACTATAGTGTTCATCATCCGGGATATTATTCCTCAATTCATCAAGATTGACAAATTGATCTTCATTCGCGGGATTGCCACGATTCACATTAACACCACGGTTGGCATTAGTGTTGCGGTTGTTGACATTTGGTGGTAATGGGTTTTGTTGGTTTTGGTTTGAGGTGGAGGTGTGTGTGCACGTTGGTTGAGGTTTTGGTAGGACACGGTTTTGAAATGGTGGTGAAGGTGGTCTTGAATTGTTACCACCGGTTGGTTGTTTGGGTTTTGAGTTGGGTGATTAGGGTATTGGTGTTGATGTTGGTTGGCGTTTTGGTTATCCATTGGAGCGGTTTCCAAAGATGAGGTACTTGTTGTGTTTGGGTTTTGGTGGGATTAGAGACAACGGTTGCCTCTAATCGGTTGGTTGGGTTTTTTAACGACGTCAATCTTGGCTCGAATACTAACGGTGACGTTCTTCAGGAATTTCGTGTATCCATGCACTACCTGTAACCTACACAAGTAACACACCCGCGTAAACACAAAAACATATACGATAATAAGAAACAAGCAATTAAACAGTTAATCACAAAAATCAATAAATCCAAACGCAGAGCGCACAAACTCCCCGACAACGGCGCCAAAATTTGATCAAGGTGTCGCGCCTCGGTCAAAATAAAATATTTAGAAACCCGATTTATCCTTAACTATGAGTTAGTGGTAGCACGGGGTCGATCCACGAAGAGTCTGTGGTTTGCGTACAAACAAGATTGATTTTAAATAAGATTGTCACTTTATGAAGCTTGCTAACGGAATTTATTAATTTGTTTGTTTGAAAGTGATGTCGGAACGAACCGACAGGTTTTGATTAAAAATAAGTAACGACTAGAAATTGAGAATGATTGCAACAAAAGTAAATGTGATTGTAAAACAAATATGAGTAAACAAGGTTCACACCCGGTTCAGTAATTGCAATCCTAAGGTTTCTACACGTTTTAGATTTGATTCAATTGCAAAAGTGATTAACGAATTTAGTGTCACGAGGCTTAGGTACCAAGAGCTATCAACGTTACAAAGAACGGACAAAGATGCACTTCATTACCAAGAACATGTAAATCCTAACCTAGACAAGGCATAAATGCACATAAACATTTCATAAAGTCAAATTTAATCTTCACTCGACAATTTATGAATTCAATAGAAATGTAAGACAGTTGTCATAAGCTTCAAAATCAAATAGCAAATTGTCACAAATCAAACCAATAACAATGTTAAACCCTAGACTTACAAAAACCTACACCGGGGTGAAACCTCCGGGAATTAGCCGCTCATGGTGAACATGACACGATCAACGATTGATGAAAACTCGAATCTTGGCATCTTGGAACTTGGAGATGATGATGAAAAGTGGTTAGGGTTTGTGATGAATGATGGTGATGATTGAATGGATGACTGAGGAATGATGATGATGATGATGGTGATGGGATTTTGGTTTTGGATCCAAAAGTGTGATTGGAGAGATTGGATTCGTGGAAGATAATGGTTGGTGATGATTGTGGCTCCAAGAACAATATTCAAACTCCCAAAATTCGTAACCCCAAGAATGGGTCCCCAAAAAACACTTAAAACTCGTCAAATTGCAACAAAACGCGTCAGCGAGTAGGAGAATACGTCGCCGACGCACCCCAGAAAAGGGGTTTTGCTGCTGACGCACTATTATGCTGTCTACGCATGTTTCCCATCGACACGTTGCGTCGCCGACATGCTTTCTAGCTTGTTTTTCGTCGGTTTTCCATTCCCCATGTTTCCAGTTGTTCCCATTCGCTCTCGGTACTTCGTATAGCTCCCGAATAGCCCCTAAAACTCCGTTAGACTTGTAAAACACAATTCAATCAAAAGTAGGCTATACAAAACTAAAAGCTATGTAAAGACATAAACCTAAACATAACAAGGCACCGGTTTTCGACCACGTATCAGAGTGGAGTATAGACGTCGTCCGTGGAGACGTGGAGTTGAGAAGGAGATGTGGGCCATGTGGCTGCGAGCTGCAGTTTTGATGTTTCAAAATTAAGGTTATGTTTTTTCTTTGTTCGGGCCACGCATATCAAAACCCCACCCAATTCCTATTTTTTAAATAAAAATTATTAACATGTTTTAACGGGTGCTTAACATGTTAACAGGTTTTTAACCCTTTTAGACGCGAAAATTAACAAGTCTTATCATATCGATTTGTTTAAGACACGAAACTTGTTAAGATCGTGTCGAGTGTTTCATACTGTGTCTAAAATTATCAGCCTACCCAAAAATTTATGGTATGTGAGTCTTTATATGGGATAGTTGATCACATAGTAAACTAGATTTTAGCCCGCCGGCGGGACAAAGCGTTCATTAAGTTCGGTAGTCCCTCACGCGTTGCGAGGGACACCTATTACTTCATGTCTTTGGAATGTTGCAGCGACCACCAATGAATAGAATCCTCAACATACAAACACCTTGAAAACTACTCGACATACCTAAATACATCAAATGAAACACCACTCGTATAAACATTCATAAACAAACATGTAGGCAATCAAATCTGATTAAAAAGTTAAAAAGTTACGCATTTATTGCAATATACAAAGGATCAGAAAGGATAACCATAGCAGCACTAGAACCAATATTCATCATAGCCCTTTTTTTGTTCTTCAACATCCCAGGTAACAAAGCTTGTGTCACCTTAGTTGTCCCTTCAACATTAACTTCATTCAAACCATTCAACAAGTTACCTCTGAAAAAACAAACAGCGCCTTAGTATTGACTGACTTTGTGAAGCTTATTGACTAATTGGCTTTTCCCACCCACAAGCTAATCCAAACACTTCTCTAAGAACTTCTTATCGAAAAGTCAATAAGTCTTTTTAACAAAAAGTCCTTTTGAGTAAATAAGCTTAGCCAAACAAGCCCTAAATTACACGAATAATAAAAATACTAATGGGACGTTTGGTTCGCGCAATGTTTTGGAGTTGGAATTGATATTTGTATAGGAATTAGAATTTGAAGGATTTGGAATTTAGATATTCCAATTGGAATTGGAAATTGTTGGATTGGAATCTCAATTCCATTTTTGGTGTGTTTGCTTGTCAAGAGGTCCACTTTGATAGTCATAAAGGCCCTTTTCCCTGTTTTCTTTCTAAAACTATCCATTCTTATCAGGTCCTGTCGAACCAGAAGATCAATTCGTCATCTCTAAATGAGAAATTGGATTGAATTGGAATCCATCATCCCGGCACCCACAACCCCTGGTTCTGGTCGAAACGTGTAACACCTCGTAAAAACCCGTCCTATAAAATTCAGACACGTGTCCCACTGATTCTCATTTCCACGTGTTGGCCGAGAGGGACCAAAAGCGTCGTTATGTTAAATTATAACCTCTGAACGACGACTATATAAAAGTCGAGGGGCCAATACTGCAAAATTTCAAAACTTCATCTTTTGGCAAGGTCTTACGGACCGTAAGGTGAGGAAGGTATTGGATCAGAGAGGCGGTTACTGACCGCAACCACATATGGTTACGGTCCGTAACCATTCAAATTTTGTGGGCGCCAGACGTCCTTACGGACCGCAAGGCTCACCCTTTACCGTCCGTAAGGGATTGCCATCGACAGAAAATGGGGCAACTTGCTGCCCTGCCACCTTTGTCGCGATTGCCACCCATTCTCCAGCTCTTGACACGACCAAGGACACTTGTACACCTCCTACAACATGTCCTAACACCTGGAGCATCCATGATCATCCTCCTCAACTATAAAAGGGCATCATATTTGCCTCAATCCTTGCTCACTCCTTTCATTCTCCTCTCTTGCTCAAGTTGGAAGTTCCTGAAGCATATAGGAGCATCCCCTGAGCTATCTAATCTTCTTTGGATCACATGTAAGTGTTCCAACTTGTTCTTTTCAGTTTTATAGGCTTAAAACCAAAAGTCAAAGCGTTTACGTAAAACGCTTTGACCAGTGGCTAAGACCATTACGGTACAGCCATTGTTCGATGCGAACATGGCTACGTGATCGTAGTTAGGTAGGTGTTAATCCCTTAAAAGGGCACCTCCTAATTACCACATTTACTTGGTCAATTGATGGGTCAAAGTTAGGGTCAATAAAAGTCAACGGGTCAGTTTTTGAAAATAATTCATAATTAGTAATGCAATTGTTATAAAAATTGTTTTGTCACCTTAATAACTTGATAATAAGTATTAGAACATGTGTAAATATGTTCGGCTCGTCAATTCCAGGTTTAAGGTCGGTTCGCAACCGAAGTCACATGGATTGACTCCTGCTTTGACTTTCAGTTCTGACCCGAATTAGCAACTTTAGTTGCTGATTCTAAGTTGCCTCATGACTACGTTATATTGTAGTATAACTCTCTGGATTCATATTATACGGTTATTTAGTATTCTAAGTCGTTATGCAAGTATCCGTTAATTATGCCTAAAATGCACTTTTTATCAAAACTAAGGTTATAAACATAAATAAGCATACAAATGAATTACCTACTGATATGGTAACTTGATTAACTTATTTTGATGTTAACATTCTGATCATGAACCAACTTTTGATTAAATTTCGTAAAAGTACGCTTCTAAATGACCAAATTGCCCTTTTCCGCATTTTAAAACGATTTAAACATGATCTCTTCATCAAACTTAATACCTACTGATGTAATATCATAAGTAGGACTTAATGGGATATTATTCATATTATGAACTGAGTTGATACATAAGATTCGCATAATGTCGATAAATGACCAATATAGCCTTTTGCGTATAAAATGGTTTTAACTATACTTTTTATAATCAAACCGTTTACCTACTGTTATAATATAATAAATAACTTATTTTGGTTATATAAAACTGATCATAACTTCAGTTTTCATTAAACATCGAATTAATTGACAATTAGCGACTTTTACGTCTTTTCGACGCATAGTATAGTTTAAAACCACAACTATGATTCGAAACTTGTTACCTACTGGTTATTAAACTTATTTCAAATATTTTTACGGTAGAAACAAGTCTCGAACTCATAATCCGAAATATGACATTAAAACTATGTGTGAAATGACCAAAATGCCCTTACTGGACATAGTTTGGTTTAAAACTATCAACCACACATATATTTGATATCCTACTGATATAACATCATAAAAATATATATTTTTACAGAAAGTTCATGACCATAACATCAATTTACTCGCAAACCTCTTTTATAAAGCGTAAAATGACCAAAACGTCCTTTTGAGGCGTAACTTGATTTTAAAACCTAAACGGGCATACATGTTAATATCCTACTGATATAATAACATATTTAAAGTATAATGGCATATAGAACTTCTATATGACCCATCCGGTTACCCGGTTTCGCTTATATGCGAATGGTTAAGCCTGCGTGGCTAGTTTATATAATTTAACCAAAACGAGTTTAACCTTAACACTTTTACTTCAAAATCCAGAATGTAATATGTTTACCCGTATTAAACAAGTCTTAGTACTTTTCGGGTTTAAACTACATTCAATTCCGGTGATCACTTAATCTAGCGTATCGCACCATAATCATTACTTAAGACTAGCCTATTTCGAGTCAATGAATCAACTAAGGACCCGTTAGCATTCTAATTGGTTATTAAAAACCATCATTCCAGACTAAACGCCTTTCGGTCGATTGTGCTTGTACTTATCTCTTAGATTTGCGGCTGAGTTATTACTTTTGAAGATTTAGCTCAGGTAAATACTTTTAACCTATTTTCCCTTATACGGGCTTGGGATAAGGTAAATTATCACCGCTTGGTCGGGTATGGGATCATGTTTTGTCCAGTTGTGATTTTAACTAAATCTCATAACCCGTTTTAATCTGTATTGCCTGATAACTTAAATATTGGGGGTGGCTTGACCGTGTCTGGGATATCCTTAGGCTCATTAAAGTGCTAATGGCCATGACCTATGCACGGGGTGTAGGCATACACCCGTCAGTGCCAATTATTATTATCTGCTTTCTGTGTGAAAGTTCAGAAGTGGTGTGTCAGTCGATCATGTCTAGATTTCCGTACTGGGCCCCATATGTATTGACACGCTTGTAAAACTGTATACAAGGTCATTTGTATTGTCCTAAGTTATTTATAACAACGTGCCTAGCGCACTTAAAATATTTTTTGAAAAGATTTTCAAAAGTGTCGGTTGATTGTATTTACCAGTGAAAACTGACGTATTTTCAAAAGATTAAGTTACAGGTACAACACGTAATAGGCTGAAAGCTGCGTTGGCGACAACGTAGAGGATTTGCGACCCTTAGTTGTGCTTTAAAGTCTGTTATCATTTATGTACATATTTCCGATCCGCATGTGGATCTTTATTACAATCCGTCTGTATTTATTATTTTTGAACTTTGAACATTATCGGGTTGTAATATTATTTTATATCCAAGACTTCCGCTGTGTTGCTCTGTGTTGTTTGATTATGATGTTATCAACTTACGTCACAATACTCCCACCGGGCCCACCAGGATACACGTGGAAATCAGGGTGTACGAGTCGGAACAGTAAGGGGGTCAGGTCGAAAGAGTACGGGTCGAAACGGTTCGATTCGAAACAGTATGAGTCAAAACAGTTCGCGTCAAAACAGTTCGGTTCGAAACGGTTCGATTCAAAACGGTACGGGTCGAAACTATTTGGATCAAAACGGTACGAGTTGGAACGGTGTGGGTCCAAACCGTGCGGTTCAAAACTGTAACACTTCACATTTTCATACTTTCCCTATTTAGAAAGCTAATTCGTATTTCCATTTTTAGAAACGTGTAGTCGTATTAAACTCATATTCATTTCCAACTTTGAAACCCGAGACCTTGATCATAATGAAAATTCCTACTTTATACATACTTGTTATACATGCAATCAATCATTCAAACACTTGTTTTCATGCAAACAAACACTTATTTTACGTGCAATGCTCATACATTACAACTTTATACTTGAAATGCTCGAAAACCGGCTAAAATACGTAACCAACCTATTCGTACGAGTTGAACACGTTTTGCGCGAAGCGGTGCTGACAGCAACTCGTGCCTATAATACTAGCTCTTATCCCATCTTCAATCTTTCCGAATTTTCTCACTTTCACTCTCAAACTTACGAATTCTTAGCATACTGATCTCAGATTGTTCTAAGTGAGTTTAACTCACTATTAACTTGTGTTTTTATGATTCTTTTCCTACTTTTCTTAGTACCAAGTGTATAAGCTAACCAAGTTCATCATCCTCAACAGGATTGGACTTGTGTTCCAGCAAGTGTGAGAACGTTGGGGAGCTTTGGCAACCTGAATTAAGTTCCACACCTCACTTGAACATTGTTATATTTAAATTCTGTAAAATACATGACCACCCGGGTTTATCAACTTTGTTGATAAACTTTGAGCTTTGGTGAATCATATAACAAGATATTCGTACCCCCTTGCTTGACATCTGTTACATAATTGATAGACTTTGAACTAGACTATACATTATAAAATACTTACTTTTTCACTTAGTCACAACCCTGATAATAATTTAGTCATGGTTAACTGTTATGAGCTAAGACTGAACTATCACGTCCCTAAAATCTCGTTCAATAGTATTCATTGTCGAAACGGGAGCTTAAACGAGCTAAATTTTCCAGAAACAACCCCTTTGCACGAAGTGATCAGTCACTTCACACGAAGTGGACAATTAATTCGCACAAAGTGAATGGTCACTTCGCACGAAGTGGCATTTTCCCGTTTACTCTTTTTGTATTTTCTGCTCCCGAATTTGAACCCTTCGCCAAACTCAGAATATTCACACACCTCTGTTTCCTCATGTAGAGTAACTTTGGTGTTCATCATTTCAACTCATCAACTCTCGGATTACTAGGAAAGCTTGCATAACCGTGAGTATACATGACCCTTTTACTTCTCAACACTTTTTGGGTGCAATACTTATTCCTTACTAAAAAACGCACACATACACTTACAAACATGCTTACGAACAAGCAGTCTGTCATACATGCTTAATACGTTATGCTAGAATTCATATATGCTAGAATCGTTACATGTGCTATGCTTTGTCATTAACTTGTTTCAAGCCTCCCTTAACATGTATAGCGCTATAGGATTAACGCACCTTTCGTATTCGTGAGGTCATGTTAAGTAAACAAAACGGTCTAGTCATTGCTATGATTAGATTACGCTAGCGGTAAACTTTGGAGTGACATTTATAGCTGTATCCTAGTATCGTATGTTAATTTAAGTTAACTATTATGCTATGTGGACCCGTTTAAAACTTTTATACTTATGCTAGTATTCAAACTTGTATGCTCGCCAATACTTTTTGTATTGAACTACAATTTAATACGCATTGTAGGAATTCAATGATGATGATGACGAACGAGACTTAGTAGGAAGGACTAGAAACGCACCAAACTTTAATTCATGTTTATAGATTTGTCATACGTTACTTGTTGTATTTTATTTACAACTCATGTACTTTAATTCCTTCACATAGTTAAAGTAATTTGAGGGGGCGTTTGGTTCACGAAAATGTTTTGGAATTGGAATTTGTATAGGAATTAGAATTTGAATGAATTGTATTTGGAATTTAAACATTCCAATTGGAATTGGAATCTCAATTCCATTTTTGGTGTGTTTGCTTGTCAAATTAATTGGAATCCATCACCCCGACACCCACAACACCCGGTTCGGGTTGAAACGGACGGGTTAAAACAGTTCGGGTCGAAACAGTATGGGTCGAAACGGTACGGGTCGAAACGGTTCGCGTCGAAACTGTACGGGTCGAAACGGTTCGCGTCGAAACTGTACGGGTCGAAACGGTTCGCGTCGAAACGGTACGGGTCGAAACAGTTCACGTCAAAACGGTTCGATTCGAAACAGTATGGGTCGAAACGGTACAGGCCGAAACTGTTCGTGTCGAAACGGTTCGTGTCGAAACGGTTCGATTCGAAACGGTACGGGTCGAAACGGAACGAGTCGAAACGGTGTGGGTCGAAACCGTTCGGGTCGAAACGGTCGAAGATTCCAATAAATATAATTTAATTCCTTCACATATAGGAATAATTTTGAATTTCTTTAGTTAACGGAATTTGAAGGAATTCATGCTCAATTCCAATTCCATTGTCAACCAAACACATGAAGATTGGAATTGAGATTCCAATTCCATCAAATTATGGGAACCAAACATCTTAAGATGTGGAAGTCAGATTCCAGTTCCCTTAAATTCTATTGAATTTATGCCAATCAAACGCCCCATGAAGAATTCATGCCCAATTCTAATTCCAATTCTATTGTCAACCAAACACACGAAGATTGGAATTGATATTACAATTCCATCAAATTCTGTGTACCAAACTTCTTAAGATATGAAATTCAGATTTCAATTCCTTTAAATTCCATTGGATTCATGCGAACCAAACCCCCTAAGAGTGTATGAGAAGAATAAAATGTAGAAAAATTTCCTCCATCTCTAAAGTCTAAAGCATAGAAATACACAGTTCCAAAAGAAATCCGAGAAATGTTTACTACACTATTCAATATTTACAGCTACTCTCGTGTAAAAACCAGCAAACTAAGGCTAGTGGGTATGGGGAGGGTCATCCTCATGAGAATGGGCTGTCACGTAGACCGTCACGTAAACCGGTGTGAAGATAAGCCTAAAGGGATGGACCTAGGGGTGAGGATGAACCCTTTTATATGTATGTATGTATAGGTGTGTGTGAGGGGGTGAGGCCCGGCTTGGACGACAGTTGGCGGACGAAAAGGACGGAGACGGACCAAGATGGCGGTGTGCCGGGCGGCGCCGTGCCTCGCCGGCCCTTGGCTGTGCCCCATACCCACTAGTTAAGTGCCATAGTCAATGCATGAGACAAGAGTTAATAGGCTTATAGGCTTAGGAGTAGTGACATTAGGTGTTAGATAGACCACTATTGTGTCTATACGATAGACAAAAGGTGGTTTCGTGTAAATAGTAACAAGAATAAGTGTCCCTCTCAACATGTCTAATCGTCACCGAGAAAAGGATTACAGAAAAATAATTATTATCTTTATGCACTTATATAAGAGATTTCAAGTATTTTTATATAAAATACCGCAACTAGCAAGATACTATGTTTTAGGTTGTTATTATAACAAAATAGTAATAAAAAGGTTATTGTGAATTTAAACTCAACGAGAATTGACTTCGCTTCGTTGCAACGTCCGGGCCCAAACCGGAAAAAAGCATAAAAACACCACGAATTTATGTGATTTACGTGACGTAAAACGTAGATGAATTCGAACTTATATCGACATGTATTAGAAAGTCAAAGAGATTATAGAGAAATTATGAAAGGGGGCAAAATTGATAACTTTAAAACTTGAGGGTATTTCACTAAAAGACAAAAACAACCAAAACTAAATGACCAATTTTGGCCACCATCCAAAGTTTGGTGATCAAAGTCAAAACCCAAAGAAAGGAAACCTATAGCAGTGAAATTCAAAAAGATACAACCTTTATGGTCAAAACAAAAGGTTAAAAAGTTAATTGTAGCTAACAACTTGTTCTTTTATATATATATAATAATAATAAGGTTATTGGGGACTAATAATGTTCGTAAAGACTCTACACGAAAGCATCAAAACTAGGGCTGCAAACGAACCGAACGAGACCTTGTTCGTGTTCGTTTGTTAAAAAATATATGTGTTCGCGAACCGTTCACGAACACTTATCGAACGAGATTTTGTGTTCGTGTTCGTTTGTTAAGGAAATTAACTTGTTCGTGTTCGTTTGTGTTTGTTTGTTAATTTTAGGCAACGAACAAAAACGAACGTTGACGAACCCAAATGAGCACAAACTAATGTTTATGAACGCAAATGGAAACAAACGAACACAAAGAATCGTTCATGAGCAGAATATATAATACGCTGACACTTATTAGATATCTAATTGATCGGAATTTTGAAGTATTTAAATAAATATAAAAACTAAAAACACTAATGAACTATCCACAAACGAACACGTTACCGAACGTTCACGAACATAAACGAACGAACGTGACCTATGTTCATGTTTGTTCAATTAACTAAACGAACGAAATTTCTTGTTCGTGTTCGTTTGTTTATTAAACAAACGAACACAAACGAACTGTTCGCCGAACGGTTCACAAACTGTTCGCCAAACGTTTGGTTCGTTTACAGCCCTAATCAAAACTGCCACAAACGCCCCACAATAACGATTGTATATGCTCTCAATTAGCATACTAAGTGTCGGATCATATAAGGGGCTGTTTGTTTAGCTTTTAATGGAGCTCTTAATGGTTCAGACCTATTACTGGTTTGAACACTTAATGGTTCAGACTGTTTGTTTCGCGACCAGAAGTCTGAATGATTCAGACATTTGCCTCTGAATGCTTAAACATTATACTAAGTCTAAATGATTAAAACCTTTTATCTGAATGGGTCAAACATTTGCCTTTAAATGGTTAAGCATTATATTGTTTTTTAATGGTTTAGACATCTTACTATATCTGCACTTAGTGGTTCAGATCTCTTACTGTATTAGATGGTATTATCAGATTAGGGTTTATTGTACGAGCCCACGGGCTTATTAGGTCAGTTAGGGTTTTGTTATGATGTCTATATATTGTAACTCAACCATTCAATAAGATCATTCAGTATTTTACCATTTAACATGGTATCAGAGCCTTAGGGTTCTGGTTATCGTCTTCTCCGACGCGCCACCACAAATAAACAAACCCTAGCCGTCGCCACCGAGTACAAACCCTAGACAGGGCGGTGTGCCACCACCGCCACCTCAGCACTTACTCATTCAGAAATTTACAAACAGGGCCAAATTGAGTTTGTATCTCTAAATTCACCGTTAAATGTGATATCGTTTTTGGTTAGTCTTTAATTTTGTACTTACACTATTATCTCATTTTTAAATCTATTTATGAAACAAATCTAATAATTTTTCTTGTGTTTGTAGTTATCGAAATAGTTTTTGGTTAAATCTCATTCTTTATACTAATATTAGAATGTTTATTTTAGAAGTTGTAATTCAATATTTAGATCAAATATCCAATGGAAATATAATAGATGGAATACTTTTGAAGACATCAAGATTCAATTGTTTTCTTGGGCTAAGACGATGTGTAGTGGCTTAGTGAATAATGATTTTATTTTTAGGCGTTTTCCATCATGTGGTAATCCAGTCAGCAAGGGGGCATTATTAGGTATTTTTACAAAAGGGGCGTAGTGGAATAATATCCAATAATGCCCTAACCAATCATTACAAAATTATTTTTTCTTTTGTTTTTTTAATTAAAACTAATTATACACACACATGGCAAGGTCTTATTGGGCAAACAAATGAACATTCAACGTTTTTCAGATCACGCTGGGGGTTGCGAAATAACGCCGGAAAACGGCCGGCAGGGGTGGGGGACGGGCGTTCTGGGGCGTGTTTGGGGGGGGGGGGGGGACGCCAAAAATTTGGCCACTACGGGTGGTCTAAGTGGTGTTGCTCTCCACGTCTTTGTTTCTCACATCAATAGTCCTTGGAATCTTGGATGGTGTTTTATTCTGTGTTAATCAGTTCATGTCATCTTTAAAATGGTGAGTATTATGTCTTGATTGCTATTATTGCCCAACTTTCAGCTTGTGTATGTCAGTTTGTGTGTCTAGTGTATTCATGTTTTTTGTATTGAACTGCCAAGAGAATATATATAAAATATAAAAACTAGCTAGAAAATATAAAAAAACATAAAAACTAACAAGAAGCTAGACAACATCAAAACAATCAAAATTCAAAGGTGGCCTATGTGACCATGCATTCTTATCTAAGGCTCGGCGTCGTGGTCACACCCAATGGCGCCCCCACCCTCACTTTGTGCACCTCTCATTGGTCGGAACAAATCCAACACAATGTCGGAAGTCAAGAATGGCACCCATTAATGCATTCATGGAGGTGCCCTTGGCACCCTTCAATGGCGCCCACAACACGGTGTTTGATGCCCCCGGCCTTTGCTAATTTGACCCTAGGCGTCAGCCCACAACACATGGCCTAAGATTTCAATTCTCGCTCTATATCCATAAGAGCGAAGCAGCTTTGAAGAGTTTATTATTTCGGTCTTTCATATGAATCATAGAGAAGTTTGGTATATTATATCGCCTCTCTAATCTTCTTCGACACCGATTAAGCGATAATGACCCGAGAGAGCTAAAAATTCCACATTTGAATTGTCGAAAGGACCATCGATCTTGTTCCACCTTTTTTGGTGCGTTCATGTCATCTCTATTTTGGTATCCACATGTTAGTTTTTAATATATTGTGTTGTTTATAAAAAGAAATCATACCGATGGTTTTTGTTGCAAAGTAGGGATGAGGAAATACTGATACTGTTCCGATCTCGTCCCCATCCCGAAAATCCCGATCTCGAATATCATGAAAACTGGATACCGATACTGAAATATGTCGGTACGGTACGGTATCGGTATTTTGAAGGTAAATTTCGGTATTTTACCGGTACCGTACCGAACCCGTCCCGATACCGAAAATGGCAAAGAGTGGATACCGATTCCGGTACCGAAAAAAAATCGGTACAATATTTGCGGGATCAGGATTGGGATCGGGACGGTATTTGCTACCATTTGCTCATCCCGAATTGCAAGTCAAAAATTTCACTGCATACCCTTTAAAATAAAATTAAAGAAAAAACAAAATATTAAAAAAAAAAGAGTAAATTGCCAAAATCATCCCTAAGGTTTGGGCATGTTTGCCAGTTTCATCCAAAACAATATTTTTGTACTAATTAGTCATTCACTTTTGAGATTTTTTGCCATTCTCGTCCAAAAGTCTAATTTACTTCATTTTTATGTCAAATATTTGGATTAAAATGACAAAAAAATCCCAAACCTCATGAACGATTTTAGCAAAAAGTTAGACGTGTGGATATAAATGATAAAAAATCCCAAAAATAAGTGACGATATAGTAAAAAAGGTTGAAAAAATATATATTCAACATTTTCACCCGCCTCTCGTCACTAAACTCTTTTAACATTTGAAAACCCTAATTCCCTGCAATCCAATTTAAGCATGAGCTTCATCAAGGTCGTTGGCTCCGGTTCTGTATGTATGCACTTCTTTCTTAATTTAAGATTAATTTTATCCATCTGAATACGATTTAGCTAGTTCAATCACCAGAATATCAAGCTTTGATGATATGCTCTTTTTAGTTTATTTATTTTTTGGAGCATTAATTCGCCATACCTGTTTAATTCCCGACAATTAAAATTAATTTCATTTACAGCCTGTTTGCATAATTTATAATCTAATTTGCACTTAAATTTAAGAATATTCTGCAGATATATTTTCATGAGTTCAACAAAATAAGAACTAGGGTTTATCTGCTTCATTGCTAATCACCTTGATTACTAATTTATAATGCTTTATCTATCTCAAGCTTTTGATGCACAATATGGAGATCTGATTCTTTTGGAAAATATATAAAAATTATATATAATATATTGTGCCTCGCGTACCGGAAGCGGTGTGCTTTTGCGCCTCGGTTATATAGACCTTGTCGCTTTTGTGCGCTTCTCGCTTTTTAAAACCAAGAATTTAGTAAACCTTTTTGTCACAAACTTAGGGCTGTAAACGAACAAAACTGAACCAAACGGAGCCTTGTTCTTGTTCGTTTAACATTGAACTTATTCATGAACACATATCGAACTGAAATTCTTGTTCGTGTTTGTTCATTAAGGAATTGAATTTGTTCATGAACACGAGTAGACACATACGATTTAAAAAAAACAACATTCTTAATCTCAAGCATTAGACGTAATCACCTTGTTAAGCACTTGATGTAATAATCATAAACATAATTATCCCAAAACAGATGCACAAGTTAGACATAATAAGCATAACCATAATTATCCCAAAATAATGTTTCGAGGATCCAAGTTTATACGACTGAATATAAACTAAACAAAACAAATGACAATAAACGGACGTAAACGAACATATTACCGAACGCGACCTTTGTTTGTGTTCGTTCATTTGATTAATCTGACGAAATTCCTTATCTATGTTCGTTCACTAATGAAACGTTGCTGAACGTTCGGTTCGTTTCACAAACTTAAATTTTTAATTGCTCTTGAATTTACAATTGATTGTTCTGCGTTTTGAAATTAAAAGAAAACTAACATTGTCGTGTTGATGCTTATAATGTTGTTTTGTGTGTATGAAGCAGGATTAATCATATACCACGATTACTGGTTTAGGGTTTAGGGGTTTAGCGTTTGCACATGATAATCTGTTATCTATACGTACAATGGAGTATTTGAGAATTGAGAACAACAGTCATTCTAATTTGGATGAATCTGTAAATATGCTCCTAAAGTAATTTGTTGGCTTCTGATGACTACACATGAAGAGAACTATTGTGTGGACAGATACGGGCCATACAGTGATACAATTATTCGATTATGTTTTTTATAAGCATGTATTCTTTCATCTTTGCAAGCTGGATAAGGGGCTGTTTGTTTACCTCTTAATAAGCCTCTGAATGGTTCAGACCTCTTACTGGTTCAGTACTTAATGGTTTAGACTGTTTGTTTCGCGAGCAAATGTCTGAATGGTTAAAACATTTGCCTCTGAATGGTTAAGCATTATACTAAGGGGCTATTTGGCAACTTCTGAATGGTTAAGTACTAAACCATTAAGAGGTCTGAACCATTAAGTGCTGAATCAGTAAGAGGTCTGAACCATTAAGAGCTAGTATAATGTTTAACCGTCAAGAGACAAATGTCTGACCAATTCAGATTAGAGGTCTTAACCATTCAGACTTAGTATAATGCTTAACCATTCAGAGGCAAATGTCTTAATCATTCAGACATTTGCTCGCGAAACAAACAATCTGAACCATTAAGTGCTGAACCAATAAGAGGTGAAGCATTCAGAGCCTCATTAAGAGGTAAACAAACAGCCCCTAAGTCTGAATGGTTAAGACCTCTAATCTGAAGTGGTCAGGCATAGCTCTTAATGGTTCAGACCATAGTTACCTAATTCGCTCAAAATCTGTCGAATTTCGTATTGGTACGTTTCGTACCATACGGAATTCGTATACGAATTAATTCGTTGAATTCTAATGTTCAATACGATGTATTCTCATGTGCAATTCAGCGAATTTCGTTTCTTGAAACAGAGTATTACAGAATCCAATTCAGCGAATTCTGATTTCAATGTAAAAGATTGGGACTTTGATATCTATGTGGTTTAACCTGTCTCCTTTTAGCTTTTAGCATTGATTATGATTTCATTGCATAAAAATCTAGCATTTCTTACAATAGAAACAAGTGTCCTCTGAAAATGATATGATTGTGGAGTTTTTTTGCTTTGATAAGTATGATGACTTTATTCTTGAGATTTGAAACTGTAAATTCATTTTTATTTGTTTACATCTGAAATTTGCAGGTGGATTGCGTGATTCGTCTCTTGATTCCTGCAATCGAGGCTGAAGAGCAATGACGACGCGGTTTAAAAAAAGCGTGACTGAGGCCGAGGCAATTAAGACAATCTGGAAAACACGTAAAGATGTCACGAACATGTAGACGGAATTACCAAGACATAGATGCAAAAGAATTTGGTCTTAGACTGAATGCAAGGTATATAAGATCATAGTCTGTAAATGAGTCAAGTTGCTCGTGAAGTACTTGAGGTCGTTAAAAATTCAAACAAAGTCAATGCTAACTGATTTTTATTTGAGCTCATTCAATAAAGAGGTGGAGCCCAACCTTCATACACCCATCGTAAGTCTAAACGAGTCAATTACTTATATAACTATTATAATATATATATATATACACACACGCATACATATATTTGTAACTATAAATTTAATTAAGAACAAGTATACATAAACATAACTAAAATGACTTTTTATAAAATTTGTTATGAGTTAAACTCGAACTTTAAACCTGGAGCTCAAAACAATAAAGTCTTAGCTATAAAACAAATAAAACACATGGGCCACATCTCCTCTGCCCATTTTGCAAGTTGTTTTAAACTCTAGGGATTTTCTTGTGTCCATATCTTGCAAGTTGGTTTGGACTTTAGGTGTTTTGTTAGCTATAGCTGCTGTATTTATTTGATAGGGGTTTTGTATCTATACTCAGTTTACATTTTAAACTTTTTTTTTTTATCAATTTTTATAGAGTAAAAGGTTCCGGTACAAATCATCACTGCAAAAACAGGTATTTGTTCCGTAGCTAATCCATAGCAAACAACCGTTTTGCTACGGAATAGCTACGGATTCAGTCTGTAGCTACAAGTCTCATCGCTATTGTTTTTTACTTCAACTGATCCATATTGTATTTTGCTCATAAAATTTTAAGAGGAATATCATGTGGCCATAGTCATCTTTTGGATGCCAATGAAAATGAAGGCATGAATTGGTATGAGTGTACAATTAAACCATCAAATGTGCAGAATGTATCGAAAGAAAAAGTGGAAAGACGAGTCATGAGAGTTCCTTTTCCTTTTTCATGACGCTTATGACTTGAAAAAGGTACCACATCTGCTATGAAGATGAGAAACGGTAGACTTCTTCTTGGGTTCCAAGGTCGTGAGGGAAGTGGTCGGAGGTTATAAACATCGAGGCGGTGGTGGTTTGTAATGGTCAGCACCTAGAAGGGCATGCACCGGAGATGAGCGGCAATATGTTTATTCTATGTTTATTCCTTTCTATCTAAACGAGCTGTGCTAAATGCGAGCTACTTTGAAATGAGCCCAGCTTAAATGACTACGAGCCTGTACCTTAAAACAAGCTTGTTTAGTAAACAAGTTTAAGCCCATTTATATAATTATTATTAATATTTATAATAATAGTTATTTATAAAGTTCTGAAAACAACTAAATTATATATATAAATACACACACATATTTTTGCTATATATAGATTTATAATAATAATAAATAACAACTATAATTTATGTATATTAACTAATAAATAACAAACGAGCCGAACTTATGCTTTTGAAACAAATCTCAAACCAAGCTCGAGTTTGGTCAAACTCAGGCTCAGCTAGGCTCGTTTGCGCCCCTAATTTATATATATACACACACAAATCCATTGCCTCTTAATTTACTTTTAGCGTATATCTTGATGAGAAAAAATAAATACCAAATACATTTGGAAAACAAAAAGAATCATAGTTGGTCATTATAGGACATAACGGTAGTCTACCTCTTAAATTGAATCAATTCTTGGTTTTGTTATAATTTTGTACCTCTTAAATTGAATGAGTCATGGTTTCATTATAAGATATAACGAGTATTAATGTGTCATATGCATCCATGTTTTGGTCATGAATAACTACCATTGACCACAATTCACCAACATTAACATATGTTGTCATATTATATCATAATGGGTCGTACAAAGTCAGTACAACTCATAAGACCAAGCGTACTGGCCTAAAAAATGGGCGTTTCGTTGCCCAATAATGCCCAAACGCGCCCTACTTCGGCCCCCCGGGCGTTTTCTTTTGAAAATTTGGATTTGGCGTTGTTAATTCCACGCCTTGCATCAATTTTTTTGACCAATCACAAGCATGCTCTTTTTTTTGGTCAATCAGATTTTTTGATGTTTTTTTATTTAATCGTGTAACACCCCCTTTTAAGATAATGCATCACATCTCCACTACGCCCCTTTTGTAAAAACGCCCAATAAAGCCCCTTGCTGACTGGGCTGCCATATGGCGCAAAACGCCCAAGGGTGAGGCTTTAACGACTACGCATGGTCTAATGATTTATAACAAGTGTTAAGAGTCATAAAACTCGTATTTGACTGTGAATCGCTAAATATGAGCATGATTCACTAAGATTGGCATCATCGACTTTCCTTGACATAATGTGTCGCATGGCGCCAAAAGTGTGATAATAGCTCATAAGTCATAATGGATAAAAAAGATAAACATCTTAGTTAGTTTGTTTTATAGAACTATAATATACGTTACAAAGGTACATTTTGGGGAATTAAACCCCAATTTATATATATCTTTCACAATAAATATGTGATAAAAATTATTTTGCAAGTTGAACTTAAATTTTATTAGCAAGTAGTGGCCTATTAATCATGTACGTATTTTATAGGAAAGAAAGAAAAAAGAAGATACAATAGTAATGAATATGGCATTCTAAGATATAAAAGCAAGGTATTACATTTAGACCGCGGAGTATGTGGTGGGGGGCCTTGGGTTGGGAGCTTTGCACGACACGTGGCGGAGGTGGGTTTTACTAGGCCAACCAAAAAAAGTGGGGTGTGGAGGGGCGTGGTGTGGCGTGGCCAGCCTAAAGTAGTCAACCAAAGCCAACCATATTGGACCAAACAACCAAAGCCAGCCAACTCACCCTGCCCCTGCCAGGCGGAATCCCTACGCCAGAGGGGCAAAGTCCAGCCCAACGCCAAGCCGGGGTGAGAAAGCTGGCGTTGAAGGGTAACCCACGTCCCAAACCCAAACCCACATCCCATAGTCTTAATGGTGGTATTGGCTATGATGATGAATGCATCTGAACATATTGTGGTCCTAGTTAAAAAAAACGGAGCACAGTCTCAAAAGTGCATGTATAATTGTTGTATATCAAAGTTTCTTGGAGAGCAAGTTTTAAATTAGTACTGGAAATTGACTTTTAATCTGCAAAGTTGTTTGACTTTTTATTTAAGGAATAATGGATTTTAATAATTCAAATTTTTAGTCATTGGCCGGAAACAGTCACAACTTAAAAAATAATCGGTGGTGATCCCAGCTTTTCGTATATTGTAAACCAATTGACTTTTACTAAAAAAAACCACAATTCCTGTTTGTCTCCTTATCCTTTTCGGCAACTTTTTTGTATAATGTAAACCAATGGACCTTTACTTGTCACACCCCAACCGATGGCGGAAACATCGGGGTTAGTGGCACTAGGCGACCAGATTGTCTCACGAGAAATTCCGTAACAATTATCCAACAACATTACTTAACGTTTAACATCCCATACTATTAAACATAACATTTCAAACAACCATTACAGAAATTCTGATTTTCTCATAAAAACAACATGGTTTGATATACCCTAGATTTTTATTACAACCGTTCTAAACAAGATAAGCAAAATACTAAATAAACTACTCCAAAGCAATCCAAACTAAATCCTCAACCTGTTACATACGTTAAAATACAAGTCAATATAATTAAGTAAAGGTGAGCATACGAGTTTGAATAATACTAGCATAGTCGAGAAAGCGTTTGCGAAACAATCTAATTACATATCATGATACACTAAAACACTTAACATAACATAGGCTCATTTCTCATGCTAACTAACGTAAAAAGCCTTGCGCGACCATCCTAACTAGACCCCGTCGGGTGTTAGCCAAACTATAGTACCATACTAGCTAAGGAGGCAAGTTAACAAAAATAAGTCCTAAGTCCTAGTCACATGTTTCTAGTATCACGTATCGAGCATATACAATCGGATTATACGCGTGTGATAAACAATTTTGATTTGTGAAGTGATTTTGATATAGGAACGTATGTAACACCCAAAAAGTGCATTAAAGCGAAAATGGGTCAAGTATACTCATTGTGGGTGCGTTTTGGTAAGACTTAAGATTCTGAGGAGAGTTGCGGAGTGCGCCGGATCAGCCTGTAAACGAACAGAAGTGCATCAGTCTTCCGAAAAGCCGAAACGGTGAAATTTGAGTTGAGCAGTAGGCAAGTTCGGGCGAACTTCTATGTAAACATACAAGTTCGAGCGAACTTGTAAGAATTTGGTAAGATTAGAGTCAAGTTTGGTCGAACTCGGTAAGATTCTTAAGAATCTCGTCAAGTTCGGGCGAACTTGTAAGGAAATCTTACAGAAGAGACAAGTTCGGGCGAACTTGTGTAGTTTCCTAAAAACTAGACAAGTTCGGTCGAACTTGTAAGGAATTTGGTGAGAATTGAACCAAGTTCGGTCAAACTTGACCAGGGAGGTGGCGATTCTTGAGCGAAATTGATGTTTTCGGGTCCAAAATCTTGTGTTTTCGCGTCGTTTGCTGAGTAAATCGAGTGTTCATCCCTCCAACCTTGTACTACTAGCAAACTTAGGTCGGAGAGGTCTTTTAGAGCTGTTTTAGCCGTTTTACAAAAGCGTGGGCTAATCCGGCGAACTCGGGGTTCATTCGGGTTAGTCCGGCTTGTGTAAACCAACCTAACATCCTTATGCTTTCAGATCTGGGATCTTGAATGATAAATGCTTCGTTTCATATCAGAAAATGAACAAAACATCATCAAAAGTCCGTATTTTGTGTAAAAATCAATGTTTAAAAGGTTTTGCTAAGATCTAAGCATAGATCTGAGTGAAAAACAGAAGTTTTATGGAAAAAGATGAAGATTTTCGTAAACAGAGAAGATTTGATGAAAACGAAGGCAATGCCTTGTGCCAAAATCGTTGTAAACCTTTGCAAATCGTTGATAAACGTTGTTGTAGTTGAAATCGGGTTGATTCTTACTTAGAACATGAAAGTTTCGGGTTTGAGAGCTCTGAGCGAAGTTGCAGCAAGTTCAAATGAGAAAAAGGGGCTGAGTATTTATAGGTGAAGACAAAAATGAGGGCTGGTGGAGTCAAATTCGGCCGAACTTGTACAAAATTGTACAAGTTCGCGCGAACTTGTAGGGATTTCAAGGGTGGATAGTTAAGTTTGGCCGAACTTGTACATGTATGTACAAGTTCGAGCGAACTTGTGGGAAAACAAAAGATTCTTGTGTCTCAGGCAAGTTCGGGTGAACTTGTGGTAGTCAAGTTCGGCCGAACTTGGCCTGGTGACCAAGTTTCATTTGCCGATTTCGCGTTAAGTGTTCGTTTGGCGGTTTGGTTAATATTAATTAGTTATGTTAAGCGTTTTAGTAAAGCGTTAAGCGTTATACTTGATATAATAGTGCGATTTAGCGATTCGAGTGTGCGGAGAGCGATGCGATAAGCGATTGTAATTATAACCACAAACACACATAACACATAAATAACATAAAATCACATAATTAACTGCGATTTGCGATGCGATGAGATTAGCGATGCGATTTAACAAGCGATTAATAGGCGTATAGATGCGATACAACATACATAAACTTAATTTAATTAACATAAACTTTTCTTATAATTCGAATCTTGGAATAAATGAAAATACAAGGATAAAGATAACAACGAGAACATCGGAGTTGTTCCATTACTAAACCGAAAATAATAAAGAGACAAAAAGAAATTAAGGTTTTTTTAGTAAAAGTCCATTAGTTTACAATATGTGAAAAGTTGGGACCACCACCAGTTGTTTTTGAAGTTGGGACTGTTACCGGCCAACGACTAAAAGTTTGGATTATTAAAATCCATTATTCCTTTATTTAATTTTATTTTATAAATATATGATGAAGAAAATGTTTATCGAAACAGTATTATTTGAAAACTATTTACTAAAATAGTGTGTATTATCTATTTCGTATTTACCTTTCATGTTTTAACTAATATATTAATTTTTTTCCATTTAATAAATCCATTATCTATTTATATTCAATAAATCCACTTATTATTGTTTATTCAAATTTATTTATTATTACTAATAATATTAGTTCATAACTAATTTATATTTCGTATTTATGATTATGGAAGAATGAAAGTGAAATTAAGTAATTTTATAAGACACATGGGGATCACTAGTGGCCTGGAGGTAGGAGACTTGGGTTATTCAATAGAGACCCAAGTATCTCCATTTGTATTACTTTGGTGGATTAGGCAATGATGGAT
Organism: Scalesia atractyloides; assembly: GCA_947069175.1. Classification (NCBI taxonomy): domain Eukaryota; kingdom Viridiplantae; phylum Streptophyta; class Magnoliopsida; order Asterales; family Asteraceae; genus Scalesia; species Scalesia atractyloides. Next base: position 62,066,617 of record CAMTDV010000010.1, on the reverse strand, counting down.
GAAATCTAGCCTCCTTGTAGATGTGTCAGGTTCTATCTTGAGCCAACCCGGGTTTTCGTCCCACCGTGTGTTACCCTAGAGAGTGTATAGCTCTTGTGGTGGCACAGCGGCTATCAAGTGGCACTTGGCGGTATAGTTTCCCAAGGGAATGCTCAAGTCAAACTCTGAAGCCAACGTGAGTCCGATTAAAATAACATAGTCTGGCCGAAATGAGTCAGTAGGACTCTTCAATTTAAAGGGTACGATAGCCTGATACAAGAAATTCATTGTTATAAAGAAAAGTAATTCTACAAGACTCATATCATCTGCACGTGCTTTAATATTTGTGTGGAGTAAACGTTTCCACATTTTCGTGAAGTCAACAAGTTTTAAAGTGAAGTCAAAATATTTAAATATTTTATACGTATATAACACATTTTCATTCGCTTAATTAAATGAAAATAAAAATTGCGTTCAAGGTTCGTTTATAAAATGAAAGAAAATAAACTTTCCACCGGATTCATTAAACGTGAGATTCATTTAACAGCTAGGGTAGATGAAATAAAATATAGGGTAAAGATATATACAAATGGACTTACCATACTAAACATACAAACATGAGAATTGAAAGGAACATTTTTTTTTTCTATCTACTTAAGCATAATGTTTAGCTGAAAAATATAAAAAAAATGTGTATTTACTCTAGTAAATTAATTATGTACAATTACACTAGAGTGATTACATAATGACACTACTAGTATAAATTCACATTTTTTTAGATTATGAGACTTAAATACGTGTTTGACAAAAGAGGAATTTTTTTTTTATAAAAATATCTCATTAACTTCCCACATTTAATATATTAAACTTATTTCTACAATAACCTTGTCCATAAATTATATATAAGGAGTTGAAAAAAAATCATATAATTGGTTGACAAAGAAAAAAAATAGAAATACTTATCGAATTGATAGAAACAAAACACAAAATAAAAAAAGGTATAATAAAGAAGAAAAAAACTGATAACTGATTAAAAGAATAAGAAAAAGTAGGAAGTGTAAACACCACTATAAGTTTAATACAAAATAAATGGTAAACATCACTTCAACAAATAGTTTTTAAGAAATTATTTTGATAAATAAACTTTTTACCAACACTAGTTTTAAAAAAAAGACATAGAAGAATTATTCCTTCTGTTTTGTGAGTGATATAAAAACTAAATAATTTTTTATTAGATACAATTAGTTTCATAGAATTTCCGTAATCAAGTTCTTCTAACAAATCCTTTTTCAATTGACAAAATGCTAACTTAATCTTTCTTCTGAGATTATGAACCTTAGGTATATAATTTTTTAAGAAATATTAATTTTTTTTTAAAAAAAAAGTCTTTTTTAGGAAGCAACAACTGCAGAATTAGTTAGCATAAGTCTGAAGATGTAAGCATTTTAAAAAAAGTTAAATATTCTAATATAACTTAGACCATGCGTAGTGTTAAGTGTGAATAATGCCCCCACCCTTGGGCGTTTTCCGTCATGTGGCAGTACAGTCAGCAAGGGACATTTTTGAGCGTTTTTCTAAAATAGGTGTAGTGGGGATTGGGCATTATGTTAAAAGGGTGTAAAGAATTAAATAAAAATAATAAAACCAACAAAATAAGCTATTGGAATAAAAAAGGAAGATTAAATGTGATTGGCCAACAAATTGAAGTTAAAGCGTGGTTTAAACAACGCAGTGACCTTTTTTTTAACAAAAAAGCCCAATAACGCCTAGGGGGTGGGGGTGGGCGTGCTTGGGGATGAAAAACACCAGATTTTACATGAAGACGGGTGGTCTTAATACATTAATAATTTTAAGTGTTACATTCTAAAATGTATGATATGTAAGAACGATTAGATCTTGGAATAAATGTAAACCATTAATATCTAAGCTAGTATCAAGTTTTAAATAATAAATACTAAACTAAAAAAAGTTTCAAACTCTTTAAATTGATCACATCTACTTTTATGTGATCAACTATATATAATAAATTTTCATAGCTTCATTAGCAAAATTTCATTAAATTGTTTATTTCTACGAACTATATATATATATATATATATATATATAGGGCGGGAAGTGTATTTGTGAACTGAGTGAACAAATTTTAACCATTGATTTACATCATCAAATCATAAAATACACTAGTGTATTTTCATCATCAAATCTTGGCCATTGATTTACACATATGTATACACTTGTGTATTGATAATCAAAGGCTAAGATTAGTTCACTAGTGTTCACAATCAAAGGAGTTGTTCACTAATGAACCTAACCCTATATCTATATATATACTTTTTTTTCACAAAAGTTAGGTTTTACAGTGATCTTTATAACCATTTCTTTGACGTCATTTATAGCATTTTCAAATCCATCTTCTCAATTTAAAAAAACCCACAAAATGCCATTTAATTGCACACCCTATTGTTTTTACTTTCATATCTAATCCATTGTGATAACCTTGTTATCAAACATTGTTTATATCAAGTATGTTCTATTCTTAAGACAATATATTTACAAATTATAGTTATTCTTTAAATGTCATACTACATTATAGGTTTCACTATTTATTTCATTACAATTATAGTTTATAATTATATTCATCTACATGTTAGTTTTCTTTTACACTTATGTTTTAAAAATCAGTAACTTAGGTTATCATTTTTTTCTTTTTTAAAACCAATTATACTTTATTACTATTTGACAGTGGCAAACTTCCCAATAGGGGTTTATACAATATATACCAAATTCTATAACTGTTCATGTTACAATTTTTACATAATACATACAGCGTTACATAAATTATTGAATCTTTTTATTATTATTTTCAAACATCAATAATAATTATTAAATAACTAAATTAACTAGATATTATTTATGTAGTTACATAAATCAAAAAATCAAGGTTATTTATTAAAGTTTAATATTTAATTGATATGGGACAATCAGTTATAGTTTTTTATGTGGTGTTTGCTTAATGCATGCGATAGCAGTTTTGTGTGAATCTTGTGTACATTGTTTGTAAGTTGATCGTGGGTATATTTTATAAGCCCTTTCATGTTGGTGGATGTGCATGGATCTAAATTGTTATTCTTATGATTTCATGATGTTTAGTAGTTGAGCATGTAAAGTAGTAAATCCATTAGTGATTCTACGTGTATAATTAGGTTAGGGTGTGCTTTTTTCAATCCACAACAAAACAAATCAACGGATCACGGTGTAAGACATATCTTGAAGACGTTAAAAGAATGTAAAAGAATTACGTGAACTTTATTTAAAAAAATGTTTTATCTTGTTCCATACTTAGCCAGGTAATATAAATTCCCCACTATACATACACATATCCATACAAATACATACTTAATATGTACTACAATTTTATTTTTGTAGTAAACATTGGTCTCTTATAATTGTTTGTCCGAACTTCCAATTCGGTAATGGAAGGGAAGACCCATGAAAATTACATGCTCATCCCTATCATTAAAGAAGTTTTTGAGATTAATTTTAAGTGGCATAGGTATGGTAATAGTTTATTTTGTTCAAAAATAGTTTAGTCAATATTATTGTGTTTAAAATAATTAGTTGTGAATATAATGCAGTGCAAACAACATGAAGACAATTGAGAATGTGGATATATGGTAATTAAACATATAAAAGAGTTTGTTGACTATATCCAACATAATTTGGTTAACCGAGTGAGTTTTTGTAAATATTCATAAACTTTGTCTATTGCATTAAATTATATATATTTGCAATCTAACTTTTGTATTCATTTGTTTTTAGCTTTGAAATGAGAAATGATATTTTGGAAAATCTGAAATGGAAGATTTTGTCGTAGATTTAATGTCGGGATTTATTAAGAAGGTGTTTTGATGTTGTAAGCATTAGTTTGTGTTTCATTGAGACTTTTGTAATTCGATATATTTGAACGGACTGTTTAATAGTAGTTAACTTTTGTCTTTAGCATATGTGTCCGTGTGTAATTGATTTTGAGGGTGTGTTTAAAGATTTAATGGTGGACTAACTTGGTTTCTATCATTGATTTTTTGGTGATGTGTTTAAAGATTTAATGGTGCTTTCATTGAGCAGCACCAACAAATCTCATTATTTGGTACTACATTTGTTAGTGCTTTCTCAAAAAGGCATAAATCCCAGCACCAAAAAACTGCTTTTGTACTAGTGGTATTTTATGGCGAGTCTAAGTGAGAAGTAGCATGACATATACGCGTTATCTTACAAGGCAACTGAATGACATAGTAGGATAGTAGACTTATTTTTGTTAAAGTTGCAACTTATACCAATGAATTATGAGTATAAATTTGTAAGTCTTCTGTTGTGTGATGTATAAATCCATTAAGTACGGGGCTCAAGTTTTGAGGTGATGGAGTATAAAACCATGATCAATTACATTGCGAGTTGTAGAGTATCAAGAAATATAATCGGGTAAAACATCGGACTTTATCCCAGCATATCTACAATTTGACAATCAAAATAAGTGTTTAATAAATCCGTTTCTTACTAGCAAACAAACTTTATCTCAAAAACTTATGTAGAAATCATCAAATTCAAACTTGAAAAAAAAAGTAGAAATCGTCAACGTTGGTCTGTGGTAGAAAGGACCATATATAAATACAAGAAGAGCAGGCCTACGCCCGCCCCTATTATTAACAGTAGACATCAGTGGAGTAAATGGCATGGCTTTGTAGAAGCATGTGGATGATACACAAAAGTGTAAGAAGTTAATGCCTCCGTAACTATAACTATGAAAAAAATAAGTAACATGATAGTAAAGTCAAGTCAGAGCATCCAAGTGGGAGACTTTAAAACGGTTTCACGTCACACTTGTCCAATTTTTTTCAGGCGACGACCCTCTCACAACTAAAACTGGCTTAAAAACGCCCCTCCTCCCCTTCTCATAGACGCCGTTTAAGGGTTTATTTCCATAAAAGCGTCCCTTCTCCACTTGAGCTCAAAACATCCAAAACCAACTATCGTGGATGCTCTTAATGTTAAACACATAACCATAATTATCAACTACCTAATCCCATGTCCCTTCCTCTATACACTCTACAACAATAACTTCATATCTGGTTTTGGAATTTTGCAAATTGTGATTTAGTCGAACTACGAACATTTTAATTACCAAATAAACTACTTTTTTCAACGAACAACAGAATGAGAGAGGAGTCTCTCTAAAACCGAACAATTTAGTGGCGGAGCTTGATCTATTAAATAGGAGGGGGGACTCCATACATATAAAAATTTCGCAATTTTTGGTAAAATTTACAATACGAAGTGAAAAAACTGGAGGGTCGGACACCCCCTTGCCAAGCATAACCCGTCACCATTCCACCAGCCCGGATTTGATTCTAGGTGCCAATAGAGAAAGTTTCCAATAATTTTTGCTATTTACGAGACTCGAACTTGTTACCTCTCCCTAACCTCTAGAATACTTTTATTGCTTTGACTAGTTCCACTAGCCGTGATTGGCTACCAAATAAATAAACTACTTAATACGAAAAACTATCAAAATATAAACATGAAATGACATATCTAGATTTTACATATATAGTTTTGGCATGTTGTGTTTAATTCGGTTTGTTATTTTGGCCAACTCAATCCCAACCACTAGTTTTGGTTAAACCTGACACCAAAAACCAAAACAGTAAGTTTTTTTATTTGAATTGATATGTTTGATCGGCTATTTCTAGTTAACAGTAAGTCTATATATCCCTAATAAATAGATTGACAAACAACTCCAATTGATTTTGTAATGGGTCGTATTATCTAGGCACTTGGCTCAGTAACACACCCTTTATATAGGTAGTATAAAGCTATATGACCTGCATATTGTAATAATAATGTCGTCACATGTGAACCCTATACGGGTCGTATATAGCTATACACCTGTATCACGTACGAGGTAGGGCGATGTCATTCAACTGTGACAGAAAGTGATGTGTGTGATAACTCGTATAGAGCTATGCGACTGGTGAATGAATGATTTTAGCATTCTTTCTCCCTTTTAAACGGCGAAGAATCCTCATTTCGTTCATTCTTCTTTCTTTCTTTCGACAAAGAATATAAACATTTGATATTTTGATGCCTTGGTCCGATCTCAATTACATTTTTGGCGATTCGTCAGGCAACACGAGCACGCCTATTTCAGAAAGCAGTCTGGTATAGTATTTATTAACTTGTTTTGTTTATAAAATACTTACCACTATGTTGTTTTAGGCTGGGTCTGCCATCCTTGATGCTTACGATGAGGGAGTAAAGGCTTTCTGTCACACCCCGATTTCCCGATGGGCCTGGACTTAGGGTTTATGAGTGACGATTGATATAAATATTCACGAAAATCTTGGGATTATACAATAATATTGCAAAGTACAATTGTCCGAAATATTCAAAATAAATGTACAGACAAAACGTATACTTAAAGATCCATAGGCGGATTGGAAATAACAAAGTGAAGCTTTAGACTACTAGGCCTTGTACGGGGTCACAAATTCCAATAAACATAACCGAGCAGCTCCAGCCTATTCCGTATTTGCTAACCTGCACTTAGTCTTTTGAAAATACGTCAGCTTTATATGTTTGTCAATACATATGGGTCCTGGAACTAATCTGACACATTTTTAAAAAATCATTTCAAAATCATTTTTATACCAGTTGGTATATCATTTTCATAAATAACTTAGGACAAAGTGATATCTCTTGTTACCAGTATTATATGTTTGTCAATACATATGGGTCCTGGAACTAATCTCTGATGCATGATTAACCGACACGCCACATTTTTAATAAAATATGATATCGAATAATAGCCTATTTCGGGTGTATGTCTACACCTACGCTTAGGTCGTGGCCATTTGCAATTAAGTGAGCCGAGGATATCTAGGACACGGTCGCATTAACCCCCATGTTCAATTTATCAAGCAAAACAGATTAAACGGGTTATTTAAATTATAAGTATCATTCGCCCATGATTTAATACCCGACCAAGCGGCTAATGCCGTATCCCAAGCCCGTATATCGAAAATATGTTAAGAGTATTTACCTGAGTTTATCTTTACAAATCAAAGGTGTTTAAGCACAACCGTAATCAAACCTAATTACAGGCGCGATTTACTGGAGGCTCCTAGTCTGGAATGTACGAAACTATGATCCGTTAGAATGTTAACGGGTCTTATTCAAGTCATAAGACTTGGACCGGTTAACTTAATCATAAAGTATAGTTTGCTAGATTAAGCGGAGACCGGGTAGAATGTGGTTTAAGCCCTTACGAGTATAATGACTCATATAATATGGGTCAAACAACCATACATCTAATTAGAACTAATTTTGAAAGGTTTTGACCTAATTCAGCTAACTTATATAATTTACACTATATAAGTAAACCGTACGCACATATGCGGCACCGGGTGGCCGAATAGGTCTATGACAAGTCCATAATTCCAAAACATGTTTCATTATATCATAACATCAGTTTTATATTCAGATTACAAGTTCATTTTGTTTTAAAACCATTTTAGACGATGAAGGGCAAAATTGGTATTATGGGGATACAATATGGACTTTGTCATAAACCCATCAAATGATATCATCAAATGGTATAACCTCATAAGGTTATTCCATACAAAAACATGATCATAAAACAACCTTAATTCAGTCTCTAAACTATCTTAAACGAGTCAGAATCGAAAGTCAAAGCAGAAGTCAAACTGTTTGACTCTCAGTTACGAACCAAGTTCTAAGCAGGAAATGACGGGTTGAACATGATCCAACATGTCCTAATCTTATTATAATAAAAGAGTACTATTAATGTCACATGGCATTTTCTCATTCATTAATATATATATATATATATATATATATATATTTCATTCATATGCATAAATATTATAGTACATAATAATAACAATAATTATGTCGCGTATGTCATAAGGTTTGTTTAACTAATTCTTATTTAGTAATTTAAAAGTTTTATATTTCTTTAAGGTTAACATAGTTGTTTTTATTGAAAAAATAAAAAAAACAAAAGTAATAAATTTATAACGATATAAAAGTACATTAGACGCTAAGGATAAATAAAACTATCTACATTTATAAAGAATATATATATTATTGAATTAATTTATCCAATTATTTAATAATAGTTAAGGATATATATATATATATATATATATATATATATATATATATATATATATAAGGGAGGGCGGGGCACCAAGTGGCTTAGACAAACATTCCATAAAATGTCACCTGGTAATTACTAATGTAACTGAGCTTTTAAAATACAAGTTAATTTTATATATAAGCTTTTTAAAAGGATTCCATAAAATACCATTTGACAATTTTCAATGTAATTGAGCTTTTAAAATACAAGTTAATTTGATCTAAAAGCTTTTTAAATTTAATGAATTTTAATTCTAATAAAAGAGTCATATTAATAATACATTACATTTTCTCATTTAATTCAATAATAATATATACATTTATAATTCATAATAATAATAATAATAATAATAATAATAATAATAATAATATCTTTAGCTATTTTATATTTATTAATTTAAAAGTTTAATATCTTTTTTAAGGAACAATTGCTATGTAAGGTTGATTTATTTCTAAAAAACCAGTTTTTAAGCATGACCAATAATATATGGCATTGTCTAGAGTAAAAATTAGAGATCGACCTTAAGCTATTGATACTTACTAATGGTTAAATTACAAACAAAACTACAAATGTCGTGTATAAAGAAGTGTTTAGAAATTTGTAAATAAAATGTGTATCTTGATTTTACATTATTTGATTTAATAAGAATAATTTATTTATGTAAATTGGTTTACACATTATAAAATTACAATATTTTTATCTTCAAACCCGTGTAGTACGCGGGTTTATAAACTAGTATGTTATATAAACAAATATAATGTTAAATATTAAAGTGTCGATACTTAGAAGTTCTTTACGTTAATTACGAAAATCTGCGTTTTTTACTTTTATTTAATAAAACTTTGACCCGTCATCTGACCAACTTAACGTGATCTTCAGAAGGTGCCCTGTTAGGGGATTACCACCTTCATTATTACGATCACGTAGCCATGTTCGATTTGAACATTGACTTGACTTCAAACCGTGTAGTACGCGAGTTTATAAACTAGTATGTTATATATACAGATATAATGTTAAATATTAAAGTGTCGATACTTAGAAGTTCATTTAACGTTTATTACAAAAATCTGCGTTTTTTACTTTTATTTAATAAAACTTTGACCCATTTTTGGACCAACTTAACGTGATCTTCAGAAGGTGACCTCCTAGGGGATTAACACCTACATTATTATGATCATGTAGCCATGTTCGATTTGAACATTGACTTGACTGAAATGGTTATAACCGAAAGTCAAAGCAAAATTCAATTTGCTTGACTTTCGACTAATAACTAGCCTATAAATGAAAAGAGACTAAGGAAGAACACTTACAAGTGTTCAAAGAGAAGTTTCAACTCCAGAGAGGAGGCCTCTATAGATTAGAAGCAGCTCCAAAGATAAGTGAGAGTGAGAAGTGAATGTGCACTTGAAACACCTATTTATAGCAACTTTGGAGCTCCCAAATGATTCTAAGCGTGATTTGAGATGTTAAGGAGGTGATTAGTGTCATCACACATGTCCATAGCAGGAGAATTGGTGGCAAAATCGCGAGCAAGGTGTCCAAATATGCAGCTGCAAGAATCTGCGAGCTGCACCCCTTACAGACCGTAAGGGGTTGGTTACGGTCCGTAAGGGACCCTACGCACCCATAGTTTGTTTAAAATCCTTACGGACCGTAAGGCTATGACTTTCAGTCTGTAAGGGATCGTCAGAGGCCAAAATTTTGACATATTGTCATGTTTACCCCCCCCCCCCCCTTCCATCCTTCCACATACCTATGTATTTGGTCCCTCTCGTCCGACTTACCGGGACTATTGGAGAGTTGATTAGACACGTGTTGCCATATAATTTGTCAAGATTTTTCCAAGGTGTTACATTTTTGTTCTTATCACAAGGAACTGTTGTTGTCAGACCTGAACGAGGTAATCATTTATTTACTTATTTGAAATAGGTGTTAGATTTACCGTCATCTTTTACCTGTTGGTTTTATTTTATTTGTTGTGCTTAGCGGACTGTTGTTTCCAGATCTGAACGAGGTAAGCATTTATTCTGTTTGCTATGTCATTTTTTACCCGTTGTTCTTTTTTTCAGTTTGTTGTGCCTAGTGGTGAATACGATTACGGTTATCCGGGTTATGAAGACGGGTAGGATGCCTCATACGAACAACAAGACGTTGGTGAGCCTTATTACGCTCAAGAGTCATTAGTTGATGAGAAACCCGCTTACCTAGAAGTTTCGTACGAAAACAATCAGGTATGAATGTTATATATATTTTGTTAAAATATTATTTTAAAAGTTATATATTTTTTAAAATGTATTAAAAGTTTTATATATTTTGTTAAAGTATTATTGTAAATGTTATATATATTGTTTAAATATTATTATAAACGTTATATATATATATGTATATATATATATATGTATATATATAGATATAGGGTAAGGTTATTGTAAAAAAGACCAAAAGTGTGAGAAAGGTAAGAAAGAATCTCAGCCATTAGATCTAATATATATATATATATATATATATATATATATATATATATATATATTATGGTAAGGTTATTGTAAAAAAGACCAAAAGTGTGAGAAAGGTAAGAAAGAATCTCATCCATTAGATCTAATATATATATATATATATATATATATATATATATATATAAGGTAAGGTTATTGTAAAAAAGACCAAAAGTGTGAGAAAGGTAAGAAAGAATCTCAGCCATTAGATCTAAATTAATTGAAAAGGGTAATCAAGTAATTTTATCATTGATTTAATTAATTCAAAACCTTCCATAAACCGCCACCCTAATTTATAGGAATACCGAATAACACTACAAACACCATTCAGCACGTATATAACACCATTCAATAATTATATAACACCCTTCAATAAGTATATAACACCATTCAATAAGTATATAAAACCATTTTAAAGATCTCTATAAAAACACTACGAATAACACTGCAACAATCATTCAGCGCATATATAACACCATTCAATAATTATATAACACCATTCAACACATATATAACACCATTCAATAATTATATTTATATAACACCATTCAACACATATATAACACCATTCAATAATTATATAACACCATGAACTGAAACAAAAAACCATTAACTGAAACATTCGATTGAACGTAATTTTTTTCTGTATATAAGTATAGTAATATGGTACTCATATTAAAGATTAAAAAACACTCGTTATTATGGTGTAATTTAAAAAAAAAGAGTTACGTGTAAAAAGTTATTGGCGTTTAAAAAATAAAAGGGGAACTTGCATGTGGATTGCATGTGACTTTCTAAAATTAAAGATGTTAATTTTACCTTTATACCATTAATCTAGAAAATTAGTTAGTTTAATTGTTATACTATTTACAAGATTGCCATCAAGATCTCAACCATTAGATTAAAGATCTAATGGTTTAGATTCTTTCTTACCTTTCTCACACTTTGGGCCTTTTTTACAGGATCCTCTACATACATATATATATATATATATGTATTTAAAATATATAAATTAAATTATATATTTTGTTAACATATTATTGTAAATGTTATATATTTTTCATTTATGTTGTTTAGTATTTTATGTCCCACGATGAGTTGGAAGCTTAGGTTAAACAAAGGGGTTTGAATAACGGTTACATTATTGTTGCTAGACGGTCAAAGAAACATAGGACATGGCTCCAACGTTGTCGTAGCGACGATCATAAGAGTAAGTGTCACAACCCCCGACCTTTCCCTGGACGAGAGCCGCGAACAACGCAAGATGGTACCGGTGTTTATTAAAATTATCGCAATGGAAATTTTATCAGGAACTGGTGTCAGGAAATATATTAGAGTTTTCAAACACTGTAATTTCATTTCATAAACTGGGAATAAAACCCATATTCACGTAAAGGATTTTGACGAGGATAAGCTCCTAATTACAAATCACATTTTATTCAGGTTACATAGCCACTTATTTTGAAAATATAACTCTGTAACTATGTTTATTTTTTTTTCAATACTATGATATAAATTTGATTAAAAATGGTAAATGTACCGATGTCCTACCAAACCCAATCGAAACCGATGAATAGTAGTTTATTATTTAATATTTACTTATATTAACCCTATATTAATAATTTACAAACATTTTTTTCCCTCACAAAAACACTATTCATTATGTTTTTCTTTTAACCCTTTTACTTTTTATATTTTACACTTTTAACTCTATAGTTTTCATCTCTTACATATATGTCACAAACATTTTCACTTTCAATTTGATTTTGCTTTTCTTTTAACCCTTTTACTTTTTATATTTTACACTTTTAACTCTTTAGTTTTCATCTCTTACACATATCTCACAAACATTCACTTTCAATTTTAGTCCCCTTGTACTTTACATCTGTTTCAAATTTGTCGTTTGATGATTCATTCTAGAATTTTTGATTTAACAAGCTGCAACGCACACATGTGGTTCAACGTTTTTTACGTCTACTTTTTATGGTTTAACGACTCCCTTGGAACTCGCGGGTCATAACCGGACTTAGTTATTCTTTTCTATGTTTTACTTTTTCGGTCTGATTTTTGCGAGTTAACACACTGTACCGTACGTGTGTGATTCATCGTTTTTATTTTTACTTTTTGTTCGGCTTAAAGGTTCCGTTGTAAAGCACAGGTCATTGATACTAGTTATACTTTAATCATCATTTAATTTGAATTTTTTTATAAATAAACTTTGTTCTATGTTTATTTTTCTTTTGATCAGTGCGATATAAAAATTCTGTTGAAAACAACACTCGTATTTGGTACTCGTATTTATTTTAACAGTTTTTTGCTTTCGGTAAACTGCCACCTTATTACTACTACCATACCATACCAAACAACATAAGTAAGTACCAGAAACTGAATTCATTTTTATAGTTTTGAGTTTTGATAATTTTTCATTCATATAACTATGTTTGTGATAATAAATAAATATCGATACTAATATTGTGACAATCTGGACCGATCGTTATCCTTCAAAAAACATAGATGTTGTACTGGTGTTTGTTATTATCGTTTTTGGATGATGTAAAAACATGGTGATTTTTGTATCAAGCCCATAGATCATATCAATACTGTAACGAAACAGACCAACACTCATCGAATGTCTACAGTGATGTACCGCAATAACGCGTGGGAAAATACCCTATACATATGATTAGAAAGTTATGATAAATAGTAGCTCAAAATTTTTAAGTATTTTTTTTATTTTTTTAGTAATAACTTATGTTCGTTAACTTAAAAAACCCTGAATCTGCATCTATGTTTATTTATATATTTTAGAGTAAACTGCCAAAATGGTCCCTGAGGTTGGTTGCTTTTGCCACTTTAGTCCAAACTCAAACCTTTTAAATCTGAGTCCCTATGGTTTCAATCTTGTTTCCATTTTCATCCAAAATCAAAATCTGGTCAGATTTTTCAGTTAACATCCAGCTTTTGTCTTTTTCCTCCCTTTTAATGAAGGGCACGTGGTTTTTTTTAACATTTTATTATAACAAATTCAAACAATCTGACCATTTTTCCCTTCATTAAAAATAGGGGAAAAGACAAAAAAAAGTTGGATGTTAACTGAAAAATCTAACTAGATTTTGTTTTTGGATGAAAATGGCAACAAAATTGAAACCGCATGGACCCAGATTCAAAATGTTTAAGTTTTGGACTAAAGTAGGCAAAGTGACCAAGCCTCAGGGACCATTTTGGCAGTTTACTCTTTATTTTTTTAGCATTCTATGTTATTTGCTTGCGCAATGTGATGGTACGTTACCACAGTCATCAGATTGGTATCAGTTTGGTACGATTCATGAACTCGACATAGAAATCAACATGTGTTTTAAATCGGCCGAAAACGATAAAAATGAACACCTGGGACCGACAACGTTGTTGTTCTAACACTGTTGACCAATTCAAATTGTCACGATACTGATACTGATATTTATTTATCGGCACAAACAGAGTTGTGTAAATGAACAATTTTTGAATTCGGAAACCATAAAAATGAATATAAAGTATCGTTACTGATGTTGTATGGTACAGTACGCTAGCAACACAATATTAGTTTATCAAAAGAAAAAAACAATAAAAGTAAATACTGGTACCGAACCGATGTTGTTTGTTCGGTTCACTACGATAGTGGTACGGTATCTGTTATTAAATAAGAAACCATAAAATGTAATACATACGGGTACCGATGTTCAGTTTGGTACGGTATGGCAGCGATACGATCTTAGTTTACCGAAAGAAAAAAAAAGACAAAAGTAAATATCAGTACCGATAAAAATGTTGTTCACTCGGTTTTTGTTCTTTTAGTGCGATAAGAAAACAATAGCCTTTTCTTCAATAAAGTTTGTGTGGAAATGTAGAAAAAAACATAGAATGCAAACCAACCAAACCGATTTAATTTACCAACGTCGGTACCGGTACAGGTATCGATATTCATTTTTATTGTTTTGGATCGATGTAATATTTTCTCTTTCGTTTACTGTAGTGAAGGCCGGTACCGTAACGAACTTAATAGATATCGACCGAATTCGATCCCGCCGTGAAGCGCGGAGAAAAAATCACTAGTTCATAATTAATAGTCAGCTGATTAAAATCTATATATATTAATAAGTGAAGGAAATGAATAGGGATTAACAACAACATTAACAGCGTAAGAGGGAATTAATACTAACATTAACGGTGAGAGATGAAACTTTGTGTCACACCCCAACCGATGGCGGAAACATCGGGGTTAGTGGCACTAGGCGACCATATTGTCTCATGAGAATTCCATAACAATTATCTATCAACATCATTTAACATTTAACGTCCCATACCATTAAACACAATATTTCAAAATAATCATTACAGAAACTTGTTTTCCCACAAAACTAATCGGGTTCGATATCCCCTAGATTTCATTACAATTCAAGACTATACAAAAGCAAACTAAACTAAGCACGCTATATCCAAAGCATCCAAGCAAAAATCCTCAACCTGTTACATACGTTAAAATACAAGTCAATACAATTAAGTGAAGGTGAGCATACATGTTTCAGTATTACTAGCATAATAGAGAAACCGTTCGCGAAATAGTCTAATTACATATCATGATACACCAAAACACATCACACAGATAAACATAGGCTTATTTCTCATGCTAACTACCGTGAGAAGGCTTGCGCGTCCATCCTAACTAGACCCCGTCGGGTGTTAGCCACACTATAGTACCATACTAGCTAAGGAGGCAAGTTAACGAAAATAAGTCTTAGTCACATGTTTCTAGTATCACGTACTGCGCATATATAATCAGATTATTCGCGTGTGATAAACAGTTTGATTTGTGAAGTGATTTTGATAGAGGAACGTATGTAACACCCAAATAGTGCATTAAAGCGAAAACGGTCAAGTATACTCACAGTCGGTGCGTTTGGGAGAGAGTAGACGACTGTCGAGAGGTGAAGAGGTGCGCCGGATCAGCCTGCATACGCGAACGGAAGTGCACCAGTCTCCAAAAAGCTTAAACGGTTAAGTTTGGATTGAACAGTAGGCAAGTTCGGCCGAACTTGTATGTAAACATACAAGTTCGAGCGAACTTGCTAAGTTTTGGTGATTTTGGTGTCAAGTTCGGGTGATTTTGGTGTCAAGTTCGGTCGGACTTGTGAGGGCTTAATAAGAGGAGAGACAAGTTCGGCCGAACTTGTGAAGCTTCCTTGGAAACTTTGCAAGTTCGAGCGAACTTAGGGTTTTCTGTGGAAAAGTTGGTCATTAGCACTCAAGTTTGGCCGATCTTGACCCTCAGAGAGCAAGTTCGAGCGAACTTGACTAGTGAGCTGTACAAAATCAGTGAAATCTCGAGCGAACTTGATGTTTCCGGGTCTAAAATCTTGCGTTTTCGCGCCGTTTGCTGAGGAAATCGAGTGCCCATCCCTTCAACCTTAAGCCACTGAGTAAAACTTAGGCTGGAGAGGTCTTTTGGAGCGAACTTAGCCATTTTACAGAAACTCGGGCTAATCCGGGCGAACTTGATGGTTCGTACGGGTTAGTCCAGCTTGTGTAAAGTGACGATTTCGTCCTTGTGCTTCCGGATCTGAGATCTAGCTTCGACAACACGTCGTTCCACTCAAAAGTGAATGAAACATACGTCATTAGTCTGAAAATGGTGTAAAAATCAAGGATTTAAAAGGTTTTGCTCAGATCTAGTATAGATCTGAGTGAAAACAGAAGTTTTTATGGAAAAAGATGAAGATTTTCGTAAACAGAAGAGATTTGATGAAAACGAAGGCAAAGCCTTGTGCAAAATCGTTGTAAACCGTTGTTGAACATCGTTGTAGTTGAAATCGGGTTGATTCTTACTTAGAAAACAGAGGGTTTCGGGTTTGAGAGCTCTGGGCAAACTTGCAGCAAGTTCAAATGAGAGAATGGAGCTGGGTATTTACAGGTGAAGGCAAAATGAGAGGACTGGGGAGTCAAGTTCGGTCGAACTTGCATGAATTTCATGCAAGTTCGGCCGAACTTGCTAGATATGCAAGGAGTCTCAGTCAAGTTCGGCCGAACTTGTACATATTTGTACAAGTTCGAGCAAACTTGTGGAAAGTAAATGATTCTTGTGTCTCAGGCAAGTTCGGGCGAACTTGTGGTAGTCAAGTTCGGCCGAACTTGTCCTGGTGACTAAGTTTCGTTTGCTGATTTCGCGTTAAGTGTTTGTTTGGCGATTCGGTTCGTATTAGATAGTTACATTAAACGTTATAATTGATATAATAGTGCGATTTAGTGATTTGAGTGTGCGAGAGCGTTGCGATAGCGAGCGTAATCATAACCACAAACATACATAACACATAAATAACATAAAACCATATAATTAACTGTGAGTTACAATTCGATGAGATTAGCGATGCGATTTAATAAGCCATTAGATGTGATATAATATACATAATTGTAATTAATTAACATAAACTTTTCTTATAAACCAAATCTTGGGATTTACAAAGGATAGATACAATCGATAATAAGAGAAAAGGTAACAACGAAATTCTGAGTTGTTACACCATGTTTCCCAAAGTTAGTGTTTACAGAAATGGTTGTTAGACGATTGGTTCGGTGTAAGTGGTTGTATTTTTGTGTGATTCGGTAAGTTTAAGTATGCTTGGTCGTCATTCACCATAAATTGGTGTGTATACAATCGAGTTCGTTCAATGTGAATTTGGTGTAGCTCGAGATTATCCGGTGTTGATTCAATACGATTTGGTGTAATTCCAAGTCATTCGACTTTTGTTCGGTATAATACTGTTACGCTGGTGTAATTTGTGCCGAACTGGTGAAGTTTAAAACTGAACCGTTAATTATGGTTTGGTTTGAGTTTTATTAGGCTTTAATATAAAATGCATAAAAAAACTGTTAAAATTTTGATTTAAGCAGAAAATGATTTCAGCACTAAAAAAATGCTAGCTGTAGCCAAAGTTGGAGGGTAGAAGCATCAGTGATGAACTTGAGTTTTTTTATACCGTGTTAGATGTTAAAGGACTGATGGAAGAATGAAGCCGGCTAGGTGGATTTTGAAAGTTTTTAAGTTTTGACATCTGATTATAGCTATTGGATCTTTTTTAGATCGTTGGAAACTTTATTGTGCTTAGTGGAGAAGATTAAGATTTCCGACCGGGGGGTCAGAAGTCACCAGACCTAAAATTATACCTAAAAAATTATAAAAGCAGGGTCGAAAACGTATATACCTAAAAAGTTCTATACAATCGAACACTACTGAGCGGAAAGTTCGGGTGGTCGGACCCCCCCACCCCAGGCCTCCACTAAGCTATGCCCTTGATTATGCTCGCTAGCCACTTAGCCAATAAACTGGAGTTAAACTAATATAATTTTTTAAAGTCTAATATGAAAAGTTAAATGTGTGATACAAAATATGTAAAATAGAATAGAATAGAATGTAATCAAATCTTATGGTTTGGTCTGGTTTTATACAAAAGGTTTCCAATGTAAACTGCAAACCAAGCCGTTCACCACGGTTTGAAACTTTCGAAACCGACCAATCGAAAGTCAATCTAAAAAACCACCTTAAAACCAAACCGATGACCGGTTTGAATAGTTTAATGATTCTAAACCAAACCGTGAATGCCCCTAAGTACGATCGTGCTGCTTCAAAATGCGTTTGTTTATTTACCTTTTGATTAGCAAAATCGAGCCGCCACAAACAACCGAACATGTGTAGAGATATCGTTTTGATCATTGAAGACTTTATATATCCTTTGGGCTTGCGGCGTTTATCGGCATAACTCTTTTGAGGACTCCGAGCTTTCAAGAGATTGTCTCTGATCTGGAGGATCTTGTCTGTCGGTTCTTGGATTAGCTCGGGACTGGTGATTTGTGCTTCACCGATCTCATGCCATGCAATAGGCGATCGACACTTTCTTCTATACAGTGCCTCAAAAGGAGACATTTGAATGCTGGTATGATAACTATTATTGTACGAGAATCCGATTAAAGGTAAATGTGTATCCCAATTACCACCGAAATCGATGATACACACATGAAGCATGTCTTCGAGGGTGCGGATCGTTCGCTCAGTCTGACCGTCAGTTTGGGGGTGAAAAGCGGTACTGAGATTTAGCGTAGTACCGAGAGCGGATTGAAAAGTCTCCCAGAGACGCGAAGTAAAGCGACCGTCTCGGTCAGAAATGATGTCACGAGGCGTCCCGTGTCGACATATAACTTCGTCGGTATAGATTCGGGCTAATCGTTCAACCTTAAAGTCTTCTCGTATAGCAATAAAGTGCACGGATTTAGTGAGACGATCAACGATAACCCAAATGCTATCGTGACCGGATGAAGTACGCGAGAGTTTTGTAATAAAGTCCATAGTTATACTCTCCATTTCCACATCAGGATTTCGGGCTGTTCGAGTAAGCCAGAGGGCCTTTGATGTTCGACTTTAAGTTTCGAACAAGTTAAGCACTTCGAGACGTACACGACGATATCCTTTTTCATGCCCGCCCACCAGTACTTAGGACGAAGGTCCTGGTACATCTTTTCGGCACCGGGATGAATGGAATATCGAGATTTATGAGCTTCGGTCATTAGCAATTCACGAAGATTGTTACGGGTAGGAATCCAAATGCGATCGAGATAGTAATAAATACCATTAGGTTTAACAACGAGCTGAGTTTCGGCACCACATTTCATTTCTTCCTCCAAAGTATTCTCGTTAAAGCAGGCGAATTGGGCGGAGCGAATCATGATTTCGAGATCATTCAATGCTTGAGAGTCACGAACACTATATACATAGCTTCGTCGACTTAGAGCATCGGCGACGACGTTTGCTTTGCCGGGATGGTAGCTTATCTCACAATCGTAATCTTTGAGAAGTTCAACCCATCTGCGTTGGCGCATATTTAGTTCTTTTTTATTAAAGATATGTTGTAAGCTCTTATGGTCAGTGAAGACCGTACACTTGGTACCGTAAAGGTAGTGTCGCCATATCTTTAATGCAAAAACAACTGCACCGAGTTCGAGATCGTAGGTCGTGTAGTTCTTCTCGTGGATCTTGAGTTGTCGAGATGCATACGCGATAACCTTGTCTCGTTGCATGAGAACACAACCAAGACCAAGGTTTGAGGCATCGCACTAAACAACGAAATCGTTGTTTCCGTCAGTTAAAGCGAGGACAGGAGCGTTGCATAGCATACGCTTGAGAGTTCGAAAAGGTTAGTGTTTAATTCACTCGAGAGTTGGCTCTGATACCAACCTGTCACACCCCTAATTTCCACGTGTAACCCGGTGGGCCCTGTTGGGGAATATCGTCACGTAAGTTGATATCATCATTACCAAGCAATACAATATAAGAGAAGCGGCCATAAACTAGAGAGTCTTGACCAATTTGAAAGATCATTTAATGCACACAGCGGAAGTCTGGATAATTACTATTACAAACGTTTGAATGTTCAAAGTTCAAATAATAAATACAACGCTTGTAACTAGATCCACAGGCAGATCGAAATGATTACAAAAAGGAAATTTAACAGACAAAGGCCTTCTAAGCAAAGGGTTGCAATTCCTCTTAAGCTTCGCCGAGCACTTCCAGCCTAATTACGTTACTTGTCACCTGCGCTTAGTCTTTTGAAAATACGTCAGTTTTCACTGGTAAATACATTTAACCGACTCATTTGAAAATATTTCAAAAATATTTAGTGTACGCATAGGTACTTAGTTTTAATAAATAACTTAGGATAAATAATTTTCATGTTATCAGTTTTATATTCTAATAATACATTTAGAGCCCGAAAACTATGTCAGGATCCTGATTAATCGACACACCACTTTAACACCTTTAATAGGTGCACCCCTAATGGGTTATAGTTTAATTTAGCATCTGACCGGTGTATGCCTACACCCCGTGCTTAGGTCGTGGCCATTTGCAATTAAATGAGCCGTGGATATCCAAGACACGGTCGTTTTAATCCCCAAATGTTTAATATTAAGCAACACGAATTAAAATGGATTATTTGAATTCCCGACTCATTGGTCTTTGATCCCATATCCAACTATACGGTATTAATATACCGTATCCCAAGCCCGTATAAGGGAAAATAAGTTAAAGTATTTACCTGGCTTGCAAATCTTTAGTAAATAAAAAAATAAGCAAGGCACAACCATAATCAAATTAAACTAGCTTGGCGACAATCTACCAAAAGTCTATAGTCTGGAATGGATGGTATTATTAACCGGTTAGTTAGCTAGCGGGTCTTTATTTAGTAATTGACTTAAACCGGCTAACTTAAAATAAAGATAACGGTATGAAACGCTAGGTTAAGTGGTGACCAGAAAAGAATGTATTTTGGACCCGACAAGTACTAAGACTTGTATAATATGGTTACCATTTTACATTCTGGAATTTGAGAATATTTGATATGGTTAAAACCCGGTTCGGTTAAATCGCATAAACTAGTCATGTAGGCTTAACCGTACGCATATATAAGCGAAACTAGGTAACCGGATGAGTCCTACACAAGTTCCATATGCCATTATGTTTAAAATATGTTATTATAGCAATAGGTTACTGATATGATGGCCCGTTATGTTTTTAAAAGCAAACTATGCCTTAAAAGGGCAATTTCGTCATTTAAAAATGTAATTACGGGCTTATACGTAGACTGATGTTATTGACATAATCATTCTGAAAAAGTACCTATTTTATGATGTTATATCAGTAGAATATCAATTATATGTGTGGTTTATAGATTAAGACCAAACTATGTCCCGAAAGGGCATTTTGGTCATTTCACATATAATTTGATAACTTATTTGGGAGTCCAAGTTTGGGACATGTACCTACTGTTAATAAGTTGAAAATATGTTTTGAAATCAGTAGGTATCAAGCCTTGATGCTCTAATATGGTTTTAAACCATATTATGAGCCGAAATGGTGATTAAGTCGCTAAATGACGATTTAAATGGTATTTAAGTAAAACTGTCGTTGTGACCAGGTTTGTATGACCAAAATAGGTTTATATATATATTACATCAGCTGGTATAAAGTTTTGGTTAATTTAAATGTTTAAAACCCATTTAAAGTGCCGAAAGGGCAATATCGTCATTTAGGGACATAATATGCAAACAATAGCTTAAACTTAGTTTGCAACCAGAATGAACATCCCAAATAATTCTAATAATTATATTACATCAGTAGGTATTGTGTTTTGATGTGAAGTTTATGTTTAAATCGTTTTATGCGCCAAAAGGGCGATTTGGTCCTTTAAAAGCATGATTTGCGATGATTAAACAAAACTCGGGTTATGACCAAATTATTGACATCAAAATAAGTTGGTCATGTTTATAAATCAATACATAATTCATTCGTGTCCTCATTTATATTAAAACATTGCTTTTGAGTATGAAGGGCATTTTAGCAAAGTTTAGGCACATTTATCGGATACTTGCATAACGACTCGGATTACTACATGACCATGTCCTATAACTCCAGAGGGTTATGGTATATTATAACATGGTCATAATGCAACTTAGGGACAGAAGCCAATGTTGCTAAATCGGGACAGAACTGAAAGTCAAAGCAGAAGTCAACTTTCACGACTTTCGGTTGCGAACCGACCTTAGACCTGGGATTGACGAGCCGAACATGTTCCTACATGTTCTTATGATTATTACCAAGTTGTTAGTGTGTCAAAACAGGTTTTATAATACCTACATTGCTAGTTATGATTTTATTTCAAAACTGACGCATTTGACTTTTATTAACATAACTTTGACCCGTCAATTGACCAAGCAAACGTGGTAATCAGGAGGTACCCTCTTGGGGGATTAGTACCTACCTTATTACGATCACGTAGCCATGTTCGTTACAAACATTTGGCTGGACCATAATGGTCTTAGCTCAAAGTCAAAGCGTTTTTACGTCAACGCTTTGACATTGGCCTAAAACTTAATGAAACTGAAAAGGAGGGCTAAGAACACTTACACTGGGTCCTTAGCACGAAATAAGACTAATTAGGAAGCTCCCAAATTTTAGGAACCCTACAGAGAGAGAGCAAGAGATGATTGAGAGAAATGAGCAAGTGACTTGGTAGTACAAGGGTATTATTTATACTTGAACCAAGCATACATGATCATGCCATGTGTTACCATGGCTTCTCCGATGATGACAAGCAGGCAAAGAGGTGTAGGAACCAGTGGAAAGTGGCATTCTCCCAACATAGGTGGCATACATGGCAGGCTGCCATGCAACCTGTCACTGGCGACCCTTTACGGACCGTAAGGGTCATGCCTTGCGGTCCGTAAGGACCTCTGGCGCCCACTGATTTGAATTGGTTACGCACCGTAACCATTAAGGCTTGCGGTCAGTAACCGCCTTACTGAAACAATGTTTTGGTTGCCTTACGGTCCGTAACCATTGATGGTTACGGTCCGTAAGGACCTTCCAGAAAGGAAAACTTTAGCTTTTTTGCCACTTTAGCCCTTTGACTTGTCCGATGCTCGTTCAAAGGTTATTAAAATAACATGACGGCGTCTTTGGTCCCTCTCGGCTACACATGGCAACCAAGAATCTTCGGGACACGTGTCGGATTTTTATTTGACGGAATTTTCGAGGTGTTACATCTTCACCCCCTTAATAAAAATCTCGACCTTGAGATTTATTCAAATAGATAAGGGTACTTTTGTCGCATATTGGACTTTACGTCCCAGGTATATTCGGGACCTCGACGGGCATCCCACTTGACCTTCACAATAGGCACATGTTTTCTTCGAAGCTTTTTGACTTGCCGATCTTCGATCGCAATTGGTTTCTCTATGAAATGCAAGTTGTCGTAGATTTGAATATCTTCATGAGCATTGCTAGCGACTCATCCACTAGATATTTCTTCAAGTTGCTGATGTGGAAAACATCATGGAGTCCACTGAGCTTCTCAGGTAGCTTAAGCCTATAAGCTACAGATCCGACACATTCGGTTATTTCGAATGGTCCAATGTACCTCGGGCTTAATTTGCTCTTTTTCCCAAAGCGCATTACACCTTTCCAAGGTGATACCTTCAACATAACCTTGTCCCCAACTTGGAACTGTAAAGGTTTACGCCTTTTGTCGGCATAGCTCTTTTGTCTATCACGAGCTGCCTTAAGTCGATCACGGATTTGTACAATCTTTTCCGTGGTTTCAAGGATAATTTCAGGTCCAGGCAGTTGGGCTTCTCCAACTTCGGCCCAACACACATGCGTCCTACATTTTCTTCCGTATAAGGCTTTAAAAGGAGCGGCCTTAATGCTCGTGTGGTAACTATTGTTATATGAAAACTCGATTAGGGGTATGTGATCATCCCAGCTTCCGTCTAAATCGATCACACAAGCTCGAAGCATGTCTTCCAAGGTTTGAATGGTACGCTCACTTTGTCCGTCCGTCTGCGGATGGTAAGTCGTACTGAAGTTTAATCTCGTGCCTAGAGATTGTTGGAAGCTTTTCCAAAAGTGAGATGTGTATCTTGTATCTCTATCAAATACAATGGATATCGGCACACCGTGCAAGGATACAATCTCATCGACATAAAGCTTAGCCAGCTTATCGGAATCATATGTTTCCTTGATAGGTAAGAAATGAGTGGATTTGGTTAATCTATCCACGATAACCCAAATCGTGTCATTGCCACGCTTGGTCTTAGGTAACTTAGTGACGAAGTCCATAGTTACCATTTTCCATTTCCAAATTGGGATTTCGAGCTGTTGTAGAAGTCCTGACGGTTTCTGGTGTTCTGCCTTAATTTGGGAACACGTCAAGAACTTTGCTACATGATTAGCTATATCTTTCTTCATACCCATCCACCAATAATTGGGTTTAAGATCTTGATACATCTTGTCGCTTCCCGGGTGAACCGAATATTTAGAGCTATGAGCTTCTTGGAGGATTATATCTCTAAGTCCTCCAAGGATCGGAACCCAGATCCGATTATTTAATTGGAACATCCCGTCCTTTCCAGGTGCTAACTGATTAATAGTTGCACCAAATCCTTCCTTGGAAAGGTTGTCTTCAGACATGGCTTGCCTTTGTGCATTTAGCAGCTTTTCATTTAAGCTATTCTTTAGTTCAATGCTTTTGGCATTGATCCTTAAAGGTTTAACTCTTTCATTGCGACTAAGCACATCAGCGACTACATTCACCTTTCCTGGATGATATCGAATTTCGCAATCATAGTCGTTGAGTGTTTCCATCCATCAACGTTGCCTCATGTTCAAATCTTTTTGATTGAACAAATGTTGCAGACTTTTATGATTAGTGTAGATGATACACTTTGTTCCATATAAATAGTGTCTCCAAAGTTTAAGTGCAAATACTACCACACCCAGTTCCAAATCATGGGTGGTGTAGTTTCTCTCGTGCACTTTCAATTGCCGTATGCATAGGCAATCACCTTGCCTCTCTGCATAAGCACACATCCCATACCAGTGTGTGAAGCATCACAGTAAACTACAAACTCTTCAAGACCTTCTGGAAGAGTTAACACCGGGGCATTGCTAACTTATACTTTAATGTCTCAAAGGATTCTTGTTGCTTTGGACCCCAGTTGAATTTAGCATCCCTACGCGTTAAGATTGTCAAAGGAGCGGCTATTCGTGAAAAGTTCTCAATGAACCTTTGATAATAACCAGCCAGTCCTAAGAAACGTATCTCGGAAGGTGTCTTTGGCGCTTCCCAATTCGTTATTGCTTCTATCTTTGCTGGATCTACTTGGATACCTTGTTCAGTTACTATGTGTCCAAGGAACTGAACCTCACGTAGCCAGAATTCACATTTGGAAAATTTTGCGTACAACTTTTCCTGACGCACTATTTCAAGAATGCACCTTAAGTGTCTCTCGTGATCAGGTTGATTACGGGAGTAGATGAGTATGTCGTCTATGAAGACAATGACAAACTTATCTAAGTATGGCTTGCATACTCTATTCATGAGGTCCATGAATGTTGCGAGTACATTAGTGAGTCCGAAAGGCATCACTAAAAATTTGTAATGTCCATATCTTGTTCTAAAAGCAGTTTTCGAAACATCTTCATTCCTAACTTTAAGTTGGTGATATCCCGACCTTAAATCAATCTTCGAGAAATAGCTTGCACCTTGCAATTGATCAAATAAATCGTCGATCTTGGGCAAAGGATAACGATTCTTGATCGTTATCTTGGGCAAAGGATAACGATTCTTGATCGTTATCTTGTTGAGTTCACGGTAATCAATGCACATCCGCATTGATCCGTCCTTCTTTTTAACAAACAAGATAGGAGCTCCCCATGGCGAAAAACTAGGTTGAATAAAACCTTTCTCTAAAAGTTCGTCCAATTGGGTTCTTAATTCTTTCATATCGGTTGGCGCTAAACGGTATGGAGTTTTAGCTATAGGATTTGCCCCAGGTATATCAATTCGAAACTCTACCTGTCTATCAGGAGGTAGGCCAGGTAATTTGTCACACCCCAACCGATGGCGGAAACATCAGGGTTAGTGGCACTAGGCGACCAGATTGATTTCAGGAGGTAGGCCAGGTAATTTGTCACACCCCAACCGATGGCGGAAACATCGGGGTTAGTGGCACTAGGCGACCAGATTGATTTCACAAGATGTTCTATAACAATCATTTAACATATCACAACCTGCTTAATATCCCATACTATTAAACGTAACATTTAAACAATTATTACAAAACGGAGATTTCTTATAAATTCAACCGGGTTCGATTTCCCCTAGATTTCATACATAAGTTCCAAATCTGAAATACATCAACAAACTAACTAAGCAAAACAAACTAAACTAAGCAACATCCAAGCATCCACGCTAAATCCTCAACCTGTTACATACGTTAAAATACAAGTTAATACAATTAAGTAAAGGTGAGCATACGAGTTTGAATAATACTAGCATAGTCGAGAAAGCGTTTGCGAAACAATCTAATTACATATCATGATACACCAAAACACTTAACATAACATAGGCTCATTTCTCATGCTAACTACCGTGAGAAGGCTTGCACGTCCATCCTAACTAGACCCCGTCGGGTGTTAGCCAAACTATAGTACCATACTGGCTAAGGAAGCAAGTTAACGAAAATGAGTCCTAGTCACATGTTTCTAGTATCACGTATTGAGCATACACAATCAGATTATTCGCGTGTGATAAACAATTTGATTTGCGATGTGATTTTAATATAGGAATGTATGTAACACCCAAAAAGTGCGTTAATGCGAAAATGGGTCAAGTATATTCACTGTGGGTGCGTTTAGGTGAGAGTTCGGGATCTGCGAGGAGTTGAGAAGAGCGCCGGATCAGCCTGCATACGCGAACGGAAGTGCATCATTCTCCGAAAAGCTGAAACGGTTAAGTCTTGGTTGGACAGTAGCCAACTTTGGGCGAACTTGTGTGTAAACACACAAGTTCGAGCGAACTTGTATGGTTTTGGTGGGTTTAGAGTCAAGTTCGGTCGAACTTGATGAGTTTTTTTGAGAAACTTGTCAAGTTCGGGCGAACTTGTAAGAATTCCTTACTGAGATGACAAGTTCGAGCGAACTTGTTTAGTTTCCTAAGAAACTAGACAAGTTCGAGCGAACTTGTAAGAAACATAGAGAATTTGACCTAGGTTCGGTCGAACTTGACCCATATGGGTGCAAGTTCGGTCAAACTTAACCAGTGAGCTGGGGATTCTTGAGCGAACTTGATGTTTTCTGGTCCAAAATCTTGCGTTTTCGCGTCGTTTGCTGAGGAAAATCGAGTGTTCATCCCTCCAACCCTGTGCTACTGAGCAAACTTAGGTCGAAGAGGTCTTTTAGAGCGATTTTAGCCGTTTTACAAAAGCGTGGGCTAACCCGGCGAACTCGGGGTTCGTTCGGATTAGTCCGGCTTATGTAAAACAACATAAACGTCCTTGTGCTTCCAGATCTGGGATCTTAAATGATAGATGCTTCGTTTCATATCAGAAAATGAACAAAACATCATCAAAAGTCCGTATCTTGTGTAGAAATCAATGTTTATCAAAGGTTTTTCTCAGATCTATAACTTACAAGACGATATCTTGCAGATCTCGTGTTTGGGAAGCCTCTGCTACCACCAAGCAAACTCGTATTGTGTAGATCTAAGCTTAAAACAGAAGTTTTGGAAGAAAAAGATGAAGATTTTCGTAAAGGAATGAGTTTTGATGAAAACGAAGGCTATGCCTTGTGCCAAAATCGTTGTAAACCTTTGTAAATCGTTGATAAGCGTTGTTGTAGTTGAAATCAGGTTGATTCTTACTTAGAACACGAAGGTTTCGGGTTTTGAGAGCTCTGGGCGAACTTACAGTAAGGTCAAATGAGAGGAATGAGCTGAGTATTTATAATAGAAGGCAAAAATGAAGGCTGATGGAGTCAAGTTCAGCCGAACTTGTACAAAAGTGTACAAGTTCGCGCGGACTTGTAGAGTTTTCAAAGGGAATGAGTTAAGTTCGGCCGAACTTATGCATATGTGCACAAGTTCGAGAGAACTTGAGTAAAAAAGGAAGGATGTTTGGCCAGTCAAGTTCGGCCGAACTTGGTGTCAACAAGTTCGAGCGAACTTGACCCAAATATTGGGTTTTCTTTGTTTATTTCGCGTTAAGAGCTCGTTTGGTGATTTGGTTCGTATTAGTTAGTTATATTAAGCATTAAATTAAAGTGTTAAGCGTTATAATTGATATAATAGTGCGATTTTAGCAATTCGAGAGTGCGAGAGCAATGCGATAGTGATTGTAATTATAACCACAAACACACATAACATATAAGTAACATAAAACCACATAATTAACTGCGATTTGCGATGCGATGAGATAAGCGATGCGATTTAATAAGCGATTAGACGCGATAATAACGTACAATACCATAATTAATTTACATAAACTTCATTATCAACAGAATCTCGAGATTACAAAAGATTGGTATATCGGAAAGACAAATGAAAAGATAACAACGAATTTTCGAGTTGTTACAGTCTCCCCTACTTTAGGGAATTTCGTCCCGAAATTAGGCAGTGGCCGTAACAAAGAGATGCGGATATTTCGTTTTCATATCACTTTCGAGTTCTCAAGTGAACTCGGCGCCGCGTTTGCCTTCCCATCGGACCTTCACGATCGGGATGCGTGAGCATCGAAGTGTCTTGGTTTCTCGATCCATGATCTCAACGGGTTTTTCCACGAAATGGAGTGTTTCATTGATTTGCAGGTCTTCGAGAGGGACATGAAAATTTTCTTCAGCTAGGCACTTTTTAAGGTTAGACACATGGAAAGTCGAATGTACATTATTAAGTTCCTCCGGCAGTTCGAGTCGGTAAGCCACTTTGGCGATCCTTTCCAGAATCTTAAAGGGTCTTACGTATCGTGGCGCTAGCTTTCCCTTCTTTCCAAAGCGGACCATTCCCTTCCAAGGTGCAACCTTTAGGAGTACGTGATCTCCCACTTCGAATTGCAGGGGCTTGCGTCGTTTGTCAGCGTAACTCTTTTGGTGACTCCGAGCTTTCAAGAGATTGTCTCGAATTTGGAGAATCTAGTCGGTTGTTTCTTGAATTAGCTCGGGACCGGTGATTTGTGCTTCTCCGATCTCGTGCCATGCAATAGGCGATCAACATTTTCTTCCATACAGTGCCTCAAAAGGAGCCATTTGAATGTTGGTATGATAACTATTATTGTACGAGAATTCGATTAAAGGTAAATGTGTATCCAAGTTAACACCGAAATCTATGATGCACGCACGAAGCATGCCTTCGAGGGTGGATCATGCGCTCAGTCTGACCGTCGGTTTGAGGGTGAAAAGCGGTACTGAGATTGAGAGTAGTACCGAGAGCGGATTGAAAAGTCTCACAGAGACGCGAGGTAAAGCGACCGTCGCGGTCAGAAATGATGTCACAAGGCGTCCCGCGTCGACATATAACATCGTCGGTATAGATTCGGGCTAACCTTTCGACCTTAAAGTCTTCTCGTATAGCAATAAAGTGCGCAGATTTAGTAAGACGATCAACGATAACCCAAATGCTATCGTGACCTGAAGAAGTGCGGGGAAGTTTGGTAATGAAGTCCATAGCTATACTCTCCCACTTCCACATCGGGATTTCGGGTTGTTCAAGTAAAGCAGAGGACCTTTGATGTTCAGCTTCAACTTTCGAACAAGTTAAGCATGTTGAGACGTACAAGGCGATATCCGTTTTCATGCTAGGCCACCAATACTTAGGACGAAGGTCCTGGTACATCTTGTCGGCATCGGGGTGAATGGAATATCGAGATTTATGAGCTTCGCTCATAAGCAGATTTCTAAGATTATCACGACTGGGAATCCAAATGCGATCGAGGTAGTAATAAATACCATCAGATTTAGATACAAGCTGAGTTTCGGCTCCACAATTCATTTCCTCTTGCAGGGTATTCACGTTAAAACATGCGTGTTGAGCGGCACGGATTGTAACATTTGTGTAAAACGGGTTTTGAAAAACCCGCCTCATTTTTATCAATCAAAGAATATTTAATTTCGTCGTTTAGTTATCTTTTATATTTTTGATGAGAATTAATGTTTGAAAATAAATTAATAAAGTGATAATATAATATAATCTATTAACAAATAAAAATAAATCAACTAATTGATAATTACTTATAATAAGTCAAAAAAAAATAAAAAAAAAATAGAAAGGTGGAACCGGGAATCGAACCCGGGTTCCCCCGGACACACACACACTACAAACACCACTGGTCTACACACACAAGTTGTATGAATATTAAGATCTAAAACTCTTATGTCGATCTATGTTGAAACCTGCAACAAATGGCCGCAAATTGAAAACGCGCTTTCCCTTCCTTTTTGAATTCTTTTCGACAACCGGCTCGGAATTATTTCTGGCAACACCCAAAATCTGTTAGCTGTCACCTTCAATCACCCTAATCGTTTGCAAACTGAAAACGAAATCTCCTCCTACGTTCACCCATAAATACTGCACCTTAATTCACAAATTAACTCGCTCATATCAATTTAACTCGCAAGTCCCTCTGCTCGCCGGAATTTTTCTTCCCTCGCCGGACTTTTTGCCGGAAGACGCTCCTGCCGGCCGGTAACATCTTGTTCTTTCTAAATCATTTCGCATAATAATCGTTGTTCATATAAATCCATTCTGTTAAGAAAATCAAGTTTATTCCTATTTAAAAGTTGAGAAGGTGTTCGGGTTTAATCCCGAATGAAGAAGATGAAGCAGCAGCATGTTTATATATGTTTAATATTTCGGTTTGTAATCGGGTAAGCACCCAGCCCAGTTGGTTGGGCCGGGTGCAAACCCACTCCAGAGCGCGGGTTCGAGACTTGCTGGTCTTACGGTTTGGCTGATTTCAAAATCTTTTTAAATACGTAAAACAGAAATGTTATAAACTGAATATAAATTTAATAAAAACCGAAAGTTTAACGGGTTAGACACCCAACCCAGTTGGTTGGGCTGGGTGCAAGACGTATCTAAGGTCTCGGGTTCTAGACCCATGATGCGCGCCGGCTCGATCGTGTTTAATGTTTTTAATTTAAATAGATTTCTGGAATAGCTTAAAGTGTGTATTAATATAATTAAAATCATGATTCTTTCGGGTTAGACACGTAGCTCAGTTGGAAGAGCTGCGTGCACGCAACCGCAGGGTCACGAGTTCGACTCTTGTAACACGCAATTCATTTCCTTTAAAAACCGGTCAGATCTGACAACCTTTTTTTTATTTATTTATTATTTTATTTCACCTTATTTATTTTCTCTTTATTTTAATTCCCCAATTAAAATACTTTTATTTTCCATTAATATACATACATTATACCTCAAAGAGATTAATTTAACTTCAACAAAAAAATAACCTAAAAATCTAAGCAAAAGTTTTAACCTAAATATTAAATTATTTATTTATCGAATTATCACGTTATTATATTAGGTTAGAACTTTTTCGTCGGTACAATCCGCGCTCTCTTTTCCACTCAAGAATACGCACCCACGGTGAGTGAATCTCTACAAATTCCCCGTTTTAATCACGTTTTGGGGTGTATCATGTGTCGTATCATTTCTTTATTTTATTTCAAACTTGTGCTTATATCATTTCGTGATCAAATGTGTATTGCTTGTAGCGTGGTTTATATGTGGATACATTTTATCATTTCAGTGCACTCATTTCATTAGGCCCATCAGTTCCTCGTGGGATACGGGTTGAGCATCAGGTGCCTCATTAGATCGACTCCGTTCGATTGAGCCTTGATCTCAGATACATCATCATTCATGTCATATATTCATTCAATGTGGTTTGTGATTTGTTACATTATACATTTGTTCACATGTGATTATGCACAATCTTATTTAAACAACTATAAAATTGATTTACTTAAATGTTTTATCAAGGTTCACTCGCCAACTTTTGTTGACCCAAAATTTCCCCTGTTTTACGCATGATACAGGTGATCAAGTTGAGGAAAGAAACACCTAGGATGGCCTAGAAGAATAATCAAGTTATTTCGTTGGAACAAGCATTTAGATTATTATTTGTGTTTGTATGAAATTTTGTTGGATAT
The DNA here is from genome assembly GCA_947069175.1 of Scalesia atractyloides. Lineage (NCBI taxonomy): Eukaryota > Viridiplantae > Streptophyta > Magnoliopsida > Asterales > Asteraceae > Scalesia > Scalesia atractyloides. Next base: position 62,034,363 of record CAMTDV010000010.1, on the reverse strand, counting down.
TTTAATTTGAATTTAATAAATATGAAACTTGTTAGTAAATATCATGAGCTTTGGTGATAACCCAATCATGCCTTGATTTTTATTCCGCCGCGGGTCGGGGTGTGACAGATTGGTATCAGAGCTTGTGACTATAGGGATATAGGATAGGTTATTAGACCTTTAGAGCCTATACTATAGTTGACTAGATTTAAATTGTTTTTGTGTTACATGCAAAATTCATGATGTTTATATGTTTCATGTTTATATTCACACACAACATTATGCAAACATTCTCACAAGTACATGTTAATATGCAATGCTCATCATATGATCATACCCTCATATCATATCATATCTATGAAAGCACACACCTCACAATTTCACAATTTCCGTTATTTCTTTTCAAAGATTTTTGTAATGTTTTCATATTTTTTTCAAATCACATCAAAGTGAGTTTTCACGACGGGCATGTAGTAACTGGAAGGGTACGAGTACCGATAGTCGGAACGTCCTGTCTAGGCTTGGCATTCGTATAAATCCAAAATAAAGGACCAGTTTGCCTACCTGGGGACTAACGATAAGAGTACGAAGGACCTATTAGGCCAAAGCATGCTATACCAAACATCGTGTGAGCTAACCCCACTTTGAGCTGTCATTGTGTCCACACCTGGACACCCTCCGACCATACATCTCGCAATCATGTTTTATGATTTTCATTCGGGTGGTGCGAGTGTTAACCCGCCGACACCAATGTGAATCCTACCAAGCCCAATAGTCATGGGGGCCCACATGACGACACAGGCAATGGTATGGGGGACATTTGGAGGCCCAAACATGAGCAAACCCAAGACATCCCATGGATGTAGTTAAGTTATTTTCAGTTATGTTGTTTTCATTCTTTTTACGACACATGACACCTAGGAAATTCTTGAACTCACAATCTCCCTACATATATTCCTGTAGATGTCTGCTAGGCAATTACGTGGAGGTAGAAGGTCAGGAAAGTCAAACGAACGCTTGGCCACGCAAATTGCTAAACAAATGGCCGCAGTGCTTCCTGACATCATGCTACAAGTTCAGCAAGCCCTCACCGCTAATCCCATTAACCCTCCCAACCAAGAAGACCAAAGCGTCGCCAACCCTCCTCCCAAAACCCCTAAATGCACCTACAAACACTTCAAGTCTTGCGATCCCCCAAAATATGCAGGGACTGAAGGTGTCACCGCTCTCCTCCACTGGTTTGAGGAGATGGAAAACACCTTTCTCAATTATGACTGTCCTGAGGACCGTAAGGTACGTTACGCGACTGGAAGATTGTTTGGGGTAGCTCTTACCTGGTGGAACACGGAAAAAGGAAAGCGAGGTGTAGACGATGCCATGGCCTTATCATGGGAAGAATTAAGAGAGGTCATGACAAGACGTTTTTGCCCTAGAAGCGAGATTAAGAAGCTTGAAGATGAATTCTATGCTCTAAAGCAAAAAGAAGGGGATCACACCTCCTACAACAAGAGGTTTCTTGAGTTGAACCAAATGGTTCCCAATCTGTTCACCCCATTATACCGCTTAATTGAACACTACATTCGAGGCCTCCCCTCGAAAATCCAAGATTCGGGTTTAAGCACTTCGCCTGCAACACTCAAAGCCGCAATGGAGTTAGCTACGGAACTCACTGAAAATCGCATTCGAAATGGCAATTTTAAAGATGAGAAGAAGAAAACACCCATTAAGACCCCAATTCCAAACCACTCAGGTTCATCCTCGAAGTTTGCTGGTAAGAGGAAGCGAAGTAGCAAGAACTTTGCTGTCACCCAAACCAACCCTCCTATCACTACTGCTCCAATCACCCAAGTTGCCCCTCCAGCCGCACCGTTCAAAAGAACATACACTGGCCCACACCCAAAGTGTAACTGTTGCCAATACCATCACCCTCCTTAAAAAACCCTTGCCAACATTGCACAAGTTGTGGCCGTGCGGGTCACACTATTCAAACCTGTCGTACCCTTCAGCGAGCAAACCGCAGTCAACCTCCAATTCAAACCCAAAATCAAATGGTGGGCCAAGCCCAACAACCCTTACTTCTACTACCTGCACAACTCACAGCCCAACCTTACTACCAACCCAACTACCCCATGATGCAATCCATACGAGCCTGTTTCAATTGTGGGGACCCAAACCACTTCAGGAATACTTGCCCACGCCTGGTGAACATCATCCATGCCCAAGCTCAAACAAACCGGGTAAACCAAGCTAACCAAGCTCCTCCACCTGATAGAGGAAGAGCTTTCAATATCAACGCCAACCAAGCCAGGGCTGACAACAATGTGGCTAACGGTATGTTTCTCGTAAATGGTCGTTATGCATCCATATTATTCGATACTGGTGCGGATAAGAGCTTTGTTTCTTTAGAATTCGAATCTATTCTCGACCAACCTCGTGATAATCTCGTTTAATCTCTGACGGTGGAAGTTGCTGACGGAAAACCCACTTCATTAAATTCTATTATACGCAATTGCACTCTCACCCTAAATGATCACGATTTTTCAATTGATCTCATTCCTATGAAATTGGGAAGTTTCGATGTTATGATTGGCATGGACTGGCTCAGCCAGCATCACGCTGAAGTGGTGTGCCATGAAAAGTTTATTCGTATTCCTCTCGCCGACGGTCAGACACTACGTATCTTTGGGGAAACTCATTCGAAAGGGCTCAAATTGATGTCCTGCCTTCAAGCCCGAAGTTATCATCGCAAGAATTACGTCGCATTTCTAGCTCACGTCGTCAAGAAGGAAGGCAAGGAGAGGAAGCTCGAAGATATTCCAGTTGTGAAAGAATTCCCGCAAGTTTTTTCCGACGACGTTTCAGGACTTCCTCCTGTGCGAGAAGTCGAATTTCGAATCGATCTTGTGCCTGGCGCTACACCGGTCGCAAAATATCCCTATAGGTTAGCCCCATCTGAGATGCAAGAGATGGCCAGTCAACTGCAAGAACTGACTGACAAAGGATTCATACGTCCTAGCTCATCGCCTTGGGGTGCGCCCGTTCTTTTTGTGAGGAAGAAAGATGGAACGTTTCGCATGTGCATTGATTATAGAGAACTCAACAAGTTGACAGTTAAGAATCGCTATCCACTGCCTCGTATTGATGACCTTCTAGACCAACTTCAAGGCGCCACCTGTTTTTCCAAAATCGACCTTCGTTCTGGTTATCATCAGCTTAGAGTGCGCGAAGAAGGTATTCCAAAAACTGCCTTCCGAACTCGTTATGGTCATTACGAGTTCATGGTTATGCCCTTCGGTTTAACCAACGCCCCCGCTGTCTTCATGGATTTAATGAATAGGGTATGCAAACCCTATCTCGAGCGTTTCATCATAGTCTTCATCGACGATATCCTTATCTACTCAAAGTCAAAATCCGATCATGAGCGACATCTTCGACTCATTCTTACACTCTTAAGGACTGAAAAGCTTTACGCTAAGTTCTCAAAATACGAATTCTGGTTAAGAGAGGTAAAATTCCTTGGTCATGTCGTCAATGATAGAGGGATTCATGTCGATCCTTCGAAAATCAAGGCAGTACAAGAATGGCAAGCGCCACGTACCCCTACCGAAGTTAGGTCATTTCTTAGCTTGGCTGGTTACTACCGACGCTTCATTGCCAATTTTTCCCGTATCGCCGTTCCGCTCACGGCCTTGACCCACAAGGGAAAACCCTTCATTTGGGGACCTAAGCAAGAGGAGGCCTTCCAAACTTTAAAGCAAAGGCTTTGTGACGCACCTATCCTTACACTCCCTGAAGGTTGCGATGACTTTGTGGTTTATTGCGACGCATCAGGGCAAGGTCTAGGCTGTGTATTGATGCAAAGAGGAAAGGTGATAGCCTATGCCTCTAGCAACTCAAAGTTCATGAGAAAAATTACACCACCCACGACCTGGACTTGGAGCCGTTGTGTTCGCTCTCAAGATATGGAGACATTATCTTTACGGTACCAAGTGTGAAATATACACTGACCACAAGAGTCTCCAGCATATCTTCAATCAAAAATAGTTGAATATGAGGCAACGAAGATGGGTCGAACTGCTCAATGATTACGACTGCGAGATTCGGTATCATCCTGGCAAGGCAAACGTGGTGGCTGATGCGCTCAGTCGAAAGGGATATGCGAACTCTATTCGTCTCTCACAAATCATAACCGATATCAAGGATCGAATCCGGGCAGCTCAACATACTCTGTAACGGAAAATGACGTACGCGATGAGCTGTCATGTGGAGCTGAACTCAAAATTGAAACCAAATCCGTCGGTATTCTATATTATTTAAAACGCATATGGATTCCCGATCGCGACAACCTTCGTGATTACCTCATGAATGAGGCGCACAAAACACGATACTCTGTACACCCAGGAGCCGATAAGATGTATCAAGACCTACGATGCACCTACTGGTGGCCTGGCATGAAAAAGGATATCGCTGTTTTTGTTTCCAAGTGCCTTACATGTTCCAAAGTGAAAGCTAACATCAAAGACCTTCAGGACTTCTAGTCCAACCCGAAATACCTGTATGGAAGTGGGAAAACATAACCATGGACTTCATTACCGGGTTACCTCACACCTCTAGTGGGTATGACACAATATGGGTAATCATTGATTGTCTTACAAAATCAGCTCACTTCATTCCGATTCGCGAGGACTTCAAGAACGAGAAGTTAGCTCGTATCTACATCAGCGAGATCGTAAGCCGCCATGGTGTACCGTTAAGCATCATTTCAGACCGTGATGGTCGTTTCACTTCACGAACATGGCAAGCCGTACAAACCGCTTTGGGTACACGGTTAGACCTTAGCACCGCCTTCACCCTCAAACTGATGGTCAATCTGAACGCACCATCCAAACCCTTGAAGACATGCTTCGAGCATGTGTCATAGATTTCAAAGGGACTGAGACTCTCATCTACCGTTAGTCGAGTTTTCGTACAACAATAGCTATCATTCAAGTATCGGCATGGCTCCTTTCGAAGCTTTATATGGTCGTAAATGCCGATCTCCAGCATGTTGGCACGAAATTGGTGAAGCGCAAATCACCGGACCTGAATTGATTCAAGAAACAACCGACAAAATCCTTCAAATTCGAAACAATCTTCTAGCGGCTCAAAGTCATCAAAAGAGTTATGCTGACAAACGACGAAAGCCCTTGGAATTTGGCGTTGGTGAGCAAGTACTTTTGAAAGTATCACCATGGAAGGGAGTGGTTCGTTTTGGCCAAAAGGGCAAGCTAGCACCACGCTACGTAGGACCTTTCAAGATACTCGAAAGAGTAGGTCCTGTAGCCTTCAAGCTTGACCTACCAGAAGAACTCAACAGAATACATCCCACGTTCCACGTATCAAACTTGAAAAAGTGTCTCGCTGACGAAAATCTCCATATCCTTCTAGAAGACATTCAAGTTGATGAGTCAATGCACTTCGTTGAAAGACCAGTGGAAATCATGGATTTCGGTGAGAAGCGTTTAAGGCGAAGTCGTATTCCAATCGTCAGGATGCGTTGGGAGTCAAAACGAGGGCCTAAGTTTACTTGGGAACGTGAAGACTCAATGCGCGAGAAATACCCGCATCTTTTTCCGGTTACAACTACTACTTAAATTTCAGGACGGAATTTCTAAAAGTAGGGGATACTGTAACATTTGTGTAAAACGGGTTTTGAAAAACCCGCCTCATTTTTATCAATCAAAGAATATTTAGTGTCGTCGTTTAGTTATCTTTTATATTTATGATGAGAATTAATGTTTGAAATAAATTAATAAAGTGATAATATAATATAATCTATTAACTAATAAAAATAAATCAACTAATTGATAATTACTTATAATAATTCAAAAAAAAATTAAAAAAAAAAGTAGAAAGGTGGAACCGGGACCAGGGTTCCCCCGGACACACACAAACTACAAACACCACTGGTCTACACACACAAGTTGTGTGAATATTAAGATCTAAAAACTCTTATGTCGATCTATGTTGAAACCTGCAACAAATGGCCGCAAACTGAAAACGCGCTTTCCCTTCCTTTTTGAATTCTTTTCGACAACCGGCTCGGAATTTTTATGGCAACACCCAAAATCTGTTAGCTGTCACCTTCAATCACCCTAATCGTTTCCAAACTGAAAACGAAATCTCCTCCTACGTTCACCTATAAATACCGCACCTCAATTCACAAATTAACTCGCTCAGATCAATTTAACTCGCAAGTCCCTCTGCTCGCCGGAATTTTTCTTCCCTCGCCGGACTTTTCGCCAGAAGACGCTCCTGCCGGCCGGTAACCTCTTGTTCTTTCTAAATCATTTCGTATAATAATCGTTGTTCATATAAATCCATTCTGTTAAGAAAATCAAGTTTATTCCTATTTAAAAGTTGAGAAGGTGTTCGGGTTTAATCCCGAATGAAGAAGATGAAGCAGCAGCATGTTTATATATGTTTAATATTTCGGTTTGTAATCGGGTAAGCACCCAACCCAGTTGGTTGGGCCGGCTGCAAACCCACTCCGGAGCGCGGGTTCGAGACTTGCTGGTCTTACGGTTTGGCTGATTTCAAAATCTTTTTAAATACGTAAAACAGAAAAGTTATAAACTGAATATAAATTTAATAAAAACCGAAAGTTTAACGGGTTAGACACCCAGCCCAGTTGGTTGGACTGGGTGCAAGACGTATCTAAGGTCTCGGGTTCGAGACCCATGATGCGCGCCGGCTCGATCGTGTTTAATGTTTTTAATTTAAATAGATTTCTCGAATAGCTTAAAGTGTGTATTAATATAATTAAAATCATGATTCTTTCCGGTTAGACACGTAGCTCAGTTGGAAGAGCTGCGTGCACGTAACCGCAAGGTCTCGAGTTCGACTTTGGTCACACGCAATCCATTTCCTTTAAAAACCGGTCAGATCTGACCGTCAGATCTGACCGTCAGATCTGACCGTCAAATCTGACAACCTTTTTTTATTTATTTTTTATTTATTTATTATTTTATTTCACCTTATTTATTTTTTCTTTATTTTGATCCCCCAATTAAAATACTTTTATTTTCCATTAATATACATATCTTATACTTCAAAGAGATTAATTTAACTTCAACAAAAAAATAACCTAAAGATCTAAACAAAGGTTTTAACCTAAATATTAAATTATTTATTTATCGAATTATCACGTTATTATTTTAGGTTAGAACTTTTTCGTTGGTACAATCCGCAACTCGTGCGCTCACTTTTCCACTCAAGAATACGCACCCACGGTGAGTGAATCTCTACAAATTCCCCGTTTTAATAACGTTTTGGGGTATATCATGTGTCGTATCATTTCTTTATTTTATTTAACACTTGTCCATATATCATTTCGTGATCAAATGTGTATTGCTTGTAGCGTGGTTTATATGTGGATACATTTTATCATTTCAGTGCACTCATTTCATTAGGCCCATCAGTTCCTCTTGGGATACGGGTTGAGCATCAGGTGCCTCATTAGATCGGCTCCGTTCGATTGAGCCTTGATCTCAGATACATCATCATTCATGTCATATATTCATTCAATGTGGTTTGTGATTTGTTATATTATACATTTGTTCCATGTGATTATGCACAATCTTATTTAAACAACTATAAAATTGATTTACTTAAATGTTTTATCAAGGTTCACTCGCCAACTTTTGTTGACCCAAAATTTCCCCTGTTTTACGCATGATACAGGTGATCAAGTTGAGGAAAGAAACACCAAGGATGGCCTAGAAGAATAATCAAGTTATTTCGTTAGAACAAGCATTTAGATTATCATTTGTGTTGGTATGAAATTTTGTTGGATATTTGAATTTTAATTTGAATTTAATAAATATGAAACTTATTAGTAAATATCATGAGCTTTGGTGATAACCCAATCATGCCCCGATTTTTATTCCGCTGCGGGTCGGGGTGTGACACGGATGAGGGTTTCAAGTTTAGCACAAGCTTGAGAGTCACGAATACTATAAACATAGCTTCGTCGACTTAGAGCATCGGCGACGACGTTGGCTTTGCCGGGATGATAGCGTATCTCGCAATCGTAGTCGTTGAGAAGTTCAACCCATTGTCATTGTCGCATGTTTAGTTCTTTTTTATTAAAGATATGTTGTAAGCTCTTATGGTCGGTGAAGACCGTACACTTTGTACCGTAAAGGTAGTGTCGCCATATCTTTAATGCAAAAACAATTGCACCGAGTTCGAGATCATGGGTTGTGTAGTTCTTCTCGTGGATCTTGAGTTGGCGAGACGCATATTGTCTCGTTGCATAAGCACACAACCAAGACCAAGGTTAGAGGCATCACAATAAACAACGAAATCGTCGTGTCCGTCGGGTAAAGCGAGTATAGGAACGTTGCATAGCATACGTTTGAGAGTTTGAAAAGCCTCCTCTTGCTGGGAATCCCAAACAAAAGGTTTATCTTTATGCGTTAAAGCGGTAAGCGGAACGGCGATTTTTGAAAAGTCGGCGATGCATCGACGATAGTAACCCGCCAATCCAAGAAATGAACGGATTTCGGAAGCATTTTTCGGTATAATCCAACTCTTGACGGCTTCGATCTTTGCAGGGTCGACGTGAATTCCTTGACTATTAACGATGTGGCCGAGAAATTGGACTTCCTCGAGCCAGAATTCACTTTTAGAGAACTTAGCATAAAGGCGATTTCCTTGAAGAAGTTCGAGGACTAAACGGAGATGACGCGCGTGTTCGTCTCTCGACTTCGAATAGATAAGGATATCATCGATGAAAACAATGACGAAACGATCTAAGAAAGGTTTGCACACACGGTTCATCAAATCCATGAAGACCACAGGTGCATTGGTAAGACCAATAGGCATGACCACGAATTCGAAATGGCCATAGCGAGTATGAAAGGTGGTTTTAGGCGTGTCTTCTTCCAACACGCGTAACTGATGATAACCGGAACGAAGATCGATCTTAGAAAAATAAGTAGCACCTTGAAGTTGATCAAACAAGTCGTCGATACGAGGAAGAGGGTAGCGGTTCTTTATTGTTAGTTTGTTAAGTTCACGATAATCAATGCACATTCGGAACGATCCATCCTTCTTTTTCACAAAAAGGACGGGTGCGCCCCATGGCGAAGTGCTCGGGCGTATGAAACCTTTATCAAGAAGCTCTTGAAGTTGGCTTGATAGCTCGCGCATTTCTGATGGTGCAAGGCGATAAGGGGCTTTAGCAACGGGAGTAGCTCCGGGAATCAAATCGATACGAAATTCAACATCTCGAGTAGGGGGTAGACCGGGAAAATCGTCGGGAAAGACTTTAGGAAATTCACAGACAACGGGAACATCTTTATAAGTCTTCTTTTCTTTCTTCGGGTTGACAATATGGGCGAGGAAGGCAACACATCGCTTTTGCAAGCATTTGTGTGCTCGAGTACATGACAAAAGCATCAACTTCTTTGAGGGAGTTTCACCATAAACATGAAGTTGATCACCGTTAGGAAGAGGAAAACGAATCATTTTATCGAAGCATACACCTTCAACATGATTCTCACAAAGAAAATCCATGCCTACTATGATATCGAAGCTACCTAACTGCATAGGTATGAGATTGATCGAGAAGATATGGTTGTTTAGATCGACAGAACAACCACATAAGACAGAATCAACGGTAACGGATTTTCCGGTGGCGACTTCCACATCGAAATTCTTTGGGAGTTTAGCGCGCTTACATTTTAAAACCTTTTCGAATTCTAACGATACAAAACAATTATCGACACCACTATCAAATAAACACGAAGCATAAATACCATTAACGAGAAACGTACCATTGACAACATTGTTGTCATTCTGAGCCTGGCGATGGTTGAGATTGAAGGCTCTGCCACGCGCAGCTTGTGGTTACTGCTGCGGTGGCTAAGGCTGCTGCTGAGGCTGCGGTGCTGGCTGCTCTTGTTTGACAGGACAATTCGGACAGACATTGGCGAAATGATTCGGATCACCACAAACATAGCACACACGTGCTTTCGGAGCTTGCTGCTGGTTGGCTTGAGGAGGAGCGAGTAAAGCGGGAGCTGCTGGAACCTGAGGAGCTGGCTGATGAGTACCACTACGGCAGCTGACTGTAAAGTGGCTGTAGATATTGCAGTTTGTGAAAAAACAGCAGTTGCCACCAGCGGCATGATGATAAGTGCACTTAGGGCACAGAGGGTGAGGTCCGGTATACGCACGCTTAGCTGGGGGTGCGTTCGGAGCGGCTGACTGAAGTGGCTGAGGGTTTGCTGGAGCGGCGAGAGCATAGTTCTTACTCGGGTTTCCTCTTTTGCGTCCCGGACGTTTTCCCTTCGGGTAACTTGGTGGTTCGGTAGCAGCAGTTGGTTCGACGATAACTTGATTAGCAACTTTCGCATGATTCTTGAAATACCCATCTTGGACTCGTTGATCATTGATCTCAGCGGCGAGCATGAAGGTTTCCTCGATGGTTGTAGTACAAGCAACTTTCACAAAATTTGCGACACACTCGGGTAAACCACAGATGTACTTGTTGATAGCTTTCTCGGTCGTATCAACCTGGCTGGGACAGATGATGCTCAAAATCTTAAACCGAGCAGTGAATCCAGCATTGTCGTGACCATGCTGTTTGATTCCCCAAAACTCATTCTCAAGCTTTTGCATTTAGTGCGGAGGACAAAACTCCTTCAACATCACTTCCTTGAGTTCCTCCCAAGATAGACTATAGGCTTCATCATTACCGCGCCTATTCCTTTCGGCGCTCCACCAGTCAAGAGCACGGGACTGGAAGACTCCGGTAGCGTTCACTGGGCGGAGGTCATCGGGGCATCCACTTTGCCTAAAGGTGACCTCGATGGCGTCAAACCAATGGAACATAGTTGTCGGTCCATCGTTGCCCGTGAAGGCGAGAGGTGCACAAGCCTTGAAATTTTTGAAGCTGAACCGTGACTTGGGGTTCTCAGCTTTCGAGTCAACTGACGAGTTACTGCTCACAGCATGGATTTCTTAGACGATTTGCGGGATGACCTTAGCCATTTCCTTGGCTACCATGGTGGCAATACGCTTGTCGGCGTTGATGCGCTGGAGATTCCTACGGGTGTGCGATCCCATTAAAGATATCTACACGAAGGATTTAGATTATACGAGCTTCGATTATAATAGAGTTATGTCTAAATATTTATTATTAATATTATTCATACAAGGCACAAAATCACATAAACACATAGGCACGTAAACACGTAAGCACATAGGCACGTAAGCACATAAGCACATATTTTCACGTATTCACCTTCTAATAGTAACAATGCGTAGCGCGATACGAGATGCGAGATACAAGCGAGGTATAAGCGATATATAATAGCGAGATAAGCGAGATAATACCGCGTATGAGGCACACGTCCTCATAGGCGTAAGCGAGTTAAGAGATTAGTTTGGTTGGTGTATTAATTTAGCGTTTTAGATTTCGAGAGCTGTGCATACATTCGATGGAGCGTAAATGCGATAAATCGAGAAATCGATGATATGATAAATCATCAAAGCGAGAAATCGAATAAAGCGAAAATTCTCAAAATTTTAAACCCGTAAATAGTAATAAACTTGATGATGCGTAAATCGACGATATAGGCTTAAATCAATTGGGAGTGTCCGGGGTTTTGAGACGTTTTACACGCTAGAGTGATTCGACTACCCTTTGTATTTGAACCCACGCTTTGGCCTAATAGATAAACGTTCTCACCGCAAGCGGCTAACGACGCTTACCCTTCCAATTAATACGTGTTCCAAACCATCAGCATAACCGAGACTTTGGTGAGATTGAAAATCGAACTGCGGAATTAGTTACTAAGATGTGCGGGTTTCACCCCTAACTTAGCAACTTTATTCCTAGATAGCAATGGAGATTTTCGTCGAGGTTTGGATGTCACTCCTAACTCAACGAAGGTATCTCGTGCGAGAGAATGCGCGGAGTGAATGATCTCGTCGAGAGTTCTCGGTTTTCACACCTATCACTCGTTTGGTGTGATGCGAGCGTTTCCAAGCGTGTATTATTGTATTAGCCTTAGGAAAGGCACATTTAAGCATTTATGGCAAGTAGTTTAACATTTAAGTCATAGATATGTCAATCGGGTACGTAAACATGCTACTAGGTCGAATCATGGCAATTCTACCTACTATCCTAAAGTTATGGTGCTCTGATACCAATCTGTCACACCCCAGCTGATGGTGGAAACATCGGGGTTAGTGGCACTAGGCGACCAGATTGATTTCACGATATGTTCCATAACAATCATTTAACATATCACAACCTGCTTAATATCCAATACTATTAAACGTAACATTTAAACAATTATTACAAAACGGAGATTTCTCATAAAATTCATCCGGGTTCAATTTCCCCTAGATTTAATACATAAGTTCCAAATCTAAAATACATCAACAAACTAACCAAGCAAAACAAACTAAACTAAGCAACATCCAGGCATCCACGCTAAATCCTCAACCTGTTACATACGTTAAAATACAAGTCAATACAATTAAGTAAAGGTGAGCATACGAGTTTGAATAATACTAGCATAGTCGAGAAAGCGTTTGCGAAACAATCTAATTACATATCATAATACACCAAAACACTTAACATAACATAGGCTCATTTCTCATGCTAACTACCGTGAGAAGGCTTGCGCGTCCATCCTAACTAGACCCCGTCGGGTGTTAGCCAAACTATAGTACCACACTAGCTAAGGAAGCAAGTTAACGAAAATGAGTCCTAGTCACATATTTCTAGTATCACGTATTGAGCATACACAATCAGATTATTCGCGTGTGATAAACAGTTTGATTTGTGATGTGATTTTAATATAGGAACGTATGTAACACCCAAAAAGTGCGTTAAAGAGAAAATGGGTCAAGTATACTCACTGTGGGTGCGTTTAGGTGAGAGTTCGGGATCTGCGAGGAGTTGAGAAGAGCGCCGGATCAGCCTGCATACGCGAACGGAAGTGCATCAGTCTCCGAAAAGCTGAAACGGTTAAGTCTTGGTTGGGCAGTAGCCAAGTTCGGGCGAACTTGTATGGTTTTATTGGTTTTAGAGTCAAGTCGGTCGAACTTGATGAGTGTTTTTGAGAAACTTGCCAAGTTCGGGCGAACTTGTAAGTATTCCTTACTGAGATGACAAGTTGGGGCGAACTTGTTTAGTTTCCTAAGAAACTAGACAAGTTCGAGCGAACTTGTAAGAAACTTAGAGAATTTGACCTAAGTTCGGTCGAACGTGACCCATATGGGTGCAAGTTCGGTCGAACTTGACCAGTGAGCTGGGGATTCTTGAGCGAGCTTGATGTTTTTGGGTCCAAAATCTTGCGTTTTCGCGTCGCTTGCTGAGGAAAATCGAGTGTTCATCCCTCCAACCCTGTGCTACTGAGCAAACTTAGGTCGAAAAGGTCTTTTAGAGCGGTTTTAGCCATTTTACAAAAGCGTGGGCTAATCCGGGCAAACTCGGGGTTCATTCGAATTAGTCCGGCTTGTGTAAAACAACATAAACGTCCTTGTGCTTCCAGATCTGGGATCTTGAATGATAGATGCTTCGTTTCATATCAGAAAATGAACAAAACATCATCAAAAGTCCGTATCTTGTGTTGAAATCAATGTTTATCAAAGGTTTTTCTCAGATCTATAACTTACAAGCTGAGATCTTGCAGATCTCGTGTTTGGGAAGCCTCTGCTACTACCAAACGAACTCGTATTGTGTATATCTAAGCTTAAAACAGAAGTTTTGGAAGAAAAAGATGAAGGTTTTCGTAAAGGAATGGGTTTTGATGAAAACGAAGGCTATGCCTTGTGCCAAGTTCGAGTGAACTTGACCCGAATATTGGGTTTTCTTCGTTTATTTCGGGTTAAGAGCGCGTTTGTTGATTCGGTTCGTATTAGTTAGTTATATTAAGCATTAAATTAAAGCGTGAAGCATTATAATTGATATAATAGTGCGATTTTAGCGATTCGAGAGTGCGAGAGCGATGCGATAGCGATTGTAATTATAACCACAAACACACATAACACATAAGTAACATAAAACCACATAATTAACTGTGATTTGCGATGCGATGAGATAAGCGATTAGATGCGATAATAACGTACAATACCATAATTAATTAACATAAACTTCATTATCAACCGAATCTCAGGATTACAAAAGATAGGTACATCAGAAAGACAAATGAAAAGATAACAACGAATTTTCAAGTTGTTACATAATTCTTCTAGGAACATGTCTGGGTATTCAGAGATGATGGGTATATCCTCAATTTTCGGCTTGGGTTCATCAATAGTGACTTGTGCCGTGTAGATGACACATCTCTTCATCATACATCTAGATGCCTTAAGCAAAACTGCTTTATCAGGTAATCCAAAGTGTTTATCTCCATGAATGATGAGGTTTTTACCAGACGGGGATTTGATTTCAATGAGTTTCTCATCGTAGGCAATGCGTGCTTGGTTATGCGATAACCAGTCCATGCCTAAGACTACATCGAATCCTGCTAGTTTCATAGGTAAAAGAGAGACAGGGATAGAATGATTCTTGATGGATATGGAGCATCCATCAAGAATGGAATAAGCGGTTTCTATAGTTCCATCGGCGAGCTCTACCTCATAAGTTATGTCTAGAGTTCTTACGGGCAAGTCTAATAGTTCACTAAACTTATGATCTACAAACGACTTATCGGCGCCCGAATCGATAAGAACTCTAGCAAAAGAGTCATTGATAAGGAACGTACCTGTTATAACATTGTTATCCTTCACTGCTTCCTTAGCATTCATCTGAAAAGCTCTTGTTGTGGCTTTCTTTGCCTTCGTAGCTTTGGCCTTACCCTTGGTATTTGCTTTAGGGCAGTTTGTCTTAATGTGGCCTTTCTCACCACAACCGAAGCAAGTCGCATCCTTAATATTTCGGCACTCATGCGACCTATGCCCAGTTTTCTTGCAGATATTACACTGCTTCTACTTCTGATCTAAGCGACACTGCCCATAATGCTGCTTCCCACATGTTTTACAAGTGGGTTTGTTGCTCGACTTCGAATTATCTTTGCTAAACCCATGCTTACCCTTTTTGTTGAATTTCTAGGAGTTTCCGTCCTCCCCCGTTTCCTCTTTCCCTCATTGTCAGTCTTGACTGACAATTGCCTCACATAGTCCTGTGTGAGGGAGAGAGATAGCTCCACTACGGACTTGTAGGTGCCTGGCTGCACCGCCTTAACCATACTCCTGATTTCAGGAGCTAGCCCATTAATTACGTTTGGCTCCGGGGTAACTAAATAAGGCACTAGCCTTGAGGCTAATGACTCCCAAGAGCTCTTATCGACAGAGTCGTTTGGCACCTCGATGTCGACTCATCACATCCTGTGGTTGAAGAAGGTCCCAAGGGTTCGGTTGTTCGCCGATTCAAGTGGTACGTGAGTTGGGTTTAGAACGTCGTGAGACAGTTCGGTTCCTATCTACCGTTGGTGTTAAAGGGAGAACTCCGAGGAGCCAACCCTAGTACGAGAGGACTGGGTTAGCAATAGCAGCGCCGGGCAGCTAAGTTGGTATGGAAGAACTGCTGCGCCGCGGGAAATCCTTCTCTATACAAGTTCTCGGACGAGGTTTTTGAACAGAACTTCGATAGGCGAGAGGTGTAAGCACTGCGAGGTGTGAAGCGATCTCGTACTAAACGAAAGAACTTTCACTTTCCATAACCAAAATGAAAGAAAGTAAACCTATTCCTGCAATTGCGGTCAGTCTCGCTACCTCTTTAGTTGCTGCCCCCTACTTGCTCATTCGCAATGACTACCACAAGAAAGCCGCCCCCTATCTCTAAAGGGGCTTATGCACTCCACGACTTTCTTATGTTATGGCGAAGACTGAATTTAGCTTCCAACCCTAATCAGCAAGCTTCAAAAGTCCTTTCTCCTTTCTTTTCCGAAACTCAAATAGAAATCTCTCCCCATGGGACTGGGTTTTGAGGTTGTCATACCACTTTCATCCGATATCTAGTTTGAATTATAAGACCCTCTTTATGAATTTTTTTCTCGCTTCCACTTTCGAGAGCTAGACCAGACTTCCTTATCTGGCTTCTAGTCTACTAAGGACAGCTGGCTCAGACACTGGCTTTGAGTTAAGACTTCCTTCTTTCTATGACCAGATCAGGAGCTGCATGATCCGATGAGCTATCAACTGAGAGACTGGCTTCTCGGTTGTTAGTAACGACTCAGACAGAGCAGTTTACCTTGCTATGGTGAGTTATAGAATCAATTGAGCGAAGCTACCTACTTAGCTGATCTAGTTAGAAGACTTCTTTAAAGAAGGGCTTTAATCCACAGAATTTAGTTTCCATTAGAATGGTGAAAATGCTAATGGTGAGATTGGTTACAGGAGCTAGTTTTAAAAGAATCAGAGAGTTGTAGTCGGTGACAAACTTCCGACAGTCCATGTTCTTCATAGTCAGATTCAGGAAGTCTGACTCAATTTTCTCCACCTCATGAGGTGGGCAGTAGGTATCTTTCACCAAGTCCACAAACTTGGACCAACTCAGATTGTAAAGATAAACCTTGCCTGTAGATTGAACCAAGGCTTTCCACCAGATAAGGGCATCGCCCTTGAATCACTGAGACACGTACTTAACAACATTCTTATCAGCGCAGCCACTGATATCCACTACTGTTTCCATCTCATCGAGCCATTTTAAACATTCTACAGCTCCTTCCCCGTTAAAGTCACGCGGTCTACAAGATACAAAATACTTGTAGGAGCATCCATCGCCATCAACATTTGGTTTCTTAGGATGTGCATCACTCTTCACATTTGAAGAGTGTGCCTCACTCCTTTTTGGCTCAGAGTGGTTAGGTTGAGAATTAGGTTAAGAGACGGGCTTACAACGAGAAGCGCTCGACTCGGGTTGATGTTCAGATTTGTCCTTTAAAGCCTTGCTGATCTCAATGGCAATAAGGTCTCTCAAGTCATTCTTACTTATAATGATATTTTCATTGGCGTCGTCGTCATTGCGCTTACTGTTTACTTCGTTGGAATCCGCCATTGTTGCGATTTAAATTTCTAAATTTTGAGATAAATTTTGGTTAGTCGCTATAGCGTACCCTTATTCATAACATGGTTCTATAACCATGTAGAATTTAAATATCAGATGTGGTGTATTTATACATAACCTAGGTCTCAAAGGACCATTATAGGCATTTATAGATTGGACATAGTCCAGAGTTTATCAGTTAGTGCATCATGCGTCACTACTGTATTCTTGCTCATTGGCTTTACACTATTATTGAGTGTTTGAACATTTTAGCCAGGATCTAATTTGATCACTTAGGCGATAGCGTTTGAACATTGTTATTTACCCAAAAGATTAATGTTACAATATTCATCACTAGGATATAAGAGTTATCTCCCATCGAGTTTGACACAGAGAAATGATAAATTTGGAAGTTGAACATCATTCACCTTTGCTAGACAAAAGGTTACTTCCGAAATTTTCATTTGCCAATCTATTTGATCATAGTCGTTGGCTGATGGATTTTGGGTTGATATGGCGGATCAATAAAACTTAAATAAATCATGATAATTGATTGGATGAAAGTAAATAATAATAAGGAAATTTTACTAAAAGGAACATTACAAAATTGCCTAATATATAGGACTTAAAATAACAAGAATAGTTCACGCAGGAACTTAACAGAAGTAATAATGTCCATGCAGGGACTTTTGGAATTTAAATTACATATATGAAAATACAAAACTAGTCATCCTTTCTCCCTTTTACAGCCTTGTAGAGTTTCTTGATAAATTTCGTTGTTTTCTTCTCCGATTTCTTGACTTGTTGCCACATTTCCCTTACTTGATCTAAGGCCTCATTGATGGCCTCGAGTGGTACTTGCGTTTAAGGTTGAGGCTGAGGTGGAGGTGGTTGCGGCTGAGGCGCAACTGGATACGGATATCCATAAGGTGGATATCCGGTAGAGGTATAAGAAGGTGGGTAAGAAGGGTAAGAGGAATGATAAAGGTTATTATGAATAATTGCATCATAGTAAGGGTCTTGCTCTAAACCATGGTGGATGTAATCATACAAGCCAGGAGGGTCAACGGTGTGAAACCCTGATGGTCCTGTATATGCAGGTATTGGATTGGCAAAATCCGGCGGTGGTAGAGGTGGTTGAGGCAGAGGCTCAACAGCTGGTTGTGGTGGAGGCTCCACCACTGGCGATGTGTTCGAGGGTCCACCCATTTGTGGGTCCTCAGGGATGATAGGGTAAGAGGGTGGCAAAGGTGGTAGCGAACCCGACCTTTGACCAGCATGCACCGACATGTGTGCCCCACGCCTCCGGTGTGGTTGTGATGATTATTTGGGTGGTGGATGAAGTTGATCCACCTGTTGCATCTCTACATCCTCTTGGTGAGGATGGGGTGATAGGGCTTGATGCTGAGGGGTACTGTGGTAGGAGGGCGTGTTGACAAAAACATATTGTGCCCATCGTTGCTCATATTCATAAGGATTTCGGAACGGAGATCCTGCCAAGGAGTTCGAGCCACTAGACAGCTCAATAGGGTGACCGTAAGATCCGGTTTGGGGAAATTCCTCCGGATCAGAATCTTCCTCCATATGGGTGGGTGAGTCAACTGGAGGGGTTTCTGGTGCGGGTTGGTTGACAGCGTTATCGAAATAGGAGTTGAAGTATTCCTGATGGGAATGAGAGTGTGAATGGTGAGATTGGTGGGAATGGTGAGAATGGTAGGAATGCTGGGAGTGTGAATGGGGTGGAAAATATTCATGTGAAATTGAATGTCTATAGGGTTCAAAGGGGGACGAAGCATCTCCGGATCCATCGTAAGGGTTATAGTCAGGCAGATCAGCTGCTCCGGCTAGAGATGGTCTATAAGGTGGTCTAAAGGATGGTCCAGTCATAGAGGGTCCACCCTCATCAGTCCTTTTCCCTTTCCTCCACGTCTAAACTTAGGCGACATTATTCCGGTTTCAAAAATAAGTTATACAAAATACAAAGCTAGAATAATAAGATGGAAATGATTACACCTAGGTCAAAGTCTAGACTCGAAAGTCAGAGAGATATGTGTAAATATGTATTCCCGAGATTAAACACAAAAGGTTAGTGTTTAATTCACTCGAGAGTTGGCTCTGATACCAACCTGTCACACCCCTAATTTCCACGTGTAACCCGGTGGGCCCGGTTGGGGAATATCGTGACGTAAGTTGATATCATCATTACCAAGCAATACAATATAACACAGCGGAAGTCTGGATAATTACTATTACAAACGTTTGAATGTTCAAAGTTCAAAATAATAAATACAACGCTTGTAACTAGATCCACAGGCGGATCGAAATGATTACAAAAAGTAAATTTAACAGACTAAGGCCTTCTAAGCAAAGGGTTGCAATTCCTCTTAAGCTTCGCCGAGCACTTCCAGCCTAATTACGTTACTTGTCACCTGCGCTTAGTCTTTTGAAAATACGTCAGTTTTTACTGGTAAATACATTTAACCGACTCTTTTGAAAATATTTCGAAAACATTTAGTATACGCATAGGTACTTAGTTTTAATAAATAACTTGGGATAAATAATTTTCATGTTATCAGTTTTATATGCTAATAATACATTTAGAGCCCGAAAACTATGTCGGGATCCTGATTAATCGACACACCACTTTAACACCTTTAATAGGTGCACCCCTAATGGGTTATAGTTTAATTTAGCATCTGACCTGGTGTATGCCTACACCCCGTGCTTAGGTCGTGGCCATTTGCAATTAAATGAGCCATGGATATCCAAGACACGGTCGTTTTAACCCCCAAATGTTTAATATTAAGCAACCCTAACTAAAATGGATTATTTGAATTCCCGACTCATTGGTCTTTGATCCCATATCCAACCATGCGGTATTAATATACCGTATCCCAAGCCCGTATAAGGGAAAATAAGTTAAAGTATTTACCTGGCTTGCAAATCTTGACTAAATAAGAAAATAAGCAAGGCACAGCCGTAATCAAATTAAACTAGCTTGGCGACAATCTACCAGAAGTCTTTAGTCTGGAATGGACGGTATTATTAACATGTTAGTTAGCTAGCGGGTCTTTATTTAGTCATTGACTTAGACCGGCTAACTTAAAATAAAGATAACGGTATGAAACGCTAGGTTAAGTGGTGACCGGAAAAGAATGTATTTTGGACCCAACAAGTACTAAGACTTGTATAATATGGGTTACTATTTTACATTCTGGAATTTGAGAATATTTGATATGGTTATAACCCGTTTCGGTTAAATTGCGTAAACTAGTCATGTAGGCTTAACCGTACGCATATATAAGCAAAACTAGGTAACCAGGTGAGTCCTACACAAGTTCCATATGCCATTATGTTTAAAATATGTTATTATAGCAGTAGGTTACTGATATGATGGCCCGTTATGGTTTTAAAAGCAAACTATGCCTTAAAAGGCCAATTTCGTCATTTAAAAATGTAATAAACGAGCTTATACGTAGACTAATGTTATTGACATAATCTTTCTGTAAAAGTACCTATTTTATGATGTTATATCAGTAGAATATCAATTATATGTGTGGTTTATAGATTAAGACCAAACTATGTCCCGAAGGGGCATTTTGGTCATTTCACATATAATTTGATAACTTATTTGGGAGTCCGAGTTTGGGACATGTACCTACTGTTAATAAGTTGAAAATATGTTTTGAAATCAGTAGGTATCAAGCCTTGATGCTCTAATATGGTTTTAAACCATATTATGAGCCGAAATGGTGATTAAGTCACTAAATGACGATTTAAATTGTATTTAAGTAAAACTGTCGTTGTGACCAGGTTTGTATGACCAAAATAGGTTTATATATATATATATATTACATCAGCTGGTATAAAGTTTTGGTTCATTTAAATGTTTAAAACCCATTTAAAGTGCCGAAAGGGCAATATCGTCATTAAGGGACATAATATGCAAACTATAGCTTAAACTTAGTTTGCAACCTGAATGAACATCCCAAATAATTCTAATAATTATATTACATCAGTAGGTATTGTGTTTTGATGTGAAGTTTATGTTTAAATCGTTTTATGCGCCAAAAGGGCGATTTGGTCCTTTAAAAGCATGATTTGCGATGATTAAACAAAACTCGGGCTATGACCAAATTATTGACATCAAAGTAAGTTGGTCATGTTTATAAATCAATACATAACTCATTCGTGTGCTCGTTTATATTAAAACAATGCTTTTGAGTATGAAGGGCATTTTAGCAAAGTTTAGGCATATTTATCGGATACTTGCATAACGACTCGGATTACTACATGACCATGTCCTATAACTTCAGTGGGTTATGGTATATTATAACATGGTCATAATGCAACTTAGGGACAGAAGCTAATGTTTCTAAATCGGGACAGAACTGAAAGTCAAAGCAGAAGTCAACTTTCGCGACTTTCGGTTGCGAACCGACCTTAGACCTGGGATTGACGAGCCGACATGTTCCTACATGTTCTTATGATTATTACCAAGTTGTTAGTGTGTCATGACAGGTTTTAAAATACCTACATTGCTAGTTATGATTTTATTTCAAAACTGACCCGTTTGACTTTTATTAACATAACTTTGACCCGTCAATTGACCAGGCAAACGTGGTAATCAGGAGGTACCCTCTTGGGAGATTAATACCTACCTTATTACAATCACGTAGCCATGTTCATTACAAAACTTTGGCTGGACCATAATGGTCTTAGCTCAAAGTCAAAGCGTTTTTACGTCAACGCTTTGACATTGGCCTAAAACTTAATGAAACTGAAAAGGAGGGCTAAGAACACTTACACAGGGTCCTTAGCACGAAATAAGACTAATTAGGAAGCTCCCAAGTGTTAGGAACCTCCAGAGAGAGAGCAAGAGATGATTGAGAGAAATGAGCAAGTGACTTGGTAGTACAAGGGTGCTATTTATACTTGAACCAAGTATACATGATCTTGCCATGTGTTACCATGGCTTCTCAGATGATGATAAGCAGGCAAAGAGGTGTAGGAACCAGAGGAAAGTGGCATTCTCGCGACATAGGTGGCATACATGGCAGGCTGCCATGCAACATGTCGCTGGCGACCGCTTACGGACCATAAGGGTCATGCCTTGCGGTCCGTAAGGACCTCTGGTGCCCACTGATTTGAATTGGTTACGGACCGTAACCATTAAGGCTTGCGGTCCATAACCGCCTTACTGAAACAATGTTTTCGTTGCCTTACGGTCCGTAACCATTGATGGTTACGATCCATAAGGACCTTCCAGAAAGGAAAACTTTAGCATTTTTGCCACTTTAGCCCTTCGACTTGTCCGATGCTCGTTCAGAGGTTATTAAAATAACATGACGGCGTCTTTGGTCCCTCTCGGCTACACATGGCAACCAAGAATCTTCGGGACACGTGTCGGATTTTTATTTGACAAAATTTTTCGAGGTGTTACACGTAACTGGTGATAGTCGGAACGTAAATCGATCTTAGAAAAACAAGTAGCACCTTGAAGCTGATCAAATAAGTCGTCGATACGAGGAAGAGGGTAGGGGTTCTTTATCGTGAGTTTGTTAAGTTCACGATAATCGATGCACATTCGAAATGTCCCATCTTTCTTTTTCACAAAAAGAACGGGTGCGCCCCATGGCGAAGTGCTCGGGCGTATGAAGCCTTTATCAAGTTGGCTTGATAGCTCGTGCATTTCGGATGGTGCGAGACGATAGGAAGCTTTAACAACGGGAGTAGCACCGGGAACTAAATCCATACAGAATTCAACATCGCGAGTAGGGGGTAAACCGGGTGAATCGTCGGGAAAGACTTTAGGAAATTCACAAACAACGGGAACATCTTTGTAAGTCTTATTTTCTTTCTCCGGGTTCACGATATGGGCGAGGAAGGCGACACATCGCTTTTGCAAGCATTTGTGTGCTCGAGTACATGACAAAAGCATCAACTTCTTTGAGGGAGTTTCACCATAGACATTGTCACACCCCGACCCGCAGCGGAAAAGGTGATCGGGGCATGATTGGGTTATCATCAAAGCTCATGACATTTATTAAGCGTTTCATATTCATTAATACAAATTAAATGGAAATTTACAATGATTGCTACAACATAATCTAACTAACAATCTAACTTCTTTGTTCTCTTCTAAGGCATATCCTATGTTATCCTTGCTTCAACCTGTTCACCTGTATCATGTGTAAAAAGGTTTTTGGATCAACATAATGTTGGCGAGTGAATCCTATGGAAAACATTTTAACAATTTATTTAAATTGATTATGAAATATGTGCACAACCAAACATGAGTAAAATTAGATGTAACTTGATCAATAATCATAAGATGTTAAATGAACACTCATGAACAATAATGGAACAATTAAAGGCACGCGATGCTCAACTCGTCTCTCACGAGGAACTGAGGGGCCTGATGAATGAATTGCATAAACATGATAATATGAATAACACAACTACAAACAATATAAACTCAATGATACACACATGAACAATAATAAAATTGATATGAAGCACGCGATGTTCTACACGTCTCCCACGAGGAACTGATGGGCTTAATGTATGAGTTTCATATGACTTGACAAATGGC
Source organism: Scalesia atractyloides (assembly GCA_947069175.1). Classification (NCBI taxonomy): domain Eukaryota; kingdom Viridiplantae; phylum Streptophyta; class Magnoliopsida; order Asterales; family Asteraceae; genus Scalesia; species Scalesia atractyloides. Next base: position 62,010,736 of record CAMTDV010000010.1, on the reverse strand, counting down.
AATAAGTAAATCACAACAATAAAAACAATCTAAGTTTAAGTCATGATGTGGTATGGCACAAGTTTAAATAAATAAATTAATTAATTTCATAACACATGACACACCCCAAAACGTGTAATTTAAAAGGGGAATTGTAAGATTCACTCACAGTGGGTGCGTTCGGTTGATGACGTTGAATGCACGCGAAGTGGTTTTAACCACGAGTGAGGTTTAACCTAGATAAATCGCATTATGGTTTGGTAAGTAAACGGATTTTATTAAACTATTTTAGTAGGATTGTTGGGTGTATTTTTGTGAATTTGAGGCTATTTTCTAACCTTAAAAATGTTATTTTTAAGTATTTATAATTGATTTTTAATTAAAATAATTAAATAAAAATAATAAAAAAATTATTTTATTTTTGCTACAGTGACTTTGACCTGTTGACTTTGACTGGCGTTGACCGGTTCGAGGCATATTGTTGTGCGCTGGGTGAGGCTCGAACCCGAGACCTCCCGTACGCGTGCACGCAGCTCTACCAACTGAGCTACGTGTCTAACCCGTTATATATCCGATTTTAATTTCATATATACATTAATTAGAATTAACAGAAAATCATTTTTATTTAAAAACAGTTTAAGCGGACCGGTCTTGCACTCCACAGGTCTCGAACTCGGGACCTGTGGTTTAATCTAACACACAGTCCACCGCTGGACTGTGTGTTCAACATGTTATATCATTCGATTTTTATTATACTTAAATACTATTTATTTATTTCCTTTTCTGCCTTAATTAAAAAGAGGAGATAATTGTCCGAGTCGGTGCTGAAGACCGGACTCGAACTCGTGACCTGTGATATAAACAAACACACAGTCCACCGCTGGACTGTGTGTCTAACTTGGTTATTATTCCGGTTATTAATATACTTAACATATATCTAAGGCGACTCCGGTTCAGTAAACAAAAAAATGGATTTTATTAAGGCAGCGTGTGTGAAACGGGAATCGAACTCGAGACCTTTGCATGTTTAACGTTTTATATGCACACAGTCCACCGCTGGACTGTGTGTCTAACCCGATTACTAAGTTGATTTTAATTATACTTATAATATAACGAAATACATCGTCTTCTTCATCAAGGTTGAACCAGAATTCGGAAATCGACGGGTTCAAAGTTTTTATCGGTTTGATAGTGTTTTACAGTTCATTACGGTGAGATAAATGTGAAAAAGGAAAAGAAATTGGGCGGAGAAAGTATACCGACAGGACTCTCTGTTTTCCGGCAGAACTCCGGCGACATCAATCAACTCCGGCGTCAGGTGTCTTGCAGCAGCGAGTCTCCGGAAAGCTTGGAAAGAGTATGGGTATCTCCGGGATAAGCTTCAGGGGCTCAGTGAGGTTCAGAAATAAGAAAGTCGGTTTTCCGGCGATGAGCAGGGAAATTCCGGCGAGTGGAATTACGCCGAGAAAAGCTGTGATTTTGAGCGAAAGTGTTTGTCGTGGGTTGTGGGTGAACTTATAGTGCAAATCGTTGAAGAATCTGGTCTGAATTCCGACTGTATTCGTTTATTTAAATTTCCGGCGGTTTTGAAAAGTGTCGCGGACTTCAAACATCGGTTATAACCGATGTCTGGTTAATGGTTTACGTTATAACGTAAATCGTAGTTAAGACTCGCGAGTTTACCGGGATTCCGACGACTGAACTGATTGGGCGCCGGTTTTGAATTCGTAACGACACTTTATCAATTAAATGATTCTATTATATCACAAACAAAGTCCGCGGCGCAGTGGTTTGTGTGTTGAGAGATAAGTTGTTGAACTGACTCGGTACAGACCCGGGTTCGAAACCCGGCAGACACAAATCATTTTTATTTTGCGATTTTTGACAGTTTTTCAAAAACTAAATATATATTCCCGTATAATAATTGATTACGGATCGTTTAAAAATATTTTGGGCATTTAATTCGCAACGAAAATTTTGACTGACTGTTCGGTTGATAAACGGAGCGGGTTTGGTAAATCCGTTTTTGACGGATGTTACAGACATGAAGTTGATAACCGTTAGGGAGAGGGAAGCGAATCATTTTATCGAAGCATACAACTTCAGCACGATTTTCCCGAAGAAAATCCATACCTACTATGATATCGAAGCTACCTAACTGCATAGGTATGAGATTAATTGAGAAGATGTGGTTGTTGAGATCGAGAGAACAACCACGTAAGACGGAGGTGACGGTAACGGATTTTCCGGTGGCGACTTCCACATCGAAAGTCTTTGGGAGTTTAGCGCGCTTACATTTTAAAACCTTTTCGAATTCTAACGATACAAAACAATTATCGGCACCAGTATCAAATAAATATGAAGCATAAATACCATTAACGAGGAATGTACCATTGACAACGTTGTTGTCATTCTGAGCCTGGCGGTGATTCAGGTTGAAAGCCCTTCCACGCGCAGCTTGTTGTTGCTGTTGAGGCTGCGGTGGTGGCTGCTGCTGGGGCTGCTGTTGCTGCGGCTCTTGCTTCACGGTACGGTTTGGGCAGACATTTGCAAAGTGGTTCGGATCACCACACACGTAACACACACGTGCTTTTGGAGCTGCTGCTTGTTGCTGGTTGTTCTGGGGAGTACTCTGAGGAGCTGGCAGTGCTGGAGCTTGAGGAACTTGAGTAGCTGCTTGGCGAGGGCCGGTACGGCAACGAACAGTAAAGTGACCGTAGATACTGCAGTTTGTGCAAAAACGACAGTTTCCACCCACCACGTGATGGTATGTGCACTTGGGGCACAGTGGGTGAGGACCGGTGTACGCACGTTTAGTTGGGGGTGCGTCCTGAGCAAGAGCCTGATAAGGCTGAGAGTTGAGCGATGTAGCAACGGCGTAGTTCTTGCTAGGGTTTCCTCTTTTGTGTCCCTGACGCTTTCCCTTCGGGTCACTAGGTGGTTCGATAGCAGCAGTTGGTTCGGTGACAGCTTGATTGCAACTTTCACAGAGTTCTTGAAGTAACTATCTTGAACTCGCTGATCATTGATCTCAGCGGCGAGCATGTAGGTTTCCTCGATGGTTGTAGTACGAGCAACTTTCACAAAATTCACGACACATTTGGGTAGACCACGGATATACTTGTTGATAGCTTTCTCAGTAGTATCAACTTGGCTGGGACAGATGATGCTCAAAATCTTGAATCGAGCGGTGAATCCAGCATTGTCGGGACCATCTTGCTTTATGCCCCAAAACTCGTTCTCGAGCTTCTAAATCTCATGCGGAGGACAGAACTCCTTCATCATCACTTCCTTGAGTTCCTCCCAAGACAGATTATAGGCTTCATCATTACCGCGCCTATTTCTTTCGGCGGTCCACCAGTCGAGAGCACGGGACTGGAAGACTCCGGTAGCGTTCACCGTGCAAAGGTCATCGGGGCATCCACTTTGCCTAAAGGTGACCTCAATGGCGTCAAACCAATGGAACATAGCAGTCGGTCCATCGTTGCTCGTGAAGGCGAGAGGTGCACAAGCTTTGAAATTTTTGAAACTGAACCGTGACTTGGGGGTTTCAGTTTTCGAGTTGACCGATGAGTTATTGCTCACAGCATGAATTTCCGAGACGATTTGCGGGATGACCTTAGCAATTTACTTTACTACCATTGTAGCGATACATTTATCGGCGTTGCTGCGCTGGAGATTCCTCCTGGTATGTGATCCGATTGAAGACATCTACATTGAAGGATTTGATAGGATGAGATTCGATTATAATAAGTTTATGTTTAAAGTATTTATTATTATTATTCATACAAGGCACATAAACACATAGGCAAGTAAACACGTAGGCAGGCAAACACGTAGGCACATAAGCACGTAAGCATATAATCCATGTAAGCACATATTTTGCACGTGTTCACCTTCTTATAAGTAAAGCGTAGCGCGTTCGAGATGCGATATAATAGCGAGATATAAGTGATATATAAGCGAGTAATACCGCACATGAGGCACACATGTCCTCATAGGCGTAAGCGAGTTAAGCGATTAGTTTTGTTGGTGTATTAATTTAGTGTTTTAGATTACGAGAGCTGTGCGAGTAGTGCACGCGTTTATGGAGCATAAAGCGAGAAATCGATAATGCGAGAAATAAATAAAGCGAGAAATCGAATAAAGCGAAAATTCTCAAAATTTTAAACACCAGTAACAATAAATTTGATGATGCGTAAATCGACGATATAGGCTTAAATCAATTGGGAGTGTCCGGGGTTTTGAGACGTTGACTACCCAAAGTGGTTCGACTACCCTTTGAACTTGGACCCACGTTTTGGCCTAATAGATAGATGCTCTCACCGCAAGCGGCTAACGGCATTATCCTTCCGGTTACTACATGTTCCAAATCATCGGAATAACCGAGACTTTGGTGAGATTGAAAATCGAAAGGCGGAACTTGTTACTAAGATGCGGGTTTCACCCCTAACTTAGCAACGTCGTTCCTAGTTGTGGCTACGTGCACCGATCACATTGGGCGTTCCACTAGATAGACATGGAGATTTTCGTCGAGGTTTGGATATCACTCCTAACTCAACGAAGGTATCTCGTGCGATAGAGATTGCGCGAAGTGAATGATCTCATCGAGAGTTCTCGGTTTTCACACCTATTCTCGACTTGATCACTCGTTTTGTGTGATACGAGCGTTTCCAAGCGTGTATATTGTGTTAGCCTTAGGAAAGGCACATTTAAGCATTTATGGCAAGTAGTTTAACACTTAAGTCAAAGATAGGTCAATCGGGTACCTAAACATACTACTAGGTCGAATCATGGCAATTCTACCTATTATCCTAAGGTTATGGGCTCTGATACCAATCTGTCACACCCCAACCGATGGTGGAAACGTCGGGGTTAGTGGCACTAGGCGACCAGATTGTCTCATGAGAATTCCATAACAATTATATATCAACATCATTTAACATTTAACGTCACATACCATTAAACACAATATTTCAAAATAATCATTACAGAAACATGTTTTCCCACAAAACTAATCGGGTTCGATATCCCCTAGATTTCATTACAATTCAAGACTAAACAAAAGCAAACTAAACTAAGCACGCTACATCTAAAGCATCCAAGCTAAAATCCTCAACCTGTTACATACGTTAAAATACAAGTCAATACAATTAAGTAAAGGTGAGCATACAGGTTTTAGTATTACTAGCATAATAGAGAAACCGTTCGCGAAATAGTGTAATTACATATCATGATACACCAAAACACATCACACAGATAAATATAGGCTTATTTCTCATGCTAACTACCGTGAGAAGGCTTGCGCGTCCATCCTAACTAGACCCCATCGGGTGTTAGCCACACTATAGTACCATACTAGCTAAGGAGGCAAGTTAACAAAAATAAGTACTACTCACATGTTTCTAGTATCACGTATTGCGCATATATAATCAGATTATTCGTGTGTGATAAACAGTTTGATTTGTGAAGTGATTTTGATAGAGGAACGTATGTAACACCCAAATAGTGCATTAAAGCGAAAATGGGTCAAGTATACTCACAGTCGGCGCGTTTAGGAGAGAGTAGACGACTGTCGAGAGGTGAAGAGGAGCGCCAGATCAGCCTGCATACACGAACGGAAGTACATCAGTCTCCGAAAAGCTGAAACAGTTAAGTTTGGATTGAACAGTAGGCAAGTTCGAGCGAACTTGCTAAGTTTTGGTGATTTTGGTGTCAAGTTCGGGCGAACTTGTAAGTTTCTCAAGGAAACTTGACAAGTTCGGTCGGACTTGTGAGCGTTTAATAAGAGGAGAGACAAGTTCGGCCGAACTTGTGAAGTTTCCTTGGAAACTTTGCAAGTTCGAGCGAACTTGGGGGTTTTCTATGGAAAAGTTGGTCATCAGCACTTAAGTTCGGCCGAACTTGACCCTCAGAGGGCAAGTTCGAGCGAACTTGACTAGTGAGTTGTACAAAATCAGTGAAATCTCGAGTGAACTTGTTGTTTCCGGGTCCAAAATCTTGCGTTTTCGCGCCGTTTGCTGAGGAAATCGAGTGCCCATCCCTCCAACCTTAAGCCACTGAGTAAAACTTAGGTTGGAGAGGTCTTTTGGAGCGAACTTAGCCATTTTACAGAAACTCGGGCTAATCCGGGCGAACTTGATGGTTCGTACGGGTTTGTCCAGCTTGTGTAAAGTGACGATTTCGTCCTTGTGCTTCCGATCTAAGATCTAGCTTCGACAACGCGTCGTTCCACTCAAAACTGAACGAAACATACGTCATTAGTCCGAAAATGGTGTAAAAATCAAGGATTTAAAAGGTTTTGCTCAGATCTAGTATAGATCTGAGTGAAAACAGAAGTTTTTATGGAAAAAGATGAAGATTTTCGTAAACAGAAGAGATTTGATGAAAACGAAGGCAAAGCCTTGTGCAAAATCGTTGTAAACCGTTGTTGAACATCGTTGTAGTTGAAATCGGGTTGATTCTTACTTAGAAAACAGAGAGTTTCGGGTTTGAGAGCTCTGTGCGAACTTGCAGCAAGTTCAAATGAGAGAATGGAGCTGGGTATTTATAGGTGAAGGCAAAATGAGAGGACCGGGGAGTCAAGTTCGGTCGAACTTGCTAGATATGCAAGGAGTCTCAATCAAGTTCGGCCGAACTTGTGGAAAGTAAAAGATTCTTGTGTCTCAGGCAAGTTCGGGCGAACTTGTGGTAGTCAATGTCACACCCCGACCCGCAGCGAAAAGGTGATCGGGGCATGATTGGGTTATCATCAAAGCTCATGACATTTATTATATGTTTCATATTCATTAATACAATTTAATGGAAATTTACAATAAATGATACAACATGTTCTAGCTATCAATCTAAGCTTCTTGGTTCTCTTCTAAGGCATTTCCTATGTTTTCCTTGCTTCAACCTGTTCACCTGTATCATGTGTAAAAGGGTTTTTGGATCAACATAATGTTGGCGAGTGAATCCTATGGAAAACATTTGAACAAGTTTAGCCAATTGATTATAAATAATGTGCATAACCACATATGAGTAAATGTAGATGTAAATTTATTCACACAACACATAATATTGAATATTGCACACACATACACCAAATGATTATTTTGAGGCACGCGTTGTTCGACTCGTCTCCCACGAGGAACTGATGGGCCTAATGAATGAGTTTTGAGGCACGCGTTGTTCTACGAACTGATGGGCCTAATGAATGAGTTTTGAGGCACGCGTTGTTCTTACGAACTGATGGGCCTAATGAATGAGTTTTGAGGCACGCGTTGTTCTACGAACTGATGGGCCTAATGAATGAGTTTTAAGGCACGCATTGTTCAACTCGTCTCCCACGAGGAACTGATGGGCCTAAATAATTTGCATACAACTTTGACAATATGTAATACATCACAACCAAACAATAGTTACATTCTAGTTTAGATCATATAATGGTATAGCACGAGTTTGCATAAGAGAATTAGTTTAAGCGACACATGATACACCCCAAAACGTGTAATTTAAAAAGGGAATTTGTAAGAATTCACTCACATTGGGTGCGTTCGGTTGATGAGGTTGAATGCACGCGAAATGGTTTTAACCACGAGTGAAATTAACCTAGATAAATAGCATTATGGTTCGGTAAGTAAAAACGGATTTTATTAATCTAATTTAGTAGGATTTGATGGGTGTATTTTTGTGAGTTTGAGGCTATTTTCTAACCTTAAAAATGTTATTTTTAAGTATTTTTAATTGATTTTTAATTAAAATAATTAAATAAAAATAATTAAAAAATTTTGACTTTTTCTGACCGTTGACCTGACCGTTGACCGGTTCGAGTGCATATTGTTGTGCGCTGGGTGAGGCTCGAACCCGAGACCTCCCGTACGCATGCACGCAGCTCTACCAACTGAGCTACGTGTCTAACCCGTCATATATCCGATTTTAATTATATATATATATTAATTAGATTTAAACAGAAATCTTTTATTTTAAAAACGATTTAATCCAGAGAACCAGTGCGCTCCACAGGTCTCGAACCCGGGACCTGTGGGTTAGCGTACACACAGTCCACCGCTGGACTGTGTGTCTCACTTGGTTATTAACTCGGTTATTAATATACTTAACATATACATAAAATCAATCCGGTTCAGTTTGCGAAAAATGAATTTTTATTAAGGCAGCGTGTGAGGAAACAATATTCGAACTCGAGACCTTAGCGTTTAATGTGCACACAGTCCACCGCTGGACTGTGTGTCTAACCCGGTAAATAACTTGATTTTAATTATACTTAACCATTACCGAAACATCGTCTTCTTCACTGGTTTTAACCGGAAGTGACGACTGACTGGTTCGAAGTGTTGATTCAGGTTTCTTTAGCGTTGTATGATTAATTACAGATGAGATAAAAGTAAAAAGAAAGGAAATTAGGCGTGAAAAGTACCGACTGGCTTTCCTCTGTTTTCCGGCAGAACTCCGGCGACAGCAATCTCTTCCGGCGACGAGTGTCTTGCAGCAGAGAATCTTCAGAAAGCTTACAAAGGGTGTGGGTGACTTCGGCAAAAGTTTAGGGGGTTCAGTAAAGCTCAGAGATTAAGGACTCGGTTTTCCGGCGACGAAACAGGAATATTCCGGCGACTTGCAGCGACTGATTCCGAGTGTTTTAGTGAGTGTTTCAGAGAGTGTTTGAGAGATTAGACTGTTTGGATTGATAAAACAAGCTCTGTATTTATAGGCTGCTTATGCCCTTGACTTCCTTGTCATTTCAACGGTTACGAACCGGAATTAAAGCTAGACATGGTTATAACCGATGTCGTCGTTAATATAAACGTTAAGAAAAAGAGTAATTGTCGTAATTGGCGAAAACTTCGGACCGGCGTCTGCGGATTTGGGCGCCGGTTTTGAATTAGGAAACGCATGATATCAATTAATTAATTCTAATAACTAACAAAAATCACAAGTGGCGCAGTGGTTGGTCGGCTGGGTGATAAGTTGTTTGTTGAACCGGTACAGACCCGGGTTCGAAACCCGGCAGAAACAAAACATTTTTATTTTGCGATTTTTAACAGTTTTTCAAAAACTAATTATATATCCCCGTATAATATTTGATTACGTATCGTTTAAAATTATTTTGGGCATTTAATTCGCAACGAAAATTTTAACTGACTGTTCGGTTGATAAACGGAGTGGGTTTGGTAAATCCGTTTTTGACGGATGTTACAGTCAAGTTCGGCCGAACTTGGCCTGGTGACCAAGTTTCGTTTGCTGATTTCGCGTTAAGTGTTCGTTTGGCGATTCGGTTCGTATTAGATAGTTACACTAAGCGTTATAATTGATATAATAGTGCGATTTAGCGATTTGAGTGTGCGAGAGCGTTGCGATAGCGAGCGTAATCATCACCACAAACATACATAACACATAAATAACATAAAACCATATAATTAACTGCGAGTTGCGATGCGATGAGATTAGCGATGCGATTTAATAAGCGATTAGATGTGATATAATATACATAATTGTAACTAACATAAACTTTTCTTATAAACCAAATCTCGGGATTTACAAAGGATAGATACAATCGATAATAAGAGAAAAGGTAACAACAGAATTCTGAGTTGTTACACTATGTTTCCCAAAGTTAGTGTTTACAGAAACGGTTGTTAGACGATTGGTTCGGTGTAAGTGGTTGTATTTTGGTGTGATTCGGTAAGTTTAAGTATGCTTGGTCGTCATTCACCATAAATTGGTGTGTATACAATCGAGTTCGTTCAATGTGAATTCGGTGTAGCTCGAGATTATCCGGTGTTGATTAAATACTATTTGGTGTAATTCCAAGTCATTCGACTTTTGTTCGGTATAATACTGTTACGTTGGTGTAAATCCAGCCGAACTGATGAAGTTTAAAACTGAACCGTTAATTATTGTTTGGTTTGAGTTTTATTAGGCTTTAATATAAAATGCATAAAAAAACTGTTAAATTTTGATTTAAGCAGAAAATGATTTCAGCACTAAAAAAAATGCTAGCTGTAGCCAAAGTTGGAGGGTAGAAGTTTTTTTTTTCTTCTTATACCGTGTTAGATGTTAAAGGACTGATGGAAGAATGAAGCCGGCTAGGTGGATCTTGAAAGTTTTTAAGTTTTGACATCTGATTATACCTATTGGATCTTTTTAGATCGTTGGAAACTTTATTGTGCTTAGTGGCGAAGATTAAGATTTCCGACCAGGGGGTCAGAAGTCACCAGACCTAAAATTATACCTAAAAAATTATAAAAGCAGGGGTCGAAAACGTATATACCTAAAAAGTTCTATACAGCCGAACACTACTGAGCGGAAAGTTCGGGTGGTCGGACCCCCCCACCCCCGGCCTCCACTAAGCTATGCCCTTGATTATGCTCGCTAGCCACTTAGCCAATAAACTGGAGGTAAACTAATATAATTTTTTAAGTCTAATATGAAAAGTTAAATGTGTGATACAAAATATGTAAAATAGAATAGAATAGAATGTAATCAAATCTTATGGTTTGGTCTGGTTTTATACGAAAGGTTTCCAATGTAAACTGCAAACCAAGCCGTTCACCACGGTTTGAAACTTTCGCAACCGACAAATCGAAAGTCAATCTAAAAAACCACCTTAAAATCAAACCGATGACCGGTTTGAATAGTTTAATGATTCTAAACCAAACCGTGAATGCCCTAAGTACGATCGTGCTGCTTCAAAATGTGTTTGTTTACTTACCTTTTGATTAGCAAAATCGAGCCGCCACAAACAACCGAACATGTGTAGAGATATCGTTTTGATCATATGAAGACTTTATTTATCCTTTGGGTTTTTTTGTTACTATAGTGTGTGTCAAGATTTTATCCTTTGGGTTTTTTCGATTACTATAGTGTGTACCAATACTGCAACATATCTAACCGATACCGACCAAATACGTGTCGCATCCTCGTAGCAACGCACGAGTTGATTTCCTCTAGTTCTTAAAGATATGAATGCTACAAAACACTATAACGAAGCTCATTTTCAGCCTTTGAAGAGTAGCAAAATCACAACAAAATACTGGCAATATACAAGCAGGTGGTAAACGAAAGAATATAGTTAATAAAATATAATAACAAATAATAATACGTAAGTGAAAACGACATCAACTTTCTTGAACCTCGAGTAAGAATACACTCCATATGGGTTTGTATTGGTTTTCTCCCCAACTTCATTATTAGGTCCCCTATCCCCTACACTCACCCTCACCTTTTCTCCCCTGGACTTGTGTCGTCATCCTCATCCCTCTGTCCTATATATAAACCATTGTCACACCCCACATGCATCAACCACTGTGTTTTCCTTAAGCCCACATAGAGAGCTTGTGTGTGTGTGTGAAAGAGAGAGAGAGAGAGATATCTATATCTATAATAATATATAGAGAGAGAGGGGTTTGGGGAGAGAGAGAATGGTGATGAAGCCTGCATGGTTGGAAGGGTTGATAGGGGAGAGCTTCTTTGGGATATGTAGGTTTCATGAGAATAAAAGAAAGAATGAAAAAAACATATTTTGCTTGGATTGTTGTCAAAGCTTCTGCCCTCACTGTCTTCCTACTCATCACTCTCATCCACTTCTTCAGGTATAATATATGTTCAATTCTTCCATGCAAATTTCACTTCTATATTACTATAACAATTCTCACATGGAATTCAACAAGAAAAAAAGTTACATGATCTTATAAAATTCAACAACAGGAAGTTAATTAAAGATTACACACACATATATGATGACATATTTATACTTCAATTTATATATAAATGAAGTTTCTTGAATTCAGGTTTTTACTAGGTTCGTTTGTTTGTTCGTTTCTTGAATTCGGTTTATAAATTCAACACATATATAATTACATATTTACATATACACTTAAATTTATATAAGTGTAGTTTTTTTTGTTTTTTAAGAGTTTAGCAGGTACGTTTGTGTAGGTGGAGTTTTTTTAAATTCGAGATTTTACTGGGTACGTTTGTATGATATTTTTTTTAGTTCGGGTTATTAAATTCAGCAACAAATTACTAATGATTACACACAGGTATATATAATTACATATATATACTTCGATTTATGTAAATTCGGGTGTTTATAGGTACGTTTGTTTGTTAGTTATTTGGTGCGAAACTCGATCAGTATCTACGGAATTGAAGAGTTGCTTGTATTTGAAATTTACTTTCCAACCTTGTGTTTTTGGAAATTTATGGGTATTAATCAAGAACTGAAAATAACTGTGTGATATCAATATAATTTTTCACACAAACAAGAAATTTGGTTGGACAAAAGATTGATGTAAGTTCTCAGTTTTTTTAATTAAGTGATTTTATTGATCAATTCGTTTGTAGCATTAATTTGTATTAATCTTATTATATGCAGCTATTTCCCAAATTAATTACTAGAAAAAAACTTACACGCATCTGTTTTGAATTTATTTATTATATATGAATTCGCATACAAACAATAGACGAATTTAGTCATATGTTAAAATACGAAATTGAACCTTCACCATGGACAAACTATACGAATATCACCAATTATGTATGTATGGACATAGTAACCGACAGTATATCACTATCATAAATTCAATTACGATACTGCAATAAATAATAAATATTTTGTACAAATCATCACCCCATGTTTAATAAATTTTACTGATTTCTTTTTAAAGAAATGTAAAAAAGCCAGTATTTATACACAATTTAATATTGATTTTTTTAATTATAGTCTTGATTTTTTGAATTCTATTGATTAATTTATAAGATTTAAATGTAACATTCATCATGTATAATATTAAGAACAGAATATATACACTATATAATATATCAATATTATATGCCATTGCTTTCACCTGCAGAGGTTCTCTCATCTGTTGCTTTCACATAAAGTAGAAGTTTGACCAAATACTCCACACTGGTCAATTTTGTTTTTTACATATCAAAAGTTACATGTAACTATTTTTTCTTCTGTTTATTATAATCATTGGTATCCAAATTCTTTCATTCAATTATTACAAAAAATATATATAAATTCACTCAAAAATTATTAAAATGAAAGATATTGTCAATTTTATAAACTCTAGGATGAATACTTTCATAACATTCATCCTACTATATAAAGAATTGATCTTTCTAATGAGCATTCATGCACAATTATCATTTCTTGATGTGAAAATCTTCATCTTTACAGTCTTTTGATCTTTTGATTGTTATAAATTTTCAACTTACATATTATTAATCATGACTCTGCATCATACTGTATGGTCATACTATACGATATACAAGTTTAGTATGATCATGCGTACTATATGATCATACAATACGATATACAAGTTTAGTATGATCATGCGATAGATAATGTGGAAAGTATGATATACTTTTAGCTGTTATTCATGCATCAATGACTTGTACAATATAATAGTAAACGAGTCGAATTTGTCACGTTACTAGGGTTGTTCATGAGCCGAGCCAAGCTAGGCCAAGCTCGTGCTCGGGCTCGGATCGATTATAAACCGAGCTCGGCTCGGCTCGGATTTGAAACCGAGCTGAAAATCAAAGCTCGGGCTTGGCTTGGTTTTAAACCGAGCTGGCTCGGCTCGGCTTGGTTTGGTTTGGCTCGATTTTAAAAATAAAAATTAGTATATAGCTCTAAAAATTAAGTAGTCTAAAATATTATTCAATACTTCAAAAGAACATATTCAAAATAACTTCAACCTAATACATAACAAGTCAAAATCAAGTTAAACAACACAAAATAAGTTTTAAACTTCGACGAAATACAATATTAGTTCATTAGGATGGTAATCAACATTCCAATAAGTCATAGATATCAAATTACAAACCTAAATACATGTAAATAATAATTCGTTTTTTGTAATATAATATAATGTATATAAAAATAAAATATATTATAAGTAAAATGATCCAAGCTAAGCCGAGCCGAGCTATCAAGCGAGCCAAGACAAGATAATCCAGCTCGTTACGAGCCGAGCCGAGCTAGACTCACTTTCTAACTGAGTTGAGCCGGCTCGGCTCACTTTCAAACCGAGCTATATCGAGTGAGGTTTTTTCGAGCTAAATCCGAGCGAGCTCCGAGCTCCAAGCCACAAGCTTTTTTAACAGCCCTAGTCAGGTACCGACAGAGTTGTATATTGAAGAGAAAATTGTAGAAATATAAAAATGGAAGGTGCATTAAGAAGTGGTACGGATAGGGGACAAGTTGGTGTGGTTATTTAACGGGGTTGTTTCATGTGATAGGTGAGAAGATATGTTTACCAGGATGTTGTTAGATTAGATGATCTACAAAAGCTCATTGACTGTTCTTTTGTTCAGGTGACTTTCTTTTGTCTTTTTCTTCAACTTTTAAATAAATATTTAATGTTGTTAACTGGGCACGAATATTGTACTTTCTGCCTACATTTTATATAAAGATTTGCTTAAAACACAACGATGAATATAGGTGACATAGCAAAGTATGGATCTCCTTTTGTCATTCATGTACTACACCTTTTTGCAAGCGTGTTACGTGTAACAACTATGGGCTGCCACGTGCTACGTAACAACTTTTTTATTTTTCAAAGTCTGCAAAAGCTGTTAAACGTAACAAGTGCTAGCCTCTGGTTGTTGCACGTAACACAGTTTGCAAAAAAATGTAACACGTGGCAAAATAAGGACCATTTATTTGAATTTTTTAGTTTTCTTAACTAATATGGATTTCTGTATATGATATTGTCCCTTTGTAATTTATTTTTATAGATTTAAATCCTAGTTTCTTCATACAAAAGTTGACTATTGTAGTTATCATTATGTAGCCTTACACAATAAACAGTGCAAAAGTGATATTCTTGAACCAGAGGTCACAAAGCAGGTCTTGCAAGGGCCCTGCAAATTCATGCTTCACTTGTGACAGAATTCTACAAGAGCCATTTCACTTCTGCTCACTTTCTTGCAAGGTTCCACCCTAACTTGATTTGGAGTATTATTAACTGTTTACATTATTATTTTTTACTACGCTTACGACAGCTGTTGAAATAACTGTTGTAACAACTGGGCCGGTTGACTGGTCGGACCGGAACCAACTCCATTTGTGATTGGTTTGTGGGACCATACCAGCTGGTTTGAACTTTGAGCATTGCAGTTTTAACTGTTTTTGATTGGTTTGTGGGACCAGGTTGATCACATGGTGTATCATGGGGAGGATTTGTCTGGCATCTTGTGTAGGTTTGATGTGACTGACTTTGCCTTCTCACAATTGGAAGGACTTAGGATGGACGTTTCGGAGTTCGGTGATGACTACGGCCAGATCACCCCCGACTCCATCCTTGTAGACTTTAAAGACTCGTCGGGATCTGATAATGGGATTATATATAAACCGGATGTCGAGAGAAAGAAGAAGAAAAACAATGACCTCATTCCTAAGTTCTTTTCTTTTGGTAGCAGAAGAAAAGGAGCCCCCCAACGGTCACCTCTTTCTTGAAACCATTTGCATGTTTGATTAATTATTACTCTTAAGTACTATAGTTAGGTCTCTTATTATTAATGTCTCACAATAAGGTAATGTTGTTTATGACTCTTGGTTTACGGATGATGTCACTATGTCGATAGGAATGCGGTACGTAGCAATTCCGTTGCAAACCATAGGTAGATGTTTGAGTCTCTAACTCTTTAGAGGCTAATCTTGACTCGACTCAACTCAACTCTGCCAGTTTTGCATTGGTGTAATGGAATATGCACATATGAAAATATATATAAGAAGATTTTGCTAAATATTGAGTTCAAGTATCATCATTTCCAATTCTCTATTTTTCTAGAAATTTATCTAGGGTGAGTTTGGTTTTTTTTATCAATAATAATAATTAAGTTTCATATGTTTGAATAACCGTACTAAACTTCATTCCCCACCATTTGCAAATTTGTAGCAACTTTTTAAGCATGTGCTAAATAAAGCCATAATTTTAGGGCAATTAAATTGTTTTATTATTATTTAGATAAAAAATTCTTTTATCTCCATTATTTCATCCTTATTGTTTTGTCATATTAAAAACAAATTAATAGCACATCTCCATTATTTCATCCTTACTGTTTTGTCATCTTAAAAACAAAATTAATAGCACATGTTTTGTATGTTTCTTACATCATCACCAAAATAGATCTAACTAACAAAATAAGAATAAACAAGATTTCTTTCCTTTTATATTATCACTCAGAACCCTGTTTATACCAATATTTTTGTGTTAAGACAATTTAAAAGGTTTTAAAAAGTTCCTAATTATTTCATGCATTTCAACTTTGTAACATGTGATCTTTTAAATGGTTTTCATGTTTTTACCAAGTAGATTTCGCTTTGAACCAATTTTTAAAGAAGATTAATCATCAAACCCGTTAGATAAAACATTCATCATCTTCAAACATTACAAAACACACGTATTGAAGAACAACAATATCCTGGTAAAATATAATATTTATAATCAGTTTTTGTTTCTATCATAGTATCATTGTTTCATACTATTATTAAACTAGCAAAATTTCATGTCTTTTTAATGTTATAAACAACATATATTACTAAATCACTAAAACAAGCACAATTTCCTTTTTTTTTTAAACAACACATATTGTTACATAATTAGCGCAATTTTATGTTTTTTTAACTTTGTAAACTACAAATACTATTACATAACTGGAACAATTTCATGTTTTTTTTTAAATTGTGTAAACAAAACATATTATTACATAACTAGCACAATTTCATGTATAAAAAAATTATAAACCACACATATTATTACATAACTAACACAATTTCATGTTTTGTTTTAATTTTGTAAGCAACACATACTGTTACATAACTAGCACAATTTCATGTTTTGTTTTAATTTTGTAAACAACACATACTATTACATAACTAGCAGGCTTCCCAATAACAATACAAAATGAAAAAAATAGAACACATAAGAATTACACAATAAAATAAGAACATACATATAAATTTAAAAATCAACATAATACATTTTTCATATTAGCACATTACAACTCTAGCACAATTATAAAACACTTTTTTTGAAAC
Organism: Scalesia atractyloides; assembly: GCA_947069175.1. NCBI lineage: Eukaryota > Viridiplantae > Streptophyta > Magnoliopsida > Asterales > Asteraceae > Scalesia > Scalesia atractyloides. Next base: position 61,993,701 of record CAMTDV010000010.1, on the reverse strand, counting down.
TTTTTTAAATGTCACTTTTATATATAAAAAGTATATAAATATGCTACTTATTTTAAAGATAAAAAATACTTGATTTTCTGATATAATTTTTTTAAACTAATACTGAAGTATATAAAAGCCATTTTAGTTTTAAAACTTTATGAAATTAGTATTTAATGTAAAATGACTAAAATACTCATAGAACTCAATATACAATATAGTAATTGTTGATGATGATCTATAATCAAATTAATATTCAAGATCTGTTCTCACTGTTTTTAGATAACACGAGGTTTGTACCACATCTAACTCAATACCAATATTCAAGTTATGGTTTGTTTCTTACTAATAATAAATTCAAACAGAAGTTTGTATATATACAAACTAGGCTCAATATATGTCATACGTAAATTATGTTTGTCCTTTGATAAATGCTTTGAATGCTTTGATAAATGTAATTTAACCATCTTTGTACTAAAATATTAATATACTAGAAAGTTAGGAAAACGTTTATCAATTCCATGAAGAGAACTACAATGACTGTATAAATACTAATAGCTCTTGTTTTAAGGGAATATTTCACATAATGGTAATTAAGTTCTAAGAGAATATTTCATATAATGGTAATTAAGTTTTAAGAGTGTCCTAATCAAGTGACTCATAAATGTTTTTTTGTTTTAATTAAGTCATTAAAGTTTATTTCATGTTCTAATCATATATAATTTACCTGAATAGCAGGTAATCTATCTCATGTTACATTTTATCTGTTTATTTTTTAAACAAAATAAATAAATAAGGTTTAATATTCTAATTAATGTTAGTCGATTCATGTTCCAAAACCCTACAATCCTTCAATTTTGGTGTTCTTAGAAGTCCATGCTTCTTGGTGATGAAAGGTAGGTATCTAATTTAGCGAATGACGTAGAAACGAGTTTGCTGCCACTACATACATATTTAAAATATATATTGATATGCTCTGTACTCTTTTATTAGATGAAGTTAACTTGAGAAGAAACCTTCACTTACTGTTTTAACTGGAATTAGTGATTCTCGTCTTGATTGTTTTGTGAATCATCTTCAAACTTGTCTTGTTAGGTTAAATGAGAACAACAATATTGCACCCATGTCATGGCAAAACTTCACAATCAGCACGGGGCTTCAAATACAAACAAACGAGTTAAATAAACAAATGGAGGAATTGAATAAAGATTGATCAAAGAAAGAGATGTATAAACAGTAAGCAAAACTATTTTGAAAAAACCTAAATATATGTCATGTATGGTGAAAACCTTTTTATTTAGGTCAAATATCTAGAATTAGAACATCAAAGTGAACTTTAGTTACCTAATTAGAACAAAAAAATTATGAGTGACCTGATTAGAATATTGCTGAAACTTGGTTACTGTTTATTAATGTTACCCCTTGTTTTAAGTGTAAAAACACTAATATCTAGTGTTTTAAGTGTGATGTATAAGCTTGTTATATAACCACCTAAATCACGCTACTACTAAATATCATTATATATGTTAAGAGACAGATTATGTGTTCTTGTGGTCTGCATAAAAATGATTTAGTAACACGAACGTTCCTTTAGGAAGTGATAAGTTAAATGTTTAATTGGTGTAACATAATGTAGGTTTTATAGTTCAGAATAACATGGATAATCTTTTTGAATCTTATGTTTACTTTAAAATATTTTGATGCTACTCTCACATTCTTTAATTCGATAATTCTAAGAGAAAACAAAAATGATTATGTTTTATGTTTTATGTTTTAAAAAAACATGTAACGAAAACACATGTAATACATATTCAAGACCTTCCTTGTGTAGTTAGGAAACCATCAAAATGTTTCATTGGAACAACACAACTCTTCGTGAATGAGCATTTGAGTTAACTGTTGAAAACAGTTGCTAGTTATTTGTGTACCATCCGCAACAACTTCTTTCAATAGGAAGTAGTTACTTAATTACAATTAATGATTGGCACGTCAGTGGTAACTCAATTACGAATGATTGGCCATGTTGTTGTTCACGCACACTTACTGTCGACTGTCCCCTAAAATCCTTTAAAACATGAAGAAGACCAAGATAGAGTGGCCTGGGGTCGTCGACCACCCCGCCCCTTCGGGCCGGCCATACTTTTTGTTGATATCCCAAGTTGTTGCTCACATGGCCTAGTGCCTACAAGTAACATATTTTCTTTTGGTCATGGTTGCATTTGATGGATTAATTTGTTGATGATCACAATTGTTACTAATCATAAGTTACTATTGATGATTAAAGACCACAGATGCTTAATTCCCATGCATCTTTCCATCAATCATTCAAATCTAAAGCAATTCCCAATGGCGCTTCCAAAACATATTTGCTTTTGGTCAAGGTTGCATTTGATGGATTAATTTGTTAGATGATCACAATTGCTACTAAAGATAAGTTACTACTGATGATTAAAGCCCACAGATGCTTAATTCCCATGCATCTTTCCATCAATCATTCAAATCTAAAGCAATTTCCAATGGCGCTTCCAAAGCAACTAATGATTAGCGAGACCTTTTCTGGGAGCTTATAGCCTCTTGAACCCCATCACGAGCAATACCCCCTTGAACTCTGATTTCGTTGGTGCCTAAAATAAAAATGGTGCTAAAGAGTGTGTACTCCACACCGCCTAACAAAAAATAAAAGTGTACCCTCAGTTGTTTTTAGTATTATGTAAATTTCAGTTTACTAAAATGACTTGATGAAGCTATAATTACCAACACATTTTAAGAACTTAAAAAATTGAAGGACTTTAGAAATTTATAACGATCGGTGTTAATGTTACATCATATTGTTTATATGATTATCTTTTTTTAACGGAGCAAACTTTATTAAAACTAAAAAAGCTCCATCAAGAGGCCTAGGATAAAACATATATGAAAGAAAAAGAAACAAAATAGGTTACGACATGGCGATGATATCGAAATCAACCTAATTCTCCCAGGTCACTGTAGTTATTTCCGCCCTATTTTTGAGCCACATAAACGAGTCCTCCTTGGTTAACTCCACCAATTTTCGCCCTGGTATCAAGTTCTCTTTAAAGATCTTTTCGTTATGGTTGACCAAATCCTCCAAAACGTAGGGATTACTACCATTTGAGCGGTTTTCTTCCATTTTTTTGAACCCACTTGAGCAACCACATGATCTAGAATCTGGGCATCCGACTTCAATTCGGTCACTATCGGAATCCTAAGCCACCATAGGCTGTGCCACCAAATCATTCTTGCATAAAGGCAAGATGCAAAAATGTGATTGCAATCTTCTTCTTTTATCCCACAGGTACAACACAAAACATCGCTGCCTTGGACATCCCTTTTACCTATGTTACCTTTGAAGCGACCTTACCTAAATCAGCTTGCCATAGTAGGTAATTCACTTTCAAAGGGGCACAAGAGTTCCAACGGACTACACCCCCATCACTCGGGACTGACAATCTAGAACTGATCATGAGCCTTAACCATCTGGTTGAATTTTTTTTACCCTGATCATCAGTCCAAATCCACCTTTCCTTGCCACCTGAAAGAGGAATTCTTTGCAGAATTCTCATTAGCATACCAACCTGCATCCATTCGGAATTAGAGGACAACTTTTTAATCCAGCCCTAACTCCACCGAGCCGAGTTCCCAATCATTTCGACACACGAGGACCAGCCCAACCTGTAAGCCAGAAGGAATTGATCCTTCAAAGGACCTATTCCCACCCAATCGTCTTTCCAAAAGAATGTGTTTTTCCTTCTCCTATCTTTACTATAATATTATCATTTATTTTTATCCCCACACGTTGAACCTATAAAAAGAACGGATGATTGTAAAGCCAAAATATGCTAGTCTGATCATGAATAAATCAAGTCATGAAGATCCACTCCTCCCAAAGATAGTGAATCTTGAACACTAACAGAAGATATGTTTGAAGACTCAAAGATCTGCTTGAAGACTCAAAGATCTGTCACAGGTTTGAAAGCTTTGTTGATGAAAATCAAAAGTCTGATGAAGATCAAAGATCAGATGAAGAAAAAAACATTGATGAAAAGACTAAAACATTGTCACACCCTCAAATTGCATCGTAGGGTTGTACCGCGAGGCGCGTGACAAACCAGGATCCACAAAGTCATTAGTTACACTGAACGGCTTTAAATGCTAGAAATCATTTAGTCCGTTTTAAATTTATAAAAATAAAGTTTAATTATAAGTTATCTGAGTAAATGCGGAAGCGAAAGTTAAGTAAAAGTAATATGTCTTACGCAAAACACGCGCCCAAAAACTCATGTGAAATTTTAAAAAAATCATACAAATGAAAATGTCTAAAATGTTTATTCATGGGACTCCAATGCATGTCCTAGGCGTGCCGTAGCGTCCTGCAAAAGCTTGCTTAAGTGTACCAACATAAACTTTCACTCACATGATGACCACTAAAGGTTAAGAATATGCAGAGGATGAAAATGTTATACATTTGTTGTCTCAACATTTGTTATTGAGCTCACTGCTCTTGGTGACCATAGTGTCCAACCCAAAACTATGGAACCCACACCAACTATCATTAAAAAGACCATTCCATTCCAAAAGCCAAACGAACTATAAGGGTGCCTCTAGAGGATGAGATGCTAGAGGAACCTGTTGTAATACAAAAGCAGCATACAACAATTGTTGATACTTCCTCTCAACAGATGATAACATCTCCACCAATCCAAGCTCCTCACTTCTCCTCACAAAAGGAGAGTGTTGTAAGCACATGGTAACAAAATAATGAGTTTTATGATTCACTTGAACATTTATACTCAAGCTCATCTCCTAGGTTGCCTCTCTTTCATCTCCATCAACTAATATATTTCCATCCATGATACCATTGCTTGATGCAATTGATGCCCTTGAATTGAACAAAATTAGTACCCTCAATCACCTATCACTAAGAGTATGCTCCAATAAGTGAGTAGGTCAAGTTTAGTGGCCATTGTTATCCCACAAGCAGAGGAGGCTACACCTCTTGATATGCATGTGTCTCTTGCTAATATTTCAAGTGAAGCAGCCACTACAACTATAGGGACCATTGTCCCACTATTGGATAGTGGTTACTTCTTTAAGACTTCCTTGAAGGCAACAACTGTAGAGTCAACAATTGTCAACTCAGTGTCAGCTGGAAGTCCCCAGAACCAAGAACAAAGGGGCATCTGGCGTAAACCAGATACAACCACCTCTGGTGGGAATTCAGATGATCATATTAACTAAGGTGATGAATTAAGATATCAGGAGTTGACGAAGAGAGTTAACAAGATAGAATCTTCCACAGATGAAATGAAAGACATGCTGAAAATCTTGGTAAAAAACTCACAACCTCCAATATCAAATGCTGATCTTATCAAGGAGTTATGGATAGTTGTTCAACAAATTCTTCATGAACAAAAAAGGTCTGTAGATGCCACCCACAACAGTCACATGGAACTCGTCAGAGCTATGGTTGAAGCCAGGTACAAAGATACTCAAGCTGAGATCAAGTCTATTAAGGATCATCTTCTCAAGACTATAGGAGTTGCTCTTCACCCATTGTATCATGGTGATGCCGAAAGGGGGGAGGGGGAATGAAGAGAGAATGAGAAAATTACCACCCCGTGTTAAAGAGCTTTTCAAAAGAAACCTGATCTGTCTACTAACAAAATGGTAAAAGAGGATGCCATAGAGAAAAAGAAGAAGAAAGATACCAACTGGCCAAAGATGCCTTAGCAGTAGAAGAAAATGTTCAAAAGCTAAAAGCTTAGGAAAATTCGGGCACTTCCACAGATGCACCTGCTCGAAGACAACCTGCAGGGAAAGTTAAAATCACTCCCCAAATCACTACTCCTCAATCCACATAAACTACACAACCCATCCAAACTATCCAAACCACTGTTTGTGTCCTCCATAGAAACATTTGTTAGCATTGAAAATATGCAAACATATGGTACAACAACAATTTCTCTTGTCACCACTCCTGAACCAGTCAAACCCATATCACAAAGGGCTCATGATGGTTTACTAAAGAGAAAAACACCAACTCACACTCCATCTCCTCCACCAAAAGCACATACTCCTTATACCAGGGAAAAGAGACATAAGTTTATTATCCAAGATGAGGATGAAGAAACTCCATGAGCTACACCGATTAAAACCACAACCTCTATCCCTGTCACTTCATCACTACCATAAACCACAAAACCAATCATTACCACCATTTCAGAACATATGAGCTTCTTTATCAACATCTACTCCATTAACTACCATAACATTAATTGCCACTGCACATCCCTTGGAAGTATCCTTTGTATCTTCTGAAATACAGTCCTTCTACACTGCTGATGATTCAAGCCAACTAACATTCCCATCTTGACACAACTTTCCAAAGCCTACAAATGTCAAAGAATACTTAGATCTAACAATGAAACAAGCTGAAAACATAGCTGCTGAGAAGAGTAAAGGGAAGGATGGTAAATAAGCACAATTTATTTTGATGGAAGAACTCAGATAGGTAAATGCTCTTTAAGATTATGCCAAATATGTATGAATGAACTCTCTCATACTCTAGTCACATATCCTGAACTTGAAAAGACATTGAGAGATGATTACTTAGATCACATAATGAAAAACAAACCATACAAAGTTACAAGAGCTCAATTCTCAGGGTAGATTTGGACAACTTGGACAACTGAAGCCTTACTAGATGAAATCCTAAGGATAGAAAAAATGCTCCTTGACCCATTGAACAGACCCACACCTCCAAATTGGAAGGCCGATAAAAGACCAAATGATAAAAAGGCTTTGCAGTTAATGAGAATGAAAGAAGAGATGGTTGCTACTAATTTTGGAAGTTTAAGATGAATGGCAAGATGGAGTGAAACAACTATTGAAGAAAATTACAAGAAAGTTGGAAGAACATAGAGAAAAAGAACCTTCAATTCCAAGAAAGCCAACATATGATCAAGTAAACTTTCCTATCAAAACTTTGGTTGCCCTAACTACACTTCCATCAGCAAAAACATTTCTTCAACTATAAGAAATTACTTGAAAAGACAGAAAGAGATCTCTGCTGAAGAGATGAAAGAATCTGAAGATTATTAAAGGAAGGAAATGATCAGAAATCAACTCATGTTTGTAATACCAAATGCTGGTGATCTTATTGGTCAAATGATAGGTAGACCACCTTCTCCCAACTCAAATCCAATAACTTTTGTGCCAACAAATCCTTCCAGCTCAAAATTCTAAAATGAAAATCAGATAAGATTAGCCATGAGTTGACCTTATTCAGAACAGATGGAGAAATTGAAAAGATTTCCATGAATAATGCTTTCAGTTTGAAAATTGATGAACTACAAGACCTATTGGGTCTTGAACTTGAAAGGGATCCAGAAGATCTTCACTCTATGAAGTTTGAATTACAATTCAAAGGTCATATAAGAGAAAAGATGATGCCTAAAGAATGATCAAAATAAAGTTCAGATTTGGCACCATCTTTTCTAAGGGGGAGATTGTTGAACCTATAAAAGAACAGATGATTATAAAGCAAAACTATGCTAGTCTGATCATGAATAAATCAAGTCATGAAGACCCACTCCTCTAAAAGATAATCAATCTTGAACATTAATAGAAGATTTGTTTGAAGACTCAAAGATCGGTTGAAGGGTTGAAAGCTCTATTGATGAAGATCAAAAGTATGTCGACGATCACAACTATCATGAAGAAAAAAGCACAGATGAAAAGACTAAAACAACTATTTAGCCTAAACAGATGTTTTACATAAACAAACAAAGGTTTCCTAGAACAGATATTGGAACTATAACAAAGTCTGTAAACAATTGTTAAAAGTCTTAGAACAGATGTTAAGAATGATAAGATTTTCTAACATCTGTGAATCTTTTGTGTTAAGAATGTTAGATGTCACTATCAAGGTGACACCAACCTTGGTTAGTTAATAGATGTTTATGCTTACTGTAAATAGATCTTTTTTGTTCAGATCTATTTGTCACTTTGAAAACGTTCCTTTTGTACGAATAAAAAATTAGTGATCAGATTGAGGGGAAGTGAGATTCATACTTGTAATTGTAATATTTTGATTATTATTTGAAATATAATATGAGAACTTTCCATATTTGTGTTTGTGTTTAATTTCTGCTACATTTATTTAATGCCTTTCATAATTAAATTTGATTAACTACACACTTCACTGTTTTATTGATAACACACACAAATACCCACTCAGATCCCAACACCACCTTAGCAAGACATTCCTCAATCAATCCTATGTCTTTCCACCAACTGGGATGGTACTTTTAAAGGGTACCGATTTTTCACCTTTGTGTGGTCCGTGTATAGGCGAAGCAACACAAGCCCACAACTGATCCGGTTCATCCTTATGTCTCCACCACAATTTCGCAACCATAGCGACGAAGGATTTATCATATAAATATAGAAAGTGAAATGGCTAATGAATAATAACCTTTTGAATGTCAAACAAAAAAGGCTTGAAAAGGTGAGGCTCTAGTTGTACTCTTGAAATTCCACCGGCCCTTCTTGCCATTTTTCTTCTCAGTTCCTGAATTTAATTATTCTAACTAATAATTGTTATAGATTTATTATTATTAATTATTTATTTAGATTATATAGGGATTTGAAATACGATGACCTAATTCGGGTTTTCAAAGAGGCTAAAAATCCCTTAAATTTAATCAACAAAATATTTTTTTTTTGTTCTACCGGATTATCCATATTTTGTATAATCGTATTACATATGTTATTAGGTTAACACCTATCTAGAAAGCTTATATAAGTATAACCAAAAATGTAATTCCATAAAGCTTTTCTTACATAAAGATATTTAAACTTGAGCTTTAAGAGAACTCAATTTTGTTGAGAGACATTTAACCTTGTATATTATGCGGTTTTAACATTTTGATACTTGACCGTGTTCCTAAATTTGTAAATTGTTTAAATTAGACTTAGCAACCTCGAAATTAAGTGAAACCGTATCCAATTATGAATTCGTTTTTTTTTTTTTTTAATTTTTGGATCGGTATAGCATTTGAACCCAATTCCAAACTACGTTTCCAAATTGAGTTATTGTTTTTGAATCGATTTGACCTGAATATTCGAATCACAAATATTTATTTTTTTGTTTTATCATGGAAATAATAAATATAGTTAGTATATATTATTTATTTCTCTCGTAATTCAGTTTTTCCGTATTGTCCATAGTTCCAACAAATTCAAACACTTCAAAACAGTTTCCGAATTATAATTCGAACATGTTCTAATTTAAATATATTTTCGAAACTCAAAATCATAAGAACTAATAACTACAACTATTACTTTTTTATGATATATGAAATCTATACAGTGTGCACGTAGTCGGGAGAGAGTACACATTAGTGGCGGACCTAGTGTATAACTAGGGGTAAGTAAGGAACGAGAAAATCTATTGACCACTCTTTGGTGTAGATGGAAGCACGGGACGAGAAAAACAACAAAACTAAAAATCATAGAACTTATATAGTGTTGGAGGAGATAAAATTGGTGGCATTCCCTTAGATAAAACATTGAGGGAAAATGAATGTTTTAGATTGGAGAGTTTAGTGTAATTTCAATTTCTAATCTTAGGTTATTGGACTTGCTTTTATTGTATCCATGTATCATATAGGAGCTAGAGATGTGCTTATGAAATCTCCGCCGTTAGAAAAAAATAAAAAAAATAATAATAATAAGAAAAAAATAATAATAAAAAGCAAAAGAAAAAAAAGGTAGGGGGGAGGGGTATAGAAGGCTGGGCTAAGGTGAAGAAGCATCTGCCCCAACCATGAGAAAATGTCATTCGTTGGGGCCCAATTAGAATGAAACTTTTGTTTGATTTGACAACCACTTATTGTTCAGTCTCTTTCTTCCGAACAACTTTCTATTTCATTTCTTTTTTTATTAACTAAACCATTTTTTAATAATTTACTTACTTAACTTCAATATGGTATTTAATTGTTTATAAATTATTATTGTATTAGTTTAATCCGTTGATCTCTAATTCTTCTCAATACGTTTGTTCTTATGTAAGGATATCTTTGGATGTAGGTATTCTTTCGACTTGTCATTAGAATGAATGAATAGCATGACGTAACAGCAAGAACGACAGACGTAAAAGCACAACATTGCGGATGCTTATACGTTGCAATATATTCCTTCATGATGTAATCACAAGGATGGTTGCAGTTTTGCGCTTTAATTACAATGCCATTGTGTGTATGTATCGAGTGTTTATTTTATATTGAAAAGATCGAATATATAAAAGTTTTTTTTAAAGGAAATGTGGTTTGAATAGTAGATTCCTCATTCCTTGTCTCACGAGTCAATGACCGTCTGCAACTATTGCATGGGAAGCTCGTGAAGTCCATCATACAACCCATGGTCTTTGTTCCCTAGCAACAAATTTAATACAATTTTGTTTATTTTTGTTCCTTTAAGTGAATTCATATAATTTACATGTTTCAAGTTGCTGCACATATGTTTAATGATTTTGTTAAAATAAACTAACACATAGTCAAAAGTGTGTACTAAGAAAATGTACTTATACAATTCAAGTTTAGTGACGACCCATTTTATAACCGACTATTGTAACAATAATTAAATTTAGAGTTGATATTGTTATCACACAATTACGGCGCTCAGTATTTGATTCGGATTTGAAATTTTTAAAATTCGACTCGATTCGAATTCGATTATCAAGCTTCGAATTCGGTTTTCAAATATTCGAGTCAAGTAATCGAATTCTAATCGAACACGAATTATGATTTCCTATTGGATTTGGTTCAAAAGTTGAATTCAAATTATGCATACATATATATACACACACGCACACACATGGAAAAAACGTTTTAAATTTGGGCCAAACGCTAAGAGGTCTTATAATTAGTCTGTAGTCAGAACTTATTCAAACTAGTTGAGTACCCGTCCGTAGGCAGGGTACCTTAACGAAATAATGACATGAATACCCATAGAACATAATAAAGAAAACGATAAAATGTATTCATAATGTTACTAAACAAATAACCAAACATTAAAATGAACAAAACAAAAGAGCATAGTTAATGGAACTAAATATTTGGTGAAGCAAGAGTCTCGGTGTATATTGCTCCTTGTAACCCATGAAACCAAAGTACAGGATAGTAACAATCTTCCCCTTTCATTGCCATGTCGATTTCATTAATAACTCCATCATTCGATACCACAAGGAACCTTCTGGTACTTAAATGCATGAGTTAATAGATTTCAAATAACCAATTTGCCAGTATTACGTAAACAAACACATAGCAATCCATCAAACTTGTTAGAATCTTTACTTCACTCCAAACCACTTCGAATGGAAGCGAGATTGTGGTGTTTGATAATGGATCTGATTATTCACACGAAAGAGGGAATACAAAACATCAGCGCGAACCAATTGTTATGAATTTCTGGTTATAGGATGTAGATATGTGCCGACAATGCATCATAGCAAAATGACGTGTCGATAGTAGAGATAGCCATTGCTTGCATACACTTTTTGACCGACCCATACACTTTGCGGGAAGCCTTATTAATATCTCATACACAAGTATGTCAAGACGAAGATCATCAATAGAAGTACTTTGTCGTCCATGGCCATATATAAACATTTTTCTTTTGCATGATTGTAAGTTATCCATACTCACTTCTCACTGGAAGTAATATTCGTATAATTATTGTTAGCACATGCATTGGAATAAATGATGAAAGTTGTAATGATGAAAGTTTTTACTTATATTATATGTATAACATGAACTAATCAAATGGGTTCACACTAACGTGTATAATATGTCTAAAAACAAAAATGCAAAGTTGGAGATAATTTCAATTACTAAGATTGCAGTGAGTCTTTAAGTTAACCGTTGACTACCAAAACATAAAAACACAAATAGTTAGATAAAATAAACACCAAGTAATAATGTACAATAAAGAGAAGCAAAAATGTGTGGAATGTTTCATGAAACACGCATGCTCTACGCATTATATCTTTGTGGCATCATTTTTATCTCTTAGGCCTTTGTTCACGATATGTATTTGTTGCACGTTAACATTTGATGTGGTAGGAATTGTGTCACCATCGATGTTCACCTTTTCTGTAGAAATAACAGGCTCTGTTTATGAAGTCAAAATGTGTGAAATGTTTTATAAACATTGTTTAAAGTTTCAAGAATAATTTTAGTCAGTTTTAAGACTAATTTTAGCCAATGTTATAAAACTACATGTAAAAATAGATGCAAGCAGAAAAAATATATATATTAATCGTACCTCATTTAAAGAAAAAATTAAAGATATTTTTTTGAATAAAAGCTAAGTGATTAATACTAAAATATCGATATTTAACATATGTTTGCTTTTAATCTATTATATTAAGCTAAGTGCTTAATATTAAAATATGTTTGCTTTTAATATATTAAACAAATATACAAAATGGGTCAAGAAATGTTCATATCGTATATGGACCACCCAAATTAGTAAATGGATCATATATAAGCACTTCTTAAACCTAACCCTAACACACTTGCACTTCTTCTGGGTATTTCGCCCCCTTTCCCTTTTCTCTCTCATTTTTGTTTGATGAAAGCAAGATTGTTCATCTAGTTCGATCCGATTCGTTCTTTGTTCTTGTCCGATCTTGGTTAGATATTGTAGATACTTCGGTCCAGATGATCCCGTTTTCAGACACTTTTATCAGATCAAGGTATGATTACTCATCTGGTTCGATCAATTTTATTCTTTGTTCGTGCCCGATCAAGGTTTGATGTTCTAGATACCTCGTCAGTATGTTATAAATCTTATTTTGAAAAATGAAACTGCTAATTATTTACAAATATGAAGCATTTTCTCATATTCTTGTTGATAAATGTGGGTAATTTGGATCTTATAACGTATAAATTGCTGGTGGTTTATAAAGATACTAAGATTAGCCTAGGATCTTGAGTTCGATTTTGTGATGGTTTTTGTCATTTCTTGAAGAAGTTGAAGCAAATGTGCGATCTTATGATTAGTAATTAGTTGTTGATGAATGTCTTGCAATGAGTTGAGCTTTGTTTCAAAGTATTTATATGCTATTTTATTAAAAGGGTTTTCTGATTCTTTTTTTTTAATCTTATGTATTTATCAATTTATCAATTCACGTATAAACATCTATTTATCAGTTCATGTATAAACAACAATATCTTATATCTCTAATATGAGATTTGTTCGCCGGTTTAATATAACTTTGAGGTACCTATTGGATCAAACATTGAATTAAACTGTGAACTTTAAGGTACTTATTAAACTGTATTTTTTAGAAATTAATTTATGTGTAGTTTCGTGGTGCTTAAACTTATCTTTTTAATGGGATAGTGCAAGTTCACTGGAAACTTATGGCACGAAACATGTTTTAAGTGTGCTATTATGTTTTAATATACCGAACTTGTGTTTTTTGGGATGTGTTTTATGGTTTTCTAAAAATTAAAGATATCAATATTTAAAAAAATCATTACTTTTATTTTTTAGATCTTTATTTAAACTATTTTACTTCATTTTAATGGAAGTAATTTTTTGATATATTTCAGGTGCATAAACCTAATATTTAGTTGGCTACTGAAAAGTGAATGGGCTGGATTTGACCCTGTACAAGGATTGGTGTACCAAGCCAGGTATGAACCTTTCATCTATTATTTATTTTTAATTTGAGTTGTATTTGTTTATGGGTCTAAAAGGTTGGAATGAACCGAAAATAGGTTTTAAAATTAAACCAAAAATCCGTTTTATGATTAGAGTCTTGTGGTGAAGTATTATTAAATAAAGTAGGATTTTTCATAGACATGTTTAACGATTAGGATTATTTAAGATAATTATTGAGCTTTCAAATATATCAAATTTTTTTATATAAAATATTCAAATAAGTATTTAGATCCCTAATAACAATAACAACTTGCTAATATAAAAATGCTCTATGAAGGATAAAACAAAAATGAATGAAAAAGGAATAGTACCTTAAAACTTGAAAGAGAATAGGTAGAGAGAATCCTACAGATCTTTAAATGCGTGTAATTTTTCCAACGTATGTAAAACAACTTCAAACACAATAATCAAAAGAAGTGTTAGTACGTTGTATGATCTGAGAACACATATGTAAAGATTCTAATATGACACACAAGTTGTTTTTATTGTACTCAATATAATATAATGGTTAATCATAGCCCATCACCCCTTTCTTAATTAATAGTGTGATTTTTTGCTACAAAAGGTTATTTAAATCCAATCACGATAATTTATGAAAACAGATTCGATATTACGTGAATATAAGAAATAGATTCGATATTACGTGATTGTAAGAAATAGATCCAGTATTACCGGAATATCTAAGAAATAAAAATATAAAAATAATGTACTCATAAGTATGTGTGTAACATGTATGCCTAAACAACATATTACCTCTTCACTAATTTCACGAAGAAGTTTTGACGTGTAGCATCTAAATTCAAGGCCATAGGATATAGGCTCCACACTGTTGATTGGTTTTTGCATAATAAAAACAGTGTTTAAAAAATAAATATTTTTTAAAAAAATAACTTCATCAAATATAACAATTAGATTAACAATACACTACAAATAATAACTAATGTAAAATAATCACTTTAACCTTCACTTGCAGGTGAGGCACATCATCATTGTGTGCCTTTTCAACCACAGTTGGTGACTACACAAAGAGATTATTGGAGACCTTCTCCAAAGAGATGTGTGTAACACAAATAACAATTTGCTTCCCTGCACAAAGAGATTAATGTGACTAATAAAATAACTAATGCGACTACACAAAGAGATTATTACATTACCAACAATCTGCTTCCGTGCTTACTTTTATTGCATAGTCGCCGGCTACGGATATCTCCAAGAAGTCATCCGAGAGATCCATTGCTGCAGATGTCTTGTTGGATGAATGTAGATAATGCGAAAAAAGTAGATGGAAGATTATGCTAACCACCCCAACTGCTACTTCTAGAAGAATTTAGTGAATTTCAATGGCTGAGATTAAAAGATGAGGAATTTATACGGCTGTTATTGTCCCAAAAGTTGGTTACGAAGAACGGTGGCAATATAATATAGAATTTGAGTTTCAAATACGAAGCGAATTGAATTTCAAATTGGGCATAAAATTCAAATCAGATAAACAAGGGTCTAAATCGAATTCGAATCGAATACGAGTTCAAGTAATAAAAAAATGAAAAAAATTAAATCGATTAATTCAAAAATTCGTTACCTCGGTTCATCGGACACCCCTAACAACAGTACTAATAGTCAACCTTCTCCGGTTGCCTTAAGACCGAAGATATATATACCATAGAGGCATAAAAGTTTTAAGACTCAAGAATATTTAAGGCAAATTTAGGGCCTCATGACAATTGGATTTGAATATGCCGGTTAAATTGTGAAAAAATTGTATGTGATTGACATGTGAAAAGAATTTCTTTATTAATTTATATGTATGAGTAGATCACTTGCGAGAGTATTATTTTTAAGTATTTTAAGGATTTTGAAACAATTATTGAGAATGTGACTTTAGACAGATGTGAATGAAAGAGAGAAAAAAACATCATAGGTTGTACGTTCAATGTATGGCAACATCTATCTCGGTCAGACGATCGATGCATGGCATGGCACGACCGTGATTTGGTCGATAACCATTTTTCCTCATAGGTTTTTATGTCTGTTATAACAACTTAAAATATGTTTTAAGACTTATATTCACATCTTAAATACTAAATATAATCAATCATAAAGCAGGGGCAGACATATATGTTAACAAGGGGCAACACCCGCTACCGCTTGGCGTTCTGGCGGTAGTGTAAATTTTGAAAAACTTTGACGATTTTTCGATTTCGCTACCGTTTTTTATAAACGTTACCGCTATGAACGAATCCTAGATCCGCCACTTTCATAAAGCTTACCATTTGACCAAATTATGAAGGATGACATTATTTTCAAAATGCAATACCTGCTTCTTTACAATAAGAAAAGCACCCTTTGTATTCTTTCCAAAGAGATTATCATTTCTCTACTTGATTAAACCAACCATTTTGACTTGCGCTATAGATTCTAATTTCAATTTTTAAAAGAAGATTATATTTTCAAAATTCACTTTAACTCTTCTTTTATAAATATTCAATAAGTGTTATAATAACATCTACTTGCTATATAAATAAATATATATATATATAAAAGCTTAATTGTGTCATATTTTAAAACAATATTCAAAGTCTTTAACATATTTTGTGTACATTTTATTTTATAAAACCTCATTTAAATTTGTAAGACTTTATCTTCTAAACATTTTATTATTATAAAATTTTGTTAAAATTTGCAGACTTTATCAAGTAGTCTTTCATCATGTACACATTACTGTTTATCAATATCGAGCTTTGTCGTTTAATATTTTATATTTTAGATAATTTTCGATTTGTCGATCTTGACAGCTAATATGGATAATTCGTTGTTGAAAGGGATGTCTAATGGTTGAACGCTTTATCCACAATCGGATTGCAACACTGACCAGTGACCATGTACTTGATACTTGGCTTCCAATTCTAGTAAATTTGTGTGAGCGTCACACAATTGATGCAAGGCTCGGTTGTAGCATCAGACTCTCGACGCACTTTGACTATGTGGTATTCATATTTTTTGTGCACAATCTAAATAGAACTGAGACATCAACATTATGGTCGATCCATCTATAGTGAAGGCTTCTTTTGAGTTCTTTGATTATGCATCACGATTCACGATGGTTCATATGCAGTATAGTCGTGCAATCGAGTGTGTATCTCTGTAAAGGATTTATCGGTCTCTTAGTTGTTTTCCTATAACTTTAAGCTTACGATATCAGCAAGATAGACTGAATATATGACCATTACATATTTTTATTTTTATAATAATATAGTTCATTATTATATATATAAAAAACGAAATGGTTAGCGCCAGTCAAATTTATTTGTTTTGAAAATTGGCCACCAAAGACTTTTAACCGTTATTCAGTTGCCACCAATGTTTTGTGGCCCTCTAATTTTGATGATTTGATCTAGCAATTATATATATATATATATATATATATATATATATAATTTTCCATGATGTTTGCTTACAATGCTATAATAACTCTTTTTTTGTGTCACTGTTACAATAACTCTTGATTGATTATTTTTTGGTTTCTTTTCAGACACTCAACTTTTAATATTAATACTTATACTTTTTTAGTTTTATAAAAACTTTGTAAAATATCATTTTAACCTTCTTGAGTTTTACGTGCTTATTTTTATGTGCGTGTTGATATAAATTCAAGTTGGTTTAAGTTTCAAAATCATTTTGACCCCTCGAGTTGAGTTTTATGTGCTTATTTTTATGTACACGTTGATATAAATTCAAGTTGTTTTATGTTTCGATGTAACTTTTTTTGAAAATGAGCCATGTCAAATACAATGCGCTTTATCCCCATTTTTATGAACATTTTCAGTTGGTCTATATTTTAACGTAAATTTTATTCGCAAACAAATCGGGTCAAATATAACACAGTTTCATTAGATGGTATAAATTCGAGTTGCTTTACATTTCATGGGTCATGTCAAATGTAATCCATTTTCGTGCTTTTTTTATGAACATTTACAATTGATTTATGTTTTGACGTTTATGTACGTGTCGCTATAAATTCAAGTTGGTTTACACTTCGACATATTTTTTTAAATGACTCATGTCAAATAATATGTTTTCGGGCTTATTTCTATAGATTTTTTCAGTTGGTCCATGTTTTGTCATAAATTTTGTTAGGAAACGAATTGGGTCAAATATAGTACTTTTTATTAAATGATATAAATTCGAGTTACTTTGATTTTCATGAGTCATGTCAAATATGTTTTCGTGTTTTTATAGACGTTTTCAGTTAATCTACGTTTTGATCAATAAGCAATTACAAATAAAATTCAATACACGCAAATCACGTTAAAAAAACTGATCCTGCAACGTGGGAAATCAATTCTAGTTTATATAATGATTCATATATGCACTAAAACATATATTGAATCCAGGTTAACATATTTCATGGTCCTTATGTAAATGATAGAAAGAATAACATTTATAAAGACAAGATTGAAGGATGAATCAGAGAAATGTATTTATGCTGAGATCTTGAAGAATTTCTAAAAGATGGTTTACTCTTAAATTTTGTAATGTATACAAGTATACAACAATGACGTAAGTTGTTGTTCTATACTACAATATACAAAGAGTAAACTGTCATTTTGGTCCTTAAGCTTTGGTCAGTTTTGTCACTTTAGTCCAAATCTCAAATTTTTTGCATCTGGGTCCCTGTGGTTTTAGTTTTATTGTCATTTTGGTCCAAATCTCAAAACAAGTCAGATTTGTAAAAAAACCTGGTTTTTGTCATTTTCCTTAGCGGCATTTTGGTCATTATACTTTTATTATAAATAATTATTAATTATTAATTAAAAATAAAATATATATATATATATATGTATGCACACCCTCTTCCCTTCCCTGCAAACACACACACTTTCTCTCTCTCTCAGCTAACCCTCTTCCCTGCACATACACCCTCTTCCCCGTGGTCTCCGGCGACTCTACCACGGCCACTGCGGTGGTTCTTCCATTTTCTCCAGTACAGGTGAAACCATTTTTTTAGTTTTTTCATTGTTTTTCTACTTAAACACGGAAGATGAACTTTTCGTTCCATGTCAGGTTTTCGGAGCAACTCTAAGGTCGACCCATGCGATGGCGATGGTGTAGGTGTGGATACAGTGGGGTTTGAGGGGTTTGGAGATTTTGAGGGATTAGGCTGAGATCAAGTTGATCTCTAGGATTCTTGTTGTTGTGGTTTGGTCTTGGGTTCGGTTTCCGGGTCCATGGTGGGTAGGTTTGGGTTGAAGATCGGTGGGTTGATCAAGAATTGGGAAGTGGAGAGCCGAGGGGTTGTGGTGGTTTTTTGGGTTCTCGACGGTGGTGTTCGAGAGAGAGGAGAGTAAGGACAGAGAGAGAGAAGAAACATTATTGAGAGAGAGAGAGAGTGAAGAGAAAGGTGTTGTTATAATATTGTTTTGATTATTTTTAATAAATAATTAATAATTATTTATAATAAAAGTATAATGACCAAAATGTCCCTGAGGAAAAGGACAAAAATCAGGTTTTTTTTAGAAATCTGACCTGATTTGAAATTTGGACCAAAATGACAATAAAACTAAAACCACAGGGACACAGATGTAAAAAATTTGAGATTTGGACTAAGTGGCAAAACTGACCAAACCTTGGGGACCAAAATGGCAGTTTCTTAAATTTATGTACAAACAAGATTATGGTGTAACGTTATGTGTTGAAAGATGATGATGTTTGTAAATGTATTACAACCAAATATTAATTTGTTTTTCCATTGTTATTTTAAGAAATTTCCATAAGATGATACCAATTGCAAAACTAAAACATATAAAAAAAAATTCACAAAAACAACACTTATAATATCCCAAGTACAGACAAATGTGGTTTTATAAGTTAGCTATCTAAAATGATACAAAAGATCTTCACTTGATTATGTTAAACAAAGACAGTTGCAGGATAATATGGAAGTTCTTTTCACATATTAAACATATATTATGGCTTTTGAATTTAGAAAGTACAATGTGACAGAGAATAACAATAATCAAATGAATAGGTCAAAAATTAATCAGATTATAATTTGGAAGAAGCCAATAGGAGAAGATAATCAAATGAATAGCTAAAAATTTAATCAGATAATAATTACTCAGTCAGAATAGTGATTTATCAGCGTGATATACATCCTGATATAGACTTTCATTTTATTCATTATATGATGTTAGAAATCTATTTTTTGATCTTCCAATTATGGGATAATATTCTACTTGCTTTGACACTACTCTGTCGAAGCTTCATGTTGTTTTAAACTATTTGCTTCCAGAGCAAATTAAGTCTATGGTTAGTACCTTGCTGCAACTTGATAGTCAACTTTTGTTATTGTGTTAGTTTGTTTGTTAACGAAATTAAAAGTTTCACTATACATTACATGTATTTATCTTGTTTATTAACCAAACTCTCAATCATATTTGATGGTTTTACAAGACTATTCAATCATTAGTGTAAAATGTGGTTTATATAGTTAGATGCAAGGTCCAATATAGAAAATTGATGGTTCTTCTTTCTTTTTATGATTTACTGTACTAAAAAAAACTCGCTATATTATCCATGTTCACTTATGAAAAAAAATACAAGAAAATGAAAGTTGTTATAAATCATATATTATGCACACATAATTACCACCATCACTACTAGTTATGATAGAGTTTTGGATACACTTGGTATTGTATATTGATGGGCAAGATGTATCCAATTTAGTTGAGACCACAAAACTAATGGGCAAGATGGGTCGTATCGGTTTGTAATGAAACACACACGCGCAGATATATATATATATATATATATATATATATATATACACTAGCTTTCTACCCGCGTGATGCGGCGGCGGTGGCGATTTACAATAGGATACTTGTTTACCGTTAGTTTATCAGTGTCGTCTCTTGATATATTGTATAGTACTTAAGCTAGCAGGAAACCCGCACGACGCGGTGGCGGCGACAATATATATATATATATATATATATATATATACACTAGCTTTCTACCCGCGTGATGCGGTGGCGGTGGCGATTTACAATAGGATACTTGTTTACCGTTAGTTGATCAGTGTCGCCTCTTGATATATTGTATAGTACTTAAGCTAGCAGGAAACCCGCACGACGCGGTGGCGGCGACAATTTACAAGGCGGTGCTCGTTTTATGTTTGTTTATTAATCCTCTAATGGGTTCACTCGCACTTTGCGCTGGGCAGACCAATTTTAAACAAATATAAATAGAAACGTAAACGCAATGGTAACTACAACTAAAATATTAAAAAATGTAGTTAGAACTAAAAGTATTATACCAAAAAGCATGAATGAAAACAAATATAACAAAAAGTTTATGCAAATTCAAAAAAAAACTACACCAATAATGGATTCATTTACACAACTTTTCAAATTTACATCATTCCTTTTATAAACTTGCAAAGATATCAACAATCAGTACTCTTCTTTGCGCGATCACTTATTATCCAAACAGAGTCGAATCACTGGTGGTTAAGATGAATGTTTCTGATCTCCTGTTTTAACCCTTGGGTCAACGCATCAAATGTTACAGTTTATTAGTCGTTACATATATTTGGACAAACCCGACTTAGTATCTACATCAAATTGGTTACAATATATTATTAATTAGATATATCAAGAACTGTCACTCATTTACATGTATGATTTGGACGAACCCGAATTAGAAGCCGCAACTTTCATGAGAATCGTCAGTTTCACAATGCTCTTCAGGTTCAAAGCCTTCCAGATCTTGAAAACCGCCCACGTTGTTCCGGTTGCGTGCCCCGCAGCATCTATCCCTTGGCTTCGCCATGCCTGTTACCAACCATTAGGTGTCCCGTTAACTTGAAAAACTAATAACTCACATTGTTTTTCTTAAAATATAAGGTAGCAAGGTAAATCTGAACTCGTTATTAGCTAGCGACTATGCTAAAGTTGAAAACATAAACATTTTGGTCAACTTCTTCACCCTTACAACATGAACTCAAGAGTCCAAATTTCATTAAAACTTAGGATTTTTATGGATATTAAGGTTGAAGAACTTCTTTCCTGGCCATAAGCCTCAAATAGTGTATATGCATAAAAAAACATAGAGAACACCTTCAGTCTACTCCTACTTATAATAGCAGCATTGAGCGTGTGATTGAAAGTTGTTATCAGGCGTTACCAAGACCAGAAATGGAAAAACACTATATAGACAAAGTCTTGTTATTCTTCGTTTATTATGTAACTGGAGCACGGATTAATTAATTAATCTAGACCAATTAGTAGGTTTAAAGATAAAAGACTGGATAACTTGCAACTAATTTGATTGTTATCTAATATAAAATAGTAAAGAACGGTACCTAAATGATAGTTAGAATCCGCATTTATTCGCTTATCACATTGTTGCAGTAACTCTTTCAATTGGTTGTTACCTACATAATAAGAACATGTTCTTCAATACTTTGGACCAACAATCATTAATGGAAACAATAGAAATAACAATTTATCAACTGTGATAACCGTAAACGTGTGGGGTGAGAAACATGGCTGGCATTTCTATAAAGCAATAAAGCATAACCATTTTTACCCAGTGACCCATTAGCCAACCTACCTGACTCACTGTGCAAAAGACTGGTCTTCTTCACCACTGCTAGAGCCCTGGTGGCGGCTCCTTCTCTCCGGCTGCCTCAAACCATAGCCGTCACCACCAGATGATGTTTTTTATAGTTTTTATTTGGTTTGTAGGAGGAAGATGGGTGCTTCTCTCCATAGGGCATATAAGACGCAGGTTATTGGCGGGAGCCTGCCATATTTAACATATTAAGTTTTTTAATACGTTAAATATGGCGGGCTGCCGCCAATCTTGTATGCCCTAGGACAGAAGCACCTATCTTCCCCCTACAAAGATGAAACGTGTGGCCTCTAGAGGGTTACTTGCGGGTTTCTTAAGTCATCTGCTCTAGTATACTGCTCTATGGCAACCATCGCAAGATTACCACTGCGACTGCCCCATAGAGCAGTATAATATAGCAGATGACTTAAGACACCCGCAAGTAACCCTCTACAAGCCACACGTTTCATCTATGAAGGAGGTAACACTAAGCATCCATTCCTAAAGAAAAAAAAAGTTTAGATAACGGTTAAGAAAGCATGACAAGATCCTTTTTTCGTAAGTCGGTGCCAACTTTTTAGTTAGGTTATAAGGCTCAGATGGAGTCATCAACATGGCTGCAATGGATGCCATGCCAATGTGACATCCTAACCCGATCATCATAGCCTTATTGTCAAGGGACGACTTAAAGTAATTTGCCACTCCCCTTAAAACATCTTTAAAGCATCATCTACAAGCCTTTTAAGCACATGAAATAAAAAATGGACATCACTTTCCACTTATACCCTCATTCAAACAAAAAACACGCGTGCTCTTCACCTGATCTAGGGTTTCCCATTTCAAAACATTTCAAAACGTACCACCGCTCACCAGACTCCACATGAATACACAGTCTTCCATAAAAGTAAAGTGTTTAGACATATTTTTCCAAAAATTACTATTGAAGTGACCAAAATGTCTATGAATCTCAAAAGGTGCATCACAGGCTTAGCTAAGCTACAAAACAGTGGTATAGATTTCCAAGTAAACAAACCCAAAAACAATCAGAAACAAAAAACAAATATCCTTGACATAGTGCAGATTTACCAAAAACATAAGCCAATAAACAGATTTCTGAGCATCCACAGTCGTCGTCCCAATGGTAAGTAAGTGATCTTTTGCCTTATTTTTTTTGTATGTTTTATAAATAGTATAGTTCAACATCATTAGCACTTCACAAAACATTATAAAAAAACTGCCCGCTCAATTGTGGGGTTGTTTTGTAATTTCACTGCTCAGTGGTTCCAAACATCCTACAAGACTCAGACATGTAATTGAGAGATCATCACAGCTACGAACCGGGTAAAGCCATGGCTGCAAACACACGGTTGCAGAGCGATAACTATGCAACCTGGATATTGCCCCACCAAGATGCTACTCGGATCTTCCATGTACCCTCAAAATAAAACAACAATCATCATAGTCTAATAACTATCATCAAGTCAGGGATCTGACATAAAAAATCCAAAAATAACAACAATATGGATTTAACAGGAACAAGGATCAGGAGAAACCCTATATATGGATTTCAGTTTATAGTCTCTTCAAAGTAAATAACAACAATCAGATCTATGAAGTTTCAACAGATCTACAATATTTCAAAACTTTATGTCGTCCCTTGACATCGAACCCTAGACTCAGACATGTAACTGATGCGTGGGTGTAAACCGGCGTTTGTTTTGGTTTAAGTTAATGTTTTTACGTAACTTTTAATTCCGGATAGCCTACTTTTAATAAGTTTTGTGTTTTACAGATCTTACGGAGTTTAAGGAGCTAATTGGAAGCCAAACGGAGCACCAGGACGCGAACGGGATCAACCGGGATCAAGAAAAACAAAATTCAGGAAATTGGATTTTAGGGGTGCTTTCGCCGACGCCACATTGACCCGTCGGCGACGCCCCGTGTATTCTCACCCGTCGTGTGCTTTTCATCGTAGACAGCAGGATAGGCCGTCGGCCAAAAAGTGAATCTGCAATCCGTTGCTGCATCGCGAACGTTTTGTTTTGTTGAGTTTGGGGACGGGTTAAAAGGGGATTTTTGACGTATTTTTGGGTATCACGAGTTCTTGAAGTTTGAAACTTGTTCTTGGAGCCATAACCTTCCACCAGTCCATTTGAATTCACTTCCAATCCATTCGATTCATCCACTTCGATTCTAACCCTAATCCATCATCATCACCATCAATCATCATTCACCAATCTCATCATCACCACCTCATACCAAAACCCTAACCACACCTCATCTTTATCTCCAAGCTTCAATATGTTCAAGTTCAAGGCTTTATCATCCATTGATCGTGTCTCGTTCACCATAAGCGGCTAATTCCCGAAGGTTTAACCCCGGTGTAGACTTTTGTAAGATTTCTAGGGTTTGCTACATGTTAAACATTTGATTTGTGACAATTCGAATTGCATTTAATCTTTTGATAATTGTCTTGCGTTTGTATTGTATTTGCGAATTGTCGAGTGAGTTATGAAATTTGACTTCGTGAAATGAGTATGCGTATTTATGCCTTGACAATTGATAGGTTTCACTTGTCCAAAGTAACGAAGTGCATTGTGGTCCGTTGTCCATAACGTTGATAACAATTGGCACCTAAGCTTTGTGATTCTAAACCGTTAATGAACTAATTCGTTTAAATCAATTTAAAACGTGTAGTAACCCTAGGTCTTGCACTTGTTGAATCGGGTGTGAACCTTGTTTTCTCATTATTGTTTTACAATCATATTTACTTTTGTTGCAATTATTCTCAATTTCTAGTTGTTACTTAATTCAATCAAAACTTGTCGGTTCGTTCCGACATCACTTTCAAACAAACAAATTAATAAATTTCGTTAGCAAGCTTCATGAAGTGACAATTTTATTTAAGATCAATCTTGTCCATACGCAAACCACAGACTCTTCGTGGATCGAACACGTGCTACCACTAACTCATAGTTAGGGATAAATCGGGTTTATAAAATTATCTTTGACCGAGGCGCGACACCTCGATCAGTAACTGAGAGATGAACACAGCTACGAATCGGGTAAAGCCATGGCTGCAAACACACAGTTGCAGAGTGAGAACTATGAAACCTAGATATTGCCCCGCCAAGATACTACTCGGATCTTCTATGTACCCTCAATATACAACAATCATCACAGTCTAATAACTATTATCAAATACTCATGCAACCATCATAGCGCTTGAAGCTCAGCTTACGCATCACAGCCTCAACACTTTCAGTTTGTCAAATGAATTCGGAGTACACAAAATCTCGAGTACACAACTCCTTTACCACCCACGGGACACTATTTGCTTTACAGTTTGAAAGGATCTCTCTACTCACACTGTTTGAAAAGGTAAAAAACAAAAGGTCATAGGTCAATATTTGACCGGTAAAAGCAAGCTGTTTGAAAAGGTAAAAAGCAAATGACTCAATGGTAGTTTATAGTCTCTTCAAAGGAAATAACAACAAACAGCAACAAATAATACGAGGAATACGAAATCATACGAGGAATACCTGAGCAAGCCTATGAGAGCAAAACCGGGTCCAGGAGGTCATGGAGAACTTACGGAGTGCCACTGTCCCCCAAACTCCATGACTGTCCCCCAAACTCCAGGACTCTGCAAAGGAAATAACAACAATCAACAACAAATCATACAAAGGAAATAACAACAATCAACAGCAAATCATACAAAGGAAATAACAACAATCAACAACAAATCATAAGAGGAGGACTTAACGGAGCTTCGTCGGAGACTTCGCCGGAACCCTAGCCGTCATCGCCGGAGGCGGAGGCTAGGGTTTTCTGTCACTGTGTTTCCTCATTTTAACCTTGGACCCGTCAACAGTGCCTATGGGGACTTAAGGACAACCACTGTCCCCCAAACTCCATGACAAAGGAAATAACAACAATCAACAACAAATCATAAGAGGAGGACTTAACGGAGCTTTGTCGGAGACTTCGTCGGAACCCTAGCCGTCATCGCCGGAGGCGGAGGCTAGGGTTTTCTATCACCGTGTTTCTCCTCTCTTCACAAAACATTATAAAAACATTATTAAAAAACTAAACCAACACAGATCTGAAAGAAACCCTAGCTCTGGATTTAAGTTATCTTCAAAGGAAACAACAACAATCAACAACAAATCATAAGAGGAGGACTTACTAGAGCTTCGTCAAACATATTACAGGAACCCTAGCCCCCATCACAGGAGACTTCAAAATCATCGGCACTTCACAACCCAATAAAAACCGGAAATCAGAACCAGGAGGTCAGAAGATCTGGTGAAGATCTATTGAAACTCCATAGATCTGGTGAAGATCTGTTGAACTCCATAGATCTTGTGAAATTGCCAGCGAGAGAGAGAGAGGAGTAGGGGAGCGGCGATATGTTTTGAAATGTTTTGAAATGGGAAACCCTAGATTTGGTGAAGAGCACGCCTGTTTTTTTGCTTGAGCGAGGGTATAAGTGGAAAGTGATGTCCGTTTTTTATTTGATGTGCTTAAAAGGGCTGTACATGGTGCTTTAAATGTGTTTTTAGGGAGTGTGCAAATTACTTTAAGTCGTCCCTTGGATATGCTTATTATATATAGTATAGATATATATATATATATATATATAAGAGGGTTGGGTATAGTGGAAGTAAGGAACCGAAGAAGCATACATTGAACATGTTAAATATATCATTCAAAATATCTTAAAATTTTCTTTTAAAATTTTAATATGTACAAGCCTTTTTAATAAAAAAAATTTAAAAACTAAAAAATTTAAAAAAAGTAATAATCAAAAAAGTTATTTCTTTTTCATAAAAATCATATTTTATTAAAATGGCTTCTAAACTTTTTTATATGTAAAAACTTTAAAAAAATTATTTCTTAACATACTAAATTGAATTGTTATTTTATATTTAACATGGTAAATATATAGTTCTCTAGTTTCTCACTTTTTTATTTCCTTATTAAACTTCACACTATGTATCATTACATATACCATACAATACACATCTTATCAATTTATGCCACGTGATCATCCTTTGTATATTCGTCAATCATTTGAATATGAAACCCGTCTCTAGTAAATTTTATTATTGAAAACATATAAAACCAAACGTAACTTCAAGAGAAGATGCATCGTTTAATAGATTCTGTGTGATAGTTTTGAGTACATCTAAAATATAACTTTTAGTTTTAGGACTTCCTTCAAGTGTATGAAGATCACAATCTGATAACATTAAAATGGTCATTAAAACAAGTAACTTTACTACATCCGAATCAGGGTCAAGTAAGTCTGCATCCAGTATTCCAAGTTGTTCCTGAGTCTAGATCCAGTTGGGTATTGTTGTAAAATTGTTGAGCTTTAGAGTTATCTTTTAATATGAAAATATTAAAAATAAAATTTAAATAAAAAATTCTTTTTTCGTATGAACGAAAAAAGTGATTAAAGATGCTAATAATTGAAAGGAGGTTGAATTGCAAGAAATGGCAGGAGAGGGTGTACTCTGCTTAATCATTGATACATATATACAGCTGGGGTGACTGGAAAGTGGTCACACTTAGGGATGAGCTTTTTCCCCAAATATCCGGCTATACCCGTACTTATATCGATTTTAGGTATTCGGTACATGTATCAGTGCCTAGTTTTATTGATTTTGGTATTCAGTACTCTTGGTATTGGTGGATACGGATAAAAATTAGTTCTGGTACCGAATTTTATATATAACCCTAAAAGTTTTTTATATTATATTTTATTTCATATTATAGTACTTGTGGTACTCGTATCGATTTTACATATTTGATACTTATGGACAAACCACAAGATGGTAAATCTCACTTTACTCTTTTACGTATTATGAAAAACATACAGCTTTATGTAAACATTTACATATTTAATTGTGACTTTTATCAGATTTTAAAACTTTTATAGGGTAACATGCTATATTTTCTTTTATTTTTCATAGGTGAGTGTATATTAGACAAACTTAGTGACTTTAAAATATAAAATTAGGTTAGAGAGATTTTTTTTTTCATAAGATACAAAATTGTAATGTTTTTTTATAATATTAGCACTTTAGTCTTATACTAGGTTGTGGATCCCGTGTGTTACATGAATTGAATAAAGAGAACATCCCACGTAAATAAAGATGATAAATACAATAAAAAATTGCTTAAGACCGCCCATAATTAGAACAATGTCAATTTCTTTGAAATTTAAAGAAAATCAAAATAAATTAACACAATTTAAGATGCTAATATATCATAGATAATTATTGTTATTTATCAATATATACATAAGTTAAAACTTACAATTTAGACAACTTGAATTATGAATAATTTGAAATAGAAAGTTACACATGATAGATATGCTAGTACGCCTAAATCTTAATATTAGCTATAGCACATATTTTATTATTGAGTTTCACTTTGATATTTTGTTTTATTTTTTTGTGCAAAGAATAGTATAATTTTTTTAAAGTTAAGACAAGATTTTATACTAATGGTTAAGGATTTTATTCCATTTGTTTTTTCTTAGGTTACTATACCGAATGACAGTATCATAATGAATAAAATTGATACCGATCGAGTTGAATTCCTGCTGCATTGTGCGAGGGATTTAACTATTTATAACTTTAAATTATATATTTTGTTATTGTTAATAACTTAAAAAACTAAACTCGTCACATAATTTATTCCAACGATCAAACTAAACTCAAGTTGAATTCCTGCCTCATTGTGCGAGGGATTCCACTATTTATAAATTTAGAATATATAACTTTAAGTTATATACATTTAAAATTCATGATTTTGTTGAGGAAATATAAATTATATTATTATAAAAAAATGTGTAATATCGTTAATAAACGTAAACTCTAAATGTAATAATATTATAAAGTCAAAATTAATTTGTGATTTTAGTTTTAAAACATCTTGTTTTTTAATCTCTATATATTATGTATATTTTACGTAACATATTTATAAAGATTTCCCCTTTCTTAATCTTTATATTATTGACTAGGCTATCACCCGGGAACTTCCCATATTAGGAAAATTTAATTTACAATAAACAAAATACATAAATAACACTTTCTTAGAAAAAAATCTTAGATAGGATTAAATGTATATTATATATTACAATGATAATATAATTTCTTAGAAAAAAATTTTAGCCAAAATTAGAATAGACACAAGCTATACTCTTTTTCCCAGTTTTAGTAACCAACTTAGAATTAAGTACAAAATAGAAACAAACTCACATTTTATAATTGATTTTAGCTACATAATTTCATTTTATTATCCACTGTAGCATCAAATGACATGTTTAAAAATTTAGTATATTTTAAAATATTGTTGATGTGCCATTTTCTTACATTTTATATGGAGAAATTTAGTATATAATGACACAGATAACATCTTATTCAAAAAGTAATGATATTTTTTATAAACTTGAATCATTTTAAAACTTGTAGATAAATGTATTATCTTTATTTATTTGACGTATGCATTTTTGCATTAAGAAGCATTTGATGTGGCTGACATAACAACAAACAATTACATAATTAAGTGAAAATGAGGCTGGTTGCTATAGTATGGAGAAATTTGACTTTCATTTCATTTGACTTTCATTTCTATTTCATGAAGCTTGCCCTTAAAAATACTTTGTATGACTTTTGACCCACTTGTACAATATAACACGTTTCCTTTTTATATACTTTCATCTTTTACCCATTTGACTCGCTAGAGATAAAATGTAACCAAAATCTACACTTCGTAAATAAAGGGGACTATATTGCCACCTCTATGCCACATATAAAAAGGTTTAGATACACCCAACTGGTACCAACAAAGGCTTGAAATGAAGACGAACAAAAAAATAATGTCCATCAGCCAACTTCATATAAATAGACAGATGACATATATAAGGTGGTGTATGAGTTGTACTAAGGAAACACTATATATGAGTTCAATGAGAGGATCTAGTGGGAACTTGAATGAAAAGTGATGGATTTCTATACCCAGCTCTTTAGATGGATACGAAGGATACCCAACTTTATGAGTATCAACCACATACACTTATAAAAACACCCGTGTTGTGACGGAACATACACAAAAAAGTAATAAATAATAACACTATTGCACTATAAAGACATAGTCTTGGATGAATTGTAATGGTTGACTAAAATGTACCAAACAGATGGAGGCGGTGATAATTAAATTTATATTCACACGAAGCCAGTTGTCTATAAAACAAAGTCACATCGATACAATGAAAAAAAAACTACACAATAAAAGTCTACATAACATTTGCCACACTAAAAAATGATATGCGTATATTTTCCAAGGGTAAACAAACAATCAAGACGGTGATGCTTAAACAACGGGCCCTGACCCATGACCTTTTGATTACCTTTGCGACTTGAAGCACATATTTTCCAAGAGGACAGTGAAGCACATCATGAGGCTCCCATTATTAGACAAATCTCGTCATAGATACAATCACATCCCTTTCGAATCAGCCACGTTCCACTATAAATAGTCACATGTCCCACTCGAAACATCCACGTTCACTTGTTACTGACATGTAGCCACCCAAACTGTTTTATGGTGGCCTGAACCTCCACAAAAGCTAACTCGACTATAAAAGCCTAGTTTGAGTTCTATCGATCTCATAATCTCAATGCTTTAATATATATTCCTTACTCTGCCTCTTATCACCTAAAACTCATGTTCCGTAGTGAAATTTATACTTTCCGATGTACCTGAAACGAACCAAAATACCAAAAAAAATAGTCATGCCATTACTTATCTTCATTTTATTAGCAAAGTTTTATCATATCTAGTAGCTCAAAAAAGATGAAAAAACAATGAGGCATATTAAAATTATTTATTACTTCAGTAAATAGCATTATTACAATCCCGTATACCGTTGTTTTCCGTTTATAACCGGAGCAGAGTTGGTGTACCTAATGATTCGAGTTAAGTTAACCATCCTGTCGACGAATACAAACTGCCAGCTTGATCTTTGAGGGTCTTCAACCAACCCTTCAATATTAAACATCTGACCCAGTTCTTTTAAACTGACCCAGTTCTTTTAGTACAAGGTAGATCCTCCTGAACCTTATTTGTAAACATGCATTCACAGAAAATACCCACAACAATGTTTACATCCAATAAGAAAAACTTAACAGTAAATAATGGCCAATTTGTTCTGTATATAACCAAGTTAAATATTCACTAATCAAAGTTAGATGTACTTTTTTCCAGCTATAGAGCTACTCAAATTTCATCATTTGCTGTTGTGTTTTTTCCCTTATTAAACAGTAACCAAAATCAATATATGGTTTTAGTTAACTAACCTTACTCACAAAAGTCATAATCTGACCTTCAAATTGTGGAAGCAAGACAAAAAAGAAGCAGATGAACTCTGTATTGGAACCTTTTAGTGATCCTCTATTTGACCCATGTAGTCCTCATGTTTGTTTCTTTAGATTGTATGATGAGTGACAGTTGGTTATCAGTGTGAGAAGGTTTTAAAGCAGTACCTTTAACATTATGGATTGTAGTTTTCAGAGGTTTAATCCCCTCAGAAGATGCCTATTAGTGGCAGAGCCTTTTGTGACAGTTTGTTCCGGTAATGCCCCTGGGAATCCAGAAGACACTTGTGGCTGCATGGAGGAGGTCGAAATTCATGTTGGCTCGCTAGCTTTTATATTAAGTTGAAATCAATGAGAATTTTACATATATAATAAATAATATTCACCTTAGTTTGTAGAGCTGAAGTGCATGGCCAAAATAAAGAATCACCCTGAGGCTGGTATGTGAAATAATTATCACCATCATCAAATGTTGATAAAAAACAATGGTCTCACTAACTATAGTGCTGGAACAATATTTATAGAATATCAGTTATTTTGTTTGTTAAAAAGGTAAAAATAGAGGTCGCAAGACAGGAATATGTGAAGATATATATCCCATGTTTTGACCCACTACATACCATATACCCCTGAAACTTTGCATCTGAGACTCCAATAATCAAAGCATAATAAGACATAATTAAGGGTTTAAAACATGTACCTTCTTTTTTATGCATTTGAGGGACAACAATGTATTCCAAAACTTCCTCGGATTAGAAGGGTCGTTTTTATCGGTTGAAAACAAATTATCATTGTTGATTATAACTCTCTCAACTCCAACCTTGTCCCCAAATTCTTTCAATAAAATTCATCAACTAAAAACAGATCAACAATTCCAAATAAAAAATTATCATAGTTGTAATTATACAAACATTAATACCTACACATCAGATGCCATATAGTTCAACATCTTACTTGCTGAAACACCAAGCATCAAAATCATGATTAGTCCAAAAGATACGTCTATAGTTCTACACATCAGACGTCTTATAGTCCAATAAAAACGTTTATAAGGGTTCTTTGTAAGCACAACCCCTAAAATAAGCACTACATTAGATTTGGTGTACGATTTAGGTGTTATTCACATAATTTGATGGAAAAAGAAAACGTAAACAAACATACATAAAGCAGGTAAGAAGATTAAATTACACAACCATTCAAAACAATAAATAGTTAGGGTCAGGAAAGCCCTAAAACGATAAACTTGTAAGAAAATAGATGTATAAGAAGAAACTTACCACTTGATGGAGAGGAAGATGATCGGCTGAGAGATCTTCGGTTGCGGTCCCCTATGATACCAATGATTCTTTTGAATCAAGAGTTGGTGCCTTCGATCGATTTGAAAAACTGAGAAGCGTGGATTAGGGCATGTCATGTAACAGGTCAAAACATGTCGATTGTCCAGATGTCCAATTTGGCCAGGTCAAAGCGGCTTATAATCACATTAGGTTCGGGTCAAAATGGGTTCAGTTTAAAAGTCCCAATTACTTAATCTACGCGGCTAATCATTTTTGAACCCAAGATTGATTATAATTCTGCACCAGCAGAACTCAAATGTGCCAAATGATTGTTATAAAACATATAAATGAATAACGTAACCCATATATTAGATCATAAAGATCACCACATACTCTCCAAATGTTTCATAATCTCAATCCAAATGGATCTACGGTTTGAGAGTATGAAGAAGAGAATGAGGAGGCGTATGATGTAGGTGCAAGATCCAAAAAAATAAACGATAATCTATAGAAGAACTGGTACCTAATTATTGAATTGTCTTGTACCAACCGGTAGACTGGTAATGCAACTATCAGCTAAAAGTTGCGATGCAAACTATTCAGAACAAAGTTTTAAAAAGAAAAGAACATATAAGCTCATGACTGTGTCTTTTGACTTGCTGATGTTACATCATTAGGAAAGGTTGCTCTGTTGAGTTTGTGAGACGAAACCTGCACCAAGCCTCCCACTGTCACACCCCAATCGATGGCGGAAACATCGGGGCGTGGCACTAGGCGAACCAGATTGTCTCAAGGAAATTCCATAACCACTAACATGACAATATCTTAAATAGTTAACTTCCCATACAATCAACCAATATTTCACGTTATAATATCTCTTAATACAAATCAAGTTCGGTCTTCCCTATATTTATTACATGATTTTCTAAAGGCAAACCTACAACTAAGCATCCGTAAATATCCTCAACCTGCCACATATGTTAAAATAAAACGTCAATACAATTAAGTAAAGGTGAGCATACAGGTTTTGCGTACATAATAGATATAAAAGCGTTTAGCATACACCGCATGACATACGTAAGAGTTGTGAACTATGTATCGACCAGATTCAAGTAAACCAACAAACCGCGATTGATCGAGGCATGCGAACAAGTGTCCACGTTCTAAAGAGAAAATAAATGAGAAATAAAAATGCGAGCCTTAACAACCCCGGGCCTCCGGGTGGCGGGTCAACCTCTAGTATACTATCATGTTAAGGGTGGCGTACAAGCAATCAAGTAACACCTACAATTCAGCAGGTTTCACGTATATCATGTATAGCAGATTGCGTATAAGCGTTTGAGTTGTATGATGTGATTTGATATAAGAAACATATGTGACACCCAAAAGTGCGTTTAAGCGTAAAAGGGTTCAAGTATACTCACAGTTGGTGCGATTTGAGAGAGATACGGGATCTCAGATGAGTTGAGGAGAGCGCCGGATCAGCTTGTAAGCGACCAGAATCAGTCTTCCGAATTGCTAAAACGGTTTACGGGTGAAAGAACAGTAGACAAGTTCGGGGGAACTTGTACTATTACTCTTGGGAGAGTACAAGTTCGGGCGAACTTG
Source organism: Scalesia atractyloides (assembly GCA_947069175.1). Classification (NCBI taxonomy): domain Eukaryota; kingdom Viridiplantae; phylum Streptophyta; class Magnoliopsida; order Asterales; family Asteraceae; genus Scalesia; species Scalesia atractyloides. Next base: position 61,959,080 of record CAMTDV010000010.1, on the reverse strand, counting down.
TCTCATATACTTGAGGTTGATACAAGTTCGGGCGAACTTGTCTCATATACTTGAGGTTGATACAAGTTCGGGCGAACTTGTCTGGTTTCCTTGGAAACCATGCAAGTTTGAGCGAACTTGATTGGGATTCTGGAAAATTGTCAAATGTGGATCAAGTTCGGGCGAACTTATCACCAATCTGGTGATAAGTTCCATCCCTCCAACCTTAAGCCACTGAGTAAAACTTAGGCTGAAGAGGTCTTTTGGAGCGAGTTTAGCCATTTTACAGAAACTCGGGCTAATCCGGGCGAACTTGATGGTTCGTACGGGTTAGTCCAGCTTGTGTAAAGTGACGATTTCGTCCTTGTGCTTCCGGATCTGAGATCTTGCTTGACAATGCCTCATTCCACTTCAAAGGTTTTACTTAGATCTAAGCATAGATCTAAGTGAAAAATAGAAGTTTTGCATAAAAAGATGAAGATTTTCGTAAACATAAGAGATTTGATGAAAACGAAGGCAAAGCCTTGTGCAAAATCGTTGTAAAACGTTGTTGTAGCTTGAAAACGGGTTGATTCTTACTTAGAAAACAAAGGGTTTCGGTTTTGGGGAGCTCCGGGCGAACTTGCAGCAAGTTTAAATGAGTAGAGGGCCTGAGTATTTATAGGTGAGGAGGAGAAAAGGAGCTCAAATGATCAAGTTCGGGCGAACTTGTATCAAGTTCAGGCGAACTTGCAACAAGTTCGAGCGAACTTTTTTATTTCCTGAGTTTTAAGGCAAGTCCTTGTGGACTTGTTGGATTTTGAAGTATTCGGGTGGCTGGAACAAGTTCAGGCGAACTTGGCAAGTCCTTGTGGACTTGTTGGATTTTGAAGTATTCGGGTGGCTGGAACAAGTTCAGGCGAACTTGTGATGCACAAGTTCGGCCGAACTTGACCTATTGGCCAAGTTTTGTTCGATTATTTTTCGTTAAGAGTTCGTTTGGCGATTCGGTTCGGATTAGATAGTTATATTAAGCGTTTTAATTGATTTACTAGTGCGATTTAGTGATTCGTGCGTGTGAGAGCATTGCGATAGCGATTGTAACCATAACATAAACAACTATAACACATAAAACATAATTCCACATAATTAACTGCGTTTTGCGATGCGGTGAGATAGGCGATGCGATGGCACAAGTGTTTATTAAACAATAACACACTTGGCTATTAAACTAACATAGTTACTCGTGATTGAGTTGAATTAGCGACGGATTTAATAAGCGATTAGATGCGATATAATTGTAAACAAACATAATTAATTAACATAGATTTCTTATAATCGAATCTCGGAATACAACAATAGATACAAATGAAAGACATACATAATCAAAATAACAATGAAAATTTCGAGTTGTTACAGTCTCCTCTCCTTTAGGAAATTTCGTCCCGAAATTTAAGTAGTGGCCCTAACAAAGAGATGCGGGCATTTATCCTTCATATCACTTTCCAATTCCCAAGTGAACTCGGCGCCGCGTTTGCCTTCCCATCGGACTTTCACAATAGGAATGCGAGAGCGTCGAAGTTTCTTGGTCTCTCGATCCATGATTTCTACTGGCTTTTCCACGAAGTGAAGAGTCTCGTTTATCTGCAGATCTTCGAGGGGTACATGGAGATTCTTTTCAGCTAGGCATTTCTTGAGGTTTGAGACGTGGAAAGTCGGATGTACGTTGTGAAGTTCTGCCGGTAGTTCGAGTCGATAGGCCACTTTGCCAATTCTTTCCAGAATCTTAAAGGGACCCACGTATCATGGCGCTAGCTTTCCTTTCTTTCCAAAATGGATCACTCCTTTCCAAGGTGCAACCTTTAAGAGAACGTGATCTCCAATTTCGAATTGCAGGGGCTTGCGGCGTTTATCGGCATAACTCTTTTGACGACTCCGAGCTTTTAAGAGATTGCAGGGGCTGAGGCTCTTGCTTCACGGCTTTGTTTGGGCAGACATTACTGAAGTGGTTTGGGTCCCCACAAGTGTAGCAAGCACGGGCTTTTTGGGGCTGGCGCTTGCTGCTGGAACTGCTGCTGATTAGCCTGAGGAGTGCGAGGTGGAGCTGGTAGAGCTGGTGCTGCTGGAGCTTGAGGAGTTTGGTGACGAGGGCCTGAACGGCAACTGACAGTGAAATGGCCGTAAATGTTGCAGTTGGTACAGAAATGGCAAGTGCCTCAAACCGCATGGTGATAGGTGCATTTCGAGCACAATGGATGAGGACCAGTATACGCATGCTTTGCCGGAGGTGCGTTTGGTGCAGCTGACTGAATCGGCTGAGGGTTTGGCGGTGCGGTAAGTGCACAGTTCTTGCTCGGGTTTTCTCTCTTACAACCTCGGCGACTGGTCTTTGACTCTCGAGACTGACCGGAGGGAGCTGCTGATTCGGTGATGGCCTGGTTTGCAACTTTGATGTTCTTAAAATAACCAGCCTGAACCCTTTTGTCATTGATTTCGGCGGCTAGCTGATATGTTTCCTCAATGGTGACAGGGCGTGCGGCTTGAACAAAATCAACGACGCAATCGGGTAAAGCACGCATGTATTTCTTGATTACTTTCTCGGTAATGGCCACCTGACCGGGACAGATAATGCTCAACTGCTTGAAACGAGCTGTTAGACCAGCGTTGTCTGGACCGTCTTGTTTGATATCCCAGAACTCATTCTCCAGCTTTTGAATCTCATGTGGAGGACAGAACTCTTTCACCATGATTTCCTTAAGATCCTCCCAAGTGAGCTCGTAAGCTTCGTCGTTCCCGCTTGTTACGCTCCGCTGTCCACCAATCGAGAGCCCTCAATTGGAACACGCCGGTGGAGTTGATAGTGCGCAGAGCTTCAGGGCATCCACTGTCACACCCCGACCCGCAGCGGAATAAGAGTCGGGGCATAATTGGGTTATCACCAAAGCTCATGATGTTTACTAATATGTTTCATATTTATTAAATTCAAAATTACAACTTCAATATTCCAAACAAGTTCATACAATTACAAGGAAAATGTAACTAAACAACAATCCAAAGCCTAAACTGATTTATTCTTCTAGGCCGTCCTATATGTTTCTTGCTGCAACTGGATCACCTGTATCATGTGTAAAAATGGGGGTTTTTGGGTCAACAAAAGTTGGCGAGTGAACCTTGTTAGAAAACATTTATTCTTGATTTTTTGTTGTATTTAATATGGAAAAATTGTGCAATAATCATATGTGAGCAAACGTAAATAATCATACAATAACAAACCACCTTGCATGAGTATATGACATGAATGATAATGTATATGTTGGCAACGTCACGTTCCGCTCATAGGTAATGGGGAACGGACGGCCTATGATGATGTATGTGCGATCAAGGCTCAATCAAACGGAGCCGATCGTATGTTGGCAACGCCACGTTCCGCTCATAGGTAATGGGGAACGGTTCCGCTCATAGGTAATGGGGAACAGACGAGCCTATGATGATGTATGTACTGAAAATGATAAATTAAATCTAAACATTAACCACACAAACAATTGATACATATTGGATACACATTTGATCATGGATATGATGGATGCACAAGTGTTTAAATGCAATAAATAATAAGACACATGATACACCCCAAAATGTGATTAAAACGGGGAATTTGTAGAGATTCACTCACATTGGGTGCGTTCATTTGATGATGTTGAATGCGCACGAGTTTAGAGGGTTGATCGACGAGGAATAACTAACCTAAATAATAACGAAAAGGTACGGTAAATAAGTGGATTTTATTAACAATTTTAATAGGGTTTTTAGATTTATTTTTTGTGAGTTTAAGGTCATTTTCTAACTTTAAAAATATTATTTTTAAGTATTTTTAATTGATTTTTAAATTAAATAAATAAATAAAATATAAAAAAAATGTTGACTTTTTGGGTTGACCGTTAACCGTTGACTTTGACTGTTGACCGGTTTGGACTTTGTGTTTGTTTGCGCTGAGTGAGGTTCGAACTTGTGACCTCCCGTACGCGTGCACGCAGCTCTACCAACTGAGCTACGTGTCTAACCCGAAATATTCTATGTTTTAATTATATATTTACTAATTAAATGTTTAATTTATTCGGTTTATATTAAAAGAATTTAAATGGTTGAACCGGTTTGCAGGGAGCCGGATCGAACTCGGGTCCTTCGGTTTGTAAGCGCACAGCCAACCAGTTGGGCTGTGTGACTTATCTGTTAAACTTACAATTTAAATTAATCTTAAGAACATCCTGGGTCCTACTCTAATTCAGTAACAAAAAAATTGGTTTTAATTCGGAAAGCCGGTGCGTTTGTAAGATTCGAACTCGTGACGTGCACTATGTGTTTGCACACAGTCCACTGCTGGACTGTGTTTGCAGTCTAACCCGGTTTTATATCTTGTTTTAATTAAACTTATACTTATCGTTCGACTTCATCTTCTTCGTTCAAAGACACAGACAACGATATTCGACAGTTCTTGATTAATTCGCTTAACGAACATATAAATGATTAAAATGTAATGGACAAAGAAGGTTTTGGAAATGAATGTACCGGAAAGATGATTTTCTCAGAACTCCGGCAAAGGTCGTCGGCTCTGTTTTATGAATTCCGTCTGAGCGGACCAATTAACAGTTTTAATTAATTAAATGACTAAACAAGAATTATCAGAGAGTTTAGATGCTCGTACCGATTCACAGCGTGATTTCGGACTTTTCAGAGATTTTTGGCGGGTGCAGATTATCCGGTATCGTCGTCTGGGACCGATTCTGGTTGAAGGATTTGAGTTAGTATAAGTCTAACAATAGATAGAAGATGAAAGAATTGAGAAATTTACCGATTTGATGAATGTCACGGTTTTCCGGTGAAAGTCCGGCGATATCAGATAACGATTCCGATGAACAGAAATTAGAGCGCAAATGAAATTGAAGGTTCTGTGAGTGTTTCTGAGTTGTGAGACAATGATATTACCGGTGTAAATTGGAGGTAAATGATTTCGGTTATTAAACTCGAAAATCATATGAATCGAGTTCAATAAAGACTGAATTGATTAAGAACGTGGGTTGTAATGGTTTTATCGGTTATAATCAGTAATCCACGATCACTCAAACGTCTTTGGATAGTTGAAAGCCGATGATCGGTTTCAGTTTTGGCGCAAACAGATGAGTTCACGGGTAGAGTTAAGTTTTATTTGTTTCCTTGATTACACAAAAACACCAAGTGGCGGAGTGGTTAAGTGATTGTTGATTGTGTCTTCCGGCTGACCCGGGTTCGAAACCCGGCAGCCTATTTTCATTTTTATTTACTTTATTTTTACTTTTTAACAATTTTAGTTTCCATATTCTAAAATGTTTATTAGTTATGTATTGTTTAAAATTAAAATGAGCATTAAACAAGCAACGAAATTTTGAAACTAACTATTCGATTAATAAACGAAGCGGGTTTTGAAAACCCGTTTTTCGACGGATGTTACATCCACTCTGGCGGAAGGTAACCTCGATAGAGTCGAACCAGTGAAACATAGCACTTGGTCCTTCAGTGCCAGAGAAAGTAAGAGGTCCACATGCTTTAAACTGCTTGAAGCTGAACGAAGTCTTGGGCGTGTCGGTTTTTGAATCCACCGATGAGTTCTACTGACAGCATGGATCTCGCTGACGATCTGAGGAATGAGTTTAGCCATCTGCTTGGCTACCAGTGAGGCGATGCGCTTATCAGCGTTGTTGCGCTGGATGTTCTTCCGCGTGTGAGATCCCATGGAAGACATCTACATTAAGAATTTGATTGGATGAGATTCGATTATAGTAGGTTTATGTTCAAAAGTTTACTTATTATTCAGGTAAGGCACAAAATCACATAAACACATAGGCAAGTAAACACGTTAGGCACATAAGCACATAGCACATAAGCACGTAAGCACCTAGTCACATAATTCATATAAGCATATACTTTGCACGTATTCACCTTCTTATAAGTAAAGCGTAGCGCGTACGAGATGCAAGACATAAGCGTAATAAGCGAGTAAAGCTGCGTATGAGGCATGAATGTCCTCATGAGCGTAGGCGAGTTGAGCGATTAGTTTGGTTGGTGTATTAATTAGCGTTTTAGATTTCGAGTGTTGTGCGAGTAGTGCATATATCGATGGAGCGTAAAAGCGAGAAATCGAGAAATCGATAAAGCGAGAAATCGAATAAAGCGTAAAATTCATATATTTAAACACATAAATAAATAAACTCAATGATGCGTAAAATCGACGATTGTAGGCTTAAATCAATTTTGGAGCGTCCTGGGTTTTGAGGCAGCGACTACCCAAAGTGGTTCGAAAATCCTCTGAGTTTGGACACACGATTTGGCCTAATAGACAAATGCTCTCGCCGTTAAACGGTTAACGGAAATTATCCTTCCAGTTACGTCGTGTTCCGAGTCGTCGAAATAATCGAGACTTTGGTGAGATTGAAAATCGAGGAGTGGAACTAGTTATTAAGATGCGAGTTTCACCCCTAACTTAACAACTTCATTCTTAGTTGTGGTTATGCTCACCGAACGAATCGGGAGTCCCACTAGATAGAAATGGAGATCTTCGTCGAGGTTTGGATATCACTACTAACTCAACAAAGGTATCTCGTGCGATAGAGCGCGTGGAGTGAATGATCTTATCGAGAGTTCTTAGTTTTCACACCTAATCTCGACTGGATCACTCGTTTTGTGTGATACGAGCGTTCTTCACGTGTATTGTGGTTGCTTTAGGAAAAGCATTGTTTAAAAGTTCAATTCAAAGGATTCTGGTCAAGTTCGGGCGAACTTGGCATCAGCCTGATGTCAAGTTCGAGCGAACTTGCTCAGTCCCAATTGAACTTGTTTGATGTTGTAGGGGACTGACCAGTTCGGGCGGACTTGGTCAAGTTCGAGTGAAATTGATCAAGTTCGGGCGAACTTGATCAATTTCGAGCGAACTTGCCCCCAAGTTCGAGAGAACTTGTCTGTTCGTATCAGTTTTGGCGTTTAATCGATGCGTAACAGTCTGATTTGGTATCCTAACTATAGACTAGGTCAAACATGGCGGTTCTACCTAATTTTCCCTATAGTTATGGCTCTGATACCAATCTGTCACACCCCAACCGATGGCGGAAACATCGGGACGTGGCACTAGGCGAACCAGATTGTCTCAAGAGAATTCCATAACAACTAACATGACAATATCTTAAATAGTTAACTTCCCATACAATCAACCAATATTTCACGTTCAATCATTACAAAACATAATATCTCTTAATACTGATCAAGTTCTATCTTCCCTAGATTTATTACATGATTTTCTAAAGGCAAACCTACAACTAAGCATCCGTAGCAAATATCCTCAACCTGCCACATATGTTAAAATAAAACGTCAATACAATTAAGTAAAGGTGAGCATACAGGTTTTGTGTACATAATAGATATAAAAGCGTTTAGCATACACCGCATGACATACGTAAGAGTTGTGAACTATATATCCACCAGATTCAAGTAAACCAACAAACCGCGATTGATCGAGGCATGCGAACAAGTGTCCACATCCTAAAGAGAAAATAAATGAGAAATAAAAATGCGAGCCTTAACAACCCCGGGCCTCCGGGTGGCGGGTCAACCTCTAGTATACTATCATGTTAATGGTGGCGTACAAGCAATCAAGTAACACATACAATTCAGCAGATTTCACGTATAGTCATGTATAGCGGATTGCGTATAAGCGTTTGAGTTGTGTGATGTGATTTGATATAAGAAACATATGTGACGCCCAAAAGTGCGTTTAAGCGTAAAAGGGGTTCAAGTATACTCACAGTTGGTGCGATTTGAGAGAGATACAGGATCTGAGATGAGTTGAGGAGAGCGCCGGATCAGCCTATAAGCGAACAGAAGTGCATTAGTCTTCCGAATTGCTGAAACAGTTAACGGGTGAAAGAACAGTAGACAAGTTCGTGCGAACTTGTACCTTGGGGTACAAGTTCGGGCGAACTTGTACTATTACTCTTAGGAGAGTACAAGTTCGGGCGAACTTGTCTCATATACTTGAGGTTGATACAAGTTTGGGCGAACTTGTCTGGTTTCCTTGGAAACCATGCAAGTTCGAGCGAACTTGATTGGGATTCTGGAAAATTGTCAAATGTGGATCAAGTTCGAGCGAACTTGATGTCTTCCGAGCGAATTTAACTGTTTTGGCATCCAAATCGTGCGTTTTCACGTCGTTTGCTGAGGAAATCGAGTGTCCATCCCTCCAACCTTAAGCCACTGAGTAAAACTTAGGCTGGAGAGGTCTTTTGGAGCGATTTTAGCCATTATACAGAAACTCGGGCTAATCCGGGCGAACTTGATGGTTCGTACGGGTTAGTCCAGCTTGTGTAAAGTGATGATATCGTCATCTTGCTTCCGGATCTGAGATCTTGTTTGACAACCCCTCGTTCCACTTCAAAATGAACGAAACATACGTCATTCGGTCCGAATATTGTGTAAAAGTCGATGTTTAAAAGGTTTTACTTAGATCTAAGCATAGATCTAAGTGAAAAACAGAAGTTTTGCATAAAAAGATGAAGATTTTTCGTAAACAGAAGAGATTTGATGAAAACGAAGGCAAAGCCTTGTGCAAAATCATTGTAAAACGTTGTTGTAGCTTGAAAACGGGTTGATTCTTACTTAGAAAACAAAGGGTTTCGGTTTGGGGAGCTCCGGGCGAACTAGCAGCAAGTTCAAATGAGGAGAGGAGCTGAGTATTTATAGGTGAGGAGGAGAAAAGGAGCTGGAATGATCAAGTTCGGGCGAACTTGCTACAAGTTCGAGCGAACTTGTTTATTTCCTGAGTTTTAAGGCAAGTCCGGGCGGACTTGTTGGATTTTGAAGTATTCTGGTGGCTGGAACAAGTTCGGGCGAACTTGTGATGCACAAGTTCGGCCGAACTTGACCTATTGGCCAAGTTTTGTTCGATTATTTCGCGTTAAGAGTTCGTTTGGTGATTTGGTTCGTATTAGATAGTTATGTTAAGCGTTTTAATTGATTTACTAGTGAGATTTAGCGATTCGTGCGTGTGAGAGCGTTGCGATAGCGATTGTAACCATAACATAAACAACTATAACACACATAAAACATAATTCCACATAATTAACTGCGTTTTGTGATGCGGTGAGATAGGCGATGCTATGGCACAAGTGTTTATTAAACAATAACACACTTGGCTATTAAAGTAACATAGTTACTTGTGATTGCGTTGAATTAGCGATGGATTTAATAAGCGATTAGATGCGATATAATTGTAAACAAACATAATTAATTAACATAACTTTCTTATAATCGAATCTCGGAATACAACAATAGATACAAACGAAAGATATACGGAATCAAAATAACAATGAAAATTTCGAGTTGTTACAGTCTCCCCTGCTTTAGGAAATTTCGTCCCGAAATTTAAGTAGTGGCCGTAACAAAGAGGTGCGGGTATTTAGGCTTCATATCACTTTCCAATTCCCAAGTGAACTCGGCGCCGCGTTTGCCTTCCCATCGGACCTTCACAATAGGAATGCGAGAGCGTTGAAGTTTCTTGGTCTCTCGGTCCATGATTTCTACTAGCTTTTCCACCAAGTGAAGAGTCTCGTTTATCTGCAGATCTTCGAGGGGTACATGGAGATTCTCTTCAGCTAGCCATTTCTTGAGGTTTGAGACGTGGAAAGTCGGATGTACGTTGTGAAGTTCTGCCGGTAGTTCGAGTCGATAGGCCACTTTGCCAATTCTTTCCAGAATCTTAAAGGGACCCATGTATCGTGGCGCTAGCTTTCCTTTCTTTCCAAATCGGATCACTCCTTTCCAAGGTGCAACCTTTAAGAGAACGTGATCTCCAATTTCGAATTGCAGGGGCTTGCGGCGTTTATCGGCATAACTCTTTTGAAGACTCTGAGCTTTCAAGAGATTGTCTCTGATTTGGAGGATCTTGTCTGTTGTTTCTTGAATTAGCTCGGGACCGGTGATGAAGTATGGTAATTGAATGCATATATGGACATATACGGTGCTTTGGGAACAGGGGAGGCTGAGGACATTTGTAACGGAAAAACATTACCCGGATAAATTGCAACTGGGCTTGGAGCGAGACTCGTCTACTTGGCCAACTTATAACCCAAATCAATCGACTTATAGGTAAACGAGTCGAGTCAAGATGATGAAAGGCATATACCTTAACTCTTCCTTAATGCCAAAGAGCTGGTGTAGTTAAAAATGTTGAGTACCTGCCGCGAAAAATACATGCTTATTAAGTCCATATAGAAGAATCTTGTGCGGTAGTTGCTTTGAACATTGGAGAAGAAACTGTCATGACATGTAAATTGGGTCATTCAATACCTATAAATTCATACACATCAAATACCTAAAATCATAAAATACTGAAACATCTAATAGTAAATCAAAGTTAATATTTCATCTTCGGAATGATCCAATTCCCACCAAACACCACCAAAGTAGGCATATTCTTGACAAAATTGGTTACTATGAAATCGCATATTAGTACATCATATCTAGTTAACCAAACTGCATTTTAATTCATACAAAGCCTCAAATCACAATATTTACATTACTATTTAAAAGAACAATAAGTAGAACTATATTTAACTCATTAATTATTTATAAAATGCGGGTCAACCAAACTCAAAGTGACCTAAATAAAACCTAAACTAAACCAAAGAACTTGTATGTAATAACCCAGATTGTTTTATTCAAAGATATAAATTCCTATACTAACATGTAAATTCCTATAGTGATTAAAGCACAACCTAAGCACTCAATGACGAAGGGTTTTAACCAGTAGTCTAAATAAAATATGATTATCACTTAAAACGGTAAACATGATTTGAAAAAAAAAACATCATAAAACTCAGAATAATTGCAAACCCGTCACTACTTCCTTTGTATATCCTTTTTGCATCTGGAGTGCAAGTGTCGCATAACACATGCATGCCAAACTTGCCACCTCTTCCTCCACCACGATCACCAAAGTTGCCACCTCTTCCTCCACCATCGTCTCTCATTCAACCATGACCTCCAAAACCGTTATCACGACCACCAAATCCGCCACCCCTCATGTCACCTCTACCAGGACCATCACTGCCACCAAAACCCACATCCCTCGCATCAACACCACAACCCCTAGAACCACCATCCTTCATGACACCAAAACCACGATGACCACCACAATCACAATGCCCACACACTCACCCAGAATCACCAGGACTTTCGCGCCTCGCAATCTTTCGCACCTCATGTGGCATGGGCTGATTAGCTCCCGAGAACTTTGTTAAGACCAGCAACATGTTTCCAATCATGTTCAGAAATAAAAGTGTAAGCTTTACCTTTGCCACTGCCCTTCCCGTTCGCCGTGTTCGATGGACATAGTCCTCCACATCGGTCGGGAAATCATAATTAATCACCACCCTGCAAACACCATAAAAAGTCAAAATCTGGTAACTGTTATTATATTCTTACCATTTAACTTTTGTTGGAGGCTGGCCTTACACACACCCGTGCAGGCGCACACATTCAAGCACACACAAACCACCATAGATGTTCACACAGTCAAAGGTAAGAGTACATTTAAATGAGAAGAACCCATATCATGTTATCTTGGTAATTTATTATTATTGCTAGATTTGTTTTTCAGAAAAGAAATTTCTATTAAATTGGGATAATGAATACATTCTATATGGTCGAATAGCTACAAACTAGTATTTGAAACCTTAATTATCTAACCGATTAAACTGCTCGAGTTATTTACTACAAAAACACACCGACTGATCTATCTAGTTAAACGACCCCAATCACATACCAATTAGACAGTACTATAAGACATAACTATAGCTATTACAATAGCCATTTTTAATCTAAAATGATAAAAAAAGAGACAACCAAAAGAAAATACATAAGCCCCTCTCTTATATGCAAACACACATACCCGTATATAACATGCAAACAAATCTCCAGAATCTGGAAGCAGGGGGATGATAAAAGTCTGGCTGAAAAGGAAATACATAAATATAAGATATCAAAAGAATCCATATATTTAAACTGAAAGAAATTTAGTGAATATGGTAGAAATCACAAGCAAACATAAAGAAGACCACCACCACTGATGCTACATTTACTAAAACGGCACTGAGTTTGACATTACACATGTGCTGCAATCGTCGGCGACCAAGAAGACCACCACCGCTGGTGCTACATTTACCAAAAAAAAAACATATCGTAATCCTTAAAAATTAGGTAAAAATAACTTAGATCTAATCTCTTTAATTAACACAACCAGATTTAAAAAAATCAACGGAATAAATCTAATCTATTTAACACAAGTTCATTAAGAAATCAGACCAATTACTGTTATTTTTCGACGATTGAGAAACAACCTTACCTGTACGTATATAAGATGCAATGGATACGATTTCTAAATCGGTGTAAACAGGTGCGATGCAATGGAAGATTTTGGGTTTTCTCAATGGAACGGTTGAAAGAAGCATCCATCTGATTTTTAGGGTTTGAGTCGTACGGCTGAAGGAAGGGGGAGGAGGAGAAATAAGATGCAGTAAACCTTGAATCAAATAGATAAAACCAAATACAATTTCTGAATGAGATAATAGATCTTACATTAATGTTCTGTAGTTCAACTACTCGGCTGGACATGATTTTAGGGTTTCAAACAAAGCGTCGGGAAGAGAAAGGCCTGAGGAAATGAAGCGGCATAAAAAGTAATTAGGGTTTTTTCATTCATTATATAGTCGGGTTAAAATTTCGGGTATGAATACCCAGTGCGGGATCCAAATGCGAATATATTTATTTTCTCTCATTTTCCCACCAAAACATTAGAATGGTTGCACCGGTAGAGGACATTGTCCCAAACCTTATTCATATATTATATCTATAGATTAGTTATAATTGGTCACTTAACGATACTTGATCAGTAATAGCCTCAATTAATTAGACACAATTGAAATTCGTCAAGTATAACCATACTTGACCATGAGTAAGTATAATCAAAATTCACCATTTATCAAAAGGACTTTCAATAAATTAGTGAAAAGCTCTATTAGTTTTATTTATAAGAGGTTAAATAGACCATAATTTCCTAATATCATTATATAATATTAGGAGGATGTTTTGATATATAATAATAATTAAAGTTAGACGGAGAGATCATAAAAATTAAAATTGAGATAACTTATAGTAAATAATAATAATAATAATAATAATAATAATAAGGATAACAAAATTATTTTTTAAATTAATTAAAAGTAAAATTGTTAGGTTGAATGAGATTGTTATGTGGCATTAATTGAAGTCTTTTATTAATATTCAGATTTAGATATGATTATGATGAATTTTGATGTGTACATAGGAAACATTAACATAGTAATAATTATTTAGAAAAAAGTTTATCATCGTACTTTCTTTGTTCTATGTGTGTTGTTTCTTGTTGTACCTTCTGCTTTATTTGGTGTACACACTCTTTTTCTCATTCTTGGTCTTCTTTCTCTTTGCGATTCTAACATCATCACTGCCTCTTTACCCTTCGGCCTATTTGTGGATGTATGATGCGACGCAGGTGAAGACGCACATCTCCGACGGCCTTAATGGCTCAAAACGACATCGAAGGTCTAAAGTGTGCAAGTTGCAACGGTTGTGGTTGGTCAGTGGTGGTACATTGGACGATCGGTGGCAACATCCACTAGAACTAAGATTCCGACGAACCCGCATCTTCGGCCAGGTTTCGACTAGCTGATTTTGGCTGCATAGGGGACAATTGGCGAAAGCTGTTATTTGAACTAGAATTTCGGCGAACACCTCTCCGACGTGGTTCTAACTAGATTTCAAGCCTTACATCCTTTCCCTTGATGACTGTCGTTCGTTTCCCTTTGTCGCTGGCAAAAGGAAGTAACATGCTATGATGATTGTGGTCTAGATTGTGGCTTGGCATGACATAACCGTGGATGAAAAGTGCGATGTTCTACACTTGCAACCCGTGTTGAAGCCATGGCGGCCCAACAGTCATATTTGAGCCTAATAATTTTGTTTGAAATGGTTTGGGGTGGTTTTTATCATGTTGTGTTATAGTAGATGTGTTTTACTTTTATAAGTAAGTGTGGTGTTCAGATTGATGAGAAGCAACACGTGTGAGTTTAAAAACTTGCATTTTGCGAAACCCTAAGATTTTGAATGAAGTTCTTGACAAATGAAGACATGATCTTGCTTTTTTGATGAAGGTAATCGCGTAGTTTCGCAATTTTTGCATTAGGATTGTGTAATTGGGGACAAATTTTATGGTGTTCAGATTGATGAGAAGTACATTTTGCGAAACCCTAAGGTTTTGGGTGATGTTCTTGACACATGAAGATATGATCTTGCTTTCTTGATGAAGGTAATCGCGTAGTTTCGCAATTTTTGCATTAGGATTGTGTAATTGGGGACAAATTTTATGGTGTTCAGATTGATGAGAAGTACATTTTGCGAAACCTTAAGGTTTTGGGTGATGTTCTTGACACATGAAGATATGATCTTGCTTTCTTGATGAAGGTAATCGCGTAGTTTCGCAATTTTTGCATTAGGATTGTGTAATTGGGGACAAATTTTATGGTGTTCAGATTGATGAGAAGTACATTTTGTGAAAACCTAAGGTTTTGGGTGATGTTCTTGACACATGAAGATATGATCTTGCTTTCTTGATGAAGGTAATCGCTTAGTTTCGCAATTGTTGCATTAGTATTCTGTAATTGGGGACAAATCTGATTTTTAATTTAGAACTTGATTGTGTTGGTCTAAATACTAGTTTTTGTATATAGATTACTTTTATCATAAAAGCATTTAGATTACGTATTATTTTTGTAATCATTTAAAAAAAAATTTCTATATAGATTCTTAACTTTATTTAATTGTTCAAACTTGTTAAATCCAAGTGATTTAAAATTTTAAATGACAACTATGAAACTTGGTTGCAATTTACGTTCACGTACAAAGTGTCTTATCGTACGAAAGGCACGAAAAGCAAAAAAAAACGGGTTGACATTTTTGTAATTATTTGCTCGTAAGGTAATTATCAAAATTACTCTACAAATAATCTTGTAGGGTAATTTTGATCTTGTAGGGTAATTATCAAAATTACTCTACAAGTGTATCAAAATTACTTTACTAGTTTATCAAACAACATAAAATTCAAATTACCCTACAAGATCATTTGTAGAGTAATTTTGATAATTACGAAAAGGCCACCACGTTTTGTCAGCAAAACTTCAGTTCGTACGTTTTGTACGTTAAAGATATTTGTATTTGATCTTTTGTCTACTTTCTAATCATCTAATATTAATTAAGTTAATTTTAAAAGTAATGCTAAGTAATTAACAAGTTTATAATAATTTATATGGATCACTCAGTTATATTTAGCTAAAAAAATTCTTTAACAGTGAAGTAATATTAAAACTTACACATTTTAAAATTCTAGCTAAAATTAAAAATTACATAACCAAGAAATATATACAATTAAAATCGCTCAGAGTCTGGGAGAAGCCTTCAATTTATCTCCCCGTCAGAAGGCGGTGATTGAGTGCTTGAAAGGCCCCTATGCGCAAGACTTTTTGACTGTTATCCCGATCGAGGGGCTGGGGCAATGCATGTCGGCGGTTGAGTACATGGCTATTTTCAAATACCGGTTGATGATCCTTATGTATCCTGAAGACGAAACCTGCCCAATCTGTCGTAAAGCCTGCATGGATAAATACGGGGAGCATGTTGTTCATTGTAAGGAGCTCCCTGGTTTCAAATATCGGCATGACTGGGTGAGGAATGTTTTGAGGGACATCTTGAGGAGAGCGGGGATTTCTGCCAAGAAGGAGGCCCCTGTGAATTTCCTTACAGATCCTATGGAATAGAGATCTACGTTGAGACCAGCGGATCTGCTCGTCTTTGGCTGGGCGGGAGGGAAACATGCTTGTGTGGATCTCACAGGAGTCTCCCCCTTAGTTGGTTTAAGAGAAAGTGGGTTTGTAGCAGGACAAGCTATAAGGAAAGCGGAAACAAAAAAGGTGGATAAACATGCTAAAGCCTGTGCTGATAATTAACATGCCTTTATCCCCTTCGCCTTTGACACATTTGGCTCCCTAGCTCCAGAAGCTATCTGTTTGTTGACTAGGGTCCAAAAGGTTGTCCACAGCAGTTGCTCTTCAACAGGGGGCAGGGGTTTGTCTTTAATAGACTAGGTTTGCTATTCAGAAAGGGGTAGCGGCGCAGCTTGTTGCTCGCTTACCTACGGTTTTGATGTAAATCGGTCAGTTTTAATATCAATAAAATTATTAAAAAAAATTAAAATCAAGTTCTATTGGCTTACTCTCAAAATCTATCCCTCAACTGCATTTGTTTCTAGATTTGTTTTTGAGGCTCGGTAGGACTGAAACACTGGCACCCTCTGTTGCTCCGTGGCCTCATAAAAGGGTTGTATATCAATCAATAGAGATAACACAGTCAATAATCAATGGTTGATTTTGTTACAAGTGTAAAAATATGTTTTAAGCTAATTGAATTTTACTAATCCCACCTAAAGGTGGTTGATCACCGGCTGTTTTACATTTGAATATTATTGCTGACAGTTTTTAACTTTTAAGTATGAGTTAATTACTGTTTTCGTCCATGTAGTTTGTCAAAAATCACTATTTCAGTCATTTAGTTTAAAAATAGCGATTTCAGTCCATGTGGTTTCACTTTCGTAACCATTTCAGTCCCTGTGGTTTCACTTTCGTATCCACTTCAATCCATTTATTCTGTAAGTACGTGGACTGAAATGGTTGCGAGGTGGACTGAAATGGTTACGAAAGTGAAACCACAGGGACTGAAATCGCAATTTTTAAACTAATGGACTGAAATAGTGATTTTTGACAAACCACAGGGACGAAAACAGTAATTAACTCTTTAAGTATTTTTCTCTCATTGCACATCTGTTAAAAAAACTCAATGGAGTTAAGTTTTTTTTTAATTATAAACTGATTTTTAGTCCTTTTGATCAGAACGAGGATACAAGTCGATTGATGTAAAACTTACCTTGAAACTATACTCAAAACGACGGAAACGGTGTTTCAATTCGGGTGTTTAAACTTCCAATTAACAAAAATCAAGCCGTTTAGAGCACATTTTCAAGGAAAGTTTTATATCAATCGACTTGTATCATCGTTCTGATCTAAAACCTAAAACATCAGTTTAAAATTAAAAAAAACATTAACTTGGTTAAGATTTTTTTAACGGATGTGCAGCGAGAAAAAAAAATACTTAAATGGTGAGACTATTAATGCCCAACCACCTATAGGTGGTGGGATTATTAGAATCAAACTGTTTTATTGATAGTTAAATTACACACAGAGCTACTTTTTTATTGTGTCAGTCTTGATAGTCTCCACAATCTAACTCGGTTGATGAGATTTACCATTAAATAACTTGTAATTCTATGCTTTCCAAATGAATCAAATAGTTGCCAAATAAACAGACTGTATCACCTTTGTAATTGTTGATAGTTTATGTATAGTTAAAATCATTTAAATATTTGAAAAACTCTAGTTGATTGTATATATAAAAAATATCCGGAATATTGAATACTCTAGTGGATTGTATATATAAAAAATATCCGGAATATTTTAAAAAAAATTCCGGAAAAAGAATGTTCGATCTAATGGAACAAGCCAATCTAACCCTACCCTCTGACCTATAATTCAGCCTTCTTTCAAGAAAAGACACTCATTGATGTTACCATCTGAATAATTGAATGTTATACTCAATTATAAAGAAAAAAACATTTCTACTTATTTCACGTCATCTCAAATATAGTACCTTTGTTATTCGTACTCTTTTTATTAAAAAAAAAATAGATAACATGTGCAATCTTATTTCTCTCCGATAATCACGTAGGTATATAACTAAATTTGTAACTCTCAAGAAGATGTATTTATTTGGATGAACCAATTTAGTCCAATTCAAGTAGGAGATAGTAAAACACTCAATATTAATATAGTAAACTCAAATATAGTAAACTTGAGCTTTTAAGTTTATATCACAAACTAATAACAACTTTTGACATTATGATTTGACAAATGATTCACTCCTATAATACGCATGTGAGTAAAGTTGTCATACAAATAACTTTAACGTATTAAACGTATGAAAGACATGAAAAAAAAAACGCGGTGACATTTTTAGAATTATTTGCTCGTATGGTGATTATCAAATTTACTCTACAAATGATCTTATAGAGTAATTTTGATCTTGTAGGATAATTATCAAAATTACTCTACAAGTGTATTAAAATTACTTTGCATCAAAATTATTCTACAAGTGTATCAAAATTACTCTAAAAGTTTATCAAACAACATACAATTTAAAATTACTCTACAAAATCACTTGTAGAGTAATTATGATCCTCTACAAAATTACCTTACAAGTTCAAAATTACCATACAAGATCATTTGTAAAGTAATTACGATACTCTACAAAATTACTCTACAAGATCTAAATTACCCTACAAGAATATTTTACAAAATTACTCTATAAGATTAAAATTACTTTACGAGATCATTTGTAGAGTGATTTGATAATTACCTACGAGCAAACAACAACGAAAATGTCACCGCGTTTTTTCAGTAAAACCATCAGGTCGTACTTATTGAACGTTAAAATTATTTGTATTTGATCTTTTGTCGAATACACATAACACTTAAGATTACTACAACATCTGAACTTATTTATAAAGTTTAAAAATTTAATAATATAAAATTTAATTCAAATTGTTTAATTATAAAATTCTGTTTATCTTGAACACCAACTCATAGACACCTCACATGTGCCTCCCACCAGGTGACAATGCCCACCATTTAACGTACGTCGCCCCTTCCCTTTTCGAAGGTCTTTTCCTTTTCAAATGATTCATTGAATCAATGAATAATTGATCACAAAAGTTTTTATTCTCTGACTTTTGCTACCATCAAAATCCTTTAAATAAAATCGCCTAAGAAAAGAAGATGAGGTGTAGGAAAACAAAATGATTCGAGTGTTATGTTAAATTAATAGTAATTTTGTTAGGGGAGTGGGGGCGCAACATGGTGGCACGTGGTGGTCGGTGACCACGTTTGGAACACCGCCGTCACCGTGGCCACAACGCGTAGTGTGTAAAATGCGTTGTCTTCATCACGCGTTGAAGAGAGGAGAGGGACCGTTGGAAGGAGAGGGGAACGTTGGGAGCATTTGAATTTAAAAAAAAAACACCTTAAACACTATATATAAACCATCCATTTTAACCTTAAACCCATAAAAAATATCATCTCTACACTCTACATAAAATGGAATTTCCAACCAATTCGTTTCCGCTAGACACCGATAGCTCTTCGTCTTCCGATGATGACACGCTTGAATTTTTCGAGATGGCGTATATCGAACTTGAAAGTTTGAGCCGAAAAAAGAAGAAAATGGTGGATCGTGATTGTATACACGCCAACGAAGTATTAATGAATGATTATTTTGTGGAAAATCCTATCTACAATGCCGAAACGTTTAGGAATCGGTTTCGTTTACCGAAAGATTTATTTTAAAGATTGTAGGAGACATCGAAACAAGCGAAGAATGGTTTCAAGAACGTTACGACGGGAGGGGCAAACGAAGTTTCACGTCGATACAAAAATGCACATCCGACATTTGCCAACCAGCGACAGGTAACCCTCCCGATCAATTTGATGAATACTTAGCTATGTCGCCAAGAACTTCACATGAATGTTCGCAATTCTTTTGTAACGCGATCATTAAATTGTATGGCAAAGAGTCTCTACGTAAACCGACGAGACCCGACATCACACGTATCTACGCCGCGCCTGAGGCTAGATGGCATTTTCCAGGGATGGTTGGTAGCATCCATTGTACATATATCGAATGGAGAAATTGTCCAAGATAGTTGCGAGGGGCCTATGTTAGGGGTGAGGTCAAAAGACCGACTATCATACTTGAAGCGGTGACGTCGAATTATTTATGGTTTTAGCATTGATATTTTGGTGATCCCGGTTCAAATAACGACATCAATATTTTGTAGATATTGCCGTTATTTCAAAGCGTAACAGATGGTACCGCACCCTTCTGTCCATTTATGGTTAACGGAAGATATTACAGATGAGGCTTTCTTCTTGTGGATGGTATCTACGCATCATGGTCTGTTTTTGTGAAAGCTCTTTCATTTCTTGTCGAGGCTAAAGAAAAGGCGTTCAAGAAGTTGCAAGAATCGGAAAGAAAAGATGTTGAGAGGGCTTTTGGTATTAAACCAACCGGTTCGTGCAATGAATAAAAAAAATCCATAGTATAGTATATGCATGTATCATATTGCACAATCTCTCTTCTCTATTACTTAGGTGTCAACCAATGAGCTCATCCAACTCAGCTTTGCTTACTCCATTATTACATCACAAAATATCAGTTTCATCTATTTAAATTAAGAATTTATAATACATAAATTATTTAATCCAGATCCCATTTTGAAATTCAAAGGCCCGCCCAAATCTCATCACACATCTCAAAATTTAAAAATGGGTTCTGCTCCTAATTCCATTTCAAAATTCAAAGCTTCTATCATTCTCGTCTCTCTTGCACTCCCTCGCTATTATCTCTATTCTCTCTAGGGCTTAATCACCATGCCAATGAAGATTAACAAGAAGAGGCAACTGATAACGGTTGGCTGCGTTTAATGGCATCCAATAATAGTAGTGGTGACCTAACTTCCAGTCTCCGACGACGGCGGCTAGGGTATCATCACAGATCTGACATTTGATTTCACGTCTTAGAGAATGGATAGAGAACCTTTTGTTGTTAATTTAATGGATGAACTAGCTTTTAAAGGTATCACACATTTTTTAAGCTTTTGTAGAAGAAAGACAGAAGATTCACTGCCTCAATGCACTTTTCACTAATGAAGATAAGAAAAAGTTATGTAATTTTCCTTTTGATTTCGTTGTTTTCTTATTCGAATCGTATTAATCATAAACGATTTTGTTATGAGATGAGAATCAAATCGCAAAATTGAGGTAGGTGATGTATTGCTACTGTTCTTTAACTATAAATCCCTGTTTCAAGGTGGAAATTACACTAACACTGATGAGTTTTGTTTTTGTTTTTGTGATTTTTCTCAGATGATGGATTGTTCATGAAAAGACTCTTTGCCTCAAGATTGTAAGCCCTAACCCTTCTCATAGTCTAAATTTATTAATAAGTGTGTGTTTATATTCTATGCTATAATTAATAAATGTTTGTGTTTATATTCATTGTTGCTCAGTGTTACTGGGATTTATTTCGTTGACAATTAAAGGACATAAGTCTAATTGGACACAATCCTCGATTTAGGGTTTGGTGGTTGTGGTGGCGGTCCGGTGGCTGGATTTAAGGATGATAACCGGCGAGGGAACTGATTTAGTATGTACATGTTGTTGACCTTTTTGTACAATGATATAAATTGATTGTTTGTGGTTTACGATTTATCTTTTTATGATTTCAGGTGGGTACATTTGTGTTTTGTTGTGGTGATTGAAGGTATTTTTTTCTCTTTTGATATCTGGTGGGTTTTTTTTTTGTTATTCTTGAAAATTGAAGCTTAATTTTGATTCAGGTTGTTGATTTGTGGTTTGTTTTCGTGATTGGTATAAACTGAAGGTAAATTCTTTCTTCTTTGTATCAAGTGATTGCCTTTTAGGTTTGTGTTTGCACCAATTGTTTGTTTTATCTCCTATGGGGTTTCCTGTTGCTTTTGTTGTTCCATATGCTAAATTTTTCAAAAAAAACAATACGGTAGGAAAATAGGAAGACAACTACTTTGAATATGCCAAGACACTTATTCACAATTGTAAAGCGACTATACTTATTTTAGAAGTAAGATATGTGTTATTATGTTCTACATGTTATATTATATTACTTTAATTTTGTATATTTTTAGTTTTGGTTATATGTTCTTTTGTAGTTTATTTATATAGGTTGACATTTCTTTAATGATTAATTCTCTAATATGAGTAATGACAATTATTTTTGTATTTATTAGTTTTTCTTTCCGGGTTTCTTTTTTTTAGCTAATAACGTATTGACACGGATTTAGCAAACATACTATTCGTATGTTTTATGCTTTTACAAATTTCTTTTTGGGTTGGATTACTAAACTTATAGTTTATTATAGTTTAATAACTGATGTAAAAAATATATTTAATACCCGATACGGTTTCTTCCAAGTGGTTTGGAAGGAGCAGCACTGCTTGCGTATTTGTAAGATGCGTGCTCTTATAAGGCAATCTATACATCTTTATCGCGATAACATGTTCTGTGTTTTTTAGTATTCACTCTAAAAGACTTTTTACCATTTTATGATGAGCTTGAGTGCACCTTTGTCTTTGTTGGGTCTCTTCCTTGGATGAAATCATGTATCAAATGACATGGACACATGGTGCTTAAAAAAGATGTTAAGCTCTTAGTGGAAGACTGTATCTTTGCAAGAATTAAAGTATATTCTATGGCAACACACCTAAAGCCGACATATAGATGTCAATAAAAATTAAAAGATTCATATTATTTATAGTATCAGTTAAATAAATAAATAACAAATACATATGTATTAATAGGTGGATTTTAGGTAAATTGGTTTTCTATTTTCATACATTTAGTGGTTTCCTACAGCTGGAAGTTTTGTTTATGCTTATTTTCATATTTATTAGTGAGAAGATACATTTAAATATGCATGAATTTTCTGTATGTAATAATATAATCAGTCATGTATATTTTCATTTCAAAGAAACTATGGAGCGTTTGAACATTCATTTAATTTGATTATTGCTACTTGAAGTCATTACAAACCTATTTGAGTGTTGATTATATAGTTATGATTTTTTTATCCATGGCAAGATAGCTTTTTTTTACACCAAGGTGATTATGCTTTTGTGCAGAGTCTGCACGCTACAGTTTCTCAGTTCACAAGTATGGATTATGCTTTAAAGGAGCTTTCCAGATCTGAAGATTGTAGTCACATTTTTGAGGTAACTGTGGCCATCCTTTTAATTTTATTGTATCGCCAGAGTCATTCGTAACGAGCGTACGTCCGTAACTTGCATCGAGTCCGTAACGAGTCGTAAATTTATAGTATTTTTATTTATCGTATGAGTCGTTCGTAACGAGCGTCGTCCATAACCAGCGTCGACTCTGTAACGAGTCGTAAATATTTAATATTTTAAGTTTACCGACCGAGTCGTCCGTAACGAGCGTCGTCAATGACCAGCGTCGAGTGCGTAACGAGTCGTAAACATATATAATATTTAGAACAATAAATACCTAAGAGGCTGCAACTGCAAGCACTTGATGACTTTGTGGTATATTCATATTTTATCAATATTAGTTTGATAATTTTTTCTATTATCATTTTAAATGGTTTATTTGTGTGTTTTAGATTTGCCATAACATGTCACCTGCAGAGATCATTGACCGTTTTGCTTCACTCAGGTTCACTTCTACCACTACAAATATATGACTAATACTTCATATATATTTATCTATTTAATGTAAACACAAAATTAGTGGGTAAGACAGTCCCGTGGATATTTTATTCATCACTTTGAGTTAATTACATAGTTAGTCCCTGTGGTTTGCACAAATAATATACCTAGGTACTAATAGTTTAAAATGACCTTCTAGGGTATTAACGTTTCATTTTGTAATGTTTAGAGGTATTAACTTCTAGAGTATTAACATAGTTAGTCCCTATGGTTTGCACAAAATAACATACTTAGGTGCTAATAATTTAACAAACAATTAACGTTAATACCTCCAAACGTTACAAAATGAAAAGTTAATCCCCTATAATGTGATTTTAAATTGTTAGTACCTAAGTATGTTACTTTGTACAAACTACACAGACTAACTATGTAATTAACTCCATCACTTTGCTTTATGGTTATAGACAATCTATTAAGTTGCAGAATGGAAGTTAACACTTTATGTATATTATATGTTTTTTAATTGAAATATAGGTATGAAACTTCTGTTCATTTATGGCCTGATCACAGGGAGCTGGATGTTGGAAAGATCACAAGGAGCTGGAGATTGAGTTGAAGATGGCATCTGCTAACGGACGGATTGTTCGGATGCCCTGCTGGTAGATTGGAGGTATGGGGTCTAAGCGAATTCGTAGAATTAAGAAATACGTTTATCAAATTTCCCTTTTAGATAGAATAAAGATTTGCATCGAGTCCGTAACGAGTAGTAAATATATAGTATTTTTATTTATCGTCCGAGTCGTTTGTAACGAGCGTCGTCCGTAACCAGCGTCGACTCTGTAATGAGTCGTGAATGTATAATATTTTTATTTTATCGTCCGATTCGTCTGTAACAAGCGTAGTCAGTGACTAGCGTCGAGTCTGTAACGAGTCATAAATATATAATATTTTCATTTTATCGCCTGAGTCGTTCATAAAGAGCGTATGTCTGTAACTTGCATTGAGTCCGTAACGAGTCAAATATATATTATTTTTATCTATCATCCGAGTCGTTCGTAACGAGCGTCGTTTGTCAACAATACTTTTTGGTGAATGCTTCCGATATTTGAGAAATTCGAACATTTGAGCAACAAAGTGATGGTATAAATTACAAATCCTTTGTTCTTTTTGATAGTTAAATAGTTACTGGCATTAGTTTTGTGTATACTTGATATATGAATTTCTGCAATTATATCTTTCCAGAATTTGAGAAAAGACCATATGGCACTCTGTGATCAAGTTAAAAGTATAACTTCTGATTCTTTTCCTGGATCTGAAGTTTTGACTGCTCTTCAGAGTCTTGGTAATCTCTTTGATTACACTTATATTTTGTTTTTGGTTTCCTTTCTGTTATAATCATGATTATGACTGCTAATTTTGTTCATGGTCTTGTTGTGCTATAAGGTGAGGAACATGAGGCGTTGAAGAAAAAGTATCAAGAAGAATGTGTAAGGTTGAAGAACAGATGTCAATTAGAGTGCTCGGAGAGAAAACGGTTATATAATGAGTCATTGAACTTAAAGGAAACATTAGGGAGCAAGCTGCTTCTACAGGTAATTCACCATAACATCAAACAAAACTGTGCTACTTTAATGTAAAATATACAGACATATGTTACTTTTAAGGAAAAAAATAATAATAACAAAAAACGAACTATATCTTAATAGTGTTGTATTTCAATTTTGAATGCAGTCATCTGTCATAGCGAAGCGCTCATAGCGAGCGCTCATGGCGTAGCGCTCATAGCGAAGTGCTCATGGCGAGCGCTACAGCGAAGCGCTCATAGCGAGCGCTCATAGAGGTTAAATTGATAAAACATCATATAAGAAGCTTGAAATATATTATACTGAATCTGGTTTTACAGATTTAGGGATGGCAGCATCCTTGGGAAGGACATGGAGACGAACGTTAGGTAATATCTTATGCTGCTTATTATGTTTGCTATTAACTTTAGTGGCTAAAGTGATCCAAGGGAGGACAGGTGTTAAGGTTAAGTTGCATTTGTGGGTAAAAAAAACTGGAAATGAAATGGGTAAAATGTCTTATGGACCCAAAGGATTGCTTTTGAATGCTACTAATTTTAAGGATCTATATTTTTTAGTACTTAATATATTAAACGGAAAGGTTGGCTATTTCTGTAAATTGAAAGGTGAAGCTAATATATGACCAGGATATGAAGGCTATAGGGATTAAAGATAATCGACTGCAATTGCTCAAGGATGTTAGTGGTGCTTTTAGACCGGGGATATTGACTGCACTTATAGGTGTAAGTGGTGCTGGAAAGACAACCTTAATGGATGTGTTAGCAGGCCAGAAGACTGGTGGATACACCGAAGGAAATATCTTCATTTTTGGGTACCCAAAGAATCAATCAACATTTGCTCGTGTTAGTGGTTATTGTGAACAAACTGATATTCACTCGCAGAATGTGACCGTTTATGAGTCTCTTTTATACTCTACATGGCCTGTCTTCAGATGTTAATACAAGAACACACAAGGTATTAAGTTATTTAACCTCTGATGTCTTTTGGCATCTCAGTATCACTAATTAAGTATAAAATCTATTGTATTTATGAGTCCGTAACAAGTCGTAAATATATAATATTTTTATTTTATCGTCTGAGTCGTCCGTAACGAGCGTCGAGTCGTAAATAGCGTCGACTCCGTAATGAGTCATAAAATATATAATATTTTTTTTATTGTCTGAGTCGTCCGTAACGAGCGTAGTCAGTGACTAGCGTCGAGTCCGTAACGAGTCGTAAATATATAATGTTTTTATTTTATCATCCGAGTCGTTCGTAACGAGCGTATGTCCGTAACTTGCATCGAGTCCGTAACAAGTCGTAAATATATATTATTTTTATTTTATCGTCTCTAACGAGCGTCGAGTCGTAAATAGCGTCGACTCCATAACGAGTCGTAAAATATATAATATTTTTTTAGTGTCCGAGTCGTCCGTAACGAGCGTAGTCAGTGACTAGCGTCAAGTCCGTAGCGAGTTGTAATATATTATATATTTTTTTTTATCGTCCGAGTTGTTCATAACGAGCGCACGTCCGTAATGAGTCATAAATATATAATATTTTTATTTTATCGTCTGAGTCGTCCGTAACGAGTGTCGAGTCGTAAATAGCGTCGACCCCGTAACGAGTCATAAAATATATAATATTTTTATTTTATTGTCCGAGTCGTCCGTAACCAGCGTAGTCAGTGACTAGCCCGTAACGAGTCGTAAATATATAATATTTTTATTTTATCATCCGAGTCGTTCGTAACGAGCGTAAGTCCATAACTTGCATCGAGTCCGTTACGAGTCGTAAATATATACTATTTTTATTTTATCGTCCGTAACGAGCATCGAGTCGTAATAGCGTCGACTTCATAACGAGTCGTAAAATATATAATATTTTGATTTTAGTGTCCGAGTCGTTCGTAACGAGCGTAGTCAGTGACTAGCGTCAAGTCCGTAGCAAGTCGTAAATATATAATATTTTTATTTTATCGTCCGAGTTGTTCGTAACGAATGCAAGTCCGTAACTTGTATCGAGTCCGTAACGAGTCGTAAATATATAATATTTTTGTTTTATCGTCCGAGTCATCCGTAACGAGCGTCGAGTCGTAAATAGGGGGTCGACTCCGTAACGAGTCGTAAAATATATAATATTTTTATTTTATTGTCCGAGTCGTCCGTAACGAGCGTAGTCAGTTACGATATTTGTGAACCAAATGTTGTTTGTTATGTATAATTAGACTTATTATTAACTTTTCTGCCTACTGGACAATGACTTTGAATGTCAATATATATCAAATCCCCGACAAACTAAATGAACCAATAATTACTTACTAATTAATATAATAAAACGTTACTAAAACTACCCGTATTTTACACGGGTCCGACTACTACTATGCTAATAAAAGAATATGGACGTGCAATATCTCCAAATTGGGTGTCGGATCTTCCCACACAAGCCCCGTTCCCGAAAAGGTCCAACAAGACTTGCGCAATGTAGAACGTCAATTTCGATTGAGATATGATTTAATTGAACTTGTTGGTTCTTTAGGTTTGGAATTTCCAGATTCGGATGAGGAGTAAATTTTCTATATGTATCTTTTTTATATTTGTATGTTTTTTTAAGTTGTAACCTAAAATATGTCTAGAAATATTGTTTTTTATTTAAATGAAATTATTATTGTTAATTTATTATTAATTTTTTTTCCATCACTAGTGATGAAAATTGGCTCGATGACGTGACGTTTGGTGATTATGTGTGGTGAGTGATGGCTAGTGGAGCACCCTCACCCCCTTGTTGTTCGGCTACACGGTATGGGACATCATTCCCATGCCATCTCGGCCAGAAAAGATCAGTAGAGCCCCCTAACCGTACCACGGGCGCCATCAGGGGGCTATTGAAGGGTTGTGGTTGCAATAACAAGCATTCACGAGATGTATGTGTGTGAAAGAGGGGAGCGATATTGATGAGGTGGAGCTGAAGTGACACACAATTCCATACCTTATAGCCTTATAATAATAATATAATAATAATAATAAATATGATTCTTACTTCAAACGCGTGGAAAATAATAATAATATTGATATTATATTATATTATATTATATATACCTACATTATCAACTTACATCTACAGGAGCTGCTTTTTTTTTTTTTGTCTTTTTTTTACCTTTTTTTGTATATTTACCTTTCAATTTTCAGTATTGACACTCACAACCCCAACTTTCTAAACATTTTTTGTCTTTGTATGACATTTTTATTTTAATTTATATTTACCCTTCAACTTTCAGTATTAACACTACAACCTTTCAACTTTCTAAACATTTTGTAATTGAGTTTTATGTGATTCTTTTTGTACATGTCGCGATAAAGTCAACTTTATTTACGTTTCCATGTAAGTTTTTTTCGTAACTAGTCGAATCAAATATAATATGTTTTCATGTTAATTTTTATATACGTTTGCAAGTGGTCAATTTTTTGACGTAAATTTGGTTCGAAAACGAGTCACGTCAAGTATAATACGTTTTCATTAGACGGTATAAATTCAAGTTACTTTACGTTTCAACGCCACTACAACACGTTCTACCGTTCTCTAACTTAAAAAAAACATTATATTCTTGTGGGCTTATGCTTATTTACGTATCAGTATAATTTAAGTTGTTTTACATTTCGACGTGAGTTTCTTTATAAAAAAAGTCATATAACAAGTTGTTATGCTTATTTTTATATATGTTTTCAGTAGATCTACGTGTTAACATAAATTTTATTTGAAAACAAGTTGGGTCAAATATAATACGTTCATTAGACAACATAAATTCGAGTTATTTCATGTTTCGCCACCGCCACAACTAAGAAGTTACGTATACAATAACTTCAAGTGGGCCAACTTTTTTTTTCTATTAGGATGTTTTTGATTTTTAACCTTTACCATTCAACATTTTTTATTTGCACTTACAACCCTTCAACTTTCTAAAAGTTTTATAATCATTTTGACGTGCTTATTTTTATATACGTGTTAATATAAATTAAAGTTGATTAAATTGGTAGGCTCAGATATAATATGTTATCTTTTTTTTACGTTTTCAGTTGTTCTACGTTTATTTTTATATACGTGTCGGTATAAGTTCAAGTTGGTGTTCGACGTGAATTTCTTTCCCAAATAAGTCGGGTTAAATATAATAAGTTTCCGTGCTTCTTTTATGTACTTCTTCAATTTATCCACATTTTGATGTAAATTTTGTTCAGAAACAATTAAGATTTGACGGTTGTGATAAGCTCGGTACCAACCGGGACTGAAAATCCTCAAAAATGGGTTCCGATACTGGTATCGAATATACCCAGTACGGTAAGGTACCGGCATTTGAGAGTAAAAAACAGTACCGAAAACGTCAAAAGTCGGTATCAAATCAGTACCGAAAATGTACTCAGTTCGGTAAATTCGGTACCAGTACCGGTTACTGATACCATTTACTCATTCCTACTTTATGGTACAAATACAAGCAACTTTCCATTTGAACCCGCCGTAACGCGCGAGAAAATTTACTAGTTCTAAAAATTTTGAAGATAGGAGGGTGGATATTAATAAAAAAATATGAAGCGTAATTATGTAAAGTTAACTAATTGTGAGTCATTTATTTGTAGGGGACTTTTTTCTGCACGGCCAACAAATTAATCCTGAGTATTCTCGGAGCACACAATGAACAAGCGGAGTTCTCCGAGGGTAACCCGAGTTGTCCACCATCACTTATGGGGAAAACCCGGTAACCACCCGTCCGTAAGCATGACGGTGAAACTACCGGTAAAACCCGTTTGGCTTAAGGATCGAACACAAGTTTCCATAGGTATCCTATCATTGCCCACAGTGCCTCACTCTTTTTTGCACCAAATGGAAATCGAACTTGCGTTTTCACAAAACAACTTAAATCCTCCTACCAATTGAGCTAGACGTAATTAGCTTGTATAGTTGTATGGGACTTCAACACACAATCTGGGGAAAACCCGGTAACCATCCGTGCGTAAGCATGACGGTGAAATTACCGGTAAACCCGTTTGGCTTAAGGATCGAACGTAGGTTTCCATGGGTCTCCTATCATGCCCACCAGTGCCCCACTCTTTTTTGCACCAAATAGAAATCGAACTTGCATTTTCACAAAAGAACTTAAATTCTCCTACCAATTAAGCTAGAATTAATTAGCTTGTATAGTTGTATGGGACTTCAACACACAATCTTTATATTAAGTTCCTCTTAAAGATGCACTACAAATCTTCCTAACGAAGCTTACTATAATATGATGGCATATGAAAAAAAGGGTCAAGTTCCTCACACTCTGACAAAGACTAGTAATATTAAAAAAAACATTTTTAGACAGATCATTAGTTATTTGTTATTAATGATTATTTTACTATTTATAGTACGAATAAGTACCAAGTATGACAAAAGATACATAACGAACAAAAAGTTTGGAGGAAGCATTGTTTTGCATAGGAATATTAGATTTTAATATTCTCAACTATTTGTCGTTGGTCACCAACATTTCTAACTTCAAAAATAACCGCTGGTGGTCCCAACTATTGACATATTGGCCACCAATGGACCCTGACTAACAGTACCCTAACGTCGTTAGTCTCCGGTCACCGGAAAACCGTTTTTGGCCAGAAAAATGTTTCTAAAGTTCCGATCTAAGGTTACAAAGAGTTTTGGGACGAAGATGTTAAGTTTTCAGGCCAAAAAGTTGAGTTTTCTGGCCAAAAAGATGTTTTCCAGCGAAAAAATGAGTTTTCAAGGCGACTTCAATAATTGAGGCTTTTACTAGAAAAAGGTTCCTAAAGGTCCGTAATAAGGTTACAAAGAGGTTTTTGGACGAAAATGTTGAGTTTCCGGCCAAAAATGAGTTTTCCGACCAAAAAGGTTTTTCTGGCGACCGGAGACTAACGACGTTAGGTTCTGTTAGTCAGGGTCCATTGGAGACCAATATGTTAATAATTGGGACTGCCAGTGATTATTTTTTAAGTTGGTACTGTTGGCGGCCAACAACGAAAAGTTGGGATTATTAAAATCCAATATTCCTTTTGCATAACATGATAAGTAATAATTAGGGGTGATAAAACCAAATTAACCGAACCATAACTAAAATAACTGGAAAAAAAAACCAAAAACCGAAAAAAACCACAGGGTCAGTTATTTATATTTTTGATAACCGTATGTTGCGATTCAGTTATGGTTAATTTATTTTAATAACCAAAAATGACCGAACTAAACCGAATGTTTTAAACATGGCCGAATCCATAGAATCATAGGTTTTTAAGTTAGTATTTAACTATGGCCCAATCCATATGTTTTTTAGGTGAAGTGTTTAAGTCTTTTAACCATGGCCCAACCTCAATGAATTTAAAACTCTAGTCACTTTGTGTTTGTATGTATGCTTCCACATAACACGTGTTACTTTTGTTTTTGGAATATTGTATGCATGTGGTAGTGAAATATAATTGATAACTTTACAAGCTTTAATTGTGTATATTTATTTTTTGCGCATTAATTTTGCATGACACACATTTAAAGTCCAACTTTAGAAACAATGAAAAAACCGACCTATAACCGAACTAAACCGCATTAACCATCAATAGCCGATTAACCAAAACCACATTAGCCGAAACCAAACAGTTATGACTTTTTTGATGACCAGAGTATTTTTAGGTAATAACTGAACCGTACCATACTCACCCCTACTAATAATGAACGTGATCCACTGGCTATCATCAAAGATTAGGAGGAAACGCCAAAGTTTGATATCAATATTGTTTCACAGTATATAATTAGACTTTAAGAATTTATTGTAACAATTTTCATTATAGATGTTAAATACTTTGAATTTAAATAA
The DNA here is from genome assembly GCA_947069175.1 of Scalesia atractyloides. NCBI lineage: Eukaryota > Viridiplantae > Streptophyta > Magnoliopsida > Asterales > Asteraceae > Scalesia > Scalesia atractyloides. The sequence continues at coordinate 61,927,161 of CAMTDV010000010.1, read as the reverse complement.
CAATTAATATATAAATATAGTTATTCTTTCTAAATAAAACTATCTTTAAAATAATATATAAAATGTTAATATATTAATTCGGTATATAATTAATCAAATTGAAAAAAATATCATATTAGTTTAATAAAAATTAATTTGATTATATCAAAGTGTTAAGTAAAATGTTTCTCTTTGATTGACTAAGGGGCTGTTTGTTTACTTTTTAACGAGACTTTTAATGGTTCAGACCTCTTACTGGTTCAACACTTAATGGTTCAGACTGTTTGTTTCGTGAGCAGATGTCTGAATGGTTCAGACATTTGCCTCTGAATGGTTAAGCATTATACAGAGTCTGAATGGTTATGACTTCTAATCTGAATTGATCCAGCATTTGTCTTTGAACAGTTTGTTGGAAATTTGGTGAAAATATCATTTTTCACAAATATAGGAAACAGATATTTCTTAATTTTGGACGACAAATAAATATTATAAACTGAGGTTTATTTAGATATTTCCTTGTGGGTTTGTGTTCTATGTTGGAAGAGTTTCGCAACGAACTAAACCACGTCCAAAACGGAGCTAAGATGAATGAGATATCGATGCTCAACGTTTGGTGTTTGAAACATTAAATGCTGAAATAATTGGAAAGTAGCACCTTGTCCCACATAGGAGGAGTGATAAAACTTAAATGGGTATTTAAGTGGGAACACTCCTTCCTTATTGTTTCATGGAAGCAAACACTAAGTGTACTCGCGAAGGGTGCGGAGCACCCTAATTCACATCCACACTCTCCCTCTCGCGTGGCGTGGGCGATGGGCGCAATGTGGCGCTTTGATGGCGCACTGTGCACTTCGCAACGCCGCGAGCCGCTTGAGAGCCGCCTTTGTATTTTTGACCGCGCACGTGGCTCAGTAAAGGCCGCAAGGACCAGTGGCGCAGACCCTGGAGGGTCATGTGGCAAGGGCGCACAGGTACACAGGTAGTGGCGCATGGTGCAGACAGTCCAGGTTGCGCGCGGCGCACCGGAGTGAACCAGTATGGCGCGAATGTGTGGCGTGACCATATGGGTTCCCTGGTGATGTGGCGCGCGCGCAAGGGGGTGGCGCACCAGTAGACTCGCGTAAGGATGTGAGCCATACTGGCGTACGCGCAATAGGACTACGGAGCAAGGGGTGGCGCACCAGTAAGCTCGCGCAAGGTTGTGAGCCACACTGGCGCGCGCACCAGCAGGCTGGCGTATGGAAATGAGCCAGAATGGCGCGCGCATCAGAGCAGGCTTCCAGTATTCAATGACACAACAATTACACTTCAGCATATGAAACTGTTGTTGACTAAGACATTGAATAACGAATTAAACTGCATTAAAGACGTTTAATGCAGAATAATTCGTCCATTCAATTCAATTTTTCGGTTTCATCTACACCTCCACTATAAATAGGAGGGTAAACCATTGCTGAAGATACACCGAAATTTACCAACACATGCTGAATTTCTCCTACATTATCATCATCTTCTTCATCTTTTTTCTTGCTTCGAGATACACCTTCGGGTTGCGTCATCTCTGGTAGTGCAACTACGTAGGCTGTTGTATTCTGGAAACAAACGAGTTCTCCTTGGAGACTCGAAAATTTTTTTAAGGGACCCGTGTCTAAAACGATCCTCAGCCAAGACCACTTTTTCGTTAAATATCGTTCTTGTAGTTTTCTTTATTTCAGTTTTAATCCGTATTGTAATTTACTGCTTTATTGTTTCTGTTTGTATATCAGTTTAATAAAAGTATTTTTATTTATTTTATGTGAACGGATTCCTACACAGTTAAACATTATATTGGCTCTTAATGGTTCAGACCTCTTACTGATTCAGCACTTAATGAGAGACCTCTTACTAATCTAGCATTTAACCATTCAGAAATTGAAAAACGACCCCGAAGTTTTAGAGGTAGATGTAAAGTATACGTAACTTAAGCGTTGTATAGAAAAAAAATTATTAAAATTATTATAACATATTTCAAAATGACGATCAAATTCGTCAAGTTGTGAAAAGAGGGATGGGACCCAAAATGCGAGGTGGAAGAGGTATTATTTGTTTGACTAATTTGGTCCCTGGACAGCCTCCCCAGGTCTGCAACCACAGGCAAATTTCCAAGTGTTCCTCAATAATAAGAATAAATATTTTATTTTTAAGTTTAAAGAAAGGAAAAATCATAAAAATGATCATTTATCAAGCTAATTAGTAAAAGTAAAATAAAAATGATCATTTATCAAGCGAATTAGTAAAAATAAAATCTGATGCATCTAGATTAGACGCAACAGTATCATGGGTCTAAAAGACTAAAATGTAAAGGAAGAGTCTAAAAATGTAAAAGATGCATTTAAAAATGAAAGGAATGTATTTATTACAAAGGAGGCGTCTAAAAATGGAAATAATGTTTTTATTACAGAGGAGACGTCTAAAAATGTAGAAGTCACATCTAAGATAGAAGTGTCTAATTTAGGGGCTAATTTTTTTTTTCATTTTCACAACGAGTGTCTGATTTAGGGCTATTTTTTTTTTCATTTTCACAACAATTTTTAAACAAATATACCTTTTCCATTCGATAGTAATTTTTTTTAAAGTTACACCAAATTAACTATATATTAAATATCATTAACTTTTTTTAGTGTTGATAAATACCTAAAATGTCAATTATAATAAAATCTAGTGTGAACTTCATATGGTTTTCAATAAATGAGAATGCAAGGTGTGTACATGTATGTAGACTAATTCGTTTTGATGTAGAACCGATGTAAAGTGTAAATAAGAACTATTAACCGTTTTCATATTTTTTTATTCATTTAGAAGGTACGGAACAAATATTTTTTATTAACAACAAATTTGGATCACTGACGGACCACTGGAGTATCATCGTGCCACCAACGGAACCACCCGATCATTTTCTATATCCACTAGGCATAATGTCTTTACACAAATTCAGGAAAAACCCAATAAATATGGGAAAAAAACCCCTTGTCGGAATCGAACCCAAAACCTATTGATCCCAAAGTCTTATCTCACCCCCAAGATGCAACTAAGTTATAAAGCCATGGGCCGGAATAAATACTTTTAGAGTGAATTGTAAGTTTTGTCCTTTATCTTTATACTCAATTTTAGACGATATCCTTTATTTTTTAAATTGACGAGTTTTTACCTAATGTTTGAATCATGCGCGTTATGTCCTTTAGCCCTAACCTAGTTAGATTTTCTGTTAAATTAGATTATACAACGGGAATTTTGTCTTTTAGGGTACATGCGAGAACCAACTTTATCGCAAGAACCATGAAAACCAGTGTGAACACAACTAAAACTACTTAATAAACACACATTTTTTTATTTTTAAAAATTTTCTATTAAAAATCGCAACATTTATTTATAAAAAAATTGAAAATTTTTTAATACGAATAACAATTACTTATTCACATGTGCATATGTCATATTTCTTGACAACACCTATACAATCACTACCATCCGTAATATATTACGAATATGATATAATTTCCCTTCCGTCTACACTACAATTTATAAAATTAAAACCATTATAAATATTCTTATAAAATCATTAAGGTCATTCATATTAATGCACATGTGCATAGTTGATATATTAATGATTATATAGTAAAGAAAAAAATAATGTTAATGCACATATGCATTAAGTTTCTATGTTTGGTTATCTTATGAGTTGTTTATTATTGTAGATCAATAAATGAAAAAAAGTGAAAAAAATAATTTTTGTTCTGAAATCGATGAATAAAGGGTACAAAAAAATGTCAGATGTTTATGGAGGATGATGACGTAGTGATGCTATGGTAGATGATGACGTAATGGTTAATCAAAGAGTTGAAAAAGGGTTGTTTGTTTTTTAATGGTGCAGTTGGGAAGAGATGCACATGGCATCACTTTATAATGATGTTGTCATTTGTATGGACATATGCTTATTTTGGTTAAATAGTTTGATTATGTTTGTTTATGATGTGATATATTGTTTGGTATGGTATAAAGGTTGGTGATGCATATGTGCATAGTTTGAAATATTATACATATTGGCAACGTATTACGGATGGTAGTGTAGACGAAAGTGATATTGTATACTATTGGTAATATGTTACGGATGGTAGTGTAGATAGAAGGGAAAAAAGGTAGTTCCTAACAGTTCCTCATCCTATAGTTTTTGTTGTATTCACACTGGTTCTCGCAATGACGGGTAGTTTCTAACCGATCCTCATTATGTAGGGGTTAGTTAACGTACAATTGGCCTTAACGTACGATGCGTACGCGATGAAAATATAACATGCGGATTTTAGTTATAACATACGGATTTTAGTTATAACATGCGGATTTATAACAAATACATGATGTTTTATTATATGCGGATTTTAGGCTATAACCATGCGGATTTTATGACCAACACCTTATGTTTTATAACATGTGGATTTATGGTTTTTGAGGTTTATAACGTGCGGAATTCTCATCGCGTACGCTCGTACGTTAAGGCCAATTGTATAATACACTTTCTCTCTCTCTCACTCTCACTCTCACTCTCACTCTCTCTCTCTCTCTCTCTCTCTATATATATATATATATATATATATATATATATATATATATACTACAAGAGTAAATTACTATTATGGCCAATGTAACTTGGCTATTTCAATGTTTTGTTTAGAATGAATCTTCTTACATATCAACTCATTTCTTAATTGTTTTGGTTTCTAAAACTAACTTTGTTAACTTTTTTTTATTAAGTGTAACTTATTTCTTTTATTTCTTATATGAGGGGCCAATTAAGTTATATTAAATAGTTAGAGACTATTTTTGAAACTTGTTATTATTTTGAAGGACCAGTTGTGTAATTTACCTCAACCTTGCATAAATTACTTGCTTAAATTCTATCTTGAATATTTTTTTTCAACTAAATGGTGTATAAAAAGTTGCAACTTTAAGTTTATATATATAAAAAGTTGCAACTTTAAGTTTATATATATATATATATATATATATATATATCAAGATCAATTACGAGTTATGACAACTTAGAGAACTCGGTCTTTTCATGCGATTTTGCCCCTATTTTTTATGCCCCTATTTCGTCCCTTTATGGCTGCTGTACTTTGGCATGGCCAGTGCGAACAATGACATCGCGGTTTTACAATCTTCGAATCTTTTTGACGATGTCATAGATGGTGTTGCACCAGATACTTCATTCTATGCAAACGACGTGGAGTATAAGTATGTGTACTATCTCACAGACGGTATTTATCCGGAGTGGGCGAAGTTTGTGAAAACTCTTTTGTGTCCAGATGATGAGAAAAGAATGTATTACAAGAAGAAACAAGAGTCAACAAGAAAAGATATCGAGTGGGCTTTCGGTGTGCTGAAAAAGAGATGGTCTATCATTGCCTAGCCTTCGAGGATACTTGAAAAAAGTAAAATGAGAAACGTCATGTATACGTGCATCATCTTGCATAACATGATATTGGAGGACTCAGGAAGAGCGTTTTGTGGCAAAAGTTATGACGAAAGTAACCAACCGACGAACCCACTACTCACATACGCTGAAAACACAAGTTATCCGAGCGAGGATACGTAACAGGGAAACACACCATAACCTTCGAGCTGATCTTAAAAGCACCTATGGTTTTATCGTCAACAAGGAGGAGACAGCGAAGACGACGAGTGATCTTTTTAGTGACATAGTATTTTTTATTTAAATTATGACGTTGTATTTTTTTATTTAAATTATGGCATTGTATTTTTTATTTAAATTATGGCATTATATTTTTTTATTTAAATTAATATATCAACATTAAATAATGTTAAATTTAAAAAAAATAATGATTAGGTAATGATGATGAAGGCTTTAAACCATTGCTTGCAAGTTAAAGGAAGAGATTTTAAAGCTCGTGTGTGACGTGGCGCTGAGGTGACATGATAAAGCCTCTGGGGCTCCAAACCACACCATATAGTCTTATTATTGCATATAATGACAATTCAAAATTTATGATTATAACTGATCGCATATTCATATATAATTCATAAGATGTTGATGAATAGTATATATTTTGTCTTTTGTGGTTTTGGTTTTTTTGGTTTTAACTTTAGGGTTTTTTATTTATTTTTGTTTTACAAGTTTGATTTTTAATTTTATAATTTTGCCAACGAAAGTTAAACAAACTTAGTTTTTTATTAGTTTTGTTGTACCCTTTTTCTAGGATTTGGTCGTTGTTTGGTTGCTACTTAGCACAATGTTTGGTGGTCATATTTGGTTCCTTAGGTTTTTTCGTTCGGTTGCTATTTAGTACGATGTTAGGTAGTTTTTACGTCACGTGTGTCATTTAGTGTTAAAAATTCATGTTTTTGTATTATGTTTTTTCCCTGTTTTGATCGTAGTTTAGTTGTTACTTAGCATTGGCCCGACAACGCTGGTAACACAGTTTTACGTTCCTCGCCCAGCTTAAGACTAGTTTTTGTTTTAAAAGGGACATGTATGGAACTTTTATAGGAGGAAGGGAATTTAATTTGTGATGGAAATTGTTTAGAGGAAGCTTTGGACGTCAGAATTAAAGGGCACAATAACAGCAGAACTACGAAAATAACCCTCGATAATTCCAGGAATTACCATAGAATGCCACGGCTGCTTTATGATTCATTGTGGGCCTTTGAATGCTCTGAGATGGCCAGGCCCATTTCACTATCAAGATCTACTAAAAGAAGCCAGGCCCAAGCACCCTTAATGAAGAGCCTGAAGCCCATTCGTGAGGAATTGTTTTGCAACTCAAATTATGGAGTAAACTGCAGTTTTATCCCCTGGGGTTAGATGCAATTGACAACATTACCGTCTAAAACCAAAATCTTGATGTCTCACCCCTCAACTATTGAAAAACGCTGCAATATTACCCACTGTGTAAAATCTGTTTAAAGTCAACGTAACTTATTAACGCTCAAATGGTAATATAGTCTTTTCCACTTGTGTAAGATTGCTTCCTCAACACAACACCCTACATATATGTACTTCACTTCCACCTTACCCCCCAACTTTTCTCCCTTTCTTCTCTCCGGCGAACACACCACTGGCGACGAACCCTTTCTCCTCTCCGATCAACACAATGCCGGTTGTGTGATCAGGCACACCTCAGGTATAATCGTAGTTCCAGTGTATGTTATTCTTACTTAATCAGGGTTTCACATTTAAAGGGTTAGAGATCACAGATTGGGTCAAACACAGATTGATATGTATGTCATTCTTACTTAATAAGGTTCCACATTTCAGGTATGAACCCGATTAGGGTCGGATTTGTATGATGTTAATAGAGGGTTCGATTAGGGTCGGATTTGTATGATGTTATAAACAGAGTATTGATAAATAGTCGGATTTGTATGATGTTATAAACAGAGTATTGATAAATAGTCGGATTTGTATGTTAATTTTGTGTTGTTTGGTGATTTTTTAACAGTTGACCCGACGATGAGTCTATCCAGTTCATCGATAGTGGTCCACTTGGTGGTCTCATTAAATTCGTGATGAATTTAATGTACATGGCCCTAAATTCCACTTTCAAACTCTCACTAAATTCGTGGTGTCCCTTTCTTTTCTTTAGTTTAATTCATCTATTTGGAACAATAATTCATGTATCGATATACTTACAGAAAAGGGAAAAGAAAAGAAGAGGTTCTATGTTATTGTTAAGGGTTTATTAAACGCTTAAAAATATATTCTCTGATGGAAAATTTTTAAGGGTTTATTAAACGCTTAAATAATATATTCTCTGATGGAAAATAACTGATAATATATTCTCTGATGGAAAATAACTGTTTATGTAACCTCGAATTCCGTAGGTTAACATTGATTTAATAAGTAGGATGGTTGTTACTAGAATACTAGTTATTAAAGACTAAAGTTTATGGGTAATTGTACAATTACACGAGGGGTGGGCTTAAAACATTTTTAATTTTGGGCCTAGGAGCTTTGTTATTTGGGTCAAAAAGTAAGTAACACTATGGAGAATATCAGTTCAAGCACAACCCGCCCATTTTATCTTATGAAAACGGTGACTAATTTTTGTGGATAAAATGTTATAAATATGACAATCTTTCTAAAATAAAATTCTTGTAAAGATAAAATGTTTTAAATATGACAATCTTTTTAAAATAAAATTCTTGTAAATACAGTAACAGTCTAAGGAGAAGGTGGAAGGGCATCTAAAGGTAATATCCTAGCCCCGTTCAATCATGCGTTATCATGTCAATTCTACACCAAAATATCCTAGAACCATCAAAACATTGGCAGAGTATATCCACTAGAACCATGGACCCCACCCTCAAACTATTCTCCCCCAAACCCAAACAATCACGGCAAAGGTTTGCCATGTAAAGTACCCTAAGCCGCATGGCTTTGAACCCCGAAAGAATTTTCCGAATGGCACCCCGCCCCCTCAACACATCTAATATTTCATATTGCAGGATATGTTATATAAAGAGTCAATTAATACATGATCAAATATATACAAAAAAAACATAAGGTAGAAAACATGTTTATTTATTTTTCGTATTAAGTAAATGTGCTACAAAATTTCTACATTGATAACTACAATTTCAGGGAACGATAAATTAAACCGGTTGGGCTGGGTGGGTCGCCTGGACTGGTCGGTTTATCATTTAACGATTCAGCTCTAAGGCCTGTTGTAATTGGGCAACCCCAAGAGGGTGTGAAGGGCTCTCCGTGAGTGAAATAATAAGTGTGTAAAGGAAGATGTCTGTATTAATTTTTTCTTCGGAGCCAATAAAATCTCTCCATTCAAAGAGGGGCGTGAAAATAGGGGAATGCATCATATGTAATTTTAACCACCAAGATGTCTTCCTAAGGACATTTATTTAGTTATTTTTTGTTTTGGATCATCAGTTTTTATTTAAAATATTAAAATGATAATAAAAGTTTTTATCTTTATCACAATGCACGTACATAACTAAATAAATGTCCTTTTGAAAACATTTTGGTGGTTAAAATACCTAAATGTTTAAAAAGTAAAAATAAAAAATAAAAATTGGTGGTTTAAAATACCTAAATGTTTAAAAAGTAAAAATAAAAATTGAAACAACCGATTTGATTTACATGACTAGTTTCAAGGTCCAAACTCCAAAACTAGACCGAAACGTCAAACCAGGAAAAACCAAACCGTTAAATAAAAAAGGCCATGTCTATTCACACACCCCTTGTGTCTATTCACACACCCTGCAATGTCGAGCTATGGCTAAATCGACGTTTTGGTCCGTTCAACCAGACAAAGACTGACGGGTCTGTTGACCGGACCAAAACGCCGAGCTTTGGTCCAGTCAACAGACCCGTCAGTCTTTGTCTGGTTGACCGGACCAAAACGTCACACTTTAGCCATAGCTCGACACTGCATGGTGTGGAAATAAGTTGGTAGGGTGTCTAAATAGCAAGCCCCATACAAAACTAGCCATTATCCAAACATGTTACCTGCTCGCGTGCGTTGATTTAATCAGATGAATTAATTACTGTTTCGTCCATGTGGTTTGTCAAAAATCACTATTTAACCATTTTATAAACACCCTAAATATGGCATATAAAAATACATGTAATTTGAGTTGAAAAAAGAGTAAATTGCACAAAACATCCTTTATGTTTCCTCAAACTTGCAGGTTCCAGCCTTAATGATTAAAAGTTGCTAAAAAACAGCCTTTATGTTTATTTTTGTTGCGGGTTCAATCCTTTACAGCTAGCCACGTTATTTTCTTCAGTTAAGTTCCCTCACATGCATAACATGTGAGGGTATATTCGTCATTTTGGTTGATCTTCCATCCACTTCAATTATAAAAAAAAGAATATTTAAGTTTTAACCTGGTTTAAACAAAGTTTGGTAAAACGTATGTGACTACAGAGGAGCACGATTACCGTTTGATAGTGTTTAAGTCTAACTTGCGGCGTCCTAAGCGTCACCAGTTGCTGGATCCGACTACTGAACACGATGTTACGAAGTTCTCTGATTTGACGGCATCGGAGTTCCGTGAGAGGTATCTAGGGTTGAAGAGTCGTTTGTCGTTTCTGTCTAATGCGAATAAGGCGCCGATTCTTCCAACTGATATAATCCTGAAGAGTTTGATTGGCATGATCAAAATATGTGTTAATCTTTACAGCTTAGTGGGCTAGCTTAACAAGATTCCTATCTTAATTCCGGGTTCGCCAGAATCCGGCGAAGTCGCCGGAGAAGAAGACCGGAAAAGAGGGTGTTTGGTTTTTAAAAGTTTGGTTTTATTACACATTAGTCCCTGCGGTTAGAATTTTTTTAAAATAGGTTAAACCTTAAATATTCTTTTTTCTTATAATTGACGTGGGTGGAAGATTAACCAAAATGACGAATATACCCTCACATGTTATGCATGTGAGGGAACTTAACTGAAGAAAATAACGTGGTTAGCTGTAAAGGATTGAACCCGCAACAAAAATAAACTTAAAGGCTATTTTTAGCAACTTTTAAACATTAAGGCTGGAACCTGCAAGTTTAAGAAAACATAAAGGATGTTTTGTGCACTTTACTCTTGAAAAAACAGGGACGAACATTTTTACAGTAAACCCTAATCAGAAAAATCTTGAAATTGCAGCGGCAATGTCAACAATTGGATGGTTTAGACCCACAATCGGAACGACAACACTACTTCCAAAGAACCCCCAATCCTTAAAGCTGCGTGCTTGTTTCGTCGAGTACCCTCTAGCTAGCAAAATCATCGTCAGAAGTAAGCCCCTCTGTTTTCAAAATATATATATGCATCTTTATATATTATCTGTATCGAATATTAAGCCTACTTGTATTGCTTTCATTTACTATGTTGGTGTTCAGATTATAAATAATTATGATAAAATTTGAACTCTGTAAGTTGGTTGATATACCTTGAGATGAACAATTGAAATATTTAAAACTAAAATTGCCACATATATTATGGATAGAAGATATCACTGGAACTTACGAAATGTCTAACCTCAAATACCGTTAGCGCGTTGGTTTGTGCTATGCAGTTAATGCGGTAAAGTATCGGATATCGGTCCTTGACCGATATTTAAGATATAGGCCATCTCAGTGAGATATCCGTGGGACATCGGTAATTTTAATATCATGCATAATTTATATACATATAGCAATTTCACACAAATAATTCAGTGATATAGCGGTAATATCGGTCAAATATCGGTGATACATCGGTCAAATATCGTCAAATTTCGGTCAATATCGCCTATAATTATCGATACCGATATTTTGACTGATATTTGACACCGATATTTTACTAGGGGACTGATGTATCACCGATATTAACTGCATACGTGTGTGTGAGGGCACGGCCGCACAGATGTTACAAGCTGTGTGAAGTGGTCATGTTGCATATTAAGTTTCTAACTGTTTATTTTGAATTGTAGATTTATCATACACAACCACTGAAAGCTGTCTAAAGGAAGAATTTTCAAATTTTGGCAAGATAGCTGAAGGTATGCATGGATGCATTTCCTATCGTAGTGAAATTTACCACACTTGGCATCTTTATGAGATTTTTCAACATTTTTCTAGTCATCCTAACCATGTATCACGTCGAGTTGTGTTTAGTTAAGCTTGTTAAAGACCAGAGATCAAATAAATCAAAAGGGTATGCATTCGTTCAATACACGAGTCAAGATGATGCCATGAGCGCCCTAGAAGCAATGGACGAGAAGGTTTTTTTCCCTTTTAAGTTTACAAATTCGGATCATTGTTTCTAGAAACTAACATTTACATTCTTGCAGTATGTAGATGGTAGAGTTGTGTTTGTAGAACTTGCAAAACCCATCGACAAAAGGACTGCATACCCGAAAACCTCTGGACCGCCTCAGGAATCATCTCATTCGGGTCAAAAGCAAGCAGAAGATTAACGTTCAACGTGATGATAATAATGATGTTACATGTAATTTTGCCGGCCCGTTTCTGAATTATTCAATTTATATGTATAAATACATCTATAGATATGATATGACCATCAAAACTTCCATGCTACAAAGAGTGATGTATATAAGGTGAAAGTATATCGTACAATATGCCTTAACGTATATTGGTACGCTGGGTGAATTCGCACGTTATAATGATGAATTCGCATGGATAAAAAAACGAAGTCGCACCTATATTTCGCATGGGGATGTTCAAAATGATGAATTCGCATGGATAAAAAACGATTTCGCATGTTGAAAAAAACCAGTGTACGTAATGTACGTTAAGCACAATTGTACGTTTACCAACCCCTGTATATAAGTTTGTCATACATTAACTAAATCAATTAGAAGCCAGCAGGTTATGGTCAAATATTTATTACATAAACAGTAGCTAAACAACAAACTTCATTGTGATGATGGTTCACAGTCAACTCCATCCGAATACTCTTCTTCCTCAGCGCTATAATCGTAATAGTACTCGTCATCATGATCATCATCATGATAATCATCGTCATGACAGTCATCGTCATTATAATCGTCATATGTGAGTTCCCCCGAGTTTCCCTTGATCAACTGTAAGGGAATACGATCCCTAATCGCGGTTCCCTGAAAATGTAGTAATATGTTTGATAAAAATGGGGTTAAATATTGTAAATCAATGTGTATGAAAGTCTCTCACCATTTTATGGCAGCCTTCTTCAAACATTTCAAGAAAACCAGCGACCAAACGATCAGCGTTCTCGACCCAAAGGTTATGGTTCATACCGGCAGATTTTGCCACTGTACTGATCTGCGGTACCAACATTAGAAACAATGAACGAGTACGATAAACGCACCAAAACCAATGGATCTTGTGGGGAAAAGAGGGCGTACCTTCTCTTCGACCTTTTCTTGTTGTTTCTTCACTTTTTCTTGAAACTTCTTTAAACTCATGTTCACTCTCAACCTCTTTTCCTGTTAAATTAAATTAAATGTAAATTCAAACATTAATCTAGAATAACACAAGACAATATACGATACGCATACTGAACTTGGATAAAAGTATAGATACCTTCACATAGCTGACACCAAGGTCCCTTCTTGAATAGCCTCGATCCAAATTGCGTATGACATAGTTGTTGTAATCTTTAACGATTCTCATGATTATATCGGACGTGGATATGCCTTCTGTTCGTTTTGTCTCCTTAAACCGCCCAATAGATTTGACCTAAGCAAATATTTTTAAAAAGGAATGTTAAGTTAAAACCATAAAACGCATCATTCATGGTCTAAGAGCGCACAAAGTACAAAAGTCACAACCAGCCAAAATGATTAATATTTCTGTCTTTTTTCAGACAATGATCGGCGTATAAACATCTATATTGGATAATGAGTGAACTTACAAATTCGTACACATCGTTTGCTGCTCCACTTGCATCAGCATAACTGAAAGTTTAAGCAAGCAAAAACAATTAACACATCACATATATGTTCACATTCTCATTGTTTTTGTTATCAGTAATTTATGTCCTAGTGTTCTACATTATGCTCTTACGGGTCGAATAACATCCAGAAGACGATAACACAATCTAGCTATCATTTCATGACTGTTTTACATACAAATAAAACCTTTTTTGAGGAACAAACTTTTTACAGTTTTGGGTAGGTTGACCTTACGGTAGAGAATCATGAGCCACGTAGTCAATCCGATGTTTATCGATAAACTCCTGGTTCATAACCCACGGTGCATCTGGGATAACTTCATCAACCCACCTGCACAAAAAGTAAAAACGAAGAATGTTCAAACCAGATTCATCAATATCTAAGCAGTTTATTGGAAAATTGAAGAGACTATCAAACACACTTGCAATGACGGAGTGATTCATAGCGTTCTTGGTCGGTCATGACTGTTTTCCCCTTTAAGCTGTGTGTAACCTCATCATTGCAGCATCCAACCAACAGATAAGTATTCTGAAACCTAATTTAGGCATTACAAAAATTGTAAGTTGGACATACATATACATATACTGCAGTCACATTCAATTGACTGTGCAATAGATTTGAGTAATGTCTGATTATCCATGTCATAATCTCATCCATACTAAATTCCTGATGCATAACAGATTTTGAACCAATTTAACCTTTTCTAGGTATTCAATCCTATAAAATTCTTTTTATAATTTAAGAAAATGATTGAAATGCAATATTTAATTCTCTCTCTTAAATTTAAAAACAAAATATATGAACAAATTTCAAATCTTGCAGGTGAGCAGGTTCACACGTAGATTATCTTACCTACACGTTACGTAACAATTTAGTTTGATGGTTTCTACTAGAGTTGTAAACGAAACTGAACTGAACCGAAAAAGGCGTTGTTCATGTTCGTTCGCTAAGCTTTTATCAGATGAAAAAAGGGCCAGTAACAGACTCAGGATTTGTTTTGTAGGGGTAATCGGGGGGCGTAACTGAACTTTTAAGGAGGAGAGACATTTTTGCCTAAAAATTACACTACTTTTTAGGGGGACGGCCACCCCCACCACTACCAAGTGTAGGTCCGCCACAACGAACGGTTCACCAACACATAACCGAGCGGAATTTCTTTTTCGTGTTCGTTCATTGAGGAAAGGGTATTGTTTGTGTTTGTTCGTTAATTTCATAAACAAACATAAACGAACACACACAAACATAAACGAACACACATTACGATATAATAACAATTAGGGTAGACTCTTGTCTACAGTAGCAAAAAATACCCTTCATTTTAGACATAATTACAATAGAGCCATTACTCCAATTTCCATCTTTCTTTGTCTTGCACAAGAACAGCGATCAAATTGTTTTATTTGTGTCATTTTTTTGGTTTTTGTTTTATAGTAAGTTTACATTATTTACTTTACTTTTGGAACTAAAAAAATTGCCTTCTTTTTTTTTCTTTTGGGTCTTTAATTCGAGTTTAGCCATATTTTATGCCAGTTAACGGCATAGTTCGTGTTTATCTTTGGCTGCATTTGCGTCACGTGACGGTATAAATTTGCGTTTTTGTTTTACAATTTTTTTGGTTTTGATCGTCGTTTGCTTACTATTTAGCATGGTTTTACGACTCCTACACCCGCAACGCAGGGGGGTCAAACACTAGTTAACATATAATTATTATAGAAACAAGTATCCACATTCTTATGCATTAGAGATAATCACCAAAAATAAGCATATATTTAAGTACTTGACATAATTATTAGAAAATACTTAAGACATAATAATCATTAACATAACTAACGGGGTGGTGGTCCATTGACATGGACAAAGCCTTTAAACACCTGGGTTTGAGGGGGGACGTCTTGGGTTCAAGTCCCACAGACGATATGGATTAAAAGAAATTTGATGTTAAAAAAAAATAATCATTAACATAGTTATCATGTATGGGGGTAAACTAAAAATTAATACATATATAAGTTTAAATATTTGGGTAATAAACTAAAAATAAAAAATTTAAAAGTATAAAAAAATCTTTGAAAACTAAACATAATCAAACCAACATTAACTAATGTAAATAAACAAACGAAAACATTCAAGAACATAATTGGACGCACGCGACATATGTTATGTTCATTCATATAAATTATCGAGCAAATTTCCTAGTTATATTCGTTTGTTCATTTAGTAAATAAACATTTGGTTTGTGTACAACCCTAGTTCTACGTGTGGATGTATTAAAAAACAAACCGAAAATTTCGAAATCAAATCTCAGGACGAAAACCTAACAACAGATCATAAAAAATCATCACATCATGATACACAATTAGAGACAGAATCAACAAAGTGATTGAATAACACGAAAGAGGTGGTTAAAAACTAACGATTTTTTGGCTTGCTCGAGGGAGCGGGCGTGACCAAAGTGGAAGAGATCGTATATGCCGTCGGCGTAGACGCGAACCGGGCGGTCTGTGGGGGGATCAAGCATCCAGATGGTCTGTTTATGGTCCTTTTTCTTCTGTTCATCCTCCATGATTTTGTTATTGATCGGATCGGCTGGCGGTTTTTTCAGATGGATTCAGGGAATTAGATTTGTGGGAACGGAAATCAATAGGGTGCAAATTCTGGTTATGGGGGTTGATTGTATGGAAACAACGTGTCCGTGTATTGTTGCTTCTAAATTATGCATGTCAAACACTTATATAACTTATATTGTTAGAATATATACAAGGTTGTTTATTTTGAGGAATCATGAAAACGATATTAAATTGAATGACTAGCATATACGTGTGGCGTATGTTTGAATATTAATTTAGGTTTATTTCTTATGCAAAAACTATATATTTATATTTGTAAAGTAACGAACCTATACAAGACAACTTTTCTTTACCAAACGACATGGATTTAAGAACAAGTGTCATGGGCTTAAGGACAAGCCCAACTACCATCACTACCTTACAAACATTGATTGGGACGTCACCTTGCATTCTAGTCAAAACCAAACATCTCATTTACTTTCGTCCACCTCATACTATTTAGTAATCTCATTTGAATCATAAGCCCTATGATTTAGTCTTCTCGTCTAAATCATCAACCCTAGACCTTGTGAGCAGCTGGCCCGAGCCAAGAGTGGGGTGAGCGAATCCCTAAAGCCCACTTTATCAGGACCCCAAATTCTCATTTTGTTACTTAAAATATAACATATATAGGTTTTTTTTTTTTAAAGCATTCACCGAAATGATTAAAAGACCAAATTATACTTCTTTATTTTTAGTTGTGGGGTTTCTTAATTTATAGCTAGCCTCGCCAATTTCATGTTGATGCAATCAAATGTGAGACTAACTTATACATGCCACATTAGCATCTTCATTCATCCGGCCAAATTTTGATCCTATTAACTTTGTTACAATCCTCACAGCTCTCAAATTTTATTTTTATATAATTTTAAACAATTAATAATTAAATTTAAATGAATATATTTATTAAATGAACAAAGAATTAAAATAAATAGTTTTTCATTAATTAATAATAAAAAATAGATGAAAAAGTGCACAATAAAATAAATCTATGTTAGACCAAGTCTTCTTACATCGGTTCTCTTCATTTTTTTTCGTTGCCTCATGTTACAGAGGTGGAATATTTTCGGTGTTTGTCATGATTATTTTTAAATCTTCCCGCTCGACCGCTTTGATATCAAGTTGAGTTTTCTCCTCGCTAGCTTGTGCTTTTATCTTTAGCCTCTCCTGTATATTGTTAAATTTGCGAATTGATTCACCAAGGCTTCCATTTTGGAGAAACCTTCGGGTGCTTTTTTCCCGTCTCGCTCAGTTCCTGCCGATTGGGTGTTGAAGTTCTTCGACTTCTTCTACTTCCTCGTCATCGTAAACTGGATCGTCATTAATGTTAGTGTAGCAATGTGCGTCTGAATCGCCATCACTATATTCGTTTGATTCAGAAGTTTTGAAACCTTTTTCTCATCGAATCGACCTTGTTTGAGATGGGCACCCACTTCACACATCCTCTCAAAATGTTCCAAGCCCCGATGTGGGCAAACATCCCTATATATCTTAAATAATCAGTCTTTACAAGTTCGGTGTCACTTGTCCCACTTGTTCGAATCCCCTTTTTACGCTTTAATCACTTTTGGGGTGTAACATGCAATAAATAATCAAACACACTCATGCACACAATCAAACTTATGAAATCACTCAATCCATCAAACATGCTATTTGTTATGCTTAGGTTATCAATGCTAGATATTCATTCATGCAACTACTTGTAATGATGGATTCGAGAACCATTTATTAATAATGGATTCGAGAATCGTTTATTTATGCTACGTAAAACCAAATTTGTATACTCGCCAACCTTATGTGTTGACATATACTTTAATACATGTTGCAGAAAATGTATGATGATGATTGAAGCAGGGCCGGCCCATCTATGATTCAAACCAAGGATTGGGCCTAGGGCCTCCATATTTCTAGGCCTCCATTCAAAAGAAAAATTATATATAATTATATAAATATATTATGTATATTGTTCCTTCAGTAACATATAATTTTGTAGCTGGGTGGTTATAACTACAATGTTACTTTGCGGATACTAGAGCTCGAATCTTTATGCACAACTTTTTTTCTATATTTTATTTTTCCAATCTATTTCCACATAACTGTTGGATTTAAGTGCTAAGCGGGGCATTGAAAAGACCCCCCTTGCCCAAAAAGTCCACATTTTATTTGCTATTCCAAATAATAAAGACACAGATTGGTCAACCGATAAAAAATATCTCATTTTCTCACAGCAGCAATTTTTTATTCTCGTTTTAGGTTCACCATCCACTGGTTTCCACTTTGACACCAGTGGATGGAAACCAAAGGGGCGACAACATTTGAGCTGTTTTGATGTGAGATTTTTTTTTGTTGTATTCTGTTTGCTACTATACCTATTGGTATGTCCAAATTGTTGGATTCTACTCAAAGTTATAGTTTTGGTTTCTAGTTTGGTTTTTTGGTCTATTCGGTTAATGTTTGATATACAAAAAATTTTCACAATGCTTGCTTTATAAGTTTTCTTTTAGAAGATTGTTGCTTTTGATTTACGATGATGTTGAGTCGAATTTATCCTTTTGATGTTGGTAATTGTCAAGGGTATGATCTTTGTTAATGACTCAAATCCGAATTCCAACTTGTTACGACCTGCTACCCGACCCGACCCACCTGTGATATGGAATCGTAAAAAGGGCCCCAATTTTAGAATTCGCTTTGTGCCTCCAAAAAAGTTGAGCCGGCCCTGGATTGAAGAAATCTACTTAGGATGGATTAGAAACGCACTTAATTTCTATGTTTTGTATTCCTTTTCCTTTGTTTATGTTCAAGACAAAATGTTGTATTTCCATTTCAAAACAATGTCCTTCCGTTTAGCATGAAATGAAATATTGTTGTTTTAATTATTGCCAGAAATAGTATGTTCTGAAGTCTCAAACAATCTCGTTTCATCTCGCTCTGATTTTTCTGCCATCGGTTGGGTGTGACATAAATCATAGAGGCCTAAGTTGAAACTAACTTGACCTTTTTAGGATTGGGTTATAATCATCATTATCATTATAATATATATAAAAAACTAAAATTTGTTTGGACTTATTAACGAGCTTTGTATTTCAGGCTTGAGATCGGACTCGATAACTACACGAGCTCGGGCTCGTTAGAGCTTTTAACCGAGCCACCCCGAATAGCTTTCAAACCTATAGGTTGTTTACACCCCATATCCCTACAAATCTAGAACAACTAAAATAGAATTTTATTATTTAATTGTTAATAATGTAAATGTTGAAAACAATTTAATCAAACAGAAAATTAATTATTTTATTATTAATTACCGAGTTATTGGCCAAACCAGTTTATTCCAACTTGAACAAACTGATTAAAGAAAGGTAGAAGGAGACTGTCCCGTTATCGGACGAATTTAAATAACACGCAAAAATCTAAAACCAACCTGGCGATTTAAGAAACCGAGATTCTTGAACTGCACGGATGATTCCTGTCCTTAAAGGATTTTACGCGCTCGTATTGCTGTGAGCTGCAGCGTAAACTCCCAGGATTTAATGCAGAACTGATCTGGTATTCCAACAGCAATGGAAACCAGAAAACGCAGGAGGCTTTTATTTATAGGTTGGGATTTCAACAGAGAATGAGAAAAAACGGGGAATGAGATAAACATTATCAACTAATTCGAATATAAACTCCTAGAGATATCCATCTCAAATTCGAATTCCTAGACTAATCCCATACGAATTAGAACTGGTGGAGATAACCCTCACTCTTTCGAATTCATCTCTATCCCAATCTTAACTGCGAAGTGCAAAGTGCGCCTCAAACGCGCCCATTCGTGAGCTCGAAGCTCGGCTTGTCACGCGTGTGGGCTTGACCCACCTCTCAACCCATTTAACACTTTGGAAGCCCATAAGGGGTAATCCTTATAAGACACTCAACTTTCACCTCCCCCACCAATGTGGGATGGAGGAAACATACCAACTTGTATGTTCCTCATTAATATTTCCAACTGTAAATCATTTTCGAAATTCTTTTAAATAAGTTGGTTTTAGAAAAACAAGCTTGCTTCTTTTCTTGTAGATGGATTTTTATTTTTGTTTTTGCTAGGGGTACACGCTCGCGAGCTGCTTGAGATTGGATCGAGAAAATGCTGGAAACGAGCCGAGTTTTATCAAGTCCGAGCCGAGTTTGAGCCTAAAATAAAGCTCGTCTATTTAACACAATGTGCGGGCCTCAACATTCTTTTGAGCCTAGTATGTGAAGCTCGTCGAGCCTAAGTGGAGCTTATTTAAACTTGTTTGCTAGCTGAGCCTGAACGTATAAATAAGCTTGTTTAGTAAATGGACCCGAGTTTGAGCTTCATCCCAAGCCTAAACAAGTCTATTATATATATTATTTTTATGTATGGTTACTTTGATCAGACAAGTGTCAATCCACATGGAAAGGTTGTAGTTTAGCGCTAGTGGCCTTGTCCTATTACCTAGTTGTCTAGTAATATGTCACGTGCCCTACTAACTGATGTTAGTACGTCATATTTATTTGTAAACAAAGCTGTTAAAAAGATATTTGTTGTTTAACGACACATCATGCAATTAAAAAGGGAAAATAACTATAATAGGATTTTGACCAATATAATTATGAAAATAACCTTGACTTTTTAAAATTATCAATATAGCCTTAACTTTTCATCTCCTGTGCCATATGGCGCAACACATTATTCTCCTGCGCCGCGCCATAATCTCCTACGCTACGCCGTCTTCTCCTGCACCATTCTCTCGAGTGCCATCATTTTTCCTGCGCCAAAAAGACACGTGTCTGTCTATGGTTAAGTGGTAATTTAACAATTTTTATGGCTATATTGAAAATTTTTAAAGTCAACATAGCCATTTTGGTGATTTTCCCGATTAAAAAATTCCAATTGTTACAACCAAAAACAATGTAAAACTCAACGATCATTTATATATTTAGTTAAGTATAATAAAATACTGCCCTTAAATATCATTGATTCTGATCAACCAAAAACCAAACAGTCCCATTCATTTGTTTTTCTGTCTCAACCACAACAACGTTCCCACTTATATTCGTAACCCCATGTCCTCCCATCCCTTCTAGTCTCCATGCACCATTATAAATCTAGTATTGAACATGACTTATTCTGTCCGGAAAGATCAACACAGGCGAGAAGTCCGCCATCCACACGGTCCCGCTTCCGGTCACCGCCAACTTCCCAACCGTAGATTTCATTGTCATCCCGCCTATCGCATCATTTCGATCGATAACAACTTGATCAATGCTTGTGAACTCCCCATCTAGCTCCACGACACTTCCCGAGTCACCAGTGAACATGTTGTTGCCAATGTTGAGGCCCGATATTCGACCATTAACCGACTTCAAAACAATGTTACCCCCTCCTAGAAAAAACCCGTTGGTAACATGAATTTGCGTCGGGTCTTCTATAACAATCGAATTGTAATCCAAGTAACAGTTATCGATCTGGATTTGTCCTGATTTGATCAAAATCCCTATCCCACCAAAAACTGTAGCTTTGTTGTAACAATGTACCCCGGTGATTATGTTAATCTGACTCCTTAACACAATCCCGATAGCGGCTGAGAAGATAACCACATCTGTGACCGCATTGTCATTGCTAGTGAGATCAATGGCGGTCCCTATGAAATCCCGCTCACGTTGGTCCCCACCGACGTTAGGAATCTCGCCCATGAAGCAACTAGATATGAAGGTTTCGTGACCTCTCTCGACTAGTATTCCCTCGGTGACGAAATGTACGAAAAAGCAATTGGTGACTCGAGTTCGGGCTGAGTCAATCATAAGAAGGCCGCCACTTATGTTACTTGAATCGAAAAGGATGTCGCGAAAGGTGATGTCTTCGTAGTATATTGGTTCGTTTCTTGCTTTCATGTCGGAGAGTGTGTCGTGTGACTTGTTGGCAGCGGTTTTCAAAGATTTTAAAGAACTTGGCGAGTGTAGTTCGATTAGATAGCCGTCTGATGGAAACGTGTTAGATGCTCGCAATGTACCGCCTTGTATCTATAACGTTTAAGCGTGTTAGATGTCAACCGAATAAATGTTGCATAAGTAAATTGAACTTGTTGAAGAGAACATGTATAAAATGGTTACAAAATGAAATACTAATGTTTCTTATTATATGTTTAAATGTATTATATCATCAAACTGTAGTAATTTCACATTCGTGACTCTACATAAACTTCATAAAGGTAGAAGTGATATTTAACAATTGGTATATTAGCAAATTTTGATAATAATATAACCGGAAGTGGTAGAGAAAGAGAAAGAAATTGACACGTAAATGATATTGTGGGTGAGATTGGATGAAAGTAGTAAACACACGTTAAATGTTTACTTTTAAAAGTGTGTTTTATAGCTGTAAGGATAAAGAAAAGTGTGTTTTAAAATATGGATCTCTACCCATGGTTAGTGGTCCATTTGTAAAGGCAAAGCCTTTATATATGTACATAGATGTTTGGAGGAAGATTTATTTGAGAAAAATTTTAATATGAGAAGAAAAATAAGAAATGACATAATTGTAAAATATTAAATAGTTTATAACTCATATCATTAACTATGTTATCTCTCATTAATAAAGCAAAAACTTTTATCCTATGCATTTCAAAATTTATCTTACACATGTCTTACACTTACCGGAATTTACCACACACTCATGTAAATTTACCCTACACATTTCAAAATTTATTCTACATATACTAAAATTTATCCTACACATATCGGAAGTTGTCATTCACCATAAATTATTTTATCTTGAAAGTGTATATTAAAAAATTGAGTTACAAATTTAAATAATTGGCTAATTAATGACAATTATAGATTTACCTACATGTCTTTTTTCATAACATTAAATACACACATTAAATGAATTAAATGGAAAATTTATATTGGCTTAAAAGTTATTCTTTTTATTCTTACAAAATTTTTCTTCTCATTTGAACCCCAATTAGATATTTGTTCGTATATCTATATTTTTTTTTACATTTAAACGTTTGCCTACATGTAACAAACCAAAATTTATTTTATATATTTTTTTCTAATATCAAGGTATTATGAATAAACATTGCATTTTAAAATTTTTCTTATATTTTAAAACTTTTGAGATTAAAAAAAATAAACTTATTTATCTTGTTTTCTCTTTTCTCAAATATATATATATACACATATATGTTTATTTAAAACCAATAAAATTTGATAAATGCAAGAACATGTTTAATTCATATGTTAATATGTATATGTATTAATGTATACGTGCATACGTATATTTACATATTTTTATAACTTTGTTGAAAAAAAATCAGAATAGATGAGATAGAAAAAAAAAACAGAGAAATAAACTATTTTCTGAATTTTAATTTTACGATGAAGCGTTTTCATGGTGTTCAATATGTAAATAACCAATTTTACATTTTAATTATCTGTTAAATTTTAAATTAATTGTTATATTCATTAGAGTTGCAATACAGTCTTATTTTAGAAATGATGAATTTATAAGCCTCCATTTTACGAGGCGTCCATATTTTGAACGAGCGAACTTTTATTTACGTGATATGCATAAACATCCGATTGTACAACTGACTCCATATTTACAAAACTAGACACGAAATTAAGTTAACGTGACACATCAATTAAAGAACAAGAAGGGCTAATTTAGTAAAATACCACTAGATTGCCGGAATTCGGAGGAATAACAACGGGTTTAGAGATCCTGAAGCTGCCACCTTGAAGGTCAACAATAGCTCCACCCAAATCGTTGACTCCGGGCAGCAACTGCTGCCCATCTCTGACCGAACAAGCGTCGGTCACCGCATCAATAACCGCAGCCGTGCTATCCTGCGCACCACTCGGGTCTGCTCCATACCCAACTGGGTAAAACACCCTTCCCGAACTCTGTCGGAAAATTCATAAATGAATATTTAGCGGCATAACCAAAACTTTTTAGTCGGGGTCATCATAAGGTTCTTTACTTTACTAGTTGCAATTATGTAGTCTGACGCATGTTTTTGTTACCAAAACTCAACATTTTATATTTAAAAGTTTAACAAAATTACGGTGATTGTTGGTTAGCGGACCCTCTTGACCCTCTCTTACGAACAGTGTAGGTGTACTTCATGCATTAAAAGATGTACCTTGACAAGACCGAAAGAAGATGATAGCTGAAACGAGTGAGAAGAAAGTTGGTGAAGCTTTGTTTTGAAATCATAAAGCTTCTGTTGCCTTTGCGAACAATTTGCTTCTTGTAACACCAAAACTAACACTACTAAGCAAAGTGGCCTCATTTTTGAACCCACGGTTCAAGCCGGTATCGAATCGGTTGCTAGTCTCGAACCGTTCTAAGATCAGGTTCAGGGTTAGGGTCGAGATTGTTGGGTTGCGAGAAGAAACAGAAGATGTGAATGAATAAATGTATGTGAAGGAAGTAAAGAGTTTGGCATGTTTATATAATTTTAGTTTTTGTTTTTGTCTTTTTCTTTTTTACTTTTGTTATATGGTATTGAATGGAGACCTTAGGGGTTCTATTATATCATCTCAATGTCATGTTAAGAGGGGTTTCCATTGCCTCCTTCCGATACTGTGTCATCTCAACGCCATGTTAATCTCATTGCCGCCTTCCGATAATACCAAACAATGAAATAAAGGCATTACGCAATCATTTATTTTATTTAGTTTGATTTCAATGTAAGTTTAATTCATTCTTTTATTATAGAGTTAATTACATCGTTAATCTCTATGGTTTGTGAAAAATAACAAAGTTAAGTACTAATAGTTTAAAGTCACACACTCATGTTCTAACATTTCATTTTGTAACAACTTAGAATGCTAAGACTAACAAATGTTAGTTTTTATGTACTTTAAGGGTATCTTAGTCACTTTACATCTAAAGGACTAATTATGTAGCTTTATACTTAAAAAGGACTATTTTTGTAATTTACTCAAAGGGGGCTCGGATAATTGTATTCCGGATTATATACTGAAATGCCCATTACAGACATGAGGTTGACTTTTTCTCTGCAACTCTTGAGTTTTTCTACAGAACGGTAACAAACACACTAACACTAATCGACAACCGGTAGCACAACAACATCACAGCCAGCTGACCGACCCATCTCCACCGTCACACACACTCAATGACAAAGTAAGCCTCTCTTTCACATCTCTATCTCTCTGCTTCACTCTGCTACTCCTGTCACACCCCAATCGACGGCGAAAACATCGGGGCTGGATAAAATAGATTGCAAGAGACCTCGTAACACTACTTCTGACAATATTTAATAAATAAGATTTCATTTCATTTCTATTCTAAATTAAAAAGTACCTTGATGGAAGCAAATTGCAACAACATACAATAAGAATTCAAATTACAACAAGTACGAAAATTTAAAGGTACGTTTTTAGTCTTCCTACTAGATTTCGTCCATCATCATCATCAATTTCCTGCAATGTGTAGAGGTAAAAAGAGAAAGAGAGGAGTTGAAAGATGCAATGTGTAGAGGTAAAGAGAGAAAGAGAGGAGTTGAGGGGAAGAGTGAGAGTCTGAGGTGTGGAATCTGACCTGATCAAAATGGCAACTGAAGAAAAGGACATTTTGCAAAAGACTATTTTGTCGCTGAGGAAGAGGACAAAAGAACCATGCTTTTTTTTAGAAATCTGACCTAATTTCATTTTTTGGAACAAAATGGCAATAAAACTGAAACCACAAGGATCCAGATGGAAAAGTTTTGAGATTTGGACTAAAGTGGCAAAAGTGGCCAAACCTCAGGGACCAAAATGGCAGTTTACGCTATAAAATAAAACCCAAGATTTGTCCTTATTTTGGTGATGCACCATCTTTGTTTACCATGGCAAACATTTGGTGACATTCCATAAGGATTTCTCCAAGATGGGGAAGTATGAAAACACAAAGAAAAACAAGAAGAAGAGAAAAACGTGACATGAGATGGAACTCACTTTCAAGAGGGACGGATTCTTTGAGAAATGGTAAAGAAAAGTGGTGGAATGAGTGTGGTATTTATAGGGAAGAGATTAGAGTTTAAGGTGGTGAAAAAATATGGAAAGTTAAAAATTGCCCCATTAATATATTTTTGTTTTTGGACCTTAATGTCATGGACTTGTTTGTTTTATGCATTTCTCTTTCATTATTTTTATAGTTTCTAACATAACTTATAAACATAGTATGACACAATAGTTGATTGATTGGGTCTTGAATATTGAATTTACACAACATAAGTCGGTTTTTGAATGTTTAAATGTGTCTTGATGATTATATGAATAACACATATGTTTAGTTGAACAATTATTGAGAGAGAAAAAAATAAAAAAATAAAATTAAATCCATTATGATCATAAGTCTCAGATTACAATGGTTGAATACGACAAACACGGAAACGAATACTAGAATAATTGTGGAATGTTACACCCTGAATGTTTTCCAAGTTGTATTTACAATGATTATGTCTTTATATATGAAATTACAGCCAGTATGTGAGGGGGTATTGTATACATTACTTGATAATCTTTACTATTGGACAAAGGGTTAGCCAATAGTTGTATAACCACAGTCACCAAAATGGGCGTGTGACAAGTACTGTGGGTAATTAATAGATATAAACAAATGTAAAAACTCTTAATGTTGTAATTACAATACTATGTCTTTCTATACAAATGAATGATGTCACTAGTATTTCCTGCTGATAAAATGTTTTTAAACATGTTTCAGGTGATTATAGTAGATCTAAATAAGAGTTGTGATACGACACCAAAAGGCTTAAAGAAGTGGCTTATTTTATCAATTAAAATCAAGAAACTTTGTACTCGGGTTTATCCCCTATTAAAAGTTATCTTTGTAAAAACATGGGTTTTATCCCATTTGTTATAAATAAAATTCTGGTGTTTCTAAACTCTGATATTTTTTCTAACTCACGATCCCGATAATTTTTTCCGCTGCAGTATTTTCAAAATAACCACCAGTACCACTCGACTGTTCACGGCTCCCGTCCAGGGTGTGGTCGGGGGTTGTGACATTTCACACCCCCACCAAACCCCGACTCCTTTCTCACCCTGACCTTTCACACCTACGTACATTTGCACCCTTCTCCTTTACTCTCCACCCTCAATAACCGATCACCACCTGATAAACACCTACACCACTTACCAGCAGCCACCACATGCAATTCCGACGCACCACCACCTCCTACACCACTCGATCACCACTAATCGACTCCCACCCTGCTGCACCACCATCTACAATGCACCACCACCTACAACACACCATCACCTGCAATGCACCACCACAGGGGAAGTAAACCCACTTTCAACGCACCACCGCCGTTTTCAACGATGCCTTTTCAGAAGGGTTTTTCATGTTGAAGCTTTCTATATTTTTGTAATATACACCAATTTTATTAGAAAGATATAATAATTGAAGAATGATGTGTAGGTTGACTCGACCAAATTGAGCAGGGATGTTTTCAAATAATCAATATTGACAATTTATAATCCCGCTGGTTGTTTAAAACATGAAACCAAACTGGTTTGGAACTAGTCGAATTGTCTAAAACCAAAACAAATCTTTGTGCACTTTAAATGTCGGTTTAAAATCCAGTTGTTTGAACTTGAAACCAAACCGACTTAGCCATCACATTTTTATGCAGGAAAAAGATACCTATACCCTATACCACAAATTGAAGTTTCAGAGGATGCGATGTAACCATGTTTTATTACAGTTGATACAAAAATGAAGTAATAGAGTAACCTTAAAATACTTTTTCCTCGAAAGTAGTTATCCCAGGCCTGTATGTTAAAAAAATCTTCAAACAATATCATTATGTAAAGCATAAAGACGTATTAGGAGAATAAGTTTAAACCATAGGGACGCGTATTGGAATGAGAAAAGGGCAAAATAGTCTTTTTTGCCGCAAACTGGAAACGGTGTTGGCTCAAGAGACACAAATGGCAGGAAATTGCAAACCACGAGGACTCAAGTGCCAATTATTTTTATCATAGGGATGGAAATTGTCGTTTACTCCAAAATTTATAACACAAATTAACTAGGCTATTTTGCCTTACATGTGTGGTTTGGAGACATAAACCGAATACATGAACCATCAGTTGTAAATCATCAAACCTGATTTTCCAAATCAAAAACAAACTTTTAGAGAAACATATTTTCAGTGAGTATGCTTAGATAAGTTTCAAATTGTTATGAATACATCATTTAGAGTGACTCTTCACATTCTTAACTCCTTTGTATTTACTCTTGTGTTAATGTAAGGCTTTGTATAATAATTACACATCAATAAGATTTACATCCCTCATTCTTTTATTCTTCTCTTTATATTGCTAAAAGGTTTAGTTGTTTTACAACATGTTATCAGCACGATTTCTTTGGGTTGGATCATAATATCTTTAAGGTATATCCCTTTGTGTTCTCGATTTTGTTCTCTGTTAATTAGATTCAAGTGCATGCCCCTGCTGTTTAGATGTGTCTATTATTATAATATTTACTAAACTCAAACTATTAATCGGTTGTATATGATCCGAGTTGTGGGTTTCATAATGAAATCACCAATATTTCTTGTTTTGGTTGGTTTGAATCCTGTTTTGAATTCATTTCAATATTACATGTGTTAATTTCCTGGTCAAAAATATGTGGATAAAATCATGACAATCATATTACATGGTCTTATAATTTTTAGTGAAATATAAATATAAATATAAAATTATGATTAAAAAAACACTTTCTTCAAGTAAATTTAATGTAAAATTTTGCGTTACATATGGAGGTATAATTGTATAAAGTTATTATATCTATAAATGACATATTTTCCAGATTTATGATTTTCAAGTTGAAGTGATCCAATTTGAACTTTATTCATGTTGTTATGGATCTGCTTTGAATTGTGAATATAGTTTATATTACAATTCTATTATCCAAAAAAAAATGTTAAGCTTTCTAAATTGATTTGAGATGAAATTTCACCTTGCTCTTCAACTTAATAGTTTTAATGTCACGTGTCTATTGCATTTTATTTAGATTTAAATTCAACTAAAGTTGATAATAATATAACGGTGTGAATTGAACAATAAAACTAATATTTAATCATGAAATTAATCCTAATTAACCTTATCATAAATTGTTGAAAAGAATATTATTAAATTCATTTTAAATATATGTTTTTTTTATCTTGTCAAAAATTTCGTACGTTGATTTAATTAAAAAAGTTTTTGTGTTATGATTTTATTGATACTTGTGATTAAAATTTTTAATATTTTGTTAAATTAAAACACAAATCAAGTTGTTTTGTAATTTTTATATTCTAACATTATTACCTTTTGAGTGTATTTTATAAAGAAAATTTTGCATATGTGGCTAACTATTTTATAAAAAATAACTGGGTTTACTAGTTGAGTTGTAGTCTATTTAATAAAAAAATAATGATTTCAAAATTGCAATATAAATTCGTAGAAAATTATATCTCATGATGTTGTATATGTAGTTAATGATATTCAAAAGTAATACATGTATTTTGTTAAATAATAATAATAATAATATTTATGACATTTGACATAGCCTTTGAGGCTTGAGCCAATTACTTGTTAGATATATTTAACGTTATTTTTTTTTCTTTTTATGGATGGTGGGTTAATGCTTATATGATAAATAACTTGATGTCATGCCATTTATTTATTCATTAATAAAAGAAAATGTTCATTATTAGACAATTTAAGAAAATTTATGATAGCGACCAAATGTTTGTCTAGACTATCTATATTATATAAACAAATAAGGTTTGAGACATATGTCCTGTTTTGTTGCGATAATTTGATGTTATAACGGATAAATGTGGAAAAAAGTGTTATTTTTCTATGGATCCCGTGTGGGTTACCAAACATGTTCTTTTGACCCGAGTATATAAGCAACTAAACAACCCTAATTTTCATCATCCCTCGTTCAAACACGCAGTCATCGTCTAAACCAAGAACACTTTCATCCATCATAAATCCTTCTCCAGTTCTCCTCAATACATTAAATCTTCAAACTGTTAAGGTATGAACCAAGATGCTTGAGGTTTTTTCGTTCATACATGATATAGATCTAAGAGTCGATTGATTCGTAAAATTAGGTTTTCAGGTGTTTAATATGCCGATTGGTGAAGCATTTGAGGCTTATCATCTCGACTCTACAGTTCCTAGGTATGATTTATCAACGTTTTCGTTTGATTTTGGAAATGATTGTAGGGTTGGCTACATTAAGCAGTGTTTTGACTATGTATCTATCATTTTGTTGTATAGGAACAGACCCAAGCAAATGGGAGTCAGTATTTGGAGCCTTAAACCACACGATAGAGGTATTTATTGAGTTTTGTTGTCCCTGCTTTTGTTCATAGGGACCTTTGGCTAAAGGGCTCTTTTGGATACCGTATCTTGCAGGTCCAACAATGATTGCTGGACAATAAGAGTGGCAGTGACATATCTTGATTCGTTCTTTCATAGTAAGCATTACTTTTCAGTAGTTTTTTTTTATTTCAATCATCTTGTATCTTTTAGTGGACCTTAAAGCACTATAATTCAGACTCAAGTTCGAGCGCTTTCTGTGATAATTTTTATATAGGCTACCCATTCATGTTTTTCTGCTTCTTAGATTGTGTATTGGTGATTTAACTGATTATTTATTTGTAATAGCTACTTAATGTTTGAACTTTTATATCGATGCTATGTGTTTGTTTGATTGTCATCAGGAATGAGAGGTTCACTTCTAAGGATCATTACGAAAGTGCCATTTGAAAAATCTGGAAATCCTATAATGTATCAGGTGAATTTGTTTTTGTCATTATTTATAAGATATATTGGAATGTTTTGAATCACATGATATGCTACTGAGTCAATTATGAAAAAATGTGAGATTATATTGTATGTAACTACTGAGTCGAATATGATTAATCTTATGTTTATTACACTTTTGGCAGCTTTCAGTTTATTTGACCCGTTTAGTAAATATTAACCTAAGCAACCCAAATTCATTAGTTAGTGATTATAATGGATGATTATCAGGTTTGGGTTACCCACTTTTGTTCTCCTTCCTGTCATAACAACAAACACAATCTAACTATGTCAATTGTGAACCAGGTATCCACACGGCTGCTTAATTTCATACAGTTGCGACTGTATTCGGCCTATCTCAGGTGCCAATTCTCTCCTTTTGTTATTGATTATTTAATCATTTGAACTGATTTAAAGTTTGAAGTTAAACATGAAATTATAGTTTTGGGCCTTTGGCCTGTTGATTATAATTTCCCTCTATCTTAAAATTTAACACAATGTCACCAGATATGTCAGTTTCCATTATGCTCATTCTTAGCACATGTCATTGTTGTTTTGTTGTTCCAAATAGCGTAGCATAGACTTAACTTCTTAACCTATTTCTAGCCTTCGCACTCACGTACTTTGCCCCAGCCTTCACCTAACACTTTCGCAAGATGTGTATGTGCAAAAAAATACTAAGTGTGTAGTCCTGGGACAGATAATAGGTCAAAACAGTACGTGTCAACATGAGCCATTCTTCGTACCGGTTGAGATGAGCCAATACGCCTTTTATATTTTTTTAAATTATTATGTAAATAGTTTCCGTGCATGATTAATGAAACAACTTTTTTCTTAGTATTTTATAAATAGCCAGCCTTCAAAATATTTATAATTACTTTAGTGGAATCACCTTCAAAGCTGCAACTTGTGCAGGTAATACATATATGTTTAATGGTCTCTAAATTTGTTTAAGTTTTTATTAAAATTAACATTAGCATAATATCATAAGAAAGAAAGATACCATGGAAAATAAATCAGTTGGAATTCTCATCAGTTTCACTCTCTTATGAAAGCATCATATGTAAAACAAATATGAATACAACCAAACATCAATATAATTGCCCTAAAACACTTCTATAGCCACTCGGTAACCGGTTAATCTTCTAATCCCATATAACCCCATTCCACATCTTCTAATCCCAAATGACCCCGTTCCATAGCCACTCGGTAACCGATTAATGAAACAACTTTTTTTGGTGATATATAAATAGTCGATCTTCAAAATATTTATAAATACTTTACTGGAACCTGGGACGGATAAAGGGTCAAAACAATACTTGTCAACATGAGCCATTCTTCGTACCGGTTGAGATGACGCTTTTCTTGTTTATTTTTTATGCAAAAAATAAAGTGTGTAGGCCTGGGACGGATAATGTGTCAAAACAGTACGTGTCAACTTGAGCCATTCTTCGTACCGGTTGAAATGAACCAATACGCCTTATTTATTTATTTATTATTATTCTATCAAATGGGTTATGGCTATGTTTTAAATCGTACAGCGTCTAACATTTTGAAGGTTACTTAGGTCGTTTGATTATTGGCAGGTTTGATCCACCTCTTATATTTTAAACCCGTTTACCCAGCTTACCTATCATGTATCTGTATCCAAAAATTTGTTTAACGCTGCGGAATGATTGTGTTTGCAGGGCGCACTTACATGCAGCCTACCAATGATGTCTAGAATTCAGGCTGAAGTGATCATTTTTTACATACTAACAAGGGTCCCGGCCAAGACTACCGCTCGATCTAAAAGTGTCTGCAAGGAATGGCGTGCGCTACCATCAACACGTGACTTTGAAAAAGCTCACTGTTCACACTCATCAAACCCGAGTAATCAAAGAACCCTGCTGCTTCGCGACCTCAATTGCCATGTTCATCCAACGGATTTTGAGATTGCTTATATAAAGCAAATCTCATGTACAATAGTGTAATTTTACATCACGTACAACTTGTCAAACATATGCTACCTTGGAAAAGTCGGTGATAGCAAGGCACTGGCTGAAGTGGTCAAATGTTGGGCCCGTCCAGTCAAACTTTCATCATCAACTAAAGAGCTTCTTATGGTAAAACTATTTACACATTTTCAATATGTTGCTATTACACTATTTGTAGAAATCACATCATGGATCTCTATCAGCCGGATGTTTTTTATATATAAGAATCAAATTCCTTGTTTGCTTGTTTGGTCTAATGTTTTATTCACTGAATTAGGTATCGAATGTGAACCTAATCAGTCGAGCGCTACAACCAAAGAGTGTACCATCGCTAGGGGTATATGCTTCTCTACCTATTCATACTATCTTGCCTGTCAATATCCAAAAAAAAATCTCTACACCTTTGTTATATTTTTGGTGGCATTGGCTTAGATTTTACTTGAGATAATTCTACAAATATATATTATATACCATTATTATCTTACTGGGCTGCAGTAGCTTAGGACCACATCTGGATATATGACCAAAAATGTGACAATGTGAAGAAAATGTGTGTATTTACTAACTCAATGCTGATTCATTCAAGATTGATAGTAGATAATATGGGCAGAGGGAAATTCTGAAGATGAAAATATGGAAGTATAGTTATATCGAAGTTAAATCGAAAAAAATAAAATAAAATATAAGTCATTAAAAAAGTGAGTTTTAATTGTGTGGGTCGGGTCAATCAGGTACCATGTTAAAACATGTCACCTTAACAGGGCTCACTCTGATTCAGGTCGGAATGGGTTTTGATTAAATTAGATACGGGTAACGTGAGTCATTTTTAAAGTAGTCTATTTGTTTTCGATTAAAGTAGTATATTTGTTTCCGATGTTGACTTTCAATTAACCGGCGATATAAGAAAGCCAACAAGTGCATTTTTCAACTTAGGAAGACATTGAAAACACATTTAAACTCTACTCGCTTTGCTCTTGCATGCAACACATCTTCTAAAATAATCGACCTCATCCAGAGTAATTGTGCACTTGTACGGTTTCCCAAGGTCGTGGTAGACGCTGAAAAGGTAATTATTTGTGCTATTGCAAAAAAAAAACATTTTGTTTTGATCGATGTGGATAATGTTATTTATATGCATTAATATTAAGTTTGTATCCATTCTTCATATCAATTATAATGTCATAGATGCATAAGTGGGTTAATTTTTATAACTGATGTAGGTGCCTCATGTCCCAAAAGGTCTTGAAATGATTAAGTGCACTTGGAGTTGATGAGTCATTAGCTCAAGTTTGTTCAGAAATTGGTTCAGTGGATCCCTTAATGGATTCATACATTGTGAGAATGCAAGCAAAAAGGGTAAACTTGCAAAAATGAGCTTTGAGTCCATAGGGGTCTGTTTAGAAAAAAGACTATCAAGCTGGTGTTGGCGGCAACGGTGACGGGCCGGTGAGACATTTCTACAAAATCACATTTTCTTAAAATAAACTAAAACTACTGAAAAAAAATTATAGTTTGCAGGTTATATTTATGTTGATATGATCGTGATTATTTTCTATACGCCCTTTGCTTCCGGTCCCCAACCCCTCTATTGGTAAACTATGAACATTTCATTTTTGTTTATGTAACTAGAGAATTGAGTAGCCATATTATAGCGAGTCGTTCCATTTTGCTAAACATTTACTTTGTACTTCTAATTTGAATGTTGTTCCAACTTATTTTGCTCCCAAATGTGTGGATTTTGAAATTTAACCCGACCATTGTTGAAATTTACATGTCTGGTTATGTTAATTATAAGTTTATCATTGATTCTTTGATTTGGTATCACAGCTCTTGAGGCTAGGGAAGATCAAGGATAGTCGGGATAGCGTCCCAAGGAGGAGGTAACCTGAAGTCTACCTTCATTAATGGAGTGAAGATGTTTTAGAACCAGGTCACTTATTGCAAATTAATAGTTGAATCAGGATAATTGAGTGGCGAGTTGATGTGTTTATGTGGTTTGAAGTTGTGCATTTGGAAATTTTGATTGTAGTTATTATATAGAATTACGAAAAAGTATTTTATAATGTTTCTATCTCTTGCAGTGTTACAAGAGTCAAGCCAGGATGAAGTCGAGCTCAGGTTCAATTTCTAAACTAAGCCGTCTTGACTCGAATTTTAGACTGGGCTAGAAATTTGACAACGAGTTTGACTCAGTAAATTATTTTGTGCCTTGAATTAACTCGACTCCGTTTTGTCAAAGTTGAATTGTTAGAAGGTGGAAGCCAGAAATGTTAATTATGTGATATTTGTAAGTTCTTCTCTTTGAATTTTGATACAGTTGAATTTAGGGGATTCATAAAAGGCGAAAAAAATCTTTATTCACTTGTCTTGCTTCAAGATAACCTAATTCAAAATCTTTCAATTCTGGTTTTTTTGAACCAGAGTGACAGCAAGGAGAAAAAAGGGTTATCATCAACGGAAGAAAGCAAGAAGATTGGAATTAGTGGTGGGTTTAACAAGAAAAGGTCAGATCGTAGAGATACGAGTGGCCCAAAAGATTTGAAACTAAAAGTTAAAAGGCTTAATCGTGTGAATACTATTTCTTATGCTCAGGTATATGTTGACTAAGTGGGTGTTTGGGATT
The DNA here is from genome assembly GCA_947069175.1 of Scalesia atractyloides. Lineage (NCBI taxonomy): Eukaryota > Viridiplantae > Streptophyta > Magnoliopsida > Asterales > Asteraceae > Scalesia > Scalesia atractyloides. The sequence continues at coordinate 61,891,713 of CAMTDV010000010.1, read as the reverse complement.
CCTTATTTTCACAACTTATTAACTTCTTGAAAAGTTAAAAAGGACTTTATAGTGTTTAGAATTGGATGTGTTGTGAGTAAAGAAGTTAATAAGTCAAGAATTTCTGACTTATTAACTTTTCAAAAAGTTAATAAGTCCTTTTGAAAAGGAAACCCAAACATGCCCTAATTATAAAGATGCTAACTTTGGTTTGTGATTGTGTGTTGGGAAGGGGTTAATTGTTTTTTTTATTTGATTTTATGAAGATTTTAGGAACAGGTATGGATACTCAAGACACATCACCTTCAGTCTTGCTGTTTTTGATAGCATAGATTTATATTTATTGGTGGAGAAGCGAGCATTTTGATGTACTATTGAAATTATATCTTCGCATTTGAGATTCATATTTGATGGCATAAGGATCGATTAATACACAATAATTGATAACTAAACAATTCGTTTGATTGATTTCAGTTTGGACGGATATGTTACAAATGATCATCGGCGGCATATATATACTCGCCAGAGAGAAACGTCGCACAGAACACATCATTTCGTTTATTTAGAATAATTTTCATGTGAATATACTCTTTTTTGTAGGAATCGGTCACGTAATTACTTGAATCATGGAGAAATGTGGGGTTTACCTGAAACGAGTGATATGGGTCTTGTAAAATACGGTTTTGAGTGTGAGCATGTATCATGGGGGACGTAGAGAAACTGGAAGACCTAGGAGTGCTCCATCCGATTTGCCACCGTTGAGTGAGATGCTATTCAGAAGATTGTTTTTGACATATTTATAGTAGTAGCAAACGGTAAAAATGTGAAGAATTGTCCGTTTGCTTCAAAAGTCATATAATAGTTTATTTTATCAAAGTTATTTGAATAATATACATTAGTAACCTATTTGTTAGACCTTCAAGATGTTTCTAATATAACAAGTCTGGTATAAATTGTTTTTAACAGGCGTCGAAATAATATACATTCCGGTTGTAAAGAAAAGGTAACCGAAAACAGGATGGGTTAGCCGGGGTTGCCAAACTGTTGCTTATGATATTCTAAATTGATTCATTTAAAAAAAAAACAGATTGATCTTGTAATAATATAGTTTTTGTTGTCATATTTAGATATCACTTATAAAAAATATCGATTCCAATTACAGGTACAATTACATTTATTTTCTGTTTTTTATTTTGTTATTCATTTGTAACATTGTTTCATCTTATGCAGCATAAGATTTAATATAGTAAGAGCAACGGTCAAGGCAATGTACCTTTTTTTTCCTACAGTCTTGCAAGGACCTTGGTTCAACATGCAAGGTATGAAGCTGGGTTAAAAGCACCATTCCGAAACAAGTTTGGTGTTCAGATTCGGGATCTCTTTAGCAAGAAGCTAACTGGGAGAACGTTGTTTTGGAAAGACAACTGGTTTGGTAACGCCTGTTTCAAGGATCGTTTCCCCAACTTGTATACCTTTGAAGCCAATAAAGATATTGTTCGGTGTCGCAAAGGAGCACTGATGCATCAGGGAACATTAGTCTCTCTTGGAACCGGACTCGGAAACATCTCAGTTTGTATACCCTCTCGGGAATAAATGACTTGTCTGAAATGGTGAAAACTTGTGGTTCCTCTTTCGGAGTTGATGATTGGCTGTGGTGTCCTGACCCGAATAACCCATTCTCGGTGAAATTCGTTCATGCGATTCTTCATAGTAATGATTCAGTTGTTCCTTAAACTCCGGACTTCTGTTGGTTAAAATGGGTGCCTGTTAAAAAGTGTTATTTATGTACTTTTGTTTATTGTAAATTAAATTTTCCTAGCCCGGGAAGTTTCTGGGTGATAGACTAGTTATTTGTATATGAGAGAACTGGAAGTGCTCGAGTCATTTATATTTATTGATGGGTGTGGATATGTTTAGAGAAAGACACCCAAAGGTTAGAATCTTTGAGTGGTAACTTTATAAAGAAATTTAATCTTATGTATAAATTCTTTAACTGTAAGAAAATTTATGCATGTAAGATATGCATGTGGTTAGGCATAAAGAGATAAGTTTATTATATATGTTCTCTTGTAATTAATGGAACATTATCTTGTTTTATAGTGTGATATGTTATATAGTCGTGCATTTCATAATATAACTTTATGCATCAATGCGTCCCATATGTAATTAGTATTGAAAAGGTGTAATTAGTATTGAAAAGTCCATCAAAACGATCAAAGTTGTAGTATATGATCGCATGTTATAAACATAACTGAATTGTGATCAAGATTCATTTATTATATGATACCCAAGATGTGATACTCTCTAAAGCTTATTATAAATTTATGGGAGCTTGTAAGACCTTGGACCGGTAATTAAATCTTAATGATCTAGCCATATATTTTCTTCTCAATTGATGTATTCATAACACTCCCCCTTTACCATCCACATGATGAAATAGTATAGTATTCTTATAATACGCTTGGTGATGTTGCCTCATTAAAAACCTTGCTAGGAAAACCCAGTGGGATAAAACCATAGCTAAGGGAAAAAGAGTGCAACGCGTATTTTCTCCCCCTGATATTTTTGGACCAGATTTGTTTCCTCGTTAAGAACCTTACTAAGAAAATCCATAGCTAGAAAACTTAGTGAAGGGGAAAAGAATAACGTGTATATTACTCCCCCTCATTTTAATATGTATCTTTTAAGTGACAATGTCAATCGTTTGTGAAAGTTGCTTAAAACTTATGTAGTCAATGAATTTTTTGCTTGATCTCCTGATGTGCAATTCTTTAAACTAAGCAATGATGTATGATCTTCATGTCAGACTTCTACTGCCTCCTCTCACATATATGTACAACAAGATCAACGATCGTGTTGTGTTACATTCCCTGCATCAACAAGGCGAACCAAACTTGTTTCGATTGGTTAGTAAAATATTTTTTCATACCTTAGATGTATCGAAGTAGTTGTTTTAATCGATTCCAACATCTCTTCTCTTGACACATGTTAGATTACGTCAATAAATTCAAATAAAAGATTTATAATCACCCATGGATAACAAGAAATATTAGTGCACCAATTACACTTAACTATGGTACTTCTTGATCAAAATTTTCAATTTATTTAATTGGAGATGATAAGGTTTCTTTTCTATATCATATAATGAACAATCTTTAATGTTCTTTAAGGATGAGCTTTGTTCATAGTAAAATGTCGCAACAACTTCTACATGTACTTTGATGGATTGATTTTAATATCATTACACATATAATCAAGATGCAAGTCGAGTAATAATTACATTGTGTCAAGGTCTTTCAAAAAATTCTCTCTAAAAGCTCGACAGTTTCTCTCGATGATGTGTACGCCATCACTGTAAACTGTGATTATAGCAAACTTTTAGAAGTGAAATTTTGATAGAAGTATGGCTAACTTTATCAAACTTAAATACCTCTTTATCACAATATCACATGAGTTATAAAATAATCATGTCACACCCCAACCGATGGCGGAAACATCAGAGTGAGACGAAAAAGAGATTTCAAAGAGACTTCATAACTCCAATTGTGATAAGTATTTAATAATTGCTTTTTACGTTGCTTGAACTAGGAACACCACAAGTTTAAAATGAAGAATGTATAATAAGTATTCAAATAAATAATTTCATTTCATTAAAATGATTTTTGTACAAGACTGGAATCGAGATACAACAGGATTGAAAATAAATTACAATACAACGAACATTAAAATTTAAATGCGTTTCTAGCAATCCTACTAGATTCATCTGTCACAATACTGCAACATGTAATAAAAGCATGGATCAGTACAAAAGTACTGGAGAGCATACAAGTTTGAATATAAGCATACGTATAAAAGTTTGTCTCAAATCCACATGACATTTTATATTCAAGATGAACGAGCATACATAAACAACTTACGCATAGCAAATAGTATATAATTAAAATCCTTAACTAGCATGCATAACAATCTAAGCATAACAATATCATGAGATTACAAGTTGAAACTAACAAGCATAAACAACCTAACCATCACAATGAACGTATTCGATGGTTTGAATATTTAATTATAATCGATTGCGTAAAGTGGATTTTGTATACATATTGCACCCAAAAATGCTTTAAAGCGTAAAAAGGGCCGAGTATGCTCACGGTTTTTCATAGCTTCCTTTGGTGATTCCATGAAGAGTTGGAGGTTGGAGCTTCAAGCTTCCTTTAAAACACTTAGTGTTTTCTTTTAGAACTCTTAGAGTTCTCTTCATTGCTTGGAAGATTTGAGAGAAGTAGAGAGGTTGAGAGAAGAATGGTTGGAACACTTAGTATCTTTTTAGAATTCTTGATTTAGAGAGACTGAGAGAACTAGAGAGATGGAGAGAAGAATGGTGTGTAGAAAATGGTAGAAGGAGGTTTGTATTTATAGGTGGAGAAGGTGAAAAATGGTGAAATATGATTGGTTAAAAAAGGTGGAAGAGGATTGAAAAGATGATTGGTGGAGAAAGGAGGTGGAAAGGGGTGAAATATGATTGGTTAAAGAAGGTGGAAGAGGATTGAAAAGATGATTGGTGGAGAAAGGAGGTGGAAAAGGGTGAAATATGATTGGTTAAAGGTGGAAGAGGATTGATGAGGTGGAAAGATGATTGGTATGTTTCTTGGTATTTCTTGAGTATATATTATGTAATTGAGAATATATAAAAAAGTATAAAAGTTTAATTCAAGTATTGAGGATGTGCGTATAAGTATTTATACGTATAATTGTGTCGGTTTGCGTATAAATACGTATTTAAATGATCGGTTGTGTGAATAAAAAATATGTATAAAATACGAATTGTATTATGATTAACGCCTCGAATTGTGAGATTGAAATTAAATATGAATGTAAGGTTTCTAAAATTAGAATACGAATACTAACATTTTTAAAATAGTAATACGAAGATACGAGGCGTCACAACTCAACCCGACTATTTTAGTCCATACATATTTTGTTAACTTTATAGATAACGCTCTTAAGGTATTGATATTAATGCTTCCGCCATCATCAATCCATCATGGACTTTTTCTATCTTGACTAATTATGCATGTGCATTCACTCTTTAAGAGATTTGGTACATAAACTTTATCATTGAGCAAATCATTTGGAACATCGATGTCACACCCCGATTTCCACGTGTATTCTGGTGGGCCCGGTGGGGAGTATCGTGACGTACAGTTGATATCATCATAACCAATTACACCACAGAGCAACACAGCGGAAGGCTTGGAGTAAAAAAAATAAACTATTACAAACCATAAAGTGTCCAAGGTTCGAAACATAAACTATACAGACAAGGTTTGTAATATGATCCACATGCGGATCAGATAATATACAAAATGAAAACAGACTCTACAGGTTCAACTCTAAGGTCGCAACTCCTTAATGTCAACGCCCCGCAGCTTCCGGCCTATTGCGTACTTGTACCTGTATTTTTTATTTTTGAAAATACGTCAGTTTACACTGGTAAATACAATTAGCCGACACATTTTGAAAATCCTTTTGAAAATGGTTTTAGGTGCACAAGGCACATTTTCATAAATAACTCGGGATAGTACAAAAGACCTTGTATACAGATTTACATGTTTGTCTTTTACATATGGGGCCCAGTACAGAAACCGAGACATGATCGACTGACACACCACTACTAAACTTTCACAGAGAAAGCAGACATTAATTAATAATAGCAATACCGGTGTATGCCTACACCTTGCTTAAGTCGTGGCCACTAGCACTTTAGTGAGCCAAGGATATCCCAGACATGGTCAAGTCCACCCCAAATGTTTTAATTTCAAACAAAATAGATCAAAACCGGGTTATGCAATTTAATTAATTATCACAAGTGGATATTACATAACTTTCATACCCGACCAAGCGGTAATAATTTACCGTATCCCAAGCCCGTATAGGGAAAATAGGTTAAGAGTATTTACCTGAGCTAAGTCTTTGAGCAGTCCAAAACTCAGCCGCAAATTCCAAGATAAGTACAGGCACAATTTACCGGAAGGTGTTCAGTCTGGAGTGATGGTAATGATTAACCAATATTAGAATGCTAACGGGTCCTCAGTTAAGTCTTAGACTTGAACCGGTTAGTCTTACGCTAAAACAATGCGATACGATACGCTAGATTAAGCGGTGACTGGAATAGGATGTTAGTTGGACCCGACAAGTATATAAACTTGTCTAATATGGGTAAACCAACAACATTCTGGATTTTGATAAGGAAATGACAAAGTTAAACCTGTTTCGGTTAAATTATGTAAACTAGTCATGTATACTTAACCGTAAGCGTATACGCGAAACCGGGTAACCGAATAAGTCGTATACAAGTTCCATATAAAAAAAAATATTTAAGTTGTGTTAACAAATCATTTTGTAGCTTATTTTTACATGGATGGATGTTTAAAACCTTGATTTGTACAAAAAGGACCTTTTTACAAAAGTTTATGTAATTTAGCGGAACTTGTATGTAAACTCAGATTCTTAAAGAATCAAGTAGTATAACTTTAAGGGGTTATACTACAATTGAATATGACCCTAAAATGACCTAAAGCCAGTAGCCAAAATGGCTAAATTGGGCTAGAACCGAAGGTCAAAGGAAAGTCAAATATTGTGACTTTCGGTCGTAAACCAAATCTTGACCGAGTCTTGATGAGTCAAATTAATTTATATAAGTTCCAATACTATATTTTAAGTTGTTTGCGCATCAAAACATATTTTATAACATCTATATACTTAGTTGTGCATTTTTATCAAATCTGGCCATTTTGACTTTTGTTGAGTTTTGGTTTAACTCGTCAATTTATCAAGAATTCGTAGTAATCAGGAGGTGCCCTTTTTAGGGATTAACACCTACATTATTACAATCACGTAGCCACTTTTGTTATGATAAATGGCTGGACTATTATGGATTTAGATCAAAGTCAAGGCGATTTTATGACAGAACTTTGATCTAAGCTTTAAACCATATGGAATCAACGTGGCACGAAATGAATCACTTACATAATGATTAGAGGTTGCTAGGAACAGAACGGAATGCTTGGTAGATGCCTGGAACTCTCCTAGATGAATTTTGTGAGTTAAAGTGGAATGAAGGTTGTTGAAACTTCACAAAAATGGCATCTTTTAATAGCCAAGGGGTTCCAGTAGTGTTGCCAGGTGTTTATGGACGTAAACCAATGTTCCAAGTCGTGGCAAACATGCAAGGTGGGTGTTAAATGCGACAAGAGGTGCCAGAACATGGCTCTACCATGTTTTTGCTCGCTGGCAGTCCCTTGTGGGCCGTATGGCCTAAGCCTTGCGGTCCGTAAGGCCTTCAGGCGCCCACTGATTTGAAGTTGGTTACGGACCGTAACCAATATGGCTTGTGGTCCGTAACCGCTTCCCAGAAATTAAAATTTTGGCATTTTTGCCACTTTAGTCCCTCGACTTCCAATATTCGAATAACGAGGATATAGTTGAGCGTTTCAACGACTTTGGTCCCTCCTGATTAAGCACACGACATACAAGGATTACCGGGACACGTGTCGAAACTTTAATGGACATAAAAACATGAGGTGTTACATCCTCACCCCCTTAAAATGAATCTCGACCTCAAGATTTTAATCAAACAAGTATGGGTATTTCTGTCGCATAACGGACTCCACTTCCCATGTGTATTCAGGACCTCGATGAGCGTCCCACTTGACTTTAACAATCGGCACATGCTTCTTACGAAGCTTCTTAACCTGTCGATCTTCAATCGCCACGGGTTTCTCAATGAACCGCAGATTTTTATCAATTTTACAATCGGCATGGCCAAGGATTCATCCGCCAGACACTTCTTCAAATTGGAGATGTGGAATACATCATGGATTCCACTGAGCTTTTCCGAAAATTTCAACTTATACGCCATAGATCCAATACGTTCGATAATATCGAACGATCCAATGTATCTTGGGCTTAACTTGCACCTCTTTCCAAAGCGCATAAAGCCTTTCCAAGGCGACACCTTTAATAGAACTTTATCCCCTACTTGGAATTGAAGGGGTTTACGTCTCTTATCCGCATAACTCTTCTGCCGATCCCTGGCAGCCTTAAGACGATCATGAATCTGCAAAATCTTGTCCGTCGTCTCCAAGACAATTTCAGGTCCTGTTAGTTAAGCTTCCCCAACTTCTGCCCAGCAAACGTGCGTCCTACACTTTCTCCCGTAAAGAGCTTCAAACAGGGCAGCTTGAATACTTGCATGATAGCTATTATTGTAAGAGAACTCGACCAAAGGTAAGTGTCTATCCCAACTTCCACCTAGGTCGATTACACATGCGCGCAACATGTCTTCCAACTATTGAATAGTACGTTTGCTTTGTCCATCCGTTGTGGGTGATATGCCGTACTAAAGTTTAGTCGCGTGCCTAAGGCTTGTTGGAAGCTTTTCCAAAAATGTGAAGTATACCTTGTGTCTCTATCGGACACAATGGATACCGGTACGCCGTGTAAAGATACGATCTCATCCACATGAAGTTTGGCTAATGTATCAGAACTGTAGGTTTCTTTAATGGGTAGAAAATGAGCCGACTTGGTCAACCTATCCACGATAACCCATATCATGTCATTTCCACGATTTGTCTTTGGTAACTTGGTAATGAAATCCATAGTTACGCATTCCCATTCCCACATGGGGATCTCTAGCGACTGTAGTAGTCCCGACGGTTTCTGATGTTCGGCCTTAACTTGCGAACACGTTAAGCATTTAGCTACGTAAGTAGCTATGGATTTCTTCAGCCCTGTACACCAATAGTTGGGCCTCAAATCCATGTACATCTTATCACTACCTGGGTGAACGGAGTATTTTGAACTATGGGCTTCTTGAAGAATCAAATCCCTAAGTCCTCCAAATACTGGAATCCAAATTCGTCCACAGAATCTAAGGATTCCGTCATTTCCCGGCGTGAGTTGCTCCACAACTTTTCCTAACTCTTCTTTCGGAAGATTCGCCTCTAACAAGGCTTGTTTCTGTGCATCTAAAATCTTTTCATTTAAGTTATTCCTTACTTCCATTCTTTTGGCGTTAACCCGAATGGGTTTAACCTTTTCCTTGCGACTTAAGGCATCGGCAACCACATTTGCCTTACCTGGGTGATAACGAATTTCGCAGTCATAATCGTTAAGTGTTTCCATCCACCGTCGCTGTTGCATATTCAAGTCTTTCTGGTTAAACAGGTGCTGGAGACTTTTATGATCAGTGTATATAATACACTTCGTTCCGTAAAGGTAATGCCTCCATAACTTGAGTGCAAACACCATTGCGCCTAACTCCAGATCGTGCGTGGTGTAATTCCTTTCCTAAACCTTTAGCTGTCGCGAGGCATAGGCGATCACTTTACCTCGTTGCATAAGCACGCAACCCATCCCTGTGTGCGATGCATCACAATATACCATGAAGTCTTCAATTCCTTCAGGTAAGGTTAGCACAGGAGCATTACTTAGCTTCTGTTTCAAAACTTCAAAAGCTTCCTGCTGTTTCGGACCCCAATTGAACTTAACATCCTTGAGGGCCAAAGTAGTTAGGGGCGTAGCAATTCTTAAGAAATTTTCAATAAATCTTCGGTAGTAACCTGCCAAACCCAAAAAGCTACGGATCTCTGACGGGGTTTTAGGGGCTTGCCAATTCATAACTGCCTCGACCTTAGTGGGGTCTACTTGAATTCCACGTTTACTGACAACGTGTCCTAAGAACTGAACTTCACGCAACCAAAACTCACACTTTGAAAATTTTGCGTAGAGTTTCTCTTGTCTTAACAATTCCAGAATACACCTCAAGTGTTTCTCGTGGTCAACCTGACTGCGAGAATAGATAAGTATGTCGTCTATGAAGACAATGACAAACTTATCGAAGTACGGTTTGCAAACCCTATTCATTAAATCCATAAATGCCGCAGGTGCATTCGTGATCCCAAAAGGCATCACTAAAAACTCCTAATGACCATACCTGGTCCTAAATGTTGTTTTTGGGACATCTTCCATTCTAACCTTGAGCTGATGATAACCTGACCTCAGGTCAATCTTCGAGAAGTAGCTTTCTCCTTGAAGTTGATCGAATAGATCATCGATCTTGAGTAATGGGTAGCGATTCTTGATGTTAACTTGTTCAACTCGCGGTAATCAATGCACATCCGCATTGATCCATCCTTCTTTTTAACAAACAAAATTGGAGCTCCCCAAGGTGATGAACTAGGTTGAATAAAACCCTTTTCCAATAGTTCATCCAGCTGGGTACGTAATTCCTTCATTTCTGTAGGTGCCAATCGGTATGGAGCTCTTGCAACAGGAGCGGCTCCTGGTATGATATCAATTCTAAACTCCACTTGTCTGTCTGGAGGCAGACCATGCACGTCTACAGGGAAAACATCTGTAAATTCAGAGATGACGGCTAGGTCTTCGATCTTTGGCTTGGGCTCATCAATGGTTACTTGTGCCATATAAATGATACCACCTTTCTTCAAACACTTCGATGCTTTGAGTAACGATACTTTTTCCGACAATCCATAATACCGGTCTCCTTGTATAGTGAGTGCATCTCCAATTGGGGATTTAATCTCGATGAGTTTCTTGTTACAGGCTATATGGGCTTGGTTACTAGACAACCAATCCATACCAAGAAGTACATCGAATCCTACCAATTTCATTGGCAGAAGTGAAACAGGAATGGAATGATCCTTGATGGATATGGAGCATCCATCTAAAATCATAGAATCTTTCTCAATCATTCCATCAGCGAGTTCTACGTCATAGGTTACATCTAGAGTTCTTACAGGCAAGTTTAATTAGGCACTAAACTTATGATCTACAAAATATTTATCGGCTCCTGAATCAAAGAGAACTCTAGCATAAACATCATTAATAAGGAACCAACCTGTTATCACATTGTCGTCGTTCACAGCCTCCTTAGCTTTCATCTGGAAAGCACGAGCCTTTCCTTTCTTTGTTCCATTGTCCCTAGCAGCGTCGTCTTTCTTATACTTAGGGCAGTTGGGTTTGATGTGCCCTTTTTCACCACAGTTGTAACACGTGGCTTCCTACAAATATTTGCAATTTAGGGCCTTGTGTCCCATTTTCTTACAAATACCATAGGGTTTGGACTGAGAGTCATCTCGACACGATCCAAAGTGTCGTCGGTTGCATTTCTTACACTTAGGTCTATCGTCAGACCTCTGATGATCCCTGTTGGTTCTAAACCTTCGATTCTTGTTTGACGGATGATTTCGGTCGTCCTCTCTTTTTCTCTTTCCCTCTGCTTCAGACTTGATGGATCGCTGCATCTTCAAGTCTTGAGTAAGTGTCAAGGCTAACTCTGCTGCAGATCTGAAATTTTTTGGCCTTGAAGCCCTGACATTCCCCTTAATCTCTGGTTCCAATCCACCAATAAAACACGCGATGCGTTTAGGTTCAGGGGTAATCAGGTAAGGTACCAATCTTGACATGGAGTTGTAAACAGACAAATACTTTCTGCAGTCTAAGTTCTTCATTTGCAAACCCAGAAAATCTGTTTCAATCTTTTCCACCTCGTGAGGTGGACAGTAAGTTTCCTTTATCAACCCAACTCAAATTATACAGATAAACTTTCCCGGATGATTGAATCATTGACTTCCACCATATCAAAGCATCACCTTTGAATGATTGTGCAACATACTTCACCATATCCCTTTCCGCGCATCCACTAATTTCTACGACTGTCTCAATCTCATCCAACCATCTCAGAGTTTCTACCGCTCCTTTCTCTCCAGTGAATTCTCGCGGTTTGCAAGATATAAAGTACTTATACGAATGACCATCTTTCGAGAATTTGGTCTTTTTTCGGTATTCCTCTCTCTTTCTCCTCACATTCGAGGAGTGCTCAGAGTGTTCCTTCTTTTCTGAAGGAGGGTTTGAGAATTTCTTAGTGGTATGCTTGGAGGAATGTTTAGACGAATGTTTAGAGTGCGAAGCACTTGACTCTAATGGCTTTTCAGCGTGATTCTTTATTGCCTTATCGACTTTTGTGGCAATAAGTGCTTGGAGATCTCCTTTGGTTATAGCGATATTCTCATTGGCGTCATCATCCTTCCTTTGGCTGTTTACTTCATTAGAATCCATCATCTTGTTTTGATGAAACTATAATATTAATAATATAAATTTAAATTAGTCATACATGCTTGATGACTTGTAACATATGGTATAGCATAATAAAGCCATACAAACTTGTCAATTTTTATGGGGGTGTTTAAGTATGGCACAAGGCCTGTCACCAAGGAAAAAAGCATAGCGTCAAGGGCTTGGCGTAACGTCTTGGTTTACAAAATGCCAAGATCATAAAAGTATCGCGAAGCTTCGAGGTTCGAACGTAGTTTTACTGTCTCGAGACAGGGAGTCGTAGACCACAACTGTCGTTTGTTACTAATGGACATAAATATAGTTTGTAAGCATTACACCACTAATGGGTGTTAAGAAAAATAATCATCGCACTGATGATTAATCAAGATCAAAAATAGATCATGTAGGTTTAGACGTTGTCCATTACCTAGACGGCTCGTGAGATTCCTCAAGTCACACTTACCAGGAGGTTAGTATCTTGAATGTATTAACTTGTAGAATAAAACTCTTAGAATGATTTAAATAACTAGTCCATATCAGGCAGACTAGGGGGTTTAGAACGTAGTTCACCACTCCTAGATAGAAGGGAAATCTCAACCTTAACTATCATGGTAGAAAACCATATGACTATCGTTTTGCCAATTCATGTGACCTAATCATTTGGCGGGTGTAAATCATCAAGAGGATCTTTTGGAATATTTCGCAGATCATAAATTTTGAATTAAAATCGAGACGATCGTTTGAACAACTGGTGCGAAGGAACACATAAATTAAAGTTCCAAAATTCCATTAATAATAAACGTGCGATACAATAGTGTCCATAGATAGGACTTTTGATAAAGGAAAATTGTCCACGCAGGGACTATACTTGAAGTAATTAAAATTTCCACGCAGGGACTACATTTAATGAAATGTCCTCACAGGGACTTCTTTAAATGAAATTACGTAATGATAAAGGTGAAAATTTTTAATCTTTATTTCTCTTAATTGTTCTTATAAGTCCATTTAATAGCTTACAGGTCTTCCTTCCGGATTTGGCCGTCTGCTGCTGCAGATCTTCCATCCTTTTTATTGCTTCATTCACAACCTCCGGTACAGGTGGTTGTTGTGGCTGTGTTTGAGGTTGGGGTGGAGGTTGTAGCTGCATCACCCGGATGTTGGTATACATAAGGTGGAGGTGCACCAGAAGAATGGTACCCATGATAAGGATATCCACTAGTTTGGGGAGATGGAAGCTGATAAGGGTTAGGATAAAGAGCGTTAAACGCAGCCGCCTCTAAGTATGGGTCATTAGAAGGTGCATTATGAATATAATTGGGCCAGTTGGAGGTGTCAATATGATGGTATCCAGACGGATCTGGATAAGTAGGAACTGGGTTTTCAAAACCTTGGGGTAAAGGTGGTAGTTGGGTCGAAGGCCCAACAGTGGATTGTGGTGGTTGAGGCAAAGGCTCAACAGTTGGTTGTGGTTGGTGCTCCACAAAAGGTGAAGTATGAGAGGGTCCACCCATTTGTGGGTCCTCGGGAATAGTAGGATAAAGGTTTGGTGAGAGTGACCCTACTCTTGGTCCTAGGCGCACTGACATGCGCGCCCCACGTCTTCTTGATGGTTGGGGTACAGGTGGTGGTTGAGGTTGCTCCACTTGTTGCATTGGTATCTCCTCAGGCGGAGGTAGTTCCAGTTGAGAAGTATGGTATGAGGGTGTGTTGTGGTATGATGGGGTGTTATAGAAAACATATTTTCTCCATCTTTCTTAGAATCATCGGGTTAGTGTTGTGGGGTTCCAGCGTTTGAGTTTGATCCAATGGATATTTCAATCGGGTGCCCCATCGACCCTGTTTGATGCATCCCCGGGTCAGAGTCTTCCTCCATTAGTTTAGGGGAGTCTTCAGGAGGGGTTTCAGAGAGTGATCGCAGGTAGAAGTGGGGGTTAGGTTCTCCTTGATATGATTGGGAGTGCTGTGAGTGATTGGAATGTTGGGAATGGTGAGAATGTTAGGGTTGTTGGGTATGGTGCGAATCAGAAGGTGGTGAGTATTCATGAGGTAAGTTAGGGTAAGGTTCCCATGGTGACGAAGAGTCATCAGATCCTTCATAAGGGTTGTAAATGGGGGCGTTGGAAGGCCCTTGCTTTGAGGATCCGCTCCTCTTTAATCCATTTCCTTTTGCTCCTCGTGAAAACTTAGGCGGCATTGATCTGCTTCAAAAATAAGTCAAAACACAAAACAAGGGGAAATTATATCAAAATAAGGTAATGAATAATCCAAGGTCATAGCCTAGACTCGAGAGTCCAAGGAATGTGTTATTGTGTCGTTTGAGATCAAACACTAAAGACTAGTGTTGAATTCCCTCAAACGTTGGCTCTGATACCAACCTGTCACACCCCGATTTCCATGTGTATTCCTGTGGGCCCGTTGGGGAGTATCGTGACAGTTGATCTCATCATAACCAATTACAAAACAGATTTTCATAAATAACTCGGGATAGTACAAAAGACCTTGTATACAGATTTACATGTTTGTCTTTTATATATGGGGCCCAGTACAGAAACCGAGTCATGATCGACTAACACACCACTACTGAACTTTCACACAGAAAGCAGACATTAATTAATAATAGCAATTACCGGTGTATGCCTACACCTTGCTTAAGTCGTAGCCACTAGCACTTTAGTGAGCCAAGGATATCCCAGAGATGGTTAAGTCCACCCCCAATGTTTTAGTTTAAAACAAAACAGATCAAAACTGGGTAATGCAATTTAATTAATTATCACAAGTGGATAAAACATAACTTCCACACCCGACCAAGCGGTAATAATTTACCGTATCCCAAGCCCGTATAGGGAAAATAGGTTAAGAGTATTTACCTGAGCTAAGTCTTCGAGAAGTCCAAAACTCAGCCGCAAATTCCAAGATAAGTACATGCACAATTTACCGGAAGGCGTTCAGTCTGGAGTGATGGTAATTATTAACCAATATTAGAATGCTAACGGGTCGATACGACAATGAGGTACGATACACTAGATTAAGCGGTGACCGGAATAGGATGTTAGTTGAACCCGACAAGTATATAAACTTGTCTAGTATGGGTAAACCAACAACATTCTGGATTTTGATAAGGAAATGACAAAGTTAAACCTGTTTCGGTTAAATTACGTAAACTAGTCACGTATGCTTAACCGTAAGCGTATAAGCGAAACCGGGTAACCAAATAAGTCGTATACAAGTTCCATATAAAAATATATTTAAGTTATGTTAACAAATCAGTTTATAGCTTATTTTTACATGGATGGATGTTTAAAACCTTGATTTGTACAAAAATGACATTTTTGCAAAAGTTTATGTAATTTAGCGGAACTTGTATGTAAACTCAGGTTCTTAAAGAATCAAGTAGTATAACTTTAAGGGGTTATACAACATTTGAATATGACCTAAAATGACCTAAAGTCAGTAGCCAAAATGGCTAAATTGGGTCAGAAACGAAGGTCAAAGGAAAGTCAAATATTGTGACTTCCGGTCGTAAACCGAATCTAGACCGAGTTTGACGAGTCAAATTAATTGATATAAGTTCTAATACTATAATTTAAGTTGTTTGTGCATCAAAAAAATATTCTATAACATCTATATACTTAGTTATGCATTTTTATCAAATCTGACCATTTTGACTTTTGTTGACTTTTGGTTTGACTCGTCAATTGATCAAGAATTCGTGGTAATCAGGAGGTGCCCTTTTTAGGGATTAACACCTACATTATTACAATAGTTACAATAAATGGCTGGACTATTATGGATTTAGATCAAAGTCAAGGCGATTTTATGACAGAACTTTGATCTAAGCTTTAAACCATATGGAATCAACGTGGCACGAAATGAATCACTTACATAATGATTAGAGGTTGCTAGGAACAGAACGGAATGCTTGGTAGATGCCTGGAACTCTCCTAGATGAATTTTGTGAGTTAAAGTGGAATGAAGGTTGTTGAAACTTCACAAAAATGGCATCTTTTAATAGCCAAGGGGTTCCAGGAGTGTTGCCAGGTGTTTATGGACGTAACCAATGTTCCAAGTCCTGGCAAACATGCAAGGTGGGTGTTAAATGCAACAAGAGGTGGCAGAACATGGCTTTGCCATGTTTCTGCTCGCTGGCAGTCCCTTACGGACCGTATGGCCTAAGCCTTGCGGTCCGTAAGGCCTTCAGGTGCCCACTGATTTGAAGTTGGTTACGGACCGTAACCAATATGGCTTGCGGTCGGTAACCGCTTCCCAGAAATTAAAATTTTGGCATTTTTGCCACTTTAGTCCCTCGACTTCCAATATTCGAATAATGAGGATATAGTTGAGCGTTTTAACGACTTTGGTCCCTCCTGATTAAGCACACGACGTACAAGGATTACCGGGACACGTGTCGGAACTTTAATGGACGTAAAAGCACGAGGTGTTACAATCGATAACATCAAATTCACTTTCAATGCATATTCTACCATTCTTATACATTAAGATATCATAATCACCAAGTTCTACTTGTTCCTTGTGTATGTTTTGGTGCACAGAATTACATCCTATGATGTCTCAGATTACTTTAAGCACTCAACTGCTTTAGGAAACTCATCAAGAGTTCCAACCATAATCAACATATTAAATAATCACAAAGTACTCAAATTTTAATATATATATAACAATCATAATGTTCTCGAGAACTTATTTTTCATGATTTTCATAAATCCATCATGGAGCTTCATGTAAATTTCAGTATCAAATGATACACAACATCCATAAGACGCATAACAATTCTCTCTTTGTATTACCAGACTAATAAGATTTGGAAAGTCACTATATCCACCTCAGGAGAACACGTCTCCCAGAATCAATCATGGGTCCTTGCAAAATCTCGTGCCACCAAAAGTTGTCATATATCAGTTGATTTGATTCTAATTTCATGACTCACATTAAAGACCTTTTTGTATCAAACATATTTTACAACTTAGTTGTATGGACCACTAGTCTGAAACTTTATGTTTCATTAGAGAACTCAATTTGCTTTATTTGCGTCTTTTTCATTTTGGCCAGTTTTATATGTGTTTCCGTTCATAGGCAAATCTCAAATTTTGATCCACATCATTTGATTATTTCAAGTCCTACATTATATACAAAAGTATAACGACGTCGATTTTTATTTCGATTCCATACATATCTTAGACATGATATAGCTTATCGACTAGTCTACCACGCTTTAGGCGTGCAATAGACTCATTACAAAAAAATAAGTGGTTGTCCTCTTGGGACACAAATATAACTGGAGCATAAGCAGTTCATCATGTGACTTACTTAGTCACTCTATTTAGGTCAGTGAACTTGTCTGGTAATTTGTTCTTTAATAATGGTAAATGAATTATCCTTTGAACTTGTGGTTCACCGTTTATAGTATGAGGATCAAGATGACATGATAGTTCATTCCAGTTTTCACTTTACAACTACTTGTTATCTCCCCATAATGTTGGGAACATTCATTCATTATAGTGAAAACCAATGAGCGATAAACGAATTTCTCACTAATGGCTTTATGTATTTAATCATAGACGATTATTTATACCCAACATATTCTCAAACTTTTTAGAAGTCCCATCTTTTTGCGGTGTGGTGGATGAGTTTCAATATATGTCGCACGACCAAACCATTGATGAGACATCTTTGGTTCCTGACCAAAAACCAATTGTATGGGGAGAACTATAACTTATTGGCTTGATGTGAATTGACGGTACTATATATAAAATTACATGTACCTAAATGAACTTTTGCTCCTCTCATGATCATTGGCTTTGTAACCAATAGTATACTTTAGTGATCATCTCAATAATAACACTTATTCCAATGATCATTAATAACTTGGGAATCAATTCACTATTATCAAATAAATATACTAATATGGATTAATATGCTTGCTATCACATTAGTTAATGTAACAACCCGATCTTTCAGATTGTTATTCGAATCCTTATCACTACCGTTATTTATGTTTCTTTATCATTTTGTACTCTGGGATTTAACTATAATGGATTAATTATTCTAAAACGCATATTACATCGCTTATTTATCGCATTTAAAATCGCTTAATACTCTCAACGCAAACTCAAATCGCAGTTAATTATGTTACATTACTTATGTGTTATGTGTGCTTTACGATTTATGGTTGTACTCGCTATCACAACGCTCTCACTCGCACAAATCGCTCAATCGCATTATGTTATTATCCCAACGCCTAGCGCTTCGTTAAAACGCTTAACATAACTCTCTAATACAAACCGAATCACTGAACGAGCACCTAACGAACGAATAACAAACAAAACTTAACCACCAGGCCAAGTTCGGCGGAATTTGGCACCCCAACTTCGCCCGAAGTGAGCCAGGCCAGCAGAACAAGCAAGTTCGCTCGAACTTGCACAAGATCAAGCAGAACTGGCCAAGTTCGCCCGATCTTGTGCCAAGTTCGCCCGATCTTGTGCCAAGTTCGGCCGAAGTTGCTTAGCTGCCACCCTCATTCTCCTCACCTATAAATACCCAGTTCCTCATTCGTTCAACCCTTGCTGCTAACTTCGCTCCAAAGCTCCCAAAACCGAAATCCCTTGTTTTCCAAGTAAGAATCAACCCGTTTTATGCAAACTACAACGTTTTCTACTACGAATTTTATACAAGGATTACCTTCATTTTCATCAAAACTCTTCTGTTTATAAAATCTTCATCTTTTTCTACAAAACTTCTTCTTTTCACTTATATCTACACTAAACGAGTGTATTTGGGTTTAGCTTTGGCTTCCCAAGCTAGAAATCTTGATGATTTCGACTCACCAAGTGTTAGATTTGAGCAAAGCCTTTTAAAACATTGATTTTTACAGAAAATATGGACTAAGTGACGTATGTTTCATTCACTATGAAGTGGAACGAGGCGTTGTCAAGCAAGATCTCAGATCCGGAAGCACAAGGACGATATCGTCACTTTGCACAAACTGGACTAACCCGTACGAACCGACAAGTTCGCCCGGATTAACCCGAGTTTCTGTAAAATGGCTAAAACTCACTCCAAAAGACCTCTCCAACCTATGTTTTGCTCCGTAGCTTGAGGTTGGAGGGATGGACACTTGATTTACTCAGCAAACGATGCGAAAACACACGATTTGGTGACCAAAACAGTCAAGTTTGCTCCAAAAAGAGCAAGTTCGCTCGAAGTTGTCACCAGATTGAGGACCAACTTCGCCCGAACTTGTTCAAATTTCAAGAAAATCAGTCAAGTTCGCCCGAACTTGTGCAAACTGTAAGACAAACATGTCAAGTTTGCCCGAACTTGTACCAATCTAAGGGATTTGGTACAACTTCGCCTGAACTTGTCCACTGCTCCTTCACACTTCGACCGTTTCAGCACTTCGGAAGACTGATGCACTTCTGTTCTCGCTTACAGGCTGATCCCGGCGCTCCCTTCAATCCACAGCAGTTCGTGTTCTTTAGTTAAGCACCGACTGTGAGTATACTTGAACCCTTTTTCACTTTAATGCATTTTTGGGTGTTACATACGTCCCTATATCAAAACACGCTACACACAACGCTAAACTCTTTTATTGCTAACCGCTCTCGCATGTTATACGTGAATCGCTGAATGTGTTTTGCTATGTGTGAATAATGAGGACTTGTAGACCACCCTTAGCAACGATAGTACTATAGTTTGGACTCAGCACCCGATTGGTTCGGGGGTTGTTAAGGCTCGCATACTTACTTTACGTGTGTGTTCGCTATTGTGAACACGTATCGCGCATACTCATATCGCAGTCGTGTTGGTTAGCTTATATCATTATTGATAGCTACTTATGTTCACTTTCTCTACGTTTTACATGCTGGTTATGCGTAAACACTTTATCGCTATTATTATGCTATTAAACCTGTATGCTCACCCTTACTTTATTGTATTGACTTGTATTTTAACGTTTGTAACAGGTTGAGGATGATCTTCGCTACAAAATAGACTTAGGATTTCGCTTTAGAAACTTGTAATAAATTAGTTAGAGACTTTGAAAATTGTTTGAGAATATTTGAATTCGTGATGATTATGAAATGATTGTATGTTGATTGTATGGGAAATCGACGCTTAAATATTGTCATTTAAAATAGTCGTTATGGATTCTCTCGAATAATCTGAACCGCTTAGTGCCTCGCCCCGATGATTCCGCCATCGGTTGGGGTGTGACAGCTAAGTCACAATCATGTTGTGGATTTGATAACCATTTAGACGATGCATTGATTTAAAACACTAAATAGTATCATGTTGGGATATGCATATCCTTTAATCGCTTCCAAAATATTTAGGTATACACACCCTCGTTTATTTTGCAAATATATAATTTCCCTTGAGAGCAAACATTACATGCTAATTATTATCTTGAAGAATTTTCCAGTTCCTTCCACTTCTTCAATATGTTTCACATCATCATTGACTCAGGATGGTCTGACCGGTTATGCCATTGAATTAATCACAATCCATAAACTTCTAGTTTATGATCGTATATGTTTTAGTTGCAATCGTGTTTGTTCAATACACGATAGGAAGTATGAGAGAATAATGTAATATTATTTCAAACATTGATGATATAACATGTTTCCCATGTTTTATGTTCGTATTGTCACTCCCTTAAGTGTGCCACCATTTGTGGTCGAATCAATGTTAAAATGGATTTCAACATGAGGATTATTACCATTTCCTAAGTTACCATGATCATGACCTTTATAAAGGTCATTGTATAGTCATCGCACTATTAACATGGTTGATCTCATTACATGATCATCATAACAATTTCCTCAATTACCATCATCACGAACTTTACACCAATTATTATATCATCACATTCAATTCAAGGAATGGATTATAACCATACAACATTCATGGTGGCATCAATACAATTTCCTTAGTTATTCTATCATGATCTCGACCTTTACATTGGTCATTATTCATCACATTCACTTCATGAATGGATTAGAATCACACAACTTTCATGGTGGTCGTTTCAAACCTTATATATTCTTTAACAATCTTGCTTCTTCAAGTTCGTGTTCTTTAGTTAAGCACCGACTGTGAGTATACTTGAACCCTTTTTCACTTTAATGCACTTTTGGGTGTTGCATACGTCTCTATATCAAAACACGCTACACACAACGCTAAACTCTTTTAACACTAACCGCTCTCACATGTTATAGGTGAATCGCTAAATGTTTGTTTGCTATATGTGAATAATGAGGACTTGTAGACCACCCTTAGCAACGATAGTACTATAGTTTGGACTCAGCACCTGAATGGCTCGGGGGTTGTTAACGCTCGCATACTTACTTTACGTGCGTGTTCGCTATTGTGAACACGCATCGCGCATACTCACATCTGGTTAGCTTGTATCATTATTGATAGCTACTTATGTTCACTTTCTCTACGTTTTACGTGCTGGTTATGCGTATACGCTTTATCGCTATTATTATGCTATATGCTCACCCTTACTTTATTGTATTGACTTGTAGTATAACGTATGTAACAGGTTGAGGATGATCTTCACTGCAAAATGGACTTAGGATTTCGCTTTAGAAACTTGTAATAAATTAGTTATAGACTTTGATAATTGTTTTAGAATATTTGAATTCGTGATGATTATGAAATGATTGTATGTTGATTGTCTGGGAAATTGACGCTTAAATATTGTCATTTAAAATAGTCGTTATGGATTCTCTCGAACAATCTGAACCGCTTAGTGTCGTGCCCCAATGATTCGCCATCGGTTGGGGTGTGACAGATTGGTATCAGAGCCATAACTATAGGGAATTAGGTAGAATTGTCATGTTTGACCTAGTCTATAGTCTAAGTACCCAATTAGACCGGTCTTTGACTTAAATGCTTAAAACTTCTTGCCATGAATGCTTACATGTCTTTACTAAGGCTAACACAATGTACACGCTTAAAAACGCTCGTATAACACAAACGGGTGATTGTGTCGGGATTAGGTGTGAAAAGCAAGAACTCTCGATAAGATCACTCACCCCGCGTACTATTTACTGCACGAGATTCTTTCGTTAAGTTAGGAGTGATATCCACATCACATCTTGACGAAAATCTCCACCTCTACTTCCATGGAATTCTCGACGTGTTCGGTGAAACCACAAACATGGAACGAAGTTGTTAAGTTAGGGGTGAAACCCGCATCTTAATAATTAATTCCACTCCTCGATTTTCAATCTCACCAAAGTGTCGACTATTTCGATGGCTCGGGGTACGACGTAACTGGAAGGATAAATGTCGTTAACCATTGTAAGGCAAGAGCATTTGTCTATTAGGCCAAATCGTGTGCCCGAACTCATAGAATTTTCGAATCACTTTGGGTAGTCGCTGTCTCAAAACCCAGGACACTCCAAATTGATTTAAGCCTGCAGTCGCCGATTTCACGCATCATTGAGTTTTATCATTAATTATGTGTTTAAATTTTGTGAATTTTACGCTTTATCGATTTCTCGTTTTATCGCTTTACGAAATACGCACAACTCGCACAGCTCTCGTAATCTAAAACTCTAATTAATCACAAACTAAACTAAAACGCCCAACCCTCTTACGCGAAAGTCCTCATACGCGGTATTACTCGCTTATTTCGCTGATACTACTCGCATCTCATATCGCGCTACGCAAGTTTTAGATCAGATGAATACATGCAAAATATGTGCTTACGTGACTTATCTGATTATGTGCTTATGTGCTTACGTGTTTATGCTTACGTGCTTATGTGCTATACGTGCTTACGTGTTTTGTGCCTTATGTGAAGGATAATAATAATAAATATTTGAACGAAACCCATTATAATCGAATCCCGTCTGAATTCCCTACGTGTCATTCTTACAGAATCTCTTTCGCAATGGCATCAATGGGATCTCACACCCGCCGTACCGCTCAACACAACACTGCCGACAAACGCATCGCCTCACTTGTAGCCAAGGAAATGGCTAAGGTGATTCCGCAAATCGTCAGCGAAATTCAAGCGGTCAGTAGCAACTCATCGGTTGATTCCAAGAACGATGCTCCGAAATCTCGCTTCAGCTTCAAGCAGTTTAAAGCCTGCGGTCCCGTAGCATTCACAGGTGAAGACGGACCAACCAAGTTGTTTCAATGGTTCGACTCGATTGAAGTCACCTTCAGACAAAGCGGATGCCCTTAAAATCTCCGCACTGTTAACGCCACTGGAGTCTTTCAATCAAGGGCACTTGACTGGTGGACCGCCGAGCACAACAGGCACGGTAACAACGAAGCTTACTCTCTCTCGTGGGAAGAACTTAAGGAGCTCATGATCAAAGAGTTTTGCCCACCTCACGAAATCCAGAAGTTGGAAAATGAATTTTGGGGTATCAAGCAAATCGGTGGTGACAATGCTGGTATCACTGCTTCCTTCAAGCAGCTCAGCCTTATCTGCTCAGGTCAGGTGGATACTACCGAGAAGGCTATTAAGAAGTATCTCTGCGCTCTCCCCGACTGTGTTGCCGACTTTGTTCAAGCCGCTAGACCGTGTACGATCGAAGAGACTTACCAACTCGCAGCCGAGATCAATGATAAGCGAGTCTTGGCTGGAGCTTTCAAAGTCTCGACCAAGAATCTCAGCTAAGCTACTACCGAGCCAAGCGCCGACATCCCACCACCTCAAGCCTCCAAGCCAACTCACCAGAACCGCAAGGGAAAGGGTAACAACAAGAACTGCGCAATGGTTCCAGCTCCGAACTCTCAGTCTCACCAAGCTGCTACTCCCAACGCACCAACTGCTAAGCATGCATATACTGGACCTCACCCTCTGTGCTCCAAGTGCACTTATCATCATGCGGTTGGAGGAAACCGCCGCTTTTGTGCCAACTGCAACATCTACGGACACTTCACGGCGCACTGCCGCACTGGTCCACGTTAGCAAGCTCCTCCCGCTCTCGCAGCACCGGCAGCTCCTCTCAACGTTGCTCCTCTCAAACAGGCACCGCAAGCACCAGCAGTTCAGGCACATGCTTGCTACACGTGTGGTGACCCGAATCATTTCAGCAATGTCTGCCCAAACCGTGCTGTGAAACAAGAACCGCAGCAGCAGCAGCTTCAGCAACAGCCAACACAGCCACCTCAGCAGTAACAACCCAAGGCTGTGCGTGGAAGGGCTTTCAACATCAATCACCGACAGGCTCAGAATGACAACAATGTTGTCAATGGTACGTTCCTCATTAATGGCATTTATGCTTCTTGTTTATTTGATACTGGCGTCGATAACTGTTTTGTATCGTTAGAATTCGAAAAGCTTTTAAAATGTAAACGCGCTAATCTCCCAAGTACCTTCGACGTCAAAATCGCCACCGGAAGAACCGTTACCGTTAACTCCGTTCTACGTAATTGTACTCTCTAACTCAACAATCACAACTTCTCGATCGACCTCATACCTATGCAATTAGGTAGTTTTGATGTCATAGTAGGCATGGATTTTCTTCGCGGGAATCGTGCCGAAGTCGTCTGTTTCGATAAAATGATTCGTTTTCCTCTTACAAACGGTGATCAACTGCATGTTTACGGCGAAACTCCCTCAAACAAGTTGATGCTTTTGTCATGTACCTAAGCGAACAAGTGTCTGCGCAAGCAATGCATAGCTTTTCTAGTCCATGTCGTGAACCCGGAAAAGGGAAAGAAAACCTTGAAAGAAGTACCTGTTGTTTGTGATTTTCCTAAAGTTTTTCCCGATGATTTACCAGGTTTACCCCTACCCGTGACGTCGAGTTCCGTATTGATCTAATCCCCGGTGCTACACCTATCGCTAAAGCTCCCTACCGCCTTGCACCCTCTGAAATGCGCGAGTTATCTAGCCAACTTCAAGAGCTTCTTGATAAAGGCTTCATACGCCCGAGCACTTCACCATGGGGCGCACCTGTTCTTTTTGTGAAAAAGAAAGATGGGACATTCTGAATGTGCATCGATTATCGTGAACTTAAAAAACTTACGATAAAGAACCGCTACCCTCTCCCTACCGCCTTGCACCCTCCGAAATGCGCGAGCTATCTAGCCAACTTCAAGAGCTTCTTGATAAAGGCTTCATACGCCCGAGCACTTCACCATGGGGCGTACCTGTTCTTTTTGTGAAAAAGAAAGATGGGACATTCTGAATGTGCATCGATTATCGTGAACTTAAAAAACTTACGATAAAGAACCGCTACCCTCTCCCTCGAATCGATGATTTATTCGATCAATTTCAAGGTGCTACTTGGTTTTTAAAGATTGATTTACGTTCCGGATACCACCAGCTACGTGTTCATGAGCAAGACGTTTCGAAAACCGCCTTTCGTACTCGCTATGGCCATTTTGAATTCGTGTTCATGCCTTTTGGACTTGCAAACGCACCCGCGTTCTTTATGGACTTGATGAATTGTGTGTGAAAAGCCTTTTTGGATCATTTCGTCATTGTTTTCATTGATGATATACTTATTTACTCGAAGTTGAGAGCCGAACACGCGCGACACCTACGTTTAGTTCTCGAACTTCTCCAAGGAAACCGTCTCTACGCCAAGTTCTCCAAGTGTGAACTCTGGCTTAATGAAGTTCAATTTCTCGGTCATGTCGTCAATGACCAAGGAATCCATGTCGATCCTGCCAAAATTGAAGCTGTAAAGAGTTGGAATACTCCGAAGAATCCGTCCGAAATCCGTTCTTTTCTCGGATTGGTGGGTTACTACCGCCGATTCATCGCCGACTTCTCGAAAATCGCCATTTCGCTTACTCTTTGACTCATAAGGATAAACCTTTTGTTTGGGGTTCCAAACAGGAGGAAGCCTTTCAGACTCTCAAGTGTATGCTTTGCGACGCTCCCGTTCTCGCACTTCCCGATGGAGACGATGATTTTGTGGTTTATTGCGATGCCTTTAAGCTAGGTCTCGGTTGTGTTCTTATGCAACAAGATAAGGTTATCACGTATGCGTCTCGACAACTCAAAATCCACAAGAAGAACTACACTACCCACGATCTCGAACTCGGTGCAGTTATTTTTGCGTTGAAGATATGGTGACACTACCTTTATGGTACAAGGTGTACAGTCTTCACCGACCACAAGAGCTTACAACACATCTTTAACTAGAAAGAACTAAACATGCGCCAACGCAGATGGGTTGAACTTCTCAACGACTACGATTGTGAGGTACGCTACCATCCCGGCAAAGCAAACGTCGTAGCCGATGCCCTCAGTCGACGAAGCTATGTGTATCTCGTTCAGATGTTCAAGCCCAAAATAAACTCGAAACCCTTATCCGCGAAACCCAACATGCATGTTTCATTGAGAACACCTTGGTGGAGGAGATGAAATATGGTGCTGAAACCCAGTTGGAGAATAAGTCGAACGGAATCTATTACTTTCTGAATCGCATTTGGATCCCTAGCCGCAATAACCTTCGAGAGTTACTAATGACCGAAGCCCATAAGTCTCAATATTCCATTCACCCCGGTGCCGACAAGATGTACCAGGACCTCCGTTCTAGGTATTGGTGGTCGGGCATGAAAAAGGATATAGCTATGTATGTTTCGAAATGCTTAACTTGTGCGAAAGTTAAAGCCGAACATCAACGACCCTCTGGCTTACTCGAACAGCCCGACATCCCGGTGTGGAAATGGGAGAGTGTAGCTATGGACTTTGTTACAAAACTCCCTCGCACCTCATCTGGTCATGATAGCATTTGGGTTATCGTCGATCGTCTTACGAAATCTGCTCACTTTATTGCCATACGAGAAGACTATGAGACTGTCTCCAATGCTAGGGCCGCCCTTTGGTGTCCTTAACTGCCTAGTCAGCTGCCACATCATATCCTTACATATCCTTAAAATCCTTGCATATCCTTGGAATTCAATTTTTTTCTCCAACCATTCAAACATCCTTATATATCCTTATATTTTCCACATCACTACACTTTTTTCCTTTAACTTTTATTACTTAATAATAAATTTTATTACTTAATAAATTATTAAAATGTATTTTAATGATTAAATAA
This sequence comes from Scalesia atractyloides, assembly GCA_947069175.1. NCBI lineage: Eukaryota > Viridiplantae > Streptophyta > Magnoliopsida > Asterales > Asteraceae > Scalesia > Scalesia atractyloides. Next base: position 61,864,549 of record CAMTDV010000010.1, on the reverse strand, counting down.
TTAATATAAGTAAGTAACTAACATCTAAACTAAACGTAAACTAGATTTTAAAAACTATAAAAGATATAAAGTAAACGCATATGCAACATATTTTTTATATTGTTTATTAATTTGGATTATTTAAAATTTAAATCAAACCTTGAGGGTTAATATGTAGTTTACTTAAAAATTAAAGGGTAACTTTTAATAATAAAACAAAAAACCTCCCTCTTCTTTTTCACATATCTGTTCATCTTCTCCACAATAACCTTCTCCATTGAACCTCCATGAAGCTTTCCAAAAAACTGAAGCCTGAACAGAAAATTACCGTTGAGAAAAAAATAAAAAACAAACGAAAATGGCTCAAGAACCCAGACATATCAAGCCCTTGCAGTCGGATTTTTCTCTCGGATCTGTATAAATCGGATATGCTCCATTGCGCCTGAAAAAACGGACAGAATCCACGTCATCACGGGCGGCCTTCTTCACATGGCGTTGGAGATAGCCTAAGGTAGAACGATTAGCATGAATCTATACCGACGAAGTCATTTGTCGACACGGGACGCCTCGTGACATCATCTCTGATCGCGACGGTCGCTTTACTTCACGTCTCTGGGAGACTTTCCAATCCGCACTCGGTACTAAGCTTAGCCTTAGTACTGCGTTCCATCCTCAGACCGACGGTCAAACCGAGCGCACGATTCACACCCTTGAAGACATGCTTCGATCGTGTGTTATAGATTTCGGTGGTAATTGGGATACGCATTTACCTTTAATAGAATTTTCGTACAATAACAGTTATCATACTAGTATTCAAATGGCACCTTTTGAGGCATTATACAGTAGAAAATGTCGATCGCCTATTGTATGGCACGAGATCGGAGACGTTCAGATCACTGGTCCCGAGTTAATACAAGAAACGACAGACAAGATCCTCCAAATCAGAGACAACCTTCTGAAAGCTCGGAGTCGTTAAAAGAGTTATGCCGATAAACGCCGCAAGCCCCTTCAATTCGAAGTTGGAGATTAGTTCTCTTAAAGGTTTCACCTTGGAAAGGAGTAATCCGATTTGGAAAGAAAGGAAAACTAGCGCCAAGATACGTGGGTCCCTTTAAGATTCTGGAAAGAATTGGCAAAGTGGCATACCGACTCGAACTACCGAAAGAACTCAGCAACGTACATCCGACTTTCCATGTCTCAAACCTCAAAAAGTGTTTAGATGAAGGAAATCTTCATGTGCCACTTGAAGATTTGCAAATAAATGAAACTCTGCATTTCGTGGAAAAGCCAGTAGAAATCATGGATTGAGAGATCAAGAAACTTCGACGATCTCGCATTCCTATTGTGAAAGTCCGATGGGAAGGCAAACGTGGCGCCGAGTTCACTTGGGAACTCGAAAGTGATATGAAAGCTAAATATCCTCATCTCTATGTTACGGCCGCCACCTAAAGTAGGGGAGACTGTAACAAGCCGATCTTTCGGATTGTTATCCGAATCCTTATCACTACCGTTATTTCTGTTTCTTTATCATTTTGAACTCTGAGATTTAATTATAATGGATTAAATTATTTTAAAACGCATATTACGTCGCTTATTTATCGCATTTAAAATCGCTTGATACTCGCAACTCTCAACGCAAACTCAAATCACAGTTAATTATGTTAAATTATGTTACTTATGTGTTATGTGTGCTTTATGATTTATGGTTGTATTCGCTATCGCACCACTCTCACTCGCACAAATCGCTCAATCGCATTATGTTATTATCCCAACGCTTAACACTTCGTTAAAACGCTTAACATAACTGTCTAATACAAACCGAATCACCGAACGAGCACCTAACGAACGAATAACGAACAAAACTTAACCACCAGGCCAAGTTCGGCCGAAGTTGGCACCGCAACTTCGCCCGAAGTGAGCCAGGCCAGCAGAACAAGATGACATGATAATTCATTCCAATTTAGGTCAGTGGACTTGTCCTTTGAACTCTATTTAGATCAGTGAACTTGTCTGGTAATTTGTTCTTTAATATTGGTAAATGAATTATCCTTTGAACTTCTGGTTCATCGTTTATAGTATGAGGATCAAGATGACATGATAATTCATTCCAATTTTCACTTTCCAACTGCTTGTTATCTCCCCCTAATGTTGGGAACATTCATTCTCACTAATGGCTTTATTTTTTTAATCATAGATGATTATTTATACCCAACATATTCTCAAACTTTTTAGCAGTCCCATCTTTGTGCAGTGTGGTGGATGAGTTTCAATATATGTCGCACAACCAAAACCATTGATGAGACATCTTTGGTTCCTGACCAAAAACCAATTGTATGGGGAGAACTATAATTTATTGGCTTGATGGAATTGACGGTACTATATATAAATTACATGTACCTAAATGAACTTTTGCTCCTCTCATGATCGTTGGCTTTGTAACCAATAGTATACTTTAATGATCATCTCAACAATAACACTTATTCCAATGTTCACTAATAACTTGGGAATCAAATTCACTATTATCAAATAAATATACTAATATGGATTAATATGCTTGCTATCACATTAGCTAATGTAACAACCCGATCTTTCGGATTGTTATCCGAATCCTTATCACTACCGTTATTTCTGTTTCTTTATCATTTTGTACTCTGGGATTTAATTATAATGGATTAATTATTTTAAAACGCATATTACATCGCTTATTTATCGCATTTAAAATCGCTTAATACTCTCAACACAAACTCAAATCGCAGTTAATTATGTTACATTATGTTACTTATGTGTTATGTGTGTTTTATGATTTATGGTTGTACTCACTATCGCAACGCTCTCACTCGCACAAATCGCTCAATCGCATTATATTATTATCCCAACGCTTAACGCTTCGTTAAAATGCTTAATATAACTGTCTAATACTAACCGAATCACCAAACGAGCACCTAACGAACGAATAATGAACAAAACTTAACCACCAGGCCAAGTTCGGCGGAAGTTGGCACTCCAACTTCGCCCGAAGTGAGCCAGACCAGCGGAACAAGCAAGTTCACCTGATCTTGTGCCAAGTTCGGCCGAAGTTGCTTAGCTGCCACCCTCATTCTCCTCACCTATAAATACCCAGTTCCTCATTCATTCAACCATTGCTGCTAACTTCGCTCTAGAGCTCCCAAAACCGAAATCCCTTGTTTTCCAAGTAAGAATCAACCCGTTTTATGCAAACTACAACGTTTTCTACTACGAATTTTACACAAGGATTACCTTCGTTTTCATCAAAACTCTTTTGTTTATAAAAATCTTCATCTTTTTCTACAAAACTTCTTCTTTTCACTTAGATCTACACTAAACGAGTGTATTTGGGTTTAGCTTGGCTTCCCCAAGCTAGAAATCTTGATGATTTCGACTCACCAAGTGTTAGATCTGAGCAAAGCCTTTTAAAACATTGATTTTTACACAAATTACAGACTAAGTGACGTATGTTTCGTTCACTATGAAGTGGAACTAGGAGTTGTCAACCAAGATCTCAGATCCGGAAGCACAAGGACGATATCGTCACTTTGCACAAACTGGACTAAACTGTACGAACCGACAAGTTCGCCCGGATTAGCCCGAGTTTCTGTAAAATAGCTAAAAATCGCTCCAAAAGGCCTCTCCAACCTATGTTTTGCTCCGTAGCTCGAGGCTGGAGGGATGGACACTCGATTTACTCAGCAAACGACGCGAAAACACACGATTTGGTGACCAAAACAGTCAAGTTCGCTCCAAAAAGAGGAAGTTCGCTCGAAGTTGTCACTTGATAGATGACCAACTTCGCCCGAACTTGATAAAATTTAAAGAAAATCAGTCAAGTACGCCCGAACTTGTACAGTTTCCAAGGAAACCAGACAAGTTCGCCCGAACTTGTACAAACTGTAAGACAAACATGTCAAGTTCGCCCGAACTCGTACCAATCCAAGGGATTTGATACAACTTTGCCCGAACTTGTCCACTACTCCTTCACACTTCGACCGTTTCAGCACTTCGGAAGACTGATGCACTTTTGTTCTCGCTTACAGGCTGATCCCGGCGCTCCCTTCAATCCACAGCGGTTCGTGTTCTTTAGTTAAGCACCGACTGTGAGTATACTTGAACCCTTTTTCGCTTTAATGCACTTTTGGGTGTTACATACGTCTCTATATCAAAACACGCTACACACAACGCTAAACTCTTTTAATGCTAACCACTCTCGCATGTTATACGTGAATCGCTAAATGTGTTTTGCTATGTGTGAATAATGAGGACTTGTAGACCACCCTTAGCAACGATAGTACTATAGCTTGGACTCAGCACCCGATTTGTTCGGGGGTTGTTAAGGCTCGCATACTTACTTTAGGTGCGTGTTCTCTATTGTGAACACGTATCGCACATACTCACATCTCAGTCGTGTTGGTTAGCTTGTATCATTATTGATAGCTACTTATGTTCACTTTCTCTACGTTTTACATGCTGGTTATGCGTAAACACTTTATCGCTATTATTATGCTATTAAACCTGTATGCTCACCCTTACTTTATTGTATTGACTTGTATTTTAACGTATGTAACAGGTTGAGGATGATCTTCGCTACAAAATAGACGTAGAATTTCGCTTTAGAAACTTGTAATAAATTAGTTAGAGACTTTGAAAATTGTTTGAGAATATTTGAATTCGTGATGATTATGAAATGATTGTATGTTGATTGTATGGGAAATCGACGCTTAAATATTGTCATTTAAAATAGTCGTTATGGATTCTCTCGAATAATCTGAACCGCTTAGTGCCGCGCCCCGATGATTCCGCCATCGGTTGGGGTGTGACAGCTAAGCCACAATCATGTTGTGGATTTGATAACCATTTAGACGATGCATTGATTTAAAACACTAAATGGTATCCTGTTGGGATATGCATATCCTTTAAGGCTTCCAAAATATTTAGATATACACACCCTCGTTTATTTTGCAAATATATAATTTCCCTTGAGAGCAAACATTACATGCTAATTATTATCTTGAAAAATTTTCCAGTTCCTTCCAGTTCTTCAATATGTTTCACATCATCATTGACTCAGGATGGTCTGACCGGTCATGCCATTGAATTAAATAATCACAATCCATAAACTTCTGGTTTATGATCGTATATGTTTTAGTTGCAATCGTGTTTGTTCAATACACGATAGGAAGTATGAGAGAATAATGTAATATTATTTCAAACATTGATGATATAACATGTTTCCCATGTTTTATGTTCGTATTGTCACTCCCTTAAGTGTGCCACCATTTGTGGTCGAATCAATATTAAAATGGCTTTCAACATGAGGATTATTACCATTTCCTAAGTTACCATGATCTTGACCTTTATAACGGTCATTGTATAGTCATCGCACTATTAACATGGTTGATCTCATTACATGATCATCATAACAATTTCCTCAATTACCATCATCACGAACTTTACACCAATTATTATATCATCACATTCAATTCAAGGAATGGATTATAACCATACAACATTCATGGTGGCATCAATACAATTTCCTTAGTTATTATATCGTGATCTCGACCTTTACATTGGTCATTATTCATCACATTCACTTCATGAATGGATTAGAATCACCAAACTTTCATGGTGATCGTTTCAAACCTTATATATTCTTTAACAATCTTGCTTCTTCAAGAGCATATTTGAGGTTTGACAACGAAAATTGTTTATTCACTTGGAATTAAAAATCTTCTCATCACATATTAAATTGAGGGGGAGTAATATACACGTTATTCTTTTTCCCTTCACTAAGTTTTCTAGTTATCGGGTTTTCTTAGTAAGGTTCTTAACGAGGAAACAAATTTGGTCCAGAAATATCAGGGGGAGAAAATACGCGTTGCACTCTTTTTCCCTTAGCTATGGTTTTATCCAACTGGATTTTCCTAGCAAGGTTTTTAATGAGCCAACATCACCAAGCGTATTACAAGAATACTATACTATTTCATCATGTGGATAGTAAAGGGGGAGTGTTATGAATACATCATTTAGAGTGACTCTCCACATTCTTAACTCCTTTTTATTTACTCTTATGTTAATTAGGGGTGAGCGTAAAACCGAAATAACTGAATTGCAACCGAAGTAACCGAAAAAACCAAACCGAAAACCGAAATAACAGAAGGGTTGGTTATTTTATTTTTTGATAACCGCATGTTGCGATTCGGTTATGGTTATTATTTGTTTCATACCTGCAAATAACCGAACCGAACCGAATGTTTTAAACATAGCCGAATCCATAAGACCATAGGTTTTTAAGTGTTTAACCATGGCCCAATCCATATTTTTTTGGTGAAATGTTTAAGTCTTTTAACCATGACCCAACCTCATTAAATTCAAAACTCTAGTCACTTTGTGTTTGTATGTATGCTTCCACATAACATGTGAAACTAAAATATAATTGATAATTCTACAAGCTTTAACTGTGTATATTTATTTTTGCGCATGACATTTGCATAACTCGCACATTTAAAGCCTAACTTTAGAAACGATAAAATAACCGACCTATAACCGAACCGAAACCGCATTAACCGATTAACCAAAACCGCATTAACCGAACCGAATGGTTATGATTTTTATATAACCGAAATGTGCGGTTATGGTTTCAGTTATAGACAATAACCGAACCGAACCACACCATGCTCACCCCTTGTGTTAATGTACCGGCCTATAAATAGAGGCTTTTTATTTCATACTTACAACTTAATAAGATTTACATTCCCTCATTCTCTTATTCTTCTCTTTATATTGCTAATAGGTTTAGTTGTTTTACAACACAAACCGTATAAAAAGTTTGTAGTTTAGCAATGTCCGATGAGACCATGACCTATGGTCTAGTATGGTGTGTGTTCCCGTGAATGATGTGTTTTCAAATCTTTGTAAGTTTAATGTTAAATAATATTTATTTGTAAACAAAATTCTTTAAAAGAGTTGTAGCTTAACCACACATCATACAATTAATAAAATCCATTGTTACAACCACAAACAATGTAAAACTCAACAATCATTTATATATTTGGTTAAAAATTAATAAAAGAACAACAAAGCCCTAAACATCATGGATTCTGATCAACCAAAAACCAAACAGTCCCATTCATTTGTTTTTCTGTTTCAACCACAACAATGTTCCCACTTACATTTGTAACCGCATGTCCTCCCATCCCATTTATTCTCAATGCACTATTATAAACCGAGTATTGAACATGACTTATTCTGTCCGGAAAAACCAACACCGGCGAGAAGTCCGCCGTCCACACGGTCCCACTTCCGGTCACCGCCAACTTCCCAACCGTAGATTTCATCCTCATCCCGCCTTTCACGTTGTTTTGATGGATAACAACTTGATCAATGCTAGTGAAGTCCCCGTCTAGTTCCACGACACTTCTTGAGTCACCAGTGAACATGTTGTTAATAATGTTGAGGCCCGATATGCGACCATTAACCGACTTTAAAACAATGTTACCTCCTCCTAGAAAAAACCCGTTAGTAATGTGAACTTGTGACGGGTCTTCGATAACTATCGAGTTGTAGTCCATGTAAGAGTTATCGATTCGGATTTGTCCTGTTTTGATTAAAATCCCGATCCCACCGAAAAATGTAGCTTTGTTGTAGCAATGTACCCCGGTGATCATGTTAGCCTGACCCCTTAACACCATCCCGATGGCGGCTGAGAAGATTACAACATCTGTGACTGCATTGTCGTTGCTAGCGAGATCAATGGCGGTCCCCATGAAATCCCGCTCGTGTTGGTCCCCACCAATGGTGGGGATCTCGCCCATGAAGCAACTAGATATGAATGTTTCGTGGCCTCTTTCGACTAGAATTCCCTCGGTGACGAAATGTAGGAAAAAACAGTTGTTGACTCGAGTTCGCGCTGAGTCAACCACGAGAAGGCCTCCGCCTATGTTACTTGAATCGAAAAGGATGTCGCGAAAGGTGATGTCTTCGTAGTATATTGGTTCGTTTCTTGTTTTCATGTCGGCGAGTGTGTCGTGTGATATGTTGGTTGTGGTTTTCGAAGATTTTAAGGAACTTGGCGAGTGTAGTTCGATGAGATAGCCGTCCGGTGGAAATGTGTTAGATGCTCGCAATGTACCACCTTGTATCTATAACGTTTAAGCGTGTTAGATGTCAACCAAGTAAATGTTGCATAGGCAATTTGAACTAATTAAAGCGTGTTGAACTATTTTACTAAAGTTTCTTAGAGCATTAACGTTCTATTCTTCTTCTCTATCTAAATTATTTAACTACAAAACACATTTTTCTCTAAAATTTTGTTTTTTTTAACCTCTCATATTTCATCGTCTATGTTTATCTTACTTAAAAATACTTATTCTATCATTTTTCTCTTTAGAATGCGGGGGTAACTCAGGCGCTTTTGTTTTCTAAATAATTTAGAGTTAAATTGATATTTGAGAAAAGGACATGAATGTTCTTATTCTATGTTAAATTGTATTATATCATCAACTTTAGTAATTTCACATTCATGTCTAGTTTGTAAATAAGAAAATAACAGATTTTTTTTCTAAAGTTATTTGTTTATAAGTTAACACTGAAAATAAAAGGATATTGGATTTTAATAATCTCAAGTTTTATCAGTTGGCCGATAATAATCCTAACTTCAAAAATTCCCTCTAACAATCCCAACTTGTAACATTTTGGTCGCCATCAGTCCTTTTCTAACTGGGTTATAACCCAGTTAGTTTTTTGCATATGTGGCGGCTTATGTGGCACACAACCTGGTTAAATGCTGACGTGGAAGCTTACGTGGCACCATCACCACCACCCACCACCCACAACCACCGTCTGCCACCACCATCACCACCACACACTACGACAACTTCTTCCGGCGACCTTATAACTTGTTCTGGCGACCTGCATTTTACTCCGGCGAGCTGCAAATTACTCCGGCGACCTGCAACTTACTCCGGCGACACTCTTTACCTGTGAAACCACGAAAAGAGACAACCACCAGTCATCTCCATCGTCCTGTGACCTTCTCCACCGCTCAGAACTTCAAAATATCCACCATTGCCCTGTTTCAAGTTTTTCCGGTGGTAGCCGGAGGTAGCCGGAAAAACGTGAAACAAGGCAATGGTAGATATTTTGAAGTTCTGAGCGGTGGAGAATGTCACAGGATGATGGAGATGACTTGTGGTTGTCTCGTTTTGTGGTTTCAGAGGTAAAGAGTGTCGTCGGAGTAAGTTGCAGGTCGCCGGAGTAATTTGCAGCTCGCCGGAGTAATTTGCAGCTCACCGGAACAAGTTATAAGGTCGCCGGAAGAAGTTGTCGTAGTGTGTGGTGGTGGCAGACGGTGGTTGTGGGTGGTGGTGATGGTGCCACGTAAGCTTCCACGTCAGCATTTAACCAGGTTGTGTGCCACATAAGCCGCCACGTATGCAAAAAACTAACTGGGTTATAAACCAGTTAGAAAAGGACTGATGGCGGCCAAAATGTTACAAGTTGGGATTGTTAGAGAGAATTTTTGAAGTTGGGATTATTATCGGCCAATTGTTGAACTTGGGATTATTAAAATCCAATATCCCGAAAATAAAAGAAATATTGGATGTTAATAATCCCAACTATTTGTCGTTGGCCGCCAACAGTCCCAACTTCAAAAATAACCACTGCCAGTCCCAATTATTGACATATTGGTCACAAATGGACCCTGACTAAGAGTCCCAAAAGTTGAGTTTTCCGGCCAAAAAGTTGGGACGAAAACGTTAGGAATCTGTTATTCAGGGTCTACTGGAGGCCAAAATGTTAATAGTTGGGACTGCCAGTGGTTATTTTTAAAGCTGAGACTGTTAGCGGCCAACGATGAATAGTTGGGATTATTAAAATCCCGTATTCCTTTTATTTTCAGTCTAAACTTATAAACAAATAACTTTTGAAAAAAAAATTCAGTTATTTTCTTATTTACAAACTAGACATGAATGTGAAATTACTAAGTTGATGATATAATACAATTTAACATAGAATAAGAATGTTCATGTCCTTTAGTAAATAAGAAAATAGTTGAAAAATATGATGAATATATAAGCAACCAGGAAAGTGCTAGAGAAAGAAACTTAGACGTAAATGACATCGTGACTAGGGAGAGGGGTTCAAAAAAATCCGAATCCTATCCGAAAACCCGTATCTGAAATATCCGAAATTCGGATATCCGAAAATCGGATAATCCGAAGTTTCGGATTCGGATGCAAATTTTCAAAAATTTCGGATAAAATAAAAAATATTTTTTTAAATATGTATTATCTATTTACAGCCCACCCATCATGATCCAACCCATTAAGTTATACCCTAAATCCAGCCTGACATTCACGCAACATCAAAACTTCCATCTCAGTCTTCTTATCTCCCCCATCAAACCACCCCATCCACCACCGCCGCCGCACCTACAACGGCCACACCTCCACCACCAAGAAAGCCTACTACCAAGAAACACCACCATAACCAAACCCCCTGTCCCAATCCCTACAACCGTCGCAGCTGAACCCCACCACCGGAACCCAAGTACTACTCCAGTTTCATCGTTAATATCCAAACTTGCGGCTGACTTTTTCCGGACGAAGGTCAACCCGGTTCGTTTCCAAGATGCATTTAGGCCGCCCTAAAACCGGCGGGTCGGTTCGCCACTCTATTTCAGCAAAAGAAGCTCTGCAGTGGCTGATTAGTGTTGATGATCGGTTGGTTGAAAATGTGTTGCATAGCTCTTAATTGAAATTATGTGGGTATGATGGCTGGATTCGATCATTTTACATAATAATATGTAATATATGTTATTACAGGGTTCATCATTTTTATTATTTAAGTGCTCATGATATAGTCTTGTTTTGAATGTTTGTGTTTGGATGAAACTTTGAACTATTGAAGCTTGAATTTAATTATGACCTTGTTGAATGGATTTTTTTTTTCTAATTGGGATATCCGTTTAGAAATCCGAATCCGAATCCGTATCCGAAATTTCGGATATCCGAAAATCGGATATCTGATATTTCGGATTCGGGTTCGGATATCAATATTCACTATCCGAAATTTTCGGATATCCGATTTTCAGATATCCGGAAAGCGGATAATCCGATCTTGAACACCTCTAATCGTGACTTTGTGGGTGAGATTGGGTGAAAGTAGTAAAAACTTATCAAATAAGGTGAGTTTATTTACAAAACTTCTTTTACAAAACTTGTCATTTGAAACCAAACACACGAAAAATGTGTACTTTTAAAAGTGTGTTTTATAGTGTAAGGATGAAAAAAAATAGTTAAAGTTTAATATAGAAACAAGAATAAATAAAAAACTGTAACAACCTATCTCTTTTTTTCTCTCTTGTCAAATCAACAAAACTTTATGCAAAAATGTATTATTCTTGAACTTTTACACTTTTAAATAATTTATTCAAATAACATAAGTGTAAAAACTAAAGACTAAATTGTTAAAATGGTCCTAAGGTTTGGTCACTTTTATCAGTTTAGTTCAAAACTCAAAACCTTTAAATCTGAGTCTCTGTGATTTCAATTTTGTTGTCATTTTTATCTAAAAGCAAACTTGGTCAGATTCTTCAGCTAATATTAAGTTTTTTTTGTCTTTTTTCTCTCTTTTAATGAATGGTAAAATGGTCAGATTTTTTTAATTTGTTATAAATAAAACGTTAAAAGATCATTTTGTCATTCACTAAAAGTGAGGAAAGAAAACTGAATGTTAACTGAAAAATCTGACTACATTTTGATTGCGGATGATAATGACAACAAAAATGAAACCACAGAGATCTAAATTCAAAAGATTTAAGTTTTAGACTAAAATAACAAACTTAACCAAATCTTAGAATAATTTTGACAGTTTACCCTTTATTCAAATAAGTGTAAATACTAAAAAGAGTGATGACTCATGATAAATGTACGATGGAAAACGCGTAAAAAGTGTAGGTCGAGATTATTAACATGGGACTCGACTCGACGCCCTTTATCTTGAAAAAATCCAAGACCTATCCATTTTAATGACGCATGCAAATCTGCAACAAACAGCATAAAAGATTGTGCAACATAATAACTTTTCTCTTCTACCGCCCTTTAACTTTTTTACTATATGGTTCATATAATTTATTGTTTTCATGATAACTATTTCACATTAACACATGTATAGTTTTAAATTACTAAATTCGTTTTTAAGTTATTTAAATTAATTTTTTACAACCTGGCCAGGTGGGCAAAAAGTGAGATAACCCTGACCCTTCAACCGCTTCAACTCATCCGGACACCTCGTATCTTACTTTACATAATCACAAAATAATTATATATATAGAGGTCATTTCGAAGATTCACTATATATTTTTATATTTTTTTTTCGAACGGCAAGATGTCATGCATTTTTTGGGTGCGAGACACCTTGCACCCCCTCAACAGTAATAATTATACATTTTTCAAACGGCAAGGTGTAATCTCAAATTCGATTAGGTAGCATTTGGCGACTTTTGTAAGATGTGTTAAAAAACAGTAATATTTTGACAACTACGAGAACATGTTTAATTCGAATGTTAATATGCCTATGCATATTTACCACTCTTTTATATTTAGAATATATGAGATAAAATAAATACAGAAATATAAACTATTTTTTACTCTATTTTAATATTTTCAGAAGCGGTTTCATGGTGCTGAATATGTAAATAACCAAATTTAAATCAAGTTATCGGTTTAAATAATAGTTATACTGGTTTCATGGTGCTGAATATGTAAATAACCTAAGTTAAATCAAGTTATCGGTTTAAATAATAGTTATACTAACATAAATTGTCAAATTTATAAAAAAAAAAAAATTCAAATTTATAAAAAAAAATAGTCCTTTTTGATAAACGATGTATTTATAAGCCTCATTTTAACAGGTGTCCATATTTCCAACGAGTGAACTTTTATGCACGTGATGTGCATAAACATCTGATTGTACAACTGACTCTGTATTTACAAAAGTAGACACAAAATTAAGTTAACATGACACGTTAGTTAAAAAACAACAAGGGCTAATTTAGTAAAATACCACTAGGTTGCCGGAATTCGGAGAAATAACAATGGGTTTAGAGACCCTGAAGCTGCCACCTTGAAGGTCAACAATAGCTCCACCCAAATCGTTGACTCCGGGCAACAACTGCTGCCCATTTGTGACCGAACAAGCGTCGGTCACCGCATCCATAACCGCCGCCGTGCTATCCTGCACACCACTCGGGTCTGCTCCATACCCGATTGGGTAAAACACCCTACCCGAACTCTATTGGAAAATTCACAAATGAATATTTAGTGGCGGAACCAAAACTTTTCAGTCAGAAAGTCATTATAATGTTCTTTACTTCTACTTTACTGGTTACAATTACGGGGTTTGACGCATGTTAGGAGTTATTTGGCAACTTATTAGTGGGGTGACGAACCATTAAGTGTTGAACCAGTAAGAGATCTGAACTATTAAAAGTGAGTATGATGCTTAACTTTAACCGTTCAGATACAAATGTCTTACCAATCCAAATAAGAGATGTTAACCATTTAAACTCAGTATAATGATTAACCATTCAGAGACAAATGTCTGAATCATTCAGACATCTACCCATTAAGAGCTTTATTAAGTGCTAAACCAGCGGACCCTTTTGACCCCTCTGGCTAACAGTGTAGGTGTACCTAATGCATTAAAAGATGTACCTTAACAAGATCGGAAGAAAATGAAATCTGAAACGGGAGAGATGAATGCTGGTGAAGCTTTGTTTTGAAATCATAAAGCTTCTGATGCTTTTGAGAACAATTTGCTTCTTGTAACACCAAAATTACCAACACTAATAAACAAAATGGCCTCATTTGAGCCCACGGTTCGAGCCGGCCACCAACCGGTTGCTAGTCTCGAACCAGTCTAAGATCAGGGTCAGGGTTAGGGTCGAGATTGTTGGGTTGGGAGAAGAAACAGAAGATGGGTAATGAATGTATGTGAAGTAGAGAGTTTGGCATGTCTATGTGTCTATATATAATTTGGTTTTTAGTTTTAGTTTTTTTTTTCTTTTTTACTTTTGCTTTATAATAAATGAAAGCATCAATAAGTTTGGTTTGAATTGTATTTAGTGCATGTTACCTTCATAAATCCATCTGTTAAAGGGCAAAAGATCACTTCCCCCTTTGAAAAGAATCAAAAGATGCATTTTTTCCTAAGAAATATTTGAGGTGTTTTTAAATTATTATTATTTTGTGTTGGTTCTTTGTACGCAACGCGGGTTTGGTACTTTGTTATTGGGTATGATAAATTTTTTTTTCACTTTCTACTATTTTGTTTACTATGAAAAAAAATTACAAATAACTTTAACATACAAAATGCACAAACTGAAGATTATTCTGAAAAAATACGGTTACATTTTTGTAATTATCAAAATTACTCTACAAATAATTTTGTAGAGTAATTTTGATATTTGTAGAGTAATTTTGTAAAATGTTATTATAGAGTAATTTTGATCTTACAAAGTAATTTCGTAAAATTTTCTTGTAGGGTAATTTTGATCTTGTAGGGTAATTATCAAAATTACTCTACAAGTGTATCAAAATCACTGTGCATCAAAATTACTCTAAAAATGCATCAAAATTATTTAGCAAGTATCAAACAACATACAATTCAAAATTACTTTACAAGATCAAAATTAACATACAAGATCATTTGTAGAGTAATTATGATACTCTACAAAATGACTCTATAAGATCAAAATTACTTTACACGAACATTTTACAAAATTACTCTACAAGATCAAAATTACTTTACAAGATCATTTGTAGAGTAATTTTGATAATTATCATACGATCAAATAATTACGAAAATGCCATCGCGTTTTTTCTGTTTTTTCATGCGTTTAGTACGTTAAATTTTATTTGTACGTGAACTTTACTATGTTTACTATAAGGTCTTATATTTTACAACAGGGCGTAGGATAGAAGGGTCGGGGCCCGATCCCTCGAACTTTTTGCGCAGTATGTGTCGGGTATATCGTTTTCGTTTAGATTTTTTTAGATATATACATTTTCGACCGCCAGTTTTATAATTTTTTTAGGTATTTATGTATTCGACTCCCGATCAAAATTCTCAAACTTCGCCACTATTTTACAACGCAAATCTGATGTATTATCATGATGACCCACTTTTGGTTTCGCCCTTGTGTGGCACTAGAGTATAAATACAACTAGTAAATCTTCTCGCGCGATGCGGCGGGTCCAAATGTAAAGTAACTTGGATTTTTGTAGTAAAGACCTGAACCATTTTTAAACAAAAATTACGTCAAAACGTAGATAAACTGAATATGTACACAAAAATAAGCACAAAAACGTATTATAACCTGATCTTATACCGATACGTACATAAAAATAAGTAAAAAATTATGTACTTTTAAGTTAAAAATGGTATTGCGCGTTGTGGTTGGATCGAAACGTAAAGTAAGCGAAATTTATAAAGTGTAATGAAAACATATGTGACCACTTGTTTTAAATTTGTGGCAAAACGTAGATTAACTGAAAACGTACCAAAAACGCTAGAAAACATATTATATTTGAGCCTACTCATTTTCAAAGAAACGTAATCAACTTGAATGTGTATCGACACGTACATAAATATAAACACGTAAAAAGGAATTCTAAAGTTTTTAGAAAGTTAAAGGGTTGTAACCGAAAATACTAAATGTTGAACGGTAAATGCTAAAATAAAAAAAAAACTTAGTAAAAGACAAAAACAAAAGTAAAAAGTTATGTTTTTTTAAGTTAAAAATGGTACCGCGCGTTGTGGTGGGACCGAAACGTAAAGTAAGCCGAATTTATAAAGTGTAATGAAAACATATTATATTTAACCCGACTTATTTTAAAACTAAATGTGTGCCAAAAACGTAGATTAACTGAAAAAACACCAAAAAAGGGAAAAAAACATATTATATTTGAGCCTACCCATTTTTAAAGAAACGTAATCAACTTTAATTTATACTGACACGTACATAAATATAAACACGTAAAAAAGAATTATAAAGTTTTAGAAAGTTGAAGGGTTATGACTATCAATGCTAAATTTTAAATATTAAAAGGTAAAAAAAATTACCAATAATAAGCTGCCATACAGCAGCCTGCTATTGTACATCAATCTTCTAATTGCAGGTATATACAATTTTTGCCGTAGCACTAAATTTTCTATTTAGTTCTCATTTGAACTAACAATGACTATGTAGACAATTCAATATCAAGCCTAAAAATGAGAGATGTTAAGCATATATAGAATACCAGATATCAAATATGATAACACTGTTTGAAAGTATTAACCGAAGATTCCATTGGAACTCTATGTTCAAGCGTGCTTATGTTGGAGTACGTAAGGATGGAGGGAGTATCTTCGGGAAGGAGTACGGGAAGGCTAGTCACCGCACAGGCATACCACCACCACCATTTGTTTAAGTGGGTAATTGAGTGGATTTCGGGGAGTACTCATCGAGTGGGGAAGAGGAGAGAGGGAGGAGAGAGAAGGGGTTAACGGTGGGCCCACTTTTTTCAACCAATCACATTTTTTAAGAAAAAAAAATGTTAATCATGTGGGGAGTATATTGTTGTTTGAGTGCAAATTGTAGAGTAAAAGTGAGTAGTTGACATGGCATGAGGAGGTTGGTTGGGTAGGGAAGTCATCACTCCCCATATGGGGAGCACTCTGTCACACTCCGACCCGCAGCGGAATAAAAGTCGGGGCATGATTGGGTTCTCACCAAAGCTCATGATATTTACTAAGAAATTTCATATTTATTAAATTCAAATTAAAATTTAAATATCCAACAAAAATTTCATACAAACACAATAAAAATCTAAATGTTTGTTCCAACGCAATAACTTGTTTATTCTTCTAGGCCATCCTAAGTGTTTCTTTCCTCAACTTGATCACCTGTATCATGTGTAAAACAGAGGAAATTTTGGGTCAACAAAAGTTGGTGAGTCAACCTTGATAAAACATTTAAATAATTGCTTATTATGTTTATTAAAGAAAATTGTGCATAAATCACATGTGAGCAAATATATACATGTAACCAATCACAAACCACATTGAATGAATATATGACATGAATGATGATGTGTCTGACCGTCGGCGAGAGGAATACGAATGAACTTTTCATGGCACACCACTTCAGCGTGATGCTGGCTGAGCCAGTCCATGCCGATGATAACATCGAAACTTCCCAATTTCATAGGAATGAGATCAATTGAACAATCGTGATCATTTAGGGTGAGAGTACAATCGCGTATAATAGAATTTAATGAAGTGGGTTTTCCGTCAGCAATTTCCACCGTCAGAGATTCAGCGAGATTATCACGAGGTTGGTCGAGGATAGATTCGAATTCTAAAGACACAAAGCTCTTATCCGCACCAGTATCGAATAATATGGATGCATAACTACCATTGATAAGAAACGTACCGTTGACTACATTGTTGTCAGCCCTGGCTTGGTTGGCGTTGATATTGAAAGCTCTTCCCATAGCAGGTGAAGGAGCTTGGTTAGCTTGGTTTACCGGGTTTGCTTGAGCTTGGGCATGGATGATGTTCACTAGGCGTGGACAAGTGTTCCTGAAGTGGTTTGGGTCCCCACAATTGAAACAGGCTCGCATCGGTTGCATCATGGGGTAGTTGGGTTGGTAGTAAGGTTGGGCTGTGAGTTGTGCAGGTGGTAGAAGTAAGGGTTGTTGGGCTTGGCCCACCATTTGATTTTGGGTTTGGATTGGAGGTTGACTGCGGTTCAATCGCTGAAGGGTACGGCAGGTTTGGATGGTGTGACCCGCACGGCCACAACTTGTGCAATGTTGACAAGGGTTTTCAGGAGGGTGATGGTATTGGCAACGGTTACACTTTGGGTGTGGGCCAGTGTATGGCCTTTTGAACGGTGCAGCTGGAGGGGCAACTTGGGTGATTGGAGCAGTAGTGATGGGAGGGTTGGTTTGGGTGACAGCAAAGTTCTTGCCATTTCGCTTCCTCTTACCAGCAAACTTCGAGGATGAACCTGAGTGGTTTGGAATTGGAGTCTCGATGGGTGTTTTTTTCTTCTCATCTTTAAATTTGCCATTTCGAATGCGATTTTCAGTGAGTTCCATAGCTAACTCCATTGTGGCTTCGAGTGTTGCAAGCGAAATGCTTAGAATCGAATCTTGGATTTTCGAGGGGAGGCCTCGGATGTAGTGTTCAATTAGGCGGTATAATGGGGTGAACAGATTGGGGACCATCTGGTTCAACTCGAGAAATCTCTTATTGTACGAAGTGTGGTCTCCTTCCTTTTGTTTCAATGCGTGAAACTCGTCTTCTAGCTTTTTGATTTCACTTCTTGGACAGAAGCGTCTCGTCATGATTTCCCTTAACTCTTCCCATGTTAAGGCCATGGCATCTTCAACACCTCGCTTACCCTTTTTCCGTGTTCCACCAGGTAAGTACTACCCCAAACAATCTTCCAGTCCGTAACGTACCTTACGGTCCTCGGGACAATCGCAATTGAGAAAGGTGTTTTCCATCTCCTCAAACCAGTGAAGGAGAGCGGTGACACCTTCAGTCCCTTCATCTTTTGGGGGATCGCAGGACTTGAAGTGTTTGTAGGTGCATTTGGGGGTTTTGGGAGGAGGGTTGGCGACGCTTTGGTCTTCTTGGTTGGGAAGGTTAGCGGTGAGAGCTTGCTGAACTTGTAGTACGATGTCAGGAAGCACTGCGGCCATTTGTTTAGCAATTTGCGTGGCCAAGCGTTCGCTTGACTTTCCTGACCTTCTACCTCCACGTAATTGCCTAGCAGACATCTACATGAATATGTATAGAGAGATTGTGAGTTCAAGAATTTCCTAGGTGTCATGTGCCGTAAAAAGAATGAAAACAACATAGCTGAAAATAATTTAACTACATCCATAGGATGTCTTGGGTTTGCTCATGTTTGGGCCTCCAAATGTCCCCCATACCATTGCCTGTGTAGTCATGTGGGCCCCCATGACTATTGGGCTTAGTAGGATTCACATTGGTGTCGGCGGGTTAACACTCGCACCACCCAAATGAAAATCGTAAAACATGATTGCGAGATGTATGGTCGGAGGGTGTCCAGGTGTGGACACAATGACAGCTCAAAGTGGGGTTAGTTCACACGACGTTTGGTATAGCATGCTTTGGCCTAATAGGTCCTTCGTACTCTCATCGTTAGTCCCCAGGTAGGCAAACTGGTCCTTTATTTTGGATTTATATGAATGCCAAGCCTAGACAGGACGTTCCGACTACCGGTACTCGTACCCTTCCAGTTACTACATGCCCGTCGTGAAAACTCACTTTGATGTGAATTGGAAAATATGAAAACATTGCAAAAATCTTCGAAATGAAATAACGGAAATTGTGAAATTGTGAGGTGCGTGCTTTCATAGATATGATATGATATGATATGAGGGTATGATCTATGATGAGCATTGCATATTAACATGTACTTATGAGAATGTTTGCATAATGTTGTGTGTGAATATAAACATGAAACATATAAACATCATGAATTTTGCATGTAACACATAGACAATTTAAATCTAGTCAACTATAGTATAGGCTCTAAAGGTCTAATAACCTATCCTATATCCCTATAGTCACGAGCTCTGATACCAATCTGTCACACCCCGACCCGCAGCGGAATAAAAGTCGGGGCATGATTGGGTTCTCACCAAAGCTCATGATATTTACTAAGAAGTTTCATATTTATTAAATTCAAATTAAAATTTAAATATCCAACAAAAATTTCATACAAACACAATAAAAATCTAAATGTTTGTTCCAACGCAATAACTTGTTTATTCTTCTAGGCCATCCTAAGTGTTTCTTTCCTCAACTTGATCACATGTATCATATGTAAAACAGAGGAAATTTTGGGTCAACAAAAGTTGGCGAGTGAACCTTGATAAAACATTTAAATGATTGCTTATTATGTTTATTAAAGAAAATTGTGCATAAATCACATGTGAGCAAATATATATATGTAACCAATCACAAACCACATTGAATGAATATATGACATGAATGATGATGTATCTAAGATCAAGGCTCAATAAAACGGAGCCGATCTAATGAGGCACCTGATGCTCAACCCGTATCCCACAAGGAACTGATGGGCCTAATGAAATGAGTGCACTGAAATGATAAAATAAATCCACATATAAACCACACTACAAGCAATACACATTTGATCACGAAATGATATAAGCACAAGTGTTTAAATAAAATAAAGGAATGATACGACACATGATACACCCCAAAACGTGATTAAAACGGGGAATTTGTATAGATTCACTCACAGTGGGTGCGTATTCTTGGCTGATGATGAGTGCGCACGAAGAAAGGATTTGATCGACAAACGAATACTAACCTAAGATAATAATACGATAACAAAAATATAAACAAATTAATATTTGGACTTAATACTTTTTTGTTAGGTTTTTAGATTATTTTTGTGGTATTTTGTTGAGATTTTATAATCTTCAAAGTTATATTTTGATGTATCTCTTTTTTTTAATTAATTTTTGCTAAAATATAAGGATATAAATTAATATTTAAAAAAAACTGTCAGATCTGACAGTTAGATCTGACCGGGTTTTTGTGTGAAGTTGGATGCGTGTGACAGGATTCGAACTCGAGACCTTGCGGTTGCGTGCACGCAGCTCTTCCAACTGAGCTACGTGTCTAATCCGTTAGATACTGGATTTTTATTATATTTATATACTTATTAAGTAATTCCTGATTTAATTTAATTAAAAAGGTTTTTAAAAGCCAATCGGTTTGCGTGAAGAGTGGGTTTCGAACCCGCGACCTGGAGCAGGTTTTGCACCCAGCCCGGCCAACTGGGTTGGGTGTCTAACCCGTCAAAACTTGCTTTTCAATTATATTTATATACATACTACGACTAGACATGATGTAACAAAAACAAAACTGTTTATATAACAGAGGTACGGTAGTGAATCAGGTTCGAACCGGGGACGTGTACGTGTGTTTGCACACAGTCCACCACTGGACTGTGTGTCTAACCGGTTTGAAACAACTGATTTAGTTACATAAAACACGAGTTTCACTTCATCTTCTTCATTTTGAATTCGAACCAAATCTGTACCCGCCCGTTTAAATCTGATTCACTTCTGATTACCATCAGTATGCGATGTTAATTGAGTAATATTCAAAGGAAAAGAGCAGGAGTCTACCGTAGAACAGAAGTGGAGGATCACGATTTCCAGCGGTTGAATTCCGGCGGCTGACTGTGTTTTTCCGGCGAACAGGGGGGTGTGAGCAGAGGAACAATGCGAGCAGAATGAGTGAGTTTTGATTGTGAGAGTTCGACTAGTATTTATAGATTTGAAACAGGGTGCTCGGTTTTTGGTTTTAGAAACCGAGTAAAGGGATTGATTTCGGTTTTAGAAACAAAACTGATTGATTTCGCACAATTAAGGTGGATTGATACAGGTTTGGAAAGCTTTTACGCGGATTGCCAGCCGGATTCCAAAACAGGGACTAGTCAGGCGGGTTCGCTGGTTTGAACTCGCCGGCATTCTTCCAAGTTCGATTATAAAATTATTGATCTAGATTTCTAATCAATTAGCATGTGTGCCTCAGTAGTGGTTGGGGTGTGTGTTTACCGAAGGGACCCGGGTTCAATCCCGGTTTACCCTTTTTGGTCCCTATTTTACTTTTTTTATTTTTATTACCTCTTAAATCATTTATTAATATTAATATTTATTATTTTAATTGATTATTTATTTTATTATTTCATTAAGGTAATTTAAACATGATTATTTATATATGAAACATTTTAATAAAATAACCAAACGACATAAATAAATACACTTTGATTGATAATTTAGGGCGGGTTTTCGAAAACCGATTTACACAAATGTTACACACTCCCTCCACCCTAATACCTAGATGGCTGACCTCCTAAGCGAATATTGGAAGCCCCTGCCCATAAAACAACCTGGTGAATAAAGCGAATAATATTGATGTTACGAATTACATTTAATTTCTTTAACTTGTTTTTTATCATCTAAAAAAAGTTGTTGTATCGTATATCTATTTATCATACTAGCGGTAAGACTCGTGTGAACACACGGGTAGTTTTAGTAACGATCGGAATCAAATACTAAAAAATGTTACTCATTATTCGGTTGACATATCTTCTGCAACTTCAGCCAACACGGGTAGTTTTCACCTTCACTCAATAGATTTTTCTCTAAAGCGTATCAGTCTTAAAATTGCAACGTCTAAGGAGTCCCATTATATCAATGAATCTCCTATCTTCTGCAACTTCAGGCAAGCACAGTGTATCCTTCCTAGTCCTCTACATAAACCTACGATTTTGTTTTTGAGATCTAAACTTCAACATCCCCAGCACAAGAAATAGTTTACCTCATCAATAAGATTGATAATTCCAACATTCACAACACAAGAAATTTATAAAACTCTCATTGAGCACCAAAGCCAGTGCATATAGTATCAAATAATTGCCAACAGTTGCACCCTTAGGCTGCACAGGACAAAAAAAAGAGACGTTTTAACTTATTAAAATGGTAAAATAACTAAATATTGAAATAGAATGCATATAAAAAGTAACTTACCCTGCATCCCATAAGGCAATACAGTAGTTGCTGCAAAGAAGAAAGTTGTTCCAATAGTTCCTCAACTTCTAGATCCTTTGTTCTGCTATAACCCTGCAATTATAAGTAACATTGTGTAGATGAGAATTTTATATAATATTTTTACTAAAACACTCAATTTAGTAAATGCATTTAGTATTTTCCTAACATAGTTTATTGGAAATTATATGAATCATAATGAATAGAAAATTAAGGGACTATAAGCAAATATGTTTGCTAATCATTCAAACTGCTCCTAATCTTTCGTTATTCTGATCGAACTTTATATATGGGTAGGTGCATTTAGGCTCCCAACTCCTGAATCAAATGTTTCCCATTTTGTCATTACTGAAAGTCTGAAACAATAAACACACCGAGCTTGTCAAACCAGTTTGTACCCACGGTTAACTTTAGACCGTCAAGAATGTCGACAAAGCCCTGTCCAAAACCCACCTATGCAAGAACATCACGCCAAATTTTGTTCAGAATCTAACTTTCAACATAAAAAAGTAGTTTGTTTGACTTTTATAAAGTCAGCCTCAAATGTCCTCTGAGTTTTTGTTTCTCCATGAGCCCTCGATCCCATCCAGTTTGAGCAGCTCCTTTAGGAGTAGCTCGAGCCCACCTTGACTCGGCTCATTGGCAGGCTCATTTAACTCCGAGCGAAAGCTCGAGCCGAGCAGTGCCGCCTCAAATAATTTCGAGCTTGCGCTCGAGCCCACCCTGGCTCGCTCATCAAGCAATTTTACAATATACAAATAAGAATAAAACTGTAAGAAAAAATGGGACAAAAATGCCTTACAAGAAGCTAGTATTCTGCTTCCCACATAAGCTCTTAACACTCTGAATCACTTAAGCTGGGAACCACACAGTCTCTCAACCAGTTTAAGATGTGCCAAAAATGTTTTCCATCCCAGTCTACAAATGCATATCCCTGCAAAAACCACAAATTGGCCAAACTCAAAGCATGTTCAAGAACTTTCGAGGACCTAAGAAAACTTAATACGACCTGTGTATCAGTAATCAAACTTAACAAACAATTATTTAGTAAAGACTATTAGACAGTTATTAAATAATGCGACATTTTGCAAAGAGTAAAATTCCATTTTCGCCCCTGAGGTTTGGTTAGTTTTGCGACTTCGTCCAAAGGTTTGTTTTTATGCATCTAGATCCAAAAGGTTTAAAATCTTGCCATTTTCATCCGCCTCATTAACTCCATCCGTTTTTCTCCGTTAAGTCAGGGGTATTTCCGTCTCTTTTGTTAACTTAAAGTGCAATTCGGTCCTTTTCACTTTATTTAAAAAGACCGAATACCACTGAAAAAGACCGAATTGCCCTGTAAGTTAACAAAAGAGAAAGAAATACCCCTGAGTTAACGGAGAAAAACGGATGGAGTTAAGAAGCCAGATGAAAATGGCAAGATTCGAAACCTCTTGGATATAGATGCGGAAATACAAATCTTTGGACGAAAGTCACCAAACCTCAGGGACGAAAATGGCATTTTACTCTTTTGCAAAGTAAGATTTTACAGATAATACAGGAAACTGTGATAGAAGAAGTGAATACCAATTGCAGCTAAACGCTCTTTTTTCTTCTCTATTTTTTCCTCTTGGTCAATTATTTCTTAAATCCAAGTTTTACAGATAATACAGGAACCTGTGATATGTTCGGGACTTTTACTCACATTGAAATATCTTGCTCACATTGAAATTAAGAGGGTTAAATGTTAATAAAATCCTTAATAAAAGAATGAAATAACTATCTCTATGTAGCAATTGAACATACATCCATAGACAGCGCTTGAATAGTCTACCATCGCATTAATTAAAAACGATGTAACAAATACCTGGGGCATTTTGATGCAAGCTCAGATCCTTCTGAAGAGCTAGTTTCCACATGACTCTTCAAATAACGAATAAAAGCAACACGAATAGCATCCAACAATGTATTCTGAACAGAACTGTTATGAGCACCAACAAACTCATCAAGTCCGAAAGATAGAGAACCACAGGGACTGTAATAGTTACGAAAGTGAAACCACATTGGAAGCTCCCGTCGCGATGCGGCCGAGGGCTTACAAATTAGAACGCAATTATTACTTACACAGAATATTTAGCATCATGATGATCATCAGATTTCTCTTGCTACAAAAGAAACAAAAACTACATTTATAGTGCAAGGATCATTCCATTTTTTTCACCTTCTGTTCTAGTTGGTTCTAGCACCGTTTTTGCAGCCTCATTAGAGCAGATAGGCAAGAAAGTGGGCAGTAATTCTAAAAAAAATTATAATGTTTAATATGTGGAGGTTCCATTATTGTTCCTTGCATTTGCCAATATAACCTAAAATTACCATTGCCAAATAACAAATCTTGAATATAATTAATTGCATAAGAGGTGTAATGCCAGGGGGTACGTGTCTGCCAGGAAGAAAACAATGCAACAGCAGTAAGTAACAAAGGCTAATGGTGGTTACCTTGATCATCAATGAAGAAGGATTACAATGAAACGGGTCAACCCGACACGAACCTCAAACCTGAAAACAAAAGCAGAGGCATAATCTTAGGCATGAAAATCATCTTATAATATTTGGAATTTAAAAGATGTTAACAATACGAATGAGATTGTTTTGTTGGCCCATTTTCGAGGACTACTCTGAGGTTGGTTATTTATTTTGATGGTCTCAATGTAAAAAGAATGGGCTTTTATATATTTTATTTCCACTATCATCACAAATACAGAAATCGAGCATCAGATGAACGCCAACGACAAAGAGTAAAATTAATCAACTATTCATTCAAAAGTAAAAATTAGATAACAAAGAATAACATGGTATTAACCTTAAAACACACGGGTTGTGTCGAGGTATATATACAAACAGGAACGACATGTCAATTAAAAAGAATCGACACGACCCTACGTCTACACTAAACATATTTCCTATTATTTACATAACCAACCCATAACTTTGTAACAAACTTGGTTACACAATTAAGGCCGACAAAGTTTACTTGTCTGAACCTTGTTATGGTTACATAACTTTGTCATTTTACTACTCTGAATACACATGATTCTGATGTTGATTTCAGTTTACTTAAGCAACTTTATGTTACTTAATTATTCCAGCTACGCTCTCAATCTAATTCATGCCACAACTACCGTAATATGATCTCAAAGAGATTGCATACACATAAGAAGCATTATGATATTCTTCTTTCACTTTTACAAATCCAAACACACATGTATTCCTTTAAGTTTCATTAAATTCTAACTGTTAACATACTAATTTCTCTTAAGACTCATACTTTCAGTTTGACATATAATCTTTCTTTTACTAAAGCAACATGCATGGAGCTTTTGAGTTGAATTTTGTCTTGAATAGTAAGGTAAGGTAACAAAGTGTACCTGGCGAACGCCAAAAATAGCCATGAGTTGCCTGGTAAGAAAACATAAATATTAATAAATTTCCAATGTACACACACAAACTGATTTTTTTTTGCCTTAAACCAAACCAAGTTCAAGCTATGCTATTTTGGATCGGATGTTTAAATCCCAAGCTTCGCCACTGAACCGAACCCCTAAAATGTTTAACAATACCTTCAAAATCAAACTGAACTTTCCTTCCCTTCCCTTCAACTTAGCTGAACCATCTACACATATGATTACCAACTCAGCCATTTCAGAGAATCAACAAAACTATTTAAATCAAAACACACATAGAACAACCTTTTAGGGTTTTACCTGGACATTTCAACGCAGATTTCCCCCATTTTCCTCCTTTATCTGACATTTTCTTCAGCTATAAACACACACAAACGACAATCGAGACACAAACATCCGAATTGAGAGTCGATAAACACGTTGTTATTTACAAAAACCAAAATTGAAGAATTTACATACATAAGATGCATTAAGAGCAAGAAGATTGAGATCAAAGAGTGCTGAAATTACCTTAAATTTGAAGGAAGATTAGGGTTTAAGATGATCACTGCAAAACCATAAAAACCGCCATTAAACCCTAGAAGTCGGAGAATACTCACCGGCGTACTGAAAAATGGAAGGTTGCTCCGGCTCTCATCTCCGTTCATCATGCTCACCACTTTGTGGCTGTCGCCGTTGGATCTGACCTCCGTGTATTCGATCTCCATTCATCCTGCTCACCACTTTGTGGTTCATATTTTGAAGCTTGAATCGGCATCGGCAACAAATTGTTGTTCTTCTTCTTCAGATCTGATTTCAAGGAATTTGAGAGAGAAAGTGTGTGGTGGGTTTGAAATTTGAAATGTGATTTATTTGTTTGTAGAGAATGAAGAAAAAGACTTTTAAAAGTAAAAAAACATGGAGCCAAATGAAGGGTATTTCAAATTCAAAAGATTGAGCCAAATTTTATTAATAAAAACTCAAATAAATCATATATATTAAATCCGTATTACGACATCATCCAAACCTATGTGGCATACCTTAGAAGTTGATACGTAAGCAAAATTACATCAGCATCTAATCCCCTTTTATAGAAAGTATAGACTAGTTTAGGTGTAGACATTTTATTGATGAATGATGATCAACTTAAAAATTAATCACCTTATTCTAGTAAAAGTGAATCAAATTATCTAGTAAGTCAAGTTTTCACAATGAATAACTATAAGACTATAGGGTATGGTGGGGCGGGACTTTGGGGCATGGTCCGACACGTGGACTTAGTGTGGCAACGCCAGCCAGTGCCATTATCGGTGGGGATGGTTGGGCGTGGCTAGGCCACGTGTATTTTTTTTTTCAATTTCCTAAAAATTACAAATCTAAAAAAATAAACTTTATAATAATATTTTTTTAAATAAACTTTATAAAATACAATAGAAACTAAAAAACAAAGCTAAAATTCCTAAAAACTTTCTAGTTCTTGGAGTATTTTTTTTCTTTATCTCCTCTTTCGTTTCCAACATTAGTTCCAACTCTTCACCTGATAAGTGATCGGTGGGCTGGGCTAGAAATTTCATATCCTCGCGTATTTGTTTTAGGGCGTCCCTAGCTTCTTTGTTTTTACGGATTTCGGCCCTTTGTTGTTGGAATACGTTAAATGTATCCAACTTGGATGCAATGTCCTCCAATTGCTCGTTGTAGACTCCCCTACGCGAGCCCGAACTCCCAACTGAAGGCGATGGCGTGCCCGATTTGGAACTTTTAGCGCGTCTTTTTGCGGCGTCTCCTCCACATTCTGGCCGACTTGGTGAATCATCCAAGTCGTCTAAATTGAGATCAAACTCTTGATCTTGTGCATCTGATTGGGCTTGGGACGAGGGTGTCCTAGCCCTTTTGATGACGTGGTAGTTTCGCTACCACTGGGGATGTTCGCGCATTTTGGATGGTACTTGCAAATGTCCCAACAATGCAAGTACCGTAATTCGGTCCCGACATTCACTTTGAATGAAACCAATGCGTTCGTAATGTAGTCGGCTTCAGTTTCACCACCTTTATGGTTTTGCCTTGCCTTATGCAAATAACCACTAAACTTGGTTGTTTGCCCGCTTATCTCGGACCACTTCGATGACAAGCTATCATTTTCACGATACAACTCCATTTCCATTTCTTCATGGAATTTTTTATCGATCGCGTCGCACAATCCGTTTCTATGTTGGGAGTTTCCTATAACCGGATGTTGCGATATTTGAACCCAACCCCTCGCCAACGCAATTTCTTCTTTCGCGACCCATTTTTATTGCTTTTTTTTGGCGGTATCTGCCCCTTTCTCGGCCTCTGTTTTCTTCTTATGACTTCTTTTCTTGGTTTGGACCGGAAGAACCATCAATAGGGGCTTGGGTTTCGGGGACGGTTTTGGTTTGGGATAGGTTGATAAGGTTTTGTTGATTCGGGGTAGGTATGTAATCGTCGGTATGAGGAAAGTTAGTATACAAACGGTTTCCTATAAAAGATGTGTAACCGGCCATATCCGGTACAGGGGAGTGTATTGTAAATGGAGGCTTTGGCCGAATGGATGGTGGGCTAGGTGTGGGTGTTTCGTTGAGTACCCACGGATTGTTCGGGTCAAAAGTACTGTTACGAGGATTCATTTTTTGGTATTGAGGTTGGTTGAAATAAAAAGTAAGATATAGATGATTGTAGAAGAGGTGAGGCAATCGAGTAGAAGTGTGTGATATTTATATTGAAAAAAAAAGTTTTTTATTTCTCAAACGGCTACCCCAACGGCTAGTTTCACCCACCAATCACCTACCGCCATGTCACCTTCGTAGACCCGCCCAACGCCTGGGTTGAAACATGTTAGGTGCATTTTTAGGCATATTTTATCATATATTTAACACATATTTCCATTGCATATTTAGGCATATAGATCATAGATATTGCATAATTTAGAAATACACACGTTTTTTTGGAACGGAATCTACTTTGGTCGTTTTTAATGATTTTGTAGGTGCGGAGCGATCACTAAGGATTACAATGGGAGTTGGAAAGAAATGGAAGGATTCACGATGACAAAAACTTCAAAACAAGCAAAACAACCTGACGATTTTCTGATGGATTCTATTTATTATTATTATTATTATTATTATTATTATTATTATTATTATTATACATCTTTTTAATTGAAGGCGTATAATGTGATAGTATGAATGTTTGGAGTTTAAGTTCATGAAATAATATAAAGAAGCTTTGGTCAGTTTTTGTTCGTGCTATCTCAAGAAGTGGGCCACAAATAATAATTGTTATGAGGAAGCCATTTGTTTAGAATGAATTTGCTGGGGCTGGAAGGAGTGGGCCGCTAACAACAAGAAAAGAAAAATAGGAGCCGGCATTTTAGATAAAAAAAATAAAATATTTGAAAAAAGGGTGATGATATAACAGCCTGAACGCAAAAAGGGATTACAATCTTTTGACGGTTGCAATCCGGAGATCGAGAGAAGCAAGAATTCAGATTTTGGGAAGTAATTTCGTTTGTTAGTTTATGCTTTGTTTCGTTATTGATTTGATTGTTATAGCATGTCTGGCTAGAACCGTTTAGTTTCGACATCGGGGTGTATTTTCTTTGATTTGGTTCATAAACTTATGTGAAACGGTTATGTTAGATTAAATTATTTTAGTGGTTTGTTTGTGTGATTCTTGCTTTTAATACGGATTCAATCTGGAAGATATTAAACGGTTAATAAACCTGATCAACTTATTAATTTTTCTAATAAAGTTCATCAAGATTTAACACTCTAATCAGGTTTTAAGTTTTGATAAAAGGAACAAATAATGGTTCAAGTTTGTCTATGAATTTGGATTTATTATAGAATCATATAATATAATTAAACACTCCAAACGGCATGAGTGGTTAATTATAATCGATACTTCTATCACGCAACCCGCACACTAAAATCCGAACGGCGTGAACTTAGAGTACCGGGTTGGCTCTAACTGACGAACTGCGCTTGGTTAGACATTAGATAGAGTGGATGTCCGAACTGCGTGACGTCTAGTATTGATACAAACTATTATTTAAAAAGAATCATTGCATCGTGACCGTTAATAATCGTAAGTCGAATCGAATCAAGAAATTGACCTGGTGTTGAAATTAGTTTTTAACATTTGAGCTTCATAACCACTTTAATTAGCATTTTTATAAAATTTTCGTTCTCATTATTTTACGTCTGAAGCAGAACCCCCCTTTTTAAAACAACCGTATCTGAATAAAATCGTTTTGGCATAACTAATTAATTTGTATCCCTGAGGACACGAACCTTACTTCCATTCATACTATTTTTAGTGTGTTTAGTGGGTTTATATTATACTTATTTGCTAGATTCGACACCCAACAAATTAGCGCCGTTGCCGGAGATACGACAAATCTAATTGTTTTATGCCAAGATCTTTGTGTATAGGTACACCACTCGATATTGACCCGGAGATTGAGAAAACAACAAAGAGATTAAGGAGACAAGCAAAACAACGAAAGAAGTTAGCAAGATCCTCAACCTCTATAACTTCACCTCCGGTCACCAACATTTGGCAAGACGTACTTTTGTCAAGTGAATCAGAAATCGGAACAGAATCATCATCACATCAAGAAACACCCATCACTCCACCACACTCACCTACTCATACCCACCAAAAACCAAACTCACCTGAATCTACAGATACAATGGAAGCTGAACAAACCCTTAGACAATGGGCGACTCGTGATGTCCCACGACAACCACTTTGCATTAACTACCCTACTATGGAAAACTTTGAGCTGAAATCCAGACTCGTTCACCTATTACCACTTTTCCGAGGCTTAGAGAATGAAGACCCACACAAGTTCCTCAAAGAGTTCCATGTTGTGTGTTCTGGCATGATAACGTCACTAAAGATCAAATCAAGCTAAGGGCATTCCCCTTTGCTCTTCAAGACTCAGCAAAAGAATGGTTATATTACCTACCACCGGGGTTAGTAACTACTTGGAATGAACTTGTAAAGCTGTTTCTTGACGAATACTTCCCAGAAGTCAAAGCCTCGATCCTACGCAAGGAGATCATCGGAATCAAGCAAATAAAAAGAGAAGCCTTGCACACTTACTGGGACAGATTTAAAAAGTTGTGTGCTCGTTGCCCACAACATGGCATAATAGATCACCAACTCCTTCAATACTTTTGTGAAAGGTTGGCACCATTGGAGAGGCGTTTGATTAATGGCTCAAGTGGAGGAGCTTTACTTGATAAGACACCACCTTAGATAAGAGCCTTAATTACCTCCATAGCTGAAGAGACCAAACACTCAACTCAAGATGATGAGTGGTACACGGATGTTCCACGAGCAGTCAAGGAAGTGAGTACTCCTCAAATAGAAAATCAGCTCGCTGAGTTGACAAAAGTAGTCATGCAACTCACCAAAGACAAGAGTGCTGAGCCACAAGCCCGAGCTTGTGGAATTTGTCTACAATTTGGACACCCCACCGATATGTGTCCCACATTGCAAGATGGCGTTGAACAGGCACAAGCACTTGGGGGTTATCAGGGACAAAATTCAAGACAATATGAACAACCCCGAGGTAATCAAAATTGGGGACCTCCTAACATGAGTTATCAGCAAAGGCCCCCACAATATCAGCAACCCATGCCCTTCCAAGGTAATCAACAACAACAAAACTTTCAGCCTCGTCAACAACAACCCGCACAACAACAAGCGAGTGGCTCGGGAATGTCTTTGGAAGATATTGTGAAAAGTTTGGCTACTAGCACCCATGCCTTTCAACAAGAGACTAAAGCTAGCATCAAGAACTTGGAACAACAAATAGCTCAACTTGCTAGCTCAGTGAGTAAATTAGAGTCTCAAGGTAAACTACCTGCACAAACCGAGAATAACCCAAAGCATAATGTTTATGCCATTACCTTGAGGAGTGGAAAGAGCTATGATGGTCCGAGTATGCAAGAAGAAGAGGAAATTGTTGTTGAGAAGGAGGACCAAGAGAAGACAAAAGTAAAGGAACCAGTTGGAAGTGAATTGAAATTTACTCATGTAGCTCCATTCCCATCAAGGCTACGAAGCACAAAGAAGGAGAGGGAAGAGCAAGAAATCATGGAGACATTCAGGAAGGTAGAGGTAAATATTCCACTCCTTGACGCTATAAAACAAGTACCACGGTATGTAAAGTTCCTCAAAGAACTTTGTACATCAAAGAAGAAGCTTAAAGGTAATGAAACGATCAAGGTAAGTGAAAATATTTCTGCAGTGCTACAAAAGAGATTACCTCCAAAGTGCAAGGATCCAGGTGTTTTCACCATTCCTTGTAAATTGGGGAACATCACTGTGCCTAGAGCAATGCTGGACCTTGGAGCCTCTATTAACGTCCTACCAAACTCGATTTTCAAAACACTTAATGTAGGACTGTTAAAGAGGACCGGGGTAGTCATTCAACTGGCTGATCGATCCATAGTACGCCCAAAAGGTGTGTTAGAAGATATATTGGTACAAGTGAATGAATTAGTCTTTCCAGCTGATTTTTATGTGTTAGACATGGAGGGTGATGAAGCCCCAAATTCAAGTTCCATATTATTAGGGAGGCCATTTTTGAAAACCGCAAGGACAAAAATTGATGTTTATAACGGCACCCTTTCTATGGAATTTGATGGAGAGGTAATCAATTTTAATACTGATGGTGCTATGCGTTACCCAAGTGATGTCTCGTCTTTGAATTACATAGATTTCATTGAACCACTAACTGATGAATGTTTTGAGTTGTCTAACCATGATGTTCAAGCTTTAGTGTCAGCAGCGGGAAAAGAAGTTACAGAAAAGTTCAAGCTTGGGGAGGATCCCATGGATGTCACGACCCTGATGGACCCACAAAGAAAGCAAAGTATAAAGCACCAAAATTAAAATCACAAAGTATTATCCAAAAGCTTATTTCATGTATTGAGCAAGCCCCAGATTAACGAAACAAGGTCCAAGTCTAGCCAAAGACAAGAAAGGCGCTTCACGGGAGGCAACCCGTGATTTCGTATTGTTCTCTTTTATTTTAGTTCCATAAAAACAAAAAAATAAAAAATAAAAAAAAGTTTTTTTTAGTTTGTCAACAGACTTTTAACTCGGCCGTGTTGAATTTCTATAAAAAGAGACCGTGCATGTTCAAATATCTTAAAAACATTCAGATCCATGACCCGGGCGTGTCAAGCCCTCACCCGGCCGGGTGAATATTCTGTAAAAAAAAAGGTGGAAGAACGTGTTTCAGGCTAAAAGATACGGATAAAAAAATTCATCTTTAGTTGAAACCTAAAATTAAATTACCAGTCCACACCCTGCAATTCCCTTTCACACGACACCCTTCACACATCATCTTCACCTTTCTTCCACCGCCTGTCACCACGCAACACCATCCTCCGACCGGAATCCTCCACTCCCGTCACGCACACCACCCACTCCGTCGACGCCTGTCTCTTCCACCACCGTCGGTCGTCGTCTCCAACTGCAGCATCAGGGAATTGAAAAGATGTGGCTGATATATAATTTTAATGGTTGTTGACATTCTCACAACGAAATACACGGCACGAACAGTCCGCCATCACCACCGACGACCAACAGGAGTACTTGGCTCGCTTCACTGCTATTATACTGAGCTCACTAGCTTACAAGCTGACGCGAACTACAATTCTTGGCGCGCTTGCCAATCAGCGAGTGCAACTTTGTCTTATGCAGAAGGGTCGCTCCATCGTCTCTCTCCGTGATCACATAGATAGACTTGGACCTCCGCCGCCTTTGTAGATGCCTTCCACATATTTCTCCGAGCCTCGAGGATGATGCTATATCTTAAGCTTGGGGAGATTAGAGGTAATTTCTATGTTCTCATTTTAGCATGCGTTACTTAGTTAGTTTGTAAATAGTTGCATTTTTCATGTTCGTTGCATTTAGAGTGTACATACATGCATTAGTATATGTTAAAAAAACAACCCATTTATGTTCCGCTGAAAATGATTTGAAAAAAAATAGAAATGATATAAAATTTCAGGCATGTCAAAGCTTATGTGTGAAATGGTAACTTTGGGGAAGAAAACATAGATAATTCGGGATGTGTTGATAGGCTCAGCCGTAACTTAGGAACGCCAATGTTGTATGCAATAACCTTAATGAATATATATGTGTCTAGTTTCCCATCTTGATGCTTATGGTCAAAGATTGAGTCCCGACAAAAATCGGTTGAGTTGCATATCCTCTATCACATACTATGTTCCCCATATCATGACACCTCCATAATTTTATCGAAAAAATAAAGAGGTGAAAAATTAACCTCATAGGTTATTCTAGTTAAATAAATAAAAAAAAGAGAAAAAAGAGAGAAAGAAAAAAGAAGGGGTAAAAGAGCACAATGAATGCCAAAAATTTGAAAAGAAAAAAATCGAAATCGAAAAAAATTGAGCAAATTAGGGAGAAAAGTCCCGACCCCTTGAAAAACGAAAAAATATCAATAAATCTTGTGTCATGGTTCGGGTGCATGGTCGCCTCAAGTGTGGTTTTGGAAATCTTCAAAAAGCCGTGAGGTTGGGTAGATGTTTGTCATAGGTATCGGGCGTGGGGATGATGAACCATGCTGGTAATTATGTATATTATTAAGCAGAAAGCATTTGGTTGTGATTCATCAGGCTTGAGTTTAAAGGGACACAAAATATCAACAATCGTGGTTACATGTGTTAGTATTTCCCGGGTTCAAATGAATGTAATAAGAGTTGACAATGTTGGATGTGATCTCATTACAAGTTTATTTTTCGGAATAAAAGAAGTGGGTTGAAAAAATAAAAAAAAATATAAGCATGCTATGTGTTATATTTTTTGTATTTATCTCTCGGTTTATTCTTGTTCTTGACTTCCTTGAGGACAAGGAAAGGTTTAAGCTTGGGTAGATTTGTTAGTTGCATTTTTAGGCATATTTTATCATATATTTAACACATATTTCCATTGCATATTTAGGCATTTAGATCATAGATATTGCATAATTTAGAAATACACACGTTTTTTGGAACGGAATCTACTTTGGTCGTTTTTAATGATTTTGTAGGTGCGGAGCGATCACTAAGGATTACAATGGGAGTTGGAAAGAAATGGAAAGATTCATGATGACAAAAACCTCAAAACAAGCAAAACAACCTGACGATTTTCGGATGGATTCTATTTATTATTATTATTATTATAATTATTATTATTATTATTATACATCTTTTTAATTGAAGGTGTATAATGTGATAGTATGAATGTTTGGAGTTTAAGTTCATGAAAGAATATAAAGAAGCTTTGGTAAGTTGTTGTTCGTGCATCTCAAGAAGTGGGCCACAAATAATAATTGTTATGAGGAAGCCATTTGTTTAGAATGAATTTGCTGGGCTGGAAGGAGTGGGCCGCTAACAACAAGAAGAGAAAAATAGGAGCCGGCATTTTGGATAATAAAAAAAGGAAAATATTTGAAAAAAAGGGAGATGATATAACAGCCTGAACGCAAAAAGGGATTACAATCTTTTGACGGCTGCAATCCGGAGATCGAGAGAAGCAAGAATTCAGATTTTGGGAAGTAATTTCGTTTGTTAGTTTATGCTTTGTTTTGTTATTGATTTGATTGTTATAGCCATCATGTCTGGCTAGAACCGTTTAGTTTTGACATCGGGGTGTATTTTCTTTGATTTGGTTCATAAACTTATGTGAAACGATTATGTTAGATTAAATTATTTTAGTGGTTTGTTTGTGTGATTCTTGCTTTTAATACGGATTCAATCCGAAAATATTAGACGGTTAATAAACCTGATCAACTTATTATTTTTCTAATAAAGTTCATCAAGATTTAAAACTCTAATCAGGTTTTAAGTTATGATAAAATAAACAAATAATGGTTCAAGTTTGTCTATGAATTTGGATTTATTATAGAATCACATAATATAATTAAACACTCCAAACGGCGTGAGTGGTTAATTATAATCGATACTTCTATCATGCAACCCGCACACTAAAATCCGAACGGCGTGAGCTTAGAGTAGTGGGTTGGCTCTAACTGACGAACTGCGCTTGGTTAGACATTAGATAGAGTGAATATCCGAACTGCGTGACGTCTAGTATTGATACAAACTATTATTTAAAAAGAATCATTGCATCGTGACCGTTAATGATCGTAAGTCGAATCGAATCAAGAAATTGCCCTGGTGTTGAAATTAGTTTTTAACATTTGAACTTCACAACCACTTTAATTAGCATTTTTATAAAATTTTCATTCTCATTAATTTTACGTCTAAATCAAAACCCCCTTTTTAAAACAACCGTATCTGAATAAAATCGTTTTGGCATAACTAATTAATCTGTATCTCCGAGGACACGAACCTTACTTCCATTCATACTATTTTTAGTGTGTTTAGTGGGTTTATATTATATTTATTTATTGGATTCGACACCCAACAAAACCCCCGCCCAAGGGGCCACGCCGAAACCCAAGCCCACCCGGGGTGGTGACTTGGGCGTTTGTAGCCAACCCACGCTGAAACCCAAGCCCTATACCCCATAGCCTAAGTGGCCAAGGTTTTGTTAGGTGTGTTTTTTTTTTCAGCCAACTCAGTACGTGAAATATGAGTAGGGCGGATTCGAGAATTTTCCATAAAAATATGGGCGCGAGGCGAGTAGAAAAACTACGCCCCGGTAGGCCAATTTTAACTAGGTATAAACTTTACTGATGGGTGTTGATGAATAAAAGAGTAAAGAGTTTTAGTGTTTAATGAGTTAAAATAGATAAAATGTTAAGAGGTTTAAGTGTTTAATAAGGTATATAGATTTTTCTTTTTCTTTTTTAAAATATATATATACAAAAATTAAAAACATTCAGGGCCAAGATAGATTGGACCTTTGGCCATGGCCCTCCCTGCCCCCTTCCCAGTCGCCTCTTATTACGAGACCTCATCAAATTTTAAAACCTTAAAAAATCATAAATAAAAGTTAATACAGGTGAAGGGAGCGTTCTCGGGTGGCTTGTTCATTGAGTTGCGTGGGAACACCTCACAAATGACTCATGATGGGAATCAGGATGAAAAACTTGAATGGTGAACTCGAGTTTGATACCGAGAATGGAAAACTTGCGTAGATGAAAGACTTAAAATGCCCCTTTCAATTTGGGTTCATTTTGCTGAAAACGAGGTGACATTTGATGGCTTCATTCAGGTGCACTTTATTCATTTTAGAGTCTGAATGAAATAGATCATTGTGAGGGAATGAAAAACAAAAGTGTTTGGTGGTTATCAATGGAATAAAATTACCTATTACACTAGGATTCTCATTCATTTAAACACCACCAATTCATTACATTTGTTCCCCAGTTTTTTTACATTCGATTCCCTCTTTCACCATTTACCACCAGCACCATCCATCACTCATCACCGAACACCGCCACCATCACCACCCACCCACCACCGTTACCACTCACCATCGATTTTGTTCCTTATTTTTTTCATGCCTACCAAACAACACAAAGTAACGAATCATTCCATTCCCACATGGTAACCAAACAAGTCAATGGAATGATAACAATCCATTTCATTCATTCGTCGATTCCATTACTTCATCAATTCCATTCTCTAGTTTATTCCATTACCGCATACCAAACAGACCCGGGTAGAAGGGGTGGACTACCCCGGCCGTGGCCAGGTTCACGCGAGTAAGGTCGAGTAGCCCGGGTACACCATCGCAAGTTTACCGGGTACTTGGGTTGAATAAGTTATCTAGGTTGTGGAACTCCGGTGTGGTGGATGGAATGAGCTGTCCCCAACACCTATTTAAAACAAAATAAAAAATAAACCCTATTTCTAAAACACTATATATATCACAAATTTTATCCCATTTTTTAAAAATCAATCTTTTCTACTCTTACACTTCTATACTTTAAACATATATGTTTATTACACAATGGATGTTCCATCCTATTCTCGTGGTCTTGGGTTGTCTATGGGGTTATCCAAATCTAGTGGCTTTTATAATATTCTTTATGGACTCGTCCGATTATGGCAATATGGAGTTTTTGTCCAAAGTGGCCGCCACAACAAGTGAGCTTCAGGATATGGCAATATCAAAGAAAAATATGTGTTGCATGATCATGAATTGGCTCACAAAGTTCGAGTGAACGGTTACTTCGTCAAAGACCCGAAGTGTGGCGTCAATACCTTTAGAGCATGATTTCTCTTACCGAAAGAATTATTTTCTAAAACTGTCGGGAATATAAATGCGAATACTAGGTCTGAGTGGTTTCATGAAGATTACCACGGGAGCTTAAAAACAACTTCACGCCGATTCAGAATGTGCACATTAGCTATTCGTCAACTCGTTACTAATAATGATCTTGACAAATTCGACGAATATTTATCTATGTATGTTAGAACTTCTTGTGAATCTCTAGAATTTTTTTTTTCAATTCAATTATTATGTTATAAAGTAAAGAGTTTTTATGTACACCGACTAGCCACAACATTGCTTATGGTTTTGGCATGTATACTATGGTCTTTCCGGTTTGAATAATGACATCAATGTTCTCAATCAATCTTTATTGTTCAATAACAAAATGCATGGAACCGGCCTAGGGCTATTCATGAGCCGAACCAAGCCGAGCTAGGGCAAAACTCGGGCTCGGCACGATTATAAAGCGAGCTGGCTAGGCTCGGCTTGGATTTGAAACCGAGCTGGAAATCTAAGCTCTGGCTCGACTTGGTTTCTTGGTTTGGCTCGATTTTGAAAAGAAAAATTAATACATGGCTCTCAAATTTTATTCTTCTAAAATATTATTCAATAATTCAAAAGAAAATATCCAAATAAACTCAACCTATTATATTAGAAGCTAAAATAAAGTTTAATAACACAAAATACGTTCTATATTTCAATGGAATACAATATAAATTCATTAGCAGGGTAGTCAACCTTTAAATGTGGTATAGATATCAAATTACACTCCTAATCACATGTAAATAATAACCAGTTTTTGTGATATATAAAATATATTAAAAGTAAAATAATTTGAGCTAAGCCGAGCCGAGCCGAGCTGGTATGTGAGCCAAACCGAGCCAATCTGGCTCGTTATGAGCTGAGCTAGACTCACTTTCTAACCAAGTCGGCTCGGCTCACTTTCAAATCGAGCCACATCGAGCAAGCTGCGAGCTTTTCGGACAACCCTAGGAACCGCCTGGGTGTATCCTTTTGGGTTAATGACGGCCAATACAAACATTTATTTGACTTGGTTTGTTTTTGTGAAATCTTTTGCATATCCATCAAATCAAAAGAAGAAAAGTTCAACAAGGTGCTAGAGTCGGCAAGAAAAGATAACTAACGAGGATTTCGTGTTTTAATATTTTGATGCATGGGGTCTACTAAATCCATCGCGACACCTTTATTTTTTTTTTCAATTTTTAAAATTTTAATTTTAAAATTTTTATTTTTAATATTTTTTATTTCTTTAAATTTGTGGATGTATGCTAGAACTTCTTGTGAATCTCTAATTTTTTTTTCAATTTGATTATTATGTTATATAGTAAAGAGTTTTTATGTACACCGACCGGCCACAACAATGCACGTTTGTATAACGCACATGAAGCTAGATGGGGCCTTCCAATGATGGTTGGTAGCTTTGAAAATATACATATCGTTTAGGATGTGTCCAACAAGTTTGCGAGCCCAATTTATGAGAGGTGATCAATGGTACCTAACGATCATGATATAAGAGACGGTGTCACATGACTTATGGTATTAGCATGCATACTATGGTTCTGCTGGTTCGAATAACATTAATGTTCTCAATCAATCTTCGTTGTTTAATAATGAAATGCATGGAATCATCCCGAGGTGTCCTTTTCGATGAGTGACTGCCAATACAAATGCGGCTACTATCTTATCGATTAGATTTACCCGAATTGGTCCGTTTTTATAAATTTTTTTGCATACCTCGTCAAAATGAAAGAAGAAAAATTCAAGTGAATCTCTACGGGAGGTTAAAAAAAGCTTCACATCGATTCAGAAAAGCGCACATGAAGCTAGATGTGGCCTTCAAGGGATGGTTCGTAGCTTTGACAGTACACATATTGTTTGGAGGATGTGTCAGACAAGTTTGCAAACCTAATTTATGAGAGGTGATCAACGATATCCAATGATCTTGCTTGAAGTGATGGTGTCACATGACTTATGGTTTTGGCATGCATACTATGGTCTTTCCGGTTCGAATAACGACATCAATGTTCTCAATCAATCTTCATTGTTTAATAAAAAATGCATGGAACCGCCGCAGGGTGTCCTTTTGGGTTAATAACCATCAATACAGACGTGGCTATTATCTTGTGATGGCATTTATCCGACTTGGTCTGTTTTTGTGAAATATTTTGCATATCCCATCAAATCAAAAAAGAGAAAAGTTCAAGAAGGTGCAAGAGTCGGCAAGAAAAATGACGAACGAGGATTTGGTGTTTTAATATTTTGATGCATGGGGTCTACTGAATCGATCACAACGAGCAATGAAACACGAGAAAACACGAAATTTGATGTACACGTATATTATATCATATTGCAGAGTATGATTTTAAAGCATGATGAAAATTCAATATCACCTGATTACGTGTTGAACCCTCCGACCAATGGAGTCATTAACGAAATTGTAATTTATGAGAGTCATTATCGTTGTAGTTCCATATATTGGCAAATTAATGAAATAAATAAACGTAAACACTCTTAATTCGGAATATGAGATTAGGAGAAATGATCAGGACTTTAATTGTAAGAAGAGTAAGAAAGATTATACTCTAATGTGAACACAACAAAAAATACTTAAAAAATAAAAAAACACACAATATTTTTTTCAATATTCTTATTAAAATAATCGCTACTTTTTTGTCAGTATTATTTTATAGACAATATTAAAAAAATTTATGTGTTTTTTTAGTTTTTTTTGGTTTAGTTTTTAGCATTTAGCTTGGGTTTGAGGGGATGGTTTTTTTTTTGGGGGGGGGGGGGTGTTTAGATTTGTGGGTGGGGTGATGGGGTTTAGGTTTTTGGATTTTTGCATC
Organism: Scalesia atractyloides; assembly: GCA_947069175.1. Lineage (NCBI taxonomy): Eukaryota > Viridiplantae > Streptophyta > Magnoliopsida > Asterales > Asteraceae > Scalesia > Scalesia atractyloides. Next base: position 61,823,359 of record CAMTDV010000010.1, on the reverse strand, counting down.
ATGATCTTTTTCTAGACAAAATTATGGACACTTGTCATTCTATGATTTCTTCTTACACTTCTTATTTTAAAACCCATATGTATTATAACTCAACCCATGAGGTTAGTATAAACTCAATCATAGATTAATTATGAGTGTTCCATCCAGTCCCTAAATCATAATGAATCGTGTACTCACGAACACAACAAAGATGTTTGTTTCTTACTTAGTGATTTTAGTTGAATCATGTTAGTATTTATGTGCAAGAAAAGAATTGATATCCAATTGAGGTTTATAAAATTGGAAATATTAAGAAAACACAAAGATCACATTTTACAAGTATAACTTGATTTCAATTTGTGAAAAGTTGGCATATCAACACAGGAAAAGATGCAAGGTCATCAACGGTTCATGGTTTTAGAGGCGTTGGTAATTTTAGTGTTAACATGTATTTTAGTGTATTGGATTAACTTGTCGATCAAGATAATAACATTGGTGATTAATTGAGTTAGATGACGCGGGGGTGTGTACTTGTTTAACGCTAATGTTATTTGGGTATTTATTTATCAATTGACTTGTTTTATAAAAAAGTATTTTGGGCTTAATATATTTGGTTAAAGTCCACTACCTTAATTAATGTCCATTAAAATCATTAAAGTCCATTAAATTCGTTGGACTTAGGGCCGAGACATGAGATTATATTTGATCCATCACAATTGATTTACTTTTTTGGTCCATGAAGGTTTGTTAAATTTTCGAATTCACTTATCTAGACTACAATAGACAACAAGAGGGGCTCAAATAGTCTAAATACTTAAATCCAGTTTTATTTTCAATTACTAAAATGAAGAATTTATTAGTTTATAGATCATACTAAATTTCCAATTAAGCTAAATGTTGATCCATGGTTAGTTCTTATTATCATTTGTATTACAATTATTAAATGAAATGCTAAAATATCACACGTATTCTGGTGTGCACGCGCATGTGTATATAGATCAGCAACGCACTCAAGTACATTGATCACGAGTACAAAATCTAACCTGTATACCTTCCTCTTTGCAAGTGGAGCGACATTTATCATCGTCCGCCTACTTAGCATGGTCACATTTTTTCCTTGAACTTCCTGCTTGTCTGATAACAATCTTGAGATGTTTCTTTGCTAATACATAGTACATTCTGCCACCAGTGCAATTTACAAACTAACACGCATTATATCACAATACATAGTACATTCTGCCCCATTCTTTTGGATCATTAAAAGTGAGCAATAAAATGATGAAGAAAATATTGAAAATAGAGACCGATAATGACGATGACAAGAAGCAGAATAATTTTTATAAAACCATAGACGTAATGAAAGTGAACGCTCAATGATCATCTCAAACACATATATTTTATCACGATGTTGTTGATTTTAGTTTACTTAATATTGTTAGTTTTGGTTAATTATATATAGAAGGTCTTATGAAAATAAAACGTTTTATATTATCTTTACTAGGCATGCATATGGCATGACATTTTTGGTTAATTATATATAGAAGACTTCATGAAAGTTAAACTTTTTTATATTATCATAGTTAGGCATGCATAGGGAATAAATGGTGGCGATGCTATTCATTCCGTATGCATGCCTAGCTATGATAATATACAAAAAAATAATTTTCATGAATCTTCGATATATAATTAACCAAAGCTAATAGTTTTAAGTAAACTAAAATCAACAACATCATGATAAAATATTTGTTTCTGAGATGATCACGTTAATTATGTGATGTCGCTTCGCATAATTAAAATGAGCTACAAAACCATGGATAACTTACATATATGTGATTCCATTCATACGGTCATTTCCTATTTGTTATCTTCTACTACCCAAGCAACAGGAATATTGTTCGTGTGTATATAGAGAGAGGATGGAGATCTTATAAGAACTCCATTGTCTTAGAATTAAAAAAAAGAGTCACCAAAACCAATCATTTAAGTAAGTATTTCACATATATGTTACTTAGAAATATACATGATTCTATATTAAAATTAGAGTTGTTTTATTTATGACCATGTTCAACCCGCAAATTATAAGACTCACATTTAACCTTTTTTGGTAAATTACACTTTTTTTTCTTTATGTTTATGTTTGTATCGGATTGCAATGGATGTCTTTTAATTGCAATAATTACAATCATAATCACAATCATTTATTTGTAAAACTCATTACACCCAACGTCATTTAGTCTAACCCAATTATTTTTTATAGTTTAATCAAGTCACATGTATCTCGTATGAAGGCAAATTAGTCCTTTCACCTTTTTATACAAAAATTAAAAGAAACACAAGTTATTATCATTATCAATAATTACAAAAGGAAGATGGGGGAATTGTGTCAAAATATCAATAACTACAAAAGGAAGAGGAGGGAATAGTGCCAGGCAACTGCCTCGCATTTCCCCATTTGTCCAGCCAACTTACGACTTTCCCTATTTAAATTTACAATTTTGTCATTAGTTTTGTTTTTTTTCCTCCCAGCCAGATTATGGTTTTCCCTTAGTTTAAATTTACAGTTTTGCGATCGTTTTTGTTTTTCTTCTCCCTATCAAATTACAATTTTGCCCCTAATGTAAATTTACAGTGATGCCATCGTTTTCGTTTTTTTTAACAAAATATATACTACAAAACACATAGTGGGAATAGTGCCAAAGCCTAGCACTTCCACATTTGTCCAACCAAATTACGATTGCCCCTTTAAATTTACAGCTTTGTCATTTGTTTTGTTTATTTTTCCTCCCAGCCAAATTATGGTTTTGCCCTCAATTTAAATTTATAATTTTGCCACGTTTTTGTTTTTTTTCCTATCAAATTACTATTTTGCCTGCAGTGTAAAATTATAATCATGCCATCGTTTTTGTTTTTTTTACTAAATATATACTACAAAACACATGGAGGAGAATAGTGCCACGGCCTAGCACTTCCCCGTTGGTCCAGCCAAATTACGATTTTTCCCCGTTAAAATTTACAATTTTGGCATTGGGATGTTATTGTAGCCCGGATTTCTGTCTTGATGAAGATGTTCCTTCTGCGACTCTAATTTTGTTCACAAAACATACACTCTACATTTAAAACAGATTTACAATCTGACTTTAATGTCAAGTACTTTACATGTTACTATGATCATATGATGTTGTGCTTGTCATAAACTATTTGATTTTCAAAAATGACATGCAAGATTCCTTGTTTCTAGACCCCATGTTGTTGCTACCTGTACGCATTTATAAACATGTCTAAAACACTTGGGAACTTCAAAAATTAGATACTCATGGAATATATTATTTCCAATATATGAATTAATCTGTATGCTAAGTGTCAGCTTAGTGATTTTGACAAGTGTATTAAAATTCTGTTTAATCGGGTTGAAACCGAACAAAACTGAATGTGAAGTTACTTGTTTGGCCCAAATGCCAACACTAGTTGTTATCATCGGTTAGAAAACTGCAATGATCACATAGTTGTACTTTTAAATATCTTTTTGTTATTCACATGAAACGTGCAAGTTGAATAATGACTATGGGACTATACTCATGAATAGGTCGATTCCGGTTCTGTTTTATCTCTAACAGGTAGTATAAAAAGGATTAGGTAAAAGGAAACGAATCAAACGGGTCAAAAGTGACCAAAAGTGTTATCATACCATAATATCTTCTAAACTGGTCTATACAAAAGTTGGATTACTACTAAAATAAAAGCAGTTCTGTAATCATATTTGCGAAATAGGTGCGTATACAACAATTAGAATTTTTTTGCCAGAAAGCCATCCCGACCCGTTTGACTCATTACGCAACCGTTGCATGAACGCATACACCTCTGCCCAACATTTAATGTATGAGTCAACTTGGTTTGATGAGAATCTTTGTATTTATTTGATAAAAAATCTGAAATTAATGTTGTTGCATGGTGCTAGTTGGTTTATTTTTATTTTAGGATAAATAATGCTTGTGTACATATTTGTCGAGCCATGGCGTTATATGTCAAAGGGCTCGAGACAGGTCTCATAGTTTCCTGTTTGTTATATCTTCCTGAAACAAGTACAAAGAGCTTGCATTTATCTTTAGACCAAATATGTATAAAGAGGATTATAAATAGATGAAATAGGTGTTTGCAGTAACTCAGTCCAACTGTCGTGTTCCAACTTTACTAACAAAGAACGCGTTACCCAACTCCCTCGACCTGTTATTTTGCTACCTCTATTTCTTTTCAGGGTTGTGTAATGCATCAAACCGTTTTTAGTTGAAACAATTCTTTATTTGTAAGGGTTGGGTAAGATTAAACTACAAACAGTTTTTTTGCATTTTTGAATCCTTTTTCATGAGTAACTATTATATTAGTTGTGACTACAGAAACTTAACTCATTATTATGTTAATATAGTTTTTGTAATAAGATTATGCACACTAATTATTTATAAGATCTAAAAGTGTTTGCACAATAGTCCAGCCTACTGTGATCGTTTGAACCGTTAACACGTTTCCATCCCGACCAATTGCTACCTCTAGTTGATAAGATATGTTAAAATGTTGCAATGATATGAAAATTGTACATTCTAATTACATCTTCTGTTTTTTAAAATGAGACCTACATATTGAATAATGACTATGGACTAAACTCATATAGTCAGTCATATGAAAGCATCAGTTGTTTCAGAAGTATAGTTTTTTTTTGTTGCTATATCCAATCCCGTTTGTTGACTTTGACTGTTATCTAGTTTATAGGCGAAATATTGACCCTTATTCGGTATATTTTAGTTGCCCTAGATGAACTTATCGTATAATATTGCCAACACTTCCTTAGGTTACATTATATTTATATCAATAGTTTTCGAATTCTTTATAAATAGCTGCTTCAACACAAGCTTTTTGACACATTCCTTAGGATTAAGTCATATGTTAAGAAGAATAATAATCTTGCAGCTTAATCCGTTGTCAATGTTTGTTGTTGCAACTAGCTTTTAATGTATATGTTATCATGTTATAATGAACAATTTGCTAATATTACACTTTATCTTTTATCCTAGACAAAATAAGCTAATTGGGCTTTAGGTCCATTTCTGTTGGGCTGTTAGTTATTTCTTCTTTCTCAACGAGTGCCTAACTGCCTAAGAGAGTGAGAGGTAACTTTTTTCCTCTAAAAAGAATAATTTAAGTAAGTTGAGTTGTGATTTTTATTTATTGTATGTTAAACCTTTATTGGATGGATTTTTGAATCCAATTACTTGACTATCACTCGAACAATAAAACAGGACAAATAAATCAAGTTTGTTTTTAATATCACCTCCTAGATCATTTTTATTTAAAGACTTACATTTAGTGTGTGTTTTTGCAATCATAATCCATGTGGTATTATTTATAAAGAGCTTATAAAAATAGATACCAAGATGTTTACAAGTTAACCAAACTCAAGTCAAGTGTTTCATAAGTTCATGCGTAATGGGTATTATAGGGGTATGAAAAAGTTTGATAACGCCCCCATCGCCATCCTCCTGTGGGCATTATAGAAGCATGAAAAGGAAGGGACATTTCTAGAATAATGCCCAAAGTGAAGAAAAAATGGAAAGTATTGAATAAAATTGGCATTAAGGGCCATTAACCGTTACACATTTTATGAATAGGTGTTATAATATTCATGTGGCGACAAATACCTCTTATGGGTATTAACCATTACCCATGATCTAAAAGAACCTTTTACCCACATAGTGACCCGATATCTTAGCACCTCTAATTCTACCCACTGATACATACATATTATTACATTCTAAATAAGTTACGCTTTGCATGCTATTTAGGGGGTTATGTTGTCATTGCATTAATCGGGTCATGTCGTGTTCATGTGTTAACACGTTATTGCATTTTTTTGAATGCTTTTAATTGATACTTGCTATATTTTAAAATACGGATTAGGATTAAATACAAATGGTAAGATAAGTAAGAAGGTTAAGAAAGATTATAGTCCAATATGGACATAACCAAAAATACTTTAAAAAATCTAAAAAAGCACATTTTTTAAACATTTTTTTATAAAAAACAGCTACTTTTCGTCACCAATTTTTTTATGACGAAAAGTAGTAATTTTTTATAAAAAATGTTAAAAAATTGTGTGTTTTTTAGATTTTTTTTAGGTTTTTGGGGGTTTAATTTTTAGCATTTAGCTTGGGTGATGGGAGAGGGGGGTGGTGGGGTGGGGGGTTTGGGTTTTTGGGTGGGGCTGGGGATTAGGTTTTTGGGTTTTTGCATGTGCATATTCTTTTTCTCTTGTAGACAAAATTATCCTTCTCACTTGATTCTTCCATGGACACTTGTCACTTTATGGTAGCTTCTTACACTTCTTATTATTAAAGCATAGCAGTTGTTCCTATCTCGGTGAAGGGTTGGCCTGGGGTTTTACCCAGGTTCGAGTCCAAGGGGGGCGCAGTTTTTACCTATTCCACGGGGTTTCTGCGTATCAGGGGTGTGCTACGCTTTCTAGCGATGGTCGAGTAGTCGGCCTTTGGACATAGCTCTGAAAGGGTGGGTTTACACGTGGAAAGCAGTTAGCCGTTCAAAAAAACTCCTTTGTATTATAACTCAACTCTTAATAATTCATAGTTATCAATATCATGTTCAATGATTAGTTGAAGATCTCTAAGGATTATCACACTCAGATATAATGAAGATTGAGATGTCGTCTTACAATCAAATATAAAAATAAATTGATGACTTGCTCCAAAATAGTAAGACTATTAGATGCAAGAGTATTTGGAAGAAAAAAGATTAACATGGATCTCTTGTGCAAATACATAGAGCATGGTTGGTGGCTAAAGAGTACACATAGAAAATTCTTAAATCTGGAACCATTTGTAGACTAAAACAAGCTTCTAGGGTTCTTAAGAGAAAATAGAAGAGTTTGATTTTGTCATTGAGTTTGAATCATGTGTTATATAAAATTTAGTGAGAGCACAAGGTAAATGATTCCAAATAAAGGATCTAGAAGTCATATGTTCTAAAAAATGGTCATTATAGATAAATCGAACTAAAGTACCGAATAAAGTCAAAGTAAATACTTGACAAAATTTGATAAGGTTCAAAATAGAAGTATCCACACATAAGTGAAGAATATCGCAACATTAGATGCAACTAAGAAATGTACGGGGCTAAAGAACTTAATCATATGTTGTCGTAAGTATCTCTAACCGGAATGATTTCTTCGTGGTACCTCATATGTTGTTACACAAGCAAACGAGCCCCAAGAAGAAAATGATTGATTAAGGTGGTTTCATGCTTAACAAGTTTCCAATAGGCAATAAGCAATATATTTGTTGACGAAACCATTCCCTCAAGCCAAACATGAGAATCATGAACGAGTATCTAAGACTTTGGTTTGTAGTTTTTAGGAACTTTATATTTGATTAATCACTAAACATTGACAACAGAAAAGGATATATGTGGCCATAATGAAAAAATGAATGGTCACACTCAAATGAATTTGATAAATAAATATGTTTTTCATATGACCCTTCAAGTAATACACATATCTAAGATTAACTTTCTTGATAAATAAATAGATGTTATGCTTTTATTAGTGACTAGTAATATTGGATAATATTATTGTAACGCCTCGAAAATTTCGTGACCAGTAATATACCGATACGTGTCCATACTCTCAACGTGCCATATGTTGGACGAGAGGGACTAATTTTGTCGTTATGTCATTTTAATAACCTCTGAACGACGTTTGATATAGTCAAGGGACTATTTATGACATTTCATATTAACATGTTATCAAAAGGGCTAAAGTTGTCAACATGCCATTTTATGGCCTTTGAGTGACCCTTACGGACCGTAAGCCTAAGTGCTTACAGACCGTAAGAAAGGAGAAATGAGCAAACTTGACAGGCGGTTATAGACCTCAAGGCTTAGTCCTTATGGTCTGTAACAGATTCAAAACCATGGGCGCCAGAAGGTCCTTACGGATCGTAAGACCCTACCCTTATAAGGACTGCCAATGGCAGTTTTATTTGGAGGCCAAGAAACTCTGCCATGCTGCCACCTATCTTGCAATGTGCCACCCTTGTGCAGCTTCCTACACGTCCATGAACACTTGCTATCATCTTAGAACGTGCCATTACACCTAGATTGATCTTGTGCATCATCCACAAGTATAAATAGCAAGCACCTTCTTCATAAATCCTTGCTCATTCCTATTCTTCTCCTCTCTTCTCTATTGGAAAGTTCCTGATGACTTAGGAGCATTCCTCTGAGTTATACTCATTCTCTTTGACCACTTGTAAGTGCTCCATCTTTGTTCTTTCAGTTCATAGGCTTTTTATAGCTAAAAGTCTAGCGTTTTCAATAAACGCTTTGACTTTCGGTTAAGACCATTATGGTCTAACCATTGTTCGATTCGAACATGGCTATGTGATCGTAATTAGGTAGGTGTTAATCCCTATAGAGGACACCTCCTAAGAATCACGTTTGCTTGGTCAATTGACGGGTCAACATGTTAATGTTTAAAAAGTCAAAGCGGTAAATTTCAATATAATCCAAATATGATAATGTAGGTGTTATAAAATATGCTTTAACACTTTAATAACTTGATAATAATTATTAGAACATGCGTAAACAAGTTCGGCTCGTCAATTCCAGTTTTAGGGTCGGTTCGCAACCGAAAGTCGCGAAGTTTGACTTCTAGCTTGACTTTCGATTCTGATCCGATTTAGATTAGTTTGCTACTGATCTAAGGTTCCATTATGATCATATTATCATGTAGCATAACCCTCTGAGGTTGTATTACAAGATCATAATAGTAATCCGAGTTGACGCACAAGTTTCTTTGATATGCCATACTTTGACAATGTTGCCCTTTATGTTGTTAAAAATGAGGTTTTAATATATAATGAACTTGCAAATGGATTATATACTGATATGTTAATGTAAATAACATATTATGATGATATGTAAATGTAATTAACATATTATGATATTAGTATTCTAATTATAAACCAAAATTTCATATAATATCACAAATCATGTTTTAAAGTGACCAAAATGCCCTTTCGGCACATAAAATGGTTTTAAACATAATTTCTTTATAAAACTCATTACCTACTGATGTAATATCATAGGTAGGATTATTTGGGATGTCAAATTAGTTTATATTCTGAGTTGAGTACGAGTTCTTGTATTATATCGATAAATGACGATAATGCCCTTATGGCATCTAAAATGGTTTTAATCAAGCCTTTTGTTAGGGCTAAGATTTTTATGTTATGGATCATATCCTGAGACTTGACCTGGATCATTTATCCTTCGTGGGCAGTGTTAGGGCATAGATTTTTATAACTATGGATCCTGTATCCTGAAGAGTTGCATGGATCATGTATCCTTAGCGGATGGTGCAGGGACTCGGAGGATCAAGGATCCTTAACATTACTTATGATTTCTAACAATTCTCCACGTTTTTAATGCTTATATGCAGGTAATGGACGTAGTGGACTAAAACTCAGCTGGAATCTCGGGAATATTCGTTCTCTATGCCGCACATGTTGAATTCCATTGACGGTTATGGCCCAAGGACATGGTCTTCCTAGAAAATAGGGCTTATTGTTAGCTTATTTATTTAGGGGTTGATCAAGTGTATTAGGCAATTCATACACATTCACGAATCAGAGAACACACACACATATTCGCAAACCAGAGCTCTCACTTAGCATTCCATTGTACCACACTTGATCAACATCCAAAGTTGTAATCTTTTTTATGCAATATAGTTGGTGATCGGTAGTTTCCATCACCCGAGGTTTTTTATGCCGGAGATCATTCATTGATCAAGGGATTTTTCCTCGTATAAATCTTTGTGTTCATCGTCGTTTATATTTCATATTTCTTCACACAATTGTTCAATACATAAGCACTCAACCTCACAAAATCAGATTTGGTTACATTATCCTTATTGTGATTTTTGACCAAAACAGGCGGTACATGCAGTCTGAGGATTGAGGATCCTTATTATTATCACTGTTATCTAACAATTGTTTCTTATATTTTAAACTTGTATTCGCAGGTGTCTCACGAAGTAAACCTGTACTAAGCGGGAATCTCACAGAATATGCTTATATTTTTATGCCGGAGATCATTCATTGATCAAGGGCTTTTTCCTCTTACAAAACTCTGTGTTCACTGTTGTTTTCAATTGATACTTGTTCATACAATTGTTCATCAATCATTTGATATTCAAGCACTCAACCTCACAAAATCATATTTGGTTACATTATCCTTATTGTGAATTTTGACCAAAATAGTTTGGCGCCCACCGTGGAGCAATCGGTGCTTCAATTCTAAAATCTCATTCATTTCTATTCATCTCCATCAACCACATGGCTTCTCAGGGAAAAACCACTTCAAGTGCCATGCCGGCGCTTACCTCGTCGTTGCCTCCTATTCCTCCTGCACCCTTGAAGAGTGCTGAGAATGCTCAGAAGAAGCCAATACCCATTTTCTCAAAGGCTCCTACTGTTTCTTCCTCTATACCTACTAACAGTGATCTTTCTGCATTAATTTTGCAGATGAAAGGATACATGGAGCAGCAGGACAAAACCAACCAGAGGATCCTTTGAGAGATTGATGAAATGAAGAAGCAAAAAAGACCAGCGGAGGATCACTCTCCATTGATGCCCAGGTCATTGGATTTTGCTACTCCATCATCAACAATCCAGCATCCCAAAGGGTCCAACGTTCAGATTCAAGGATCTTCCAACTATCAGCAAGGATCACCGGCGATAACTCAGGCTCAAGGATATTACTTCTAGCCTCAAGGATCATCTATCCTTCAACGAGGATCACTGGGAGCCATATAGCCTCAAGGATTCTTCTATGAGCCTGAAGGATCACGAGCAACCTACCAGTCCAAAGGATCCTATGTTCCGTATCAAGGGTCCTCATCTCAACTTCAAGGATCCAACATTTTTCAGGATCAAGGATCCTTAGGGAGAGCTTCAGCACCCATCTATTCTGGATCTAACATCTTTCAGGATCAAGGATCCTTAGGGAGTCAACCATCTAGAAGCTCCGACATTCACATAGGAGACTTCATCCTATGCAGACCATAGCTTCTTCTGGTCCTACTGTCACAACAGATACAGTTTGTCAAACTACGCGGATTCCACTCCCAAACCAATTAGGAGGTAACAATTTCAATACATCATTCAACACTAACTTTGCTTACATGCAGGATGCATGTATCAACCAAGTTATGGCCATGGAGTTGCAAAACTCAAGGATATGATATCCAGTGTCCCCGGAGTGGTCAAACCCATTCCTGAGATTCCGGATGGAAGTCACAGAGTATCTCGCTTTACACCCCACATAAGCAATGCTGAGATACCAAAATGCTTTCAAACACCAAGTATGAAGTTCTATGATGGTACCACTGATCCGGAAGAGCATGCGGCTTAGTACAAGGATGGAGATCAACCCCATTCCTGAAAGGTTAAAGGAAGCCTTCTTGTGTAAGGGTTTCGGATCCACACTCACTGGTTTCAACACTTAAATGGCTGCTAAGTCTTCCTCCTTACTCAATTACTTCATTTTCCCATTTAGTTAAGTCGTTCAATAATTAATTCTCGTGTAGTAGGACTTTTGAACGATTGACTAGTGATTTGTATAGGGTAACCCAAGGCCTTGATTAGGGCTGTAAACGAACCGAACGTTCAGCGAACAGTTCGTGAACCGTTCGGCTGGAAGTTCGTTTATGTTCGTTCGATTAGCTTAACTGACGAACACGAACAAAAAAAATTCATTCGGTTAGCTTAGCTAACAAACACGAACACATGTCTCGTTCGTTCGACTGCGTTCGTGAACGTTCGGTAATATGTTCGGTTACGTTCGTTTGATTATATCAAAAAATAAATAAATAAACCATTTATCTAAACATATTGAAAACTTGAAACCTTTTTTTTCTTAGTTAGCTAACTTTTGGACATTCTAAGACATTTTTGGGGATAATAATGTCTAAATTAGTTAAACTTGATTTATTGTTTGGTGGTGTAGTAGATTTCTTGTGTTTTAATTTATCATTTGATTCTTGTATTTTACTACTTATATCCAATGTTAAAGGAGAATTTTATTTTTATATTCAAGTTAAATGTTCGTTTGCTTTCGTTTTTATTTGCTTGCATTCGTTTGTGCACGAGGCCAGTGTTCACGAACTGTTCGTGAACAACTGAATTTCCTTAACGAACGAACACGAATATAAACTTATGTTTGGTATGCGTTTGTGAACAGTTCGCGAACATGTTAATTTTCTTAACGAACGAACACGAACATGGCCTTGTTTGTGTTCGTTCGGTTCGTTTACAGCCCTAGCCATGATGAATCATTAAGATATTACATCACCAAATTTAGTAGGGAATCCTTAGAAATCCCTAATCTACATATTGCCACTACTGTGGAGGCATTTAAAATGGGGTTGCGTAAGGATTCCTCCTTCTATGATGACCTTGTTATGACACCTTGTAGGAATTTAGACGAAGTAAGGAACAAGGCCCTAAGGTTCATCCGCTTAGAGGATGACAAAAGGATCCAGGACAGGTTATCAGGATCATCTAAGCAAGAGAGGCAAGGATCATTTTACAAGAATAATCGATCCAAGCAGTACTCCAAGCATGATAACCAGAACGTGCATACGGTGGAACAAGAGGAAGACGATGAGGATCATCCACCTATTTCTGAATATTGTTTTTCTGCTGATAATAGTGAACTAATCCTTGCTTTGCAGAACTTAGGTGATAAAGCTAGGTGGCTACGAAGAATGAAAAATCCACACCTAATAAAGATAAATCCAAATGGTGTGCTTATCATGAGGATTTCGGCCATCTCACTGATAAGTGTATAGCATTGAGGAAGGAAATAGGTTATCTCATGAGCAAGGGTTACCTGAAGGAATTTCTTGGAAGGAAAAGATCAAGGATCCAGGATTCTGAAAAAGTTCCTGAAAGAGCTCCTCCACCACCAGCAGATGCTCAGATCATTAACTTCATCTGAGGAGGCTCCGATATTTGTGGAACCTCGTTTTCTCCTGCTAAGAGGCATGCAAAGGAAACGAAGATGGAAAACGAAGAAAAACCCTTTCGGACATCAACATTGAATCAGCAGAAAGTGATAGCCTTCGATGAGGACGATCGTGTTGACATACAGGATCCTCATCACGACGGTTTAGTCATTACATTGTTTATTTCTAACCATTTTGTTCGCATGATCCTCATTGACGGGGGGAGCTCGGTGAACATATTCCAATTGGATGTCCTCAAGAGAATGAATATCCCTGAATCCGAAATTGCTCCAAGATCATTGGTGCTCATAGGATTCAGTAAAGAAACCAAAAATACATTGGGGGACATCAAACTCCAAATCTACATAGAATTGTTGAATTCTATTCAAAAAATTTGTTGCAATGTTATCCTTGGTAGGCCATGGATACATGATATGAAGGCAGTCCCCTCAACGTATCACCAGTGTGTGAAGCTCCCATCTCCATGGGGAGTGGTAAAGATAGAGAGTGATCAGCTGGAGGCAAAAAACTGCTACACTTCTTCGATGAAGCCAGCCTCAAAGACTAGGGAAGCATAACAATTAAAGTACCCTCCAAGAGACGTCGTGGAGGCCAGAGAACAGGACGTCAAGGATATACTGCTAGACTCAGAGGATCCTGAATCCAAAAATTTTATAGGACCCGGGATACTAAACGGCATAGAGCAGGATCTAATATCCTTTCTAAAGAAAAGGAAATCTACCTTTGCTTGGAGACTTGAATACATGACAGGTATATCAAAAGATGTTATTACTCATAAACTTGGTATTGATAAGTCTTTCAAGCCAATACACCAAAAAGGAGGAAGTTTGCACCTGAAAGAAATGCCATCATCCAAGAAGAGGTAGATAGGTTACCAAAGACAGGTATGATTTGAGAGGTTAAGTATCCACGATGGTTAGCCAATGTGGTAGTTGTTCAAAAGAAAAATGGAAAGTGGAGGGTATGCGTTGATTTTACCGATTTAAACAAGGCATGTCCCAAGGATCCTTTCCCGTTACCCCACATTGATTCCATGGTGGGTGCTACGGTGGGTCATGAGTTGTTAACTTTTATGGATGCTTCATCTGGGTTTCAGCAAATTCAAATGGAACCATCTGACCAAGAGGACACAACATTCATGACACCCACTGGTATATATTGCTATGCCCTTTGGTTTAAGAAATGCAGGTGCTACATACCAAAGGTTGGTGAACATGATGTTCAAGGAACAACTTGGACACACTTTGGAAGTATACATAGACCATGGTGGTCAAAACCAAAAGAGCTGAGGATCACCTTAGGGATCTTGAAGTAGCATTCAACATCCTCGACCAATACAACATGAAGTTGAATCCTTCGAAGAGCCATTTCGGAGTCAAAGGTGGAAAAGTTTTAGGATATATGGCGACCAAGAGAGGGATCGAGGCAAGCACAGAACAGATCAAGGCCATTGTAAACATCAAGTCTCCTGCCAACGCCAAGGATGTGCAAAGATTGACAGGAAGAATTGCAGCCTTGAACAGATTCATCTCGAAATCCTCAGAGAAATGCAAGGACTTCTACAATATTTTGAGGAAGAATAAGAAGTTCGAATGGACTGAGACACATGAAGCTGCCCTTAAAGCCCTCAAAGATTACTTATCCTCCGCACCAGCTTTGATGAAACCAGAAGATGGAGAACCGTTATCCTTATACCTAGTTGTCTCAGGTAAAGCGGTAAGTGTGGTCCTAGTTAAGGATCATGAAGGCCAACAACATCCGGTATACTATGTAAGTAAAAGTCTACTTGATGCTGAGGCAAGGTATTCTCATTTAGAGAAACTAATTCTTACTTTAATCATGGCTTCTACCAAACTTAGACATTACTTCGAAACTCATACTATTGTTGTTAAGACTAATTTTCCTATTAAGAATGTTCTCAGGAAGCCCGAGATGTCGGGAAGAATGGAAAAATGGGCAGTTAAGCTTAGTGCTTATGACATTAAGTATGAACCCAGGACTGCCATCAAGTCCCAAGCTTTAGCTGACTTTGTGACTGATTTCAATAGTGATCTACAAAGGGAAGCTGAACTGGAAGTGCAACAACTTGAGGAAACCAAGGATCCTTGGACACTCTTCACGGATGGTGCTTCGAATGTCAAGGGAACTGGACTAGGCTTACTACTAAAATCGCCACAGGGGGACATTATACCCCAATCCATAGCATGTGAATTTCAAACAACTAATAATGAGGCAGAATATGAAGCCTTGATAGCAGGTTTACAATTAGCTAAACATATAAGGATCAGGTATCTTCAAGTATTTGTAGATTCTTTAT
Organism: Scalesia atractyloides; assembly: GCA_947069175.1. NCBI lineage: Eukaryota > Viridiplantae > Streptophyta > Magnoliopsida > Asterales > Asteraceae > Scalesia > Scalesia atractyloides. The sequence goes on along the minus strand of CAMTDV010000010.1, from coordinate 61,807,973 downwards.
TAATTACAAATCATTATAATGGCTCCTATTCTGTCAAATGTGAAAAATTAATCAAATATTTAGAGATAGTCAGAAAACTGGCAGATTCTTTTGATTTTTTCAATTTAACACAGGTACCTAGGGAAAGCTGATGTCTTAGCCAACCTCGGATCATCATTAAAGGTGCCAGAGGATGTGAAGATATTATTCATGTGTTGTCTCCTGCAATCGAGGAAAAAGAAGCAATGGAGATAGTAGAAGATGCTGCAATTATACCTGGTGATGAAGTGCAGTTAAATCCAGGATCCCGGATCCTTCTGATTCTGAAATACATTCAGAATGGAGAAATTCCTACTGGGGAATACCCAGAACCTTCAAGATTAAGGTATCCCAGTTTACTCTAATCACTAACATGCTATATAAAACATCTCTCGCAGGTCCTTATCTGCGGTGCATCGAGGATCCTGAGATCCAAGAAGTCTTGAAGGATTTCCAAGAAGGAGACTGTGGAAATCACACTGGGGGCATAGCACTGTTTTCAAGGATCCTCTAAACATGATATTATTGGCCTACAATGAAGAAGGATGCTGTGGAATATGCAAGGAAATGTGATGCTTGCCAACGACACAGTAATATTCTTCATCAACCAGTATAACCTCTGCATCCTATATCCTCATCTTGGCCATTCTTGAGGTGGGGAATGGATATAGTAGGCAAGCTTCCCAAAGCACCAGGAGGAAAAGTGTTCATGCTAGCCATGACAGACTATTTTTCTAAGTGGATAGAAGAAGAAGCCTTTGCTCAAGTCAGAGAAAAGGAAGTCATATCCTTTATTAAACAAAATATCATAACTAGATTTGGAATTCCTTCTGAAATTGTTTGTGATAACGGATCCCAGTTTATTGGGAGTCAGACTACTAACTTTTATGACAGCTGGGGGATTAGGATGATAACATCAACACCAGTCCACCCACAAGCTAATGGTCAGGCAGAATCGTCTAACAAGATCATTATCAACAACTTGAAGAAAAAGCTTGGATCCAAGAAAGGAAAATGGGATGAAGAATTGCCATACATCTTATGGGCAGATAGAACAACCCCTAAGAATGCTACGGGTCAAAAACCCTTTTCCCTAGTCTTTGGAGCTGAGGCAGTGATCCCTACAGAAATGGTAGTCCCTATAGCTAGAACAAGTATCCGTGATCCTGAAGCAAATACTGAGACTTTGACTCAAGACTTAGATACCGTGGAAGAACTCAGGGATTTAGCAAGAGTAAGATTGGCTAGCTATCAATAAAAAATGGCCGGAGCAAAACAAGAGTGTCAGCATTAGAAGATTTCAGGTTGGTGATTTAGTCAGCATTAGAAGATTTCAGGTTGGTGATTTGGTGTTGAGGAAAGCATTCCAGAATACCACCAACCCTGCTGATGGCAAGTTAGCACCAAAGTGGGAAGACCCTTATCTTATAGAGTTAAAGCCAGAAAGGGGACATATCGTCTGATAACCATGCATGGTGATCTTCTACCAAGAGCGTGGAATGTTTTTCATTTAAAGAAATACTTTATGTAGTAAGGATCAAGGATCCTTAGAGGTTCTGGCATTCGGTTCAGGATGAAGAATCCTCAAAGGATATATGATCCTCGCTTTGGTAATATTTAATATACTTTCTTTCATATCATATTTATTATTCATTATGAGAAAAGGATGTTAGATTTTTAACATCCAATTTTATCAAGTTTTAAGTTTTTACAGAATTATTACAAAGGATCAAGAGGTTGGCCACCTCTCCAAGACTTATGGGCTTGTCACCAGCTTAAGGTATCTATTACCTTCTAAGGTTTAAAGGTTGTCACCTTTCACACGAATTGGGTTTCGACACCCCACCAGTAGCGCACGTTATCCAAGTATAGTTCGAGGCAATGGGACGAGTACCCGCTTTAGGGGCTGACAATTTCATTGTTGTTGGCTATATGTAGGATCCTAAGTATAATGTGTAACACCCTGTGTTTTTATGTCCTATAAAATTCCGACATGTGTCACACTGATCCTCGTATGCCGTGTGTTAGACGAGAGGGACTAATATTGCCAACATGTTATTTTATAACCTCTGAGTGGTGAATATTAAAGTCGAGGGGTTAAACGTGTCAACATGCTTAAACTATTCTATATTGTTTGATAACTTAAACATTGGGGGTTAATTCGACCATGTCTGGGATATTATCGGCTCGTTTAAGTTACTAATGGCCACGACCTTAAGCGCGGGGTGTAGGCATACACCCGACAGACGCTAATGCTAATAAAATATTGAATCCCACTGGTGGATTATTTAAGTGCGTGTCGGTTATTCGGTTTCTGAACCGGACCCCATATGTATTGACAAACATGTAAAACTGTAAACAAGGTCATTCTGAACTATCCCAAGTTATTTATAAAATGTGCCAAGTGCACCCAAAATCATTTTAATAAATGTTTACAAAATGAGTCGGTTATTAGTATTTACCAGTGAAAACTGACGTATTTTCAAAAGACCAAGTTACAGGTGGCAACACGCAATAGATCGCGAGCTGCGCTATAGTGATAATAGAGGATCTTGCAAGTCTCTAGGTTGCTTAAAGTCTATTGAACAATTACTCTGTATATATTCATTTCGATCCGCCTGTGGATCTTTTCATTACAAGCCTTGTAAATTATTTTTGAACTTTGGACACTCGGTTTGTAATAGTAATTTAAATCCAAGACTTCCGCTGTGCATGTGTTTGTTTGGTTATGATGTTATCAACTACATCACGATATTCCCCAACCGGGCCCACCGGGTTACACAAGGAAATCGGTGTGTGACAGGTTGGTATCAGAGCCAACGTTCGAGTGAATTAAACACTAGCCTTTTGTGTTTAATCCCAAAAATACACAATAGCACATTCCTTAGACTTCCGAGTCTAAGCTTTGACCTAAGAGTACTCATTTCATTATTAAGTTATTATTATTATTATTTTGCTTTGTTTTAACTTGTTTTTGAAGCAGGAAACATGCCCCCCAAATTAAGGCGCGGAGGCAAGGGCAAGGGTCCCATGAGGGGAGGACCCTCTATGACCGAACCATCCTTCAGACCACCTTATAGACCATCTCTAGCCGGAGCAGCTAATTTGCCCAATTACAATCCTTACGAGAGATCCGGAGATGCCTCGTCTCCTTTTGAACCTTACAGACATTCAATATCACACGAATATTCTCCACCGCATTCACACTCCCAGCATTCTTACCACTCTCACCACACCCACCAATCTCACCATTCACATTCTCATTGCCATCAGGAATACTTCAACTCTTATTTCGATAACCTGTCAACCAAGGACTCCGATCCGGAAGAATTTCCCCAAACCGGATCCTATGGACACCCCATCGAGCTGTCTAGTGGCTCGAACTCTTTGGCGGGATCTCCGTTTTGAGGTCCTGATGATTATGAACAAAGATGGGCGCAGTATGTGTTTGTCAACACACCCTCCTACCACAGCACTCCCCAACATCAAGCCCCATCACCCCATCCTCACCAAGAGGATGTAGATATGCAACCGGTTGATCAACCTCAGCCACCACCCGAATCGTCGTCTCAACCACGCCGAAAGCGTGGTTCACGCATGTTAGTGCGTGCTGGTCAAAGGTCGGGCTCGCTACCACCTTTGCCACTTTCTTACCCTATTATCCCGAGGACCCACAAATGGGTGGGCCCTCAAACACTTCACCTATGGCGGTTCCAACCCCACAACCTGCTGCTGATCCAATGCCCCAACAAAAGTTCAGCCATCTTCATCGGGTTTGGGTAACCCGATTCCCACCTACCCAGATCTATCTGGATATGGTGCTGATTTCACTGCTCCTTCATACGATCCGTACCTGGAAGCAGCCATGCACAATGTCCTTTATCATTCGCCTTACCCTAGTTACCCACCTTCTTACCCTCTTTATGCGGCTACCGGGTATCCACCATATACCTACACACACTCAGGTATGCATCAGCCGCAACCACCTCTGCCTCAGCCTCAGGCCCAACCACAAGTACAACTCGAGGCCATTAACGAGGCCTTGGAACAAGTCAGGGAAATGCGACAACAAGTAAAGAAGTCGGAGAAGAAAACGACCAAGTTTATCAAGAAGCTTTATAAAGCCGTAAAAGGGAGGAAGGATGAGTAGATCTTGTATTCCTGTTTATGTAATTTTAATTTCAAAAAGTCCCTGCGTGGACATTGTTATTTCTTTTAAACCCCTCCGTGGGTATGTTTTTCTTATTATAGTCCCCGCGCGGACTAAATTTTGCACTAAGACCTCTTTAGAGGAAATTATGTAATCCCTACCGTTTTAATGAAATTTCAAATTTTGATTGCATGTGCAATCTTGTTACCTCTTTTGGCGAGCGTCTCGATTTTGATTCAATTTTATCGCTCCACCATAAATTCCAAAAGAATTTTCTTGATGGTCCTTTTGGACCTGAGTTATATACAAAGCATTCAATGTAATGCTAAAGCCTAAATGGTTTAATCATACCATGGCAAACTCATAAGATTTCTAATTCACCATATAGTACCGAAGCGTTATGGCTCATTCAGACGGTGCTAGTAGCCATCATAATGATGCTGATCCGAATAGGACAAATATAGTCATGAATGAAGATGAGTTTCAGGCTCGCATTGATGCAGCCATAAGTAAGGCCATGGAAAAAGCCTTAGAAACATTTAACATGTCAAGTGCTACCCAGTCTAAGACGATGTCAAAGGTTGTCTCAAAGCCTCCCACCTCTGAGAAGAAAGAGGGATCTGTACATTCCTCAAGCGTGAGGAATGAAGCTAAGAAAAAGGAATTCATGATAAAACCGATTCTCCCTCTGGCGGCTGCTCATATTAATACTTTGTCTCGTGCAAGCCACGAGACTTCAATGGAGAAAAAAAGGGGCTATTGAGACCCTAAGATGGCTTGATGAGATTGAGACCGTAGTGGATATCAGTGGCTGCGCTGATAAAGACATTGTAAAGTTTGTGTCACAGTCTTTTAAGGGTAGCGCGCTGATTTGGTGGAAGGCCTTAATGCAATCATCAGGTAAGGTCCACCTGTATAACTTGGGATGGTCCCAATTTGTGGACTTAGTCAAGGACACTTACTGTCCACCGCATGAGGTGGATAAGATTGAGATGGATTTCCTTGCTCTCACAATGAAGGACCTCGACTGCCGAAAGTTTGTTACCGACTTCGACTCATACTCCAGACTGGTGCCATACCTAGTCACTCCAGAACCGAAGCGCATTGCGCGCTTTATTAATGAATTGGCTCCGGATATCAGAAGTTTGGTTAAGGTTGTTCAGCCTAACACGTATAAATCTGCTGTTGAGCTAGCCTTCTCTCTCACTCAAGACTATGTGAGGAGTATGTCGACAGGAAAGGAAGCCGAGGGAAAGAGAAAAAGGGAGGATGATAACTCCCAACGGTTTAAGAAGAAAGGAAAGTTTGGATCCCATAAGAATCAGAATATGTCTGAAGATAGACCTGTGTGTAAAATCTGCAACAAGAGGCATGGAGGCCAGTGTAGGTATGACCCAAAGGCTAAGCCTTGTGGGATTTGTAAGAAAACGGGACATAAGACCCTGGAGTGCAGGCATATTAAGGATGCCACTTGCTTCAAATATGGTGAGAAAGGCCACATAAAAACAAACTGCTCCAAGAATGGGAAGGATGATAATGCAAAGTCTAGTGGAGCTAAGAAAAGCAATGCTCGGGCCTTTCAGATGAACGCCCGAGAAGCTGTCAATGACAATAATATCATAACAGGTACTTTCCTCATCAACGATACCTTTGCTAGAGTTCTATTTGATTCAGGGGCTGATAAGTCATTTGTCGACATAAGTTTAGCCAGCTATTAAACTTGCCCTTAAGAACTCTCGACATAACATATGAGGTTGAACTTGCCGACGGAACCATAGAAACCGCTTCATCCATTATGGATGGATGCTTTATATCCATCAAAAACATTTGATTCCTATCTCTCTTCTGCCAATGAAATTGGCGGGGTTCGATATAGTCTTAGGCATGGATTGGTTATCCTAAAACCAAGCCCGCGTTGCCTGTGATAAGAAACTAATCGAGATCAACCCCATCCGGTGAAATACTCACCATCTTTGGAGATATGCACTACGGGTTGCCAGAAAAAGTTTCCATGCTTAAGGCCTCCCGATGCATGAAGAGAGGCTGTGTCATCTATATGGAACAAGTAACCATCGATGAACCTAAGCCAATGATTGAAGATATACCCGTTATCTCGGACTACCCAGATATCTTTCCTAAGGAATTACCTAGTCTACCCCCGGATAGACAAGTCGAGTTTAGGATCGACATTCTACCTGGATCTGCACCTATTGCGAGAGCACCTTACCGTTTAGCACCAACAGAAATGAAGGAACTAAGAACCGAGCTCGATGAACTTTTGGAAAAAGGTTTCATACAGCCCAATTCGTCACCATGGGGAGCTCCAATCTTATTTGTTAAAAAGAAGGACGGTTCAATGCGTATGTGTGTTGACTACCGTGAGCTTAACAAAATAACGATCAAGAATCGATACCCTTTGCCCAGGATCGACGATCTATTGGATCAACTACAAGGGGCAAGTTACTTCTCAAAGATAGATTTAAGATCGGGATATCATCAGTTGAAGGTTAGGAGTGAAGATGTCCCAAAGACCGCCTTCAGGAAAAGATACAGACATTATGAGTTTCTAGTGATGCCTTTCGGGCTCACTAATGCACCAGCAACATTCATGATCTCATGAATAGAGTCTGCAAGCGTTACTTAGACAAGTTTATCATTATCTTCATTAACGAGATACTTATCTATTCTCGTAATCAAACCGGTCACGAGAAACATTAAGGTGCCTCCTAGAATTATTACAAAAGGAGAAGTTATATGCTAAATTCTCTAAATACGAATTATGGCTTCGCGAGGTCCAATTCCTTGGACATGTAGTCAGTGAGCGTGGTATCCAAGTCGATCCCGCTAAGATTGAAGTGATAATGAATTAGGAAGCACCGAAAACACCTTCGGAAGTACGCAATTTCCTAGGACTGGCTGGTTACTATAGAAGATTCATTGAGAATTTCTCAAGGTTAGCCACTCCCCTGACTGCTTTGACCCACAAGAATACCAAATTCAACTGGGGTCCAAAGCAGTAGGAATTTTTCGAGACCTTGAAGCAAAAGCTGAGCAATGCTCCAGTTTTAACCTTGCCAGAAGGCATTGAGGAGTTTGTCATTTATTGTGATGCATCACACACTGGTATGGGATGTGTGCTTATGCAAAGAGGCAAAGTGATCGCCTACGCATCACGACAACTTAAAGTGCATGAACAGAATTACACCACCCACGATTTAGAGTTGGGAGCCGTTGTGTTTACACTTAAATTTGGAGGCATTATTTATACGGAACCAAGTGTATTATATACACGGATCACAAAAGCCTCCAACATTTTTTCAATCAAAAGGATTTGAATATGCGACAACGCCGTTGGATGGAAACCCTTAATGGTTATGATTGTGAAATCCGATACCATCCCGGCAAGGCAAATGTAGTCGCTGATGCGCTTAGTCGCAAAGAAAGGATCAAACCTTTAAGGATTAACGCCAAAAGCATTGAAGTCAGAAACAGTTTGAAGGAAAAGTTACTTGACGCGCATAAGCAAGCCCTGATGGAGGCTAATATTGCAAATGAGGAATTAGGTGGAACTGTCGAACAGTTAATACCTGGAAATGATGGAATCCTCAGATTCAATGGACGAATTTGGGTTCCAGTATTTGGGAGACTTAGAGATTTGATCCTCCAGGAAGCGCATAACACTAAGTACTCTATTCACCCGGGAGGTGACAAGATGTACCAGGACTTAAAATCTAATTATTGGTGGATGGGTTTGAAGAAATCCATAGCCACCTATGTAGCTAAGTGCTTGACGTGTTCGCAAGTTAAAGCTGAACATAAAAAACCGTCAGGACTTCTACAACAGCTTGAGATTCCCACTTGGAAATGGGAAATGGTGACTATGGATTTGATCACCAAGTTGCCAAAGACCAATCGTGGTAATGACACGATTTGGGTCATCGTGGATAGGCTGACTAAGTCAGCATATTTCTTGCCAATCAAAGAAACGTTTAGTTCGGACAAGTTGGCTAAGATGTATGTGGATGAGATTGTGTCCCTACATGGAGTGCCGGTGTCTATTGTATCCGATAGAGATACAAGATACACCTCTCATTTTTGAAAAAGCTTCCAACAATCTCTTGGCACTCGATTGAACTTCAGTACCGCTTATCATCCGCAGACTGACGGACAGAGTGAACGTACCATTCAAACTTTGGAAGACATGTTGCGTGCATGTGTAATCGACTTAGGTGGCAGTTGGGACGACCACCCACCCTTGATTGAGTTCTCCTATAACAAAAGTTATCATACAAGCATCAAGGCTGCACCTTTTGAGGCCTTGTATGGGAGAAAGTGTCGAACGCCCGTCTGTTGGGCGGAAGTTGGGGAAGCCCAACTAACAGGACCTAAGATAGTCCTAGAAACAACAGATAAAATCTTGCAAATTCGCGACCATCTCAAAGCTACCCGAGATAGGCAGAAGAGCTACGCGGATAAGAGGCGCAAACCTCTTCAGTTCCAAATTGGGGATAAAGTGTTACTGGAGGTGTCGTCTTGGAAAGGCGTCATGGGATTCGGTAAAAAGGGCAAGTTGAGCCCAAGATATATAGGACCGTTCGAGATTATCGAACGAGTCGGGTCCGTAGCTTACAAGCTCAAGTTACCTGAAAAGCTAAGTGGAATTCATGATGTGTTCCACATTTCAAACTTAAAGAAATGTCTAGCTGATGAGTCGCTAGCAATGCCGCATGAGGATGTGCAAATTGATGAAAACCTGTGTTTCATTGGGAAACCAATAGCGATCAAAGATCATCAGGTTAATAAGCTTCGTAGAAAGCACGTGCCTATTGTAAAGGTCAAGTGGGATGCTCGTCGAGGCCCTGAGTATACCTGGGAGGTTGAGTCCATGATGCGACAAAAGTACCCCTACCTTTTTGAATAAATTTCAAGGTCGAGATTTCTTTAAGGGGGTGAGGATGTAACACCCTGTGTTTTTATGTCCTATAATATTCCGACACGTGTCCTCCTGATCCTCGTATGCCGTGTTCTAGACGAGAGGGACTAATATTGCCAACATGTTATTTTATAACCTCTGAGTGGTGAATATTAAAGTCGAGGGGTTAAACGTGTCAACATGCTTAAACTATGCCTCTGAGTGACCTATTAACTAACCTGGAGCTTAATGATGTTCGGTTATACTCCCGAGAGTGCTAAACAGGAGCCATATTGAATAAAATATGCTTTTATGTTGAAATATGGGAGTTTGGAGAAGTCCAGGGGCCAAAATGGAAATTTTGTAAATTGGCACCTGTGGCGCCACGCGCCAGGGACATGGTGTCCCCGTGCGACTCGCGGGAGAAGCCTGTTCGCAGAAATAGCAGCCAGCTGCAGTACCTGCATGCTTGCCACCTTCTAACCCACTTCAGCTCCTGAATTTCAAAACCATGGCCTCATGTCTGGTATTGGACACCTCATGTAACACTTGGAGTGATCTCTAGGACTCTCTAAACACTTGGATTGATCTTGTTCATGATCTCCAAGTATAAATAGAGGTGTTCATCATCCTCATTCCTTGCACCTCTCATTTTCTTTCTCTCTATCACTCACTTGGAAGGCTCCTGATCTTCAAGGAGCAATCCCCTGAGTTTCTTAATCATCCTTGGTTCACTTGTAAGTGTTCCAATCCTTTCTTTTCAGTTTTATTAGGCTTTAAGCCAAAGTCAAAGCGTTGATGTAAAAACGCTTTGACTTTAGGCTAAGACCATTACGGTCCAGCCAATGTTCGAGACGAACATGGCTACGTGATCGTATAGGTAGGTGTTAATCCCTAAAAAGGGTACCTCCTAATCACCACATTTGCTTGGTCAATTGACGGGTCAAAGTTATTAATAAAAAAAGTCAAACTGGGTCAGATTTGAAAATAAATTCATATATGATAATGTAGGTGTTATAAAATATGTTTTAACACTTAAACAACTTGGTAATAATTATTAGAACATGTGTAAACATGTTCGGCCCGTCAAGTCCAGGTCTAAGGTCGGTTCGCAATCGAAAGTCGCAAAGTTTGACTTTTACTTTGACTTTCGGTTCTGACCCGAATTAACAACTTAGGTTACTGATTCTAAGTTACATTATGACCATGTTATGTTGTAGTATAACCCTCTGGAGTTATACTTCATGGTCATGTAGTAATCCGAGTTTTTATTGCAAGTTCCGTTATTATGCATAAAGTCGACTAAAATGCCCTTTTTGTTAAAAATAAGGTTTTAACTATAAATGAGCGTGCAAATAAGTTAAGTACTGATATGTTAATGTAACTAACATATCTTGATGTTATAAATTTTAGCGTATAAAATGATTTAAACATAATTTCTTCAACCAAACTCATTAGTTACTGATGTAATATCATAAATGGAATTATTTGGGATATCAAATCAGATTGTAAACTGATGTGCTAAAAAGTGGTTTAATTAAAACTAACTAAATTACTCTAATCTAGACACTAAGTTTTAAATTTATAAACCTAGACTCTACCTAAACCTAAACCACACAACCGGCAAGTGTACCGGTCAATGCAATACAACTAAAGTAAGTCCGAGTATCGAACCCACGAGACTCTCTAATTACGTTAACTAAATTATCTAGACCTAGACTGACCATGACACGACACTAACCATTTGTATATTTGTAGGGGGCTTTGCTAAAAATCCTAAGAATGCAATTAAACTAACTTAACTAACTAAGTTAACTAATACGAATTACTTTGGACTTTACTCTGACGGTGAGAAAACACTACCTAGACTGGAATCCTGATCGCTTCAAGTAATGATTTTTATTTGGAAGTTGCCAACTATGGAACCTGGATCATAAAATTCGCACCTTTCGGGATATCTAAAGGACTCCTAACCCTTCTCAAGAGCACACAGTGACACCCTATAGGTTGTTTAGACTATCGGTTATTAGACTCTCTCACAAGACACCTAATGGGTTTATGGAAGTACCTTACAAGATTCACTCCCTCACATGACCTAAATCAAAGGTAAACTTGGACTTCTGATTAGACTTGCTAGACAATAGCCAATGTGTTTACTTTCTAAGAAAGCTCCTACCTTGCGGCTTAATGACTTAGACCTAGCAATAACCTTGCACCTCACAGCTATTGACGATTAGTAGAACACTTGATTTTATAAGATTACCAATTATTACGTGATATAGACAATCACCAAAAACTAGAACCTAACATGACTCTATTATGTGATAAAGACCGTCACCAAGATTCATGTAAAGCAATAAATAATAACCAAACACTATCAAGCACGCATATACATCTAAACAAGAGAACAAGTCGCCTACAATTCATAAACAATCCATAAATCCATCATAAAAATCAAAACTTTATGCAATCATTCATCCAACCTAGGTAGTTTAACGAACTAGCCAAGAATCATAGTCGAAACAAATAAACAAGTCTTAAGCAGTACGCAATTCATAGTATCAAGTTTGAAAAACACAAAGTTATTAAAACTGAACACTAATTATTTGCAAACCCGAACTCGAATCTTGAACCGTGAAACTTGAAACTTGATTAGTGTGAACTCGTGCTCCTTCTGTTTTCGTCTCCCCTCTGAATGAATCCTCCACTCTCGTTCGTCTCTGATGTTGTATATATCCCAATAATATATATCTCCTCTATATATAATAAAATTCGATCCCTTTTTGTTCGTATCAGAGGTCCCCCAGAACAATGTCACAATTTAAGTTTAATACAAATATTCGCGGTTCCGGGCCCCAGGTGGATCGCTATTTTGTGTATTTGGGCCTCCATATGATGTATCGCTATTGGGCTCCAAAACAAATATATATTGTCAAAACTTTCGAATTCAGGAACATAATTCCTTTTTGGTCAATAACAGGAACTTTCGGTCAACATGATACCATGAATGCAAATTTACTTTGTCTTTTATTCTAGAGAATTAATTAGAACTTTGAGCTCATGTACACTTATGGTCCTTCATGTTTTGTAAGATATTTTTAAATAGCTTTCTTTTAATTGTAGCTTGGTCCTTCGAGCTTATAAACTAGAGATAGTGGTCTCGGCCCACTAAAGAAAATAGTGGCAATTTTAATTCGGTCACTGGCGTCCTACTCTGCCGAACTGGCTGGTTACTTCCTTATTACTCGTTTCCGCTCCATTTGCACCAGGACCTAGCAAAACACAAAATAATATAATATACACCAAAAACTAAATAAAAAACAAATAAGACCTATACAAAAATTATACACTTTACACAGGACAATTTGTGTATTTTAGCTCACATCATAAACTGAGTTTACACACAAGATCTTGTATTATGTCCTTAAATGACGATAACGCCCTATCGGCTTATAAAATGGATTTTAACCAAGCCTTTATTACAATACCTTTTACCCACTGATATGTTATATTAAATAACATATTATGGTTATACAAACTTGGTCATAACTTCAGTTTTCATTAAACATCTTGAATATCGTCATTTAGCGACTTAATCGCCGTTTCGGCGCATAGTATGGTTTAAAACCATATTAGAGCATCAAGACTTGATACCTACTGATTTCAAAACTTATTTTAAACATATTTATAGTAGGTACATAATCTAAACTCAGATTCCTAAATAATTTGTCAAGTGATATGTGAAATGACCAAAATGCCCTTTCGGGGCATAGTTTGGTCTTAAACTCTAAACCACACACATACTCGATATCCTACTGATATAACATCATAAATAAACTATTTTTACAGTAAGATTATGACCATAACATCAGTTTGCTCATAAGTTCTTTTACAAGTCATAAAATGACCAAAACGCCCTTTTGAGGCATAACTTGATTTTAAAACCATAACGGGCATACATGTTGATATCCTACTGATATTACTAACATGTTTTAAATATAATGGCATATGGAACTCATATACAACTCATCCGGTTACCCAATTTCGCTTATATGCGTACGGTTAAGCCTACGTGACTAATTTACGAAAATTAACCGAAACGGGTTTAACCTTATCATTTTTATATCAAAATCCAGAATGTAATATGTTTACCCATATTAAAGAAGTCTTAGTACTTGTCGGGTTTAAACTACATTCTATTCCGGTCATCGCTTAATCTCGCGTTTAGTACCGTTATTATCCTTAAGCTACCCGGTTCGAGTCTACAAAGTAGATAGGACCCGTTAGCATTCTAATTGGTTATAAAAACCATCATTTCCAGACTAAGAGCCTCCCGGTAGATTTCCATCTAAGCTTACTTTTGAATATTCGGCAAGTTACTTATCTTATTTGAAGAATTTGCTCAGGTAAATACTTTTAACTTATTTTCCCTATACGGGCCTGGGATATGGTATAAAAATACCGCTTGGTCGGGTATGGGATCATGTTATCGGATTATGATTTACTAAATCCTTATAACCCGTTTTATTCTGTATTGTTTGATAACTTAAACATTGGGGGTTAATTCGACCATGTCTGGGATATCCTCGGCTCATTTAAGTTACTAATGGCCACGACCTTAAGCGCGGGGTCTAGGCATACACCCGACAGACGCTAATGCTAATAAAATATTGAATCCCACTGGTGGATTATTTAAAGTGGCGTGTCGGTTAATCAGGTTATTCGGTTTCTGCACCGGACCCCATATGTATTGACAAACATGTAAAACTGTAAACAAGGTCATTCTTAACTATCCCAAGTTATTTATAAAATGTGCCAAGTGCACCTAAAATCATTTTAATAAATGTTTACAAAATGAGTCGGTTATTAGTATTTACCAGTGAAAACTGACGTATTTTCAAAAGACCAAGTTACAGATGGCAACACGCAATAGATCGGGAGTTGCGCTATAGTGACAATAGAGGATCTTGCAAGTCTCTAGGTTGCTTAAAGTCTATTGAACAATTACTCTGTATATATTCATTTCGATCCGCCTGTGGATCTTTTCATTACAAGCCTTGTAATTTATTTTTGAACTTTGGACACTCGGTTTGTAATAGTAATTTAAAAATCCAAGACTTCCGCTGTGCATGTGTTTGTTTGGTTATGATGTTATCAACTACGTCACGATATTCCCCAACCGGTCCCACCGGGTTACACGTGGAAATCGGGGTGTGACATAATGTAGACGTACCATACATCTGTTCCTAAGGTTTCTAACGTTTTCACGTTAGCTAAGATTTTGACATTTTCATGTCACTTAAGTTTGGTTAGTCGCCAGTGTGGGCCACACACCAGCATCCTAAGGTTTCTAACATTTTCACGTTAGCTCAAGTTCTATTGCATTATTGGGCTTGTCCCAGTTTGTTGGACTTGTCCCTAGTTTGTTGGGCTTATCCCCAGTTTATTGGGCTTGTCCCCAGTTACCAATGATTCGTTCGATTGATATTTGGCTTAGTCCTAAGTTGCATATTATTACAGGTTTTTGAAGTTTAACAAGTAAGGATCCTGGATCCTCGAAATTTGACTAATTCCTATGCTTTATTGATGCGACTGTAAGTTTCAAGGGTTTAAAATCCTAACTTGGATTTCCTGGTATGATCTATTCTTACTTTATTTTTGAATATTATTATTCTCAACCTTGGATTTGAGGATACATGATTCCTGGTCATATATTATTCAACCTTTTAAAGAACTTGTTATACTAGATGCTTAGTGTCCTTCCTAACAATTTCAAAATGTACAACACCAAAGATAGTCAAAAGTCTAATATTGTTAAGGCCCGTTAATATTTATCAAAAGTTTCTGGCCCAAACTTCACCAACAAAATGTGGACCATCCATCTAGGCCGAATCGGGTTCATCTAATGGTTATAGTTTGTGCAGAAATTAAAGTGCGGGAAATTAAAAGCGAGGGGCATCAAAGGCTTCATCCTCCACAAACATAAAGACCCATCCACCTTTGCCACCCCCTATTGTCTGAAGGATCATAGATCCTTAAACCTAAAACTATTGTTCAAAAGAGTACAAACCAAATTGTTCAAACTAACAACCACAAAACATAAAAAATGGGCTCCGGCCTCGTCTAAATTATCCTTCTTCGTCCATTTCAGCAGCTTACACCTTCGCTGATTCACCCTCCTTAGCTTCACCACCTTCTCCACTGCCACCGACCGCTGCCTCGTCAGGATCCTTAGAGCCGCTTGGTTCAGCCTCCAGCGAAGGTGCCTGTTCAGACTCATCTTCGTCGCCCAGCTCCTGCAACCTTTGCTTCCAAGCCTCCACATCCCATCCAGCCCTGTCAAAGGAAGGATCCATGGCCTCTTGGGCTATTTGAATCCTTGCCTTCAGGATAGCCCTGACAGCAGAGATCTTGGCCTTATCAGCAACCTCCAACCGATCCTTGTTCGCCTGAATTTCATCCACTATAGCCTGCTTCTCCAAGCGGTTGATCTCCCTCTCCAGTTGAGCAATCCTCTTGTCTTTGGTAGCACAGAAGCTAAGGAGATCAACAATGGACTCCTCCGCATCAGCCAAACGTTTTCCTTGAGAGCCTGGATTTGACCAACTTTCTACATATGGCAACGTGTAACAATTAGGATCAATGATCCTTAAAAAAAGCACATGTTACAGAATGAGTGATCCTTACTTCGGAGACGCAGTTGTGGATTTCCTGCTCAAGTTTAGGGGCGTCACTTAGTGGTTCGGATGGCTTCTTCCTCTTTGATCCAGACTTATCACGAAGGGTCATGTCCTTAGTCTCCGGTTGGCTTGGGCCTGTGGCCAGCTCTTTCTTGAAGGATCGAGGAGAGATGATTCCTCAAGTTCTCCGAGACCAAACTTGGATGCAGATTTGGATGAGGAATTAGCAGCGCCTTCAATATTAAAATTCAGATAAGTACTCATAATTGATCAACTTATTTCAAATACTTATATATATATATATATACATGCATGTATGGATACTTACTTGACATGGTGTAGGAGGCAGGAGTGGTCTCTTCTAGATCCTTGATCTTCGTATTGAAAGTTCTAACCGTTGTGTTTAGGGCCCAGAAAGCAACAACTCTTTCAGCGATAGCAGGTGTATCTCTCAAAGCAGCAAAGCTTGTCACTGCACACAAGCAAGTAAAGAGGATCAGTTATCCTCACAGTATCAAGAGAAAGAATTTTCTGCAGTCCTATCCTAAGAATCCTATATCCTACCCTTCAAATTTCACTTCCTGGGAAGATGATCCGCAAAAGGGATAAAATCTCTCCTCACAAAGAAGAACTGGTTTTTCCAGTTCGCATCGATTTTGGTGGTTTTGAGAAGAGGGAGGGACTGTTAATGTTTTTGCTTTGAAGAGGTATCGATGGGATCCGTGACTCACTAGGTTGTATAGGTGAGGAAGTTCGGTAAGACCAATGGTTAAACCTTCTCTGCTAATGATATGTTTGAGAGCATACAATACTCTCCACAGCATAGGCATCTCCTGGATATAGCACAAGCCGTTGTGACTGAAAAACTTTGGGTGAATACTGGGAATGGGTAGTTGAAACCTATTTGAAAAGGGGCTGTAGGGAAACAAACCCACGTTCCGGACTCACATTTACTTTTTAGGGAAGAATCGAAAGGTTTGAAGATGGTACCCTCCGGGAAACAATGGCGTAACTGATCGATCTCAGGATCAGTGAATTGGCACATCTCCAAGGAAGGATTTTTTAGAAGGTTTTGGCTTCTGGGAGGGCTATCGCGTTCATGATTCTTGAGTGGCGAAGATCTTGTGGACATTTTCGCCATGGATTTCTAGAAAGAAAGAGATGAAAGAATTAGGGATTAAAGATAGGAGAAAGAGAATACCTGTTGAGGCTCTGAGATGGGATTATAAATTGCAGAGATCAGATTTTAAATGGGGGATCAAATCTGTCTCTATCCTATTTATCATGATGGTTGTTGCAGGGTGTCCTATCAATGACGTCAGGACATTGCAACAAATATATCCAAGTTGCAACGGCTAGTTCGATTCTAACGGAAATATGGCAAATTTGATTAGCTTCTTATTCGCCATATTTGGGGGCAATTGTTAGGGCTAAGATTTTTATGTTATGGATCACATATCCTGAGACTTGCCTTGGATCATTTATCCTTCGTGGGCGGTACAGGCAGTCCGAGGATTGAGGATCCTTATTATTATCACTGTTATCTAACAATTGTTTCCTATATTTTAAACTTGTATTCGCAGGTGTCTCACGAAGTCAAATTGTTCTAAGCAGGAATCTCGCAGAATATGCTTATATTCTGCACGTGCAAATGAAGCAAGAGACGTTGTGGAGATCGTGGGATAGTTGCATGAATTTCAGATAGTTAGTTGAGGATATTTTTTAGTTAGATTAATAGGGGTATTGAGCTGAATTAGAAAACACTGACACTTTTTTGCGTACAATCTCTCTGCTACTTTCACTCTCGAATACACACACACTAGAAATCATTGTAACAAGCTCAATACTTCCAAAGTCGTAATATATTTTCTGGAAATATAATCGGTGATCAGTAGTTTCCATCACCCGATGTTTTTTATGTCGGAGATCATTCATTGATCACGGGCTTTTCCTCGTACAAAAATCTTTGTTCACTATTGTTTTCAATTGATACTTGTTCATACAATTATTCATCAATCATTTGATATTCAAGCACTCAACCTTACAAAATCAGATTTGGTTACATTATCTTTATTGTGATTTTTGACCAAAACACCTTTTTATACAAAACTTTATACCTACTGATATATTGTATTAAATTACATATTTTGACCATTAAACCTGGTCATAACATCAGTTTTCACATCACGTCGCATAAATCATCATTTAACGACTTAAACACCGTTTCGGCGGGTAGTATAGTTTTAAACCATATTTACCAACCAAGACTTGTTACCTACTAAGTTTGTAACTTATTAAGATATTTTTACCGTAGATACATGTTATAAACTCAGAATCCCAAATAAGTCCTCAAACTATGTGAGAAATGACCAAAATGCCCCTTATGGTGCATAGTTTGGTCTTAAAATATAAATCACACATATGATATCCTACTGATATTATATCACAAATTAAGTATGTTTCCAGAATGTTTATGATCATAACATCAGAATATACGCAAGTTTCTTTTATACGTAACTTAATGACTAAAACGCCCTTACATGGCATAGTTTCATTTTAAAACCTTAACGGGTATACAAGTTAATATCCTACTGATATTATAACTTGTTTAAAGTATAATGGCATATAGAACTTGTTCATGACTCGTCTGGTTACCCGATATCGCTTATAAGCGCACGGTTAACCTTACGTAGCCCATTTACATAAGTTTACCGAAACGGGTTTAACCTTATCATTTTTACTTCAATTTCAAGAATGTAAATAGTTTACCCATATTATACAAGTCTTAGTACTTGTTGGGTTTAAACTACATTCTATTCCAGTCATCGCTTAATCTAGCGTATCGTACTGTTATTCACACTTTAAGCTATGACTTAAATAGGACCCGTTAGCATTCTAATTGGTTATTTATACCATCATTCCAGACTAGATGCTTCCAGTAAATGCTACCGACACTTATCTAATTTGAATACGGCTGAGATAATTCAATCTTGCACTTGAATCAAGTTTTAACTTATTTTCCCTATACGGGCTTGGGATACGGTAAATTATTACCGCTTGATCGGGTATGGGATCACTTAGCCGGATTGTGGCTATCAAATCTGCATAACCTGTTTTAATCTGTTTTGTTTGATAACTTAAACATTGGGAGTTAACGCGACCGTGTCCTGGATATCCTCGGCTCATTTAAGTTACTAATCTCACACCCCCGAATTACCACGTGCTGAGTTTTACCGCGGGGCGTATGACGTACCAGGATCCAGCCACTAATCATGTCGAACTATTAATACATAATCATAAAACAAAGACATCACATTCAACATGAATAGCGAACTTCAAATTAAACATTTCAAAAAATAGTATGTGTTCAACGGAAGCAATGTAAACATCTCAAAAATTTAAATCAAAATGTTTTAAAAAACGTAAAGCGATAATGTTTGTAATCCAGAATCACGCTCCATGACACCCTTAGTTCCTCAGAGTGAAAGTTCGCATGCAAGATATATCTAACGACCTGCAAGCATGCATAAAAAGTGTATCAGCGATTAAGCCGAAAAGTTCACAGTTGTGTTTACCGAAAACGGGTTTGTGTTTAGTTAAATCATGTCGTTAATAACTCGATACCGGAGTAACGTATGTTTGTTTGCCCTCATCAATGCCTATCAACATTGGCCATGTGTTTAAGGTCCTTAGTTCACGCCCGTCCTCCCAGGTACGGTGTGAGGTTGTCAAGCCTAATAGCGCTATCAACTAATACCCTGTTGCCCCCAAGGCAACTAATTCGGTAGTAAGTAGGGACTTTGATGATAGTGTTGAGTTTATTAACCAACATCGAAATTAAACTACAACAGTTGTAAAAAGTATGCCTCCAAGGAATAGTAGTTTGTCCCCTGGGACGCATGCCTGTAAAAGAGTAGTGAACTCACCTTTGTTTTGCTCGGTAAGGATTATGTGTTTTATGAGCTGAAGTGGTCAACCACGTCCTATTATGGTTACCATTATTAGTGTGTGTGAATGCAGACACATAAGTTCTACACGTATCTAACACATAGCATGCATCTCATTAACATTCAGGTGTTCATTCGAGTGAATTTGTGTACGTGATTATAGCACAACATACAACATGTTAAAAAACATCCATGTAGGTGCTAAACAAGTATTAACATCCCATGATAACACAAGCAACACATAGATACACATAATTCAATTCACTACACTACCAGTTTAAAACTCCGAAACTTAGCTGTTTTCGGGGATTTGATTAAAATACTAAAAGGGATTTAAAAATTACGATAAGTTTATGTGACGTGGAAAATGGTCCACTTGTCCTTGTGTAAAAATTTCAGAGATTAATTATTTACACAAAATTCACGAAAAATCAAATAGTGCACATAACTCTTATTCGTCACTTTCTGGTGACAGTTTACGGTAAAAATTATTTAAAAATCCTCGTTAACCCTTCTAACAAAATTCCAGTTGGAGAATTTTAAGCCCTCCTAGTACTACCTAATGTATAAGTTTCACATATTAACTCTAAACACGAACTAAGTTATGATAATCATAATAGGCTGCAATTTCTGTAGAAAAAACACAACCTGAACCTTCGATACGGAAAAATTCATAAAACGTTCAATTCTCGTCGAAAAATGCAATTCCAGTTGGGTTTAAAAGGTTTTTCTTGGGAGATCATCATAGACTCAAGAAAATATATATTTCATTAAATTATGACTCGGTTACAGCTGATACAAGTCGGTGTAACTGTTGGACAGAACCCGTTCAGTTAACCAAACTCCACAAACGATTATCTACGCAACCAATCGACCTAAAATCTTTAATCACAGCAGATTATCATCCTAAATTAAATCATATAACAATTAGTTCATCACAACCACAAGATCCAACCCATAATCAAAACCCCAGCAGCTTAACCGAACACATAAACAATCTAATCATCGACTAACATGATTTCTAGCACCAAAACTACGAGTATCATCAAAGATCGTCAAGAATCATAAACAAACCCAGAAAACGCAGCCAATATATGAATAATTATACAAGAATCAAAACTATATTTTAAGGATTACCGAGTTAGGAGTGATGTGAGTCGTTAGGCACTTGAAAACCGAAAAGCTTAAGGCTTCTTGCTTGCAGTTCGTCGACCAAGAGAGAAGAGAGGAGGCAGAACATTTTTTTTAGACTAGGGTATTCTTGTAGGGATTAAGATATGATAATAACACAACTTTAATAATTGGCACTCTAAACCCTTGAATTCCCACAAGGGCCCTTTTTAGTCTTTTAAGTTTCAAACTCTTGAAATTTGCAAAGAAAGTTTTAAAATTCAAGTTAACTTGCTACAAAACAAGTCCCTCAAGTTTCAATTACTTGCAATTTATGTGCAAATTTAAACAAATCAACTTTGGTGTAAGATACAAGACTAGTCCCACTACTTTATTACAATTTCGTGTGTTCGTGTGTTAATAATTTGTACGTATAATAAATGCATGTATGACATTCAATAAGTCATACATATTTAACCGAGGAAAGTTAATGGTGTTAACTTGGAAATGCGAGTTGTCACAACTAATAGCCACGACTTAAGCACGTGGTGTAGGCATACACCTGACAGATGCGAATGCTAAAATATATATTACCCACATGTTGGGGATAACTCCTTTGTGGGTTTTTAAGTGGTGTGTCGGTTAATCATGTCTTGGTTTCTATATTGGGCCCCATATGTATTGACAAACATGTAAAACTGTATACAAGATTAAAATTCTTAATTGTCCCAAGTTATAAAAGATTTTCATATGCCTTATGCATTTAAATCAATTTTGAGATATTTTCAAAACGAGTCAGTTAATTGTATTTACCAGTGAAAACTGACGTATTTTCAAAAAGACTAATTGATAGGTACAATACGAAAATAGCCTGGAAGCTGCTTGGTAATGTTAGAAGAGGATCTTGCAAGTCCTTGTCATGTGCCTAAAGTCTGTTGACTCCTTTTGTACATTTTACATTTTACGATCCGTCTGTGGATCTTATTACGAACGGCTGTATGTAACTATTTTGAACTTTGAACATTTACGTTTGTAATAGTAATTTTACTCCAAGACTTCCGCTATGCTATTTTGTGTTATTTGTCAATGATGATATCAACTTACGTCACGATACTTCCCACCGGGATCTGTGCTGGAAATCGGGGTGTGACAATTATTGACTATATATAGATATTATGTGTTACATACCAAACGACAGAACTCATCCCAAAAGACTAGTCCGGTGGGTGAGAGAGCTTATTTGGTATATAAAACCCACATTGGTTACTCATACAACCGATTTGAGACAAGTCCCATACCTTGCAATAGTATTAGTCTTGCTTTTATTATTGACTAGTAACACACAAGCTACCACCTTATAAAGCGACTTGGAAAAAGGTTAGACAAATATATCATTAGGTATATGTTGAAATCAAAGAGTACCAAATATTAAATCATGAATTCAAAGTTTGAAAGTTATGTGTTGATTTATCAATAAAAGTAGCTCAACACATCATTTGAAAAATCCAACGTTTTGACAAATAATTCAAATGAAGTACAGATCCAAGAATAATTGAACACTTTTACAAATTTCCATTGTATGTTTTTGCAAATTTCCGTTGTATATTTTTGAAACACTATAAATTGTAAACTAAAAAAAGAATAATTTCAATTCTACATTTGATCCTAAAAATTCTAGCTTCTTTTTGATAATCCTTGATCAACTGTTACAGAAACGCTACCCGAAACTGCGATATCTGATTCGATAAACACCTTGTTGTTCGAGATATTGCGTAGAACATAGTTTGGGAACACGTTACGTTCACTCGTCATCATCGTATATTCCACAAATTTTATGTGTCTAGGAAACAGAAGTATTTGGTTGAAATCAATCGTCCATGAGGTGCCATTACCTTGTGCGGCACCTCGAGCGACGGTTGCCTTCAAGTTCATCCCCTTAACGTTATTATTGTCGACCACAACTTGGTCGATGTTGTTGAATGCACCATTGCTTTGGTCGAGTTGAACAATATCAACCCCTTTATTTGAACCAGAAAACATGTTGTCAACAATGTTTAACCCGTTTACAACGCCACGAATTGATTTCAAAACAATAAAAGCGTCCCCGAGGAAGAAACAACCCGAAACATGAAGTTGGACCGGGTCTTCAGCCACTATCCCGGTGTAATCAAAGTACGAATTAACGATTCTCGTTTGTGTAAGACCAGGCAACTTTAAATACACTCCAGTGCCACCGAAGCCCGTGGCCTTATTGTAGCAATGTACCCCGGTGAGAACATTCGCTTGACCGGAGATCACGATCCCCATGGCGGCCGAGAAAATGACAATGTCCGTGATGGCATTGTCGTTTCCGGCCAAGGTTATCGCTGTTCCCGAGAAATCCCGTTCATGGCGGTCACCACCCGCGGTGATGTGTTGGCCTAGGAACGAGCTACGAATATAGGTTTCGTGACCGCCTTGGACGAAGATGCCGGTGGTGTTGAAATGCGTGATGTAACAATTGTCGATGTTCGTTCTGAGAGCGTTGATCGCTCGAATACCTCCTCCATGATAATTGCAGTCTAGCATTATATCTCTAAATGTTATGTATTCATAGTTATATTCCAAAGGAGTTGCTGATGATGATGATAGATCTATGAGATAACCATCATTTGTGAATTTTTCAGATGCTCTCAATGTCCCACCTGATATCTATCCATAACAATCATAGTTTTAACATGATAATATTCATTTTCTATAACGTGTCTACAGATGAACGTTTTTAAGCAACATGCATGTAACTATTTAATTCAAGACACTTATCATCCTTTTGTTTTCAAATGTCACAAATTACATACTTCAACAAAAATAGAGTTAAATTACATGTGGTTTGGGTCATTTTGTCAGTTTAGTCCAAATATTTCATTTTTCGCCTATGTGTCCAAAAAGGTTTCACCGTTGCCATTTTAGTCAATTGAGTTAACTTCATCCATTATTAATGTTAACGAGAAGGGCAATTCGATCATTTTATATGGTCGAGTTGCCCTTAACTTTTTTTATTATTTTTGTTAACGAGAAGGGCAATTCGGTCATTTTATATGTAATTCTGTTAACTACAAGGGCAATTCGACCATATAAAATGTCCGAATTACCTTCTCGTTAATAGAAATAATGGATGAAGTACCCAATTGACTAAAATGGCAACGGTGAAACATTTTTGAACACACAGACGAAAAATAAAACCTTTGGACTAAACTGGCAAAATGACCAAAATCACAAGGATTAAAATGACATTTAACTCACAAAAATAAACATTAACTAATTACAATATATTATTCTACATGAATATCATGAATATTCATGAAAAAACATGTAAATATGTTACACTAGTAATTAAAAAATAATTTGTTTCGTCCAATTATTATTCTTTTTTTATTAGCCTATTCAAGCTCTAATGACTTACAGTCAAAATCAAAATAACGGTCATAACTTGTCGAATATAGTCGTGTGGAATTAATAATATCATCAATATTCAAATTCAAAACCAACTTACCACGACATTTCCAACACCGGCCATTGGAAACTTCATTGGCCGGCTAATCATGTAAATCCCCCCTTCAAGACTTATTTGCACGCCACCGTGGTTAGAGATCCCCTCCATCAATATCCCATCACGTTCCTCGGCCACCGCATCCGCTATCGCGTTCAGAATCGCGTCCGTGCTATCCGTTTTCCCAGTCGGGTCTGCCCCGTATGAGCTCACACGATATAAGCGTGCACTCGACACCTACATTTGGATTAACTCCGTTAGTTTCAAGAGTATCTTTCTAAAATGCTTAGTTTTGCTGTTCAAAAAGGGGTAGCAGCGCAGCTTGTTGTCCGTTTACTAGTAAATTCTTTTCTAAATGAGAACCATTAAATATTTGCAAGTTGCAACATTAGTAAAATATGGAATATGGATGGTTACCGGATTCGTTTGCGAAATGGACGATCGGAGAGCTTGAAGTTTTCGTATATGCTGGTTGTAATCATGGGTTCTACCCGGGATTAATGGGTTTTGTGGGAGTGAGTATGCAATGTGGGCATGGTTGATTAGGATGAAGAAAGTGGCAAGTGGTAGTAGGATCATGGGATTGGAACAAATAAGAGCCATTAATGTTGTTCTTGTGTGTTTGGTTCAAAACATGAGACAGTTGAGGTCACATATATATGCATATATGTATATACGCATGTGTATATGTTTAATTATGTCTAGTGATAAAGATTTGGTCATGGAAAGAGTGAGGGCTAACTAAGATATCAATCTTATTTGGAAATGGTTCATGCTAATGACACCTATACATAGATATATATCATGTAAACATATATAGGTGTTTATATATGCATGTATGTATGTGTATATATATACCGTACATTTAGACTTTGAATGTGAAAGAAGGAAACTTTTGGGCATTTTGTTACTTTAGCATTTGGTCTCTCAAGTAATATTCCAAAAGAGAAATTACGACTATGGGTCTATTTTGTATGTCCAAGAAAAAATAAATTTCTATGTCGAAGAAAAACAAAATAAAAAAAAGTGTAACATAGAAATATTTTCAAGTAGACAAGATGTTATAGTCCGCGGAGTGAAGCGCTCTATCCTGTATATGTTTTGAACGCCAGACAAGACTGGTTAAACTAAGACTGTCGGTGTAGCATTTGGTATTAAGAGAACTAGATATATTCTATTAAAATCGATTCAAAACCATCTATAACTAGATAGATTCTATTAAAATTGATTCAAAACCATCTATGATTATGTCCTTTTTATTAACCGAACCGGGATACCTATTATGCAACCGGGCGATTTTTAAAAAATTGGTTATAAGGTTACATTATGTCATTTTCCGTTATATTTTATAACTAATAATTAGGTTATAATAAAACGAAAGAGGAAAAAATATGATTAGATGGTTTATATTTTTTTGTTTAACATGTTACTTTAAGTATGATAAATATGATGGGATTGTGTACAAGATATTCTGACTTGTAACAAACAGCATATTTGTGTGTTACGAAAACCAAAATAATTGAAAAGGGTTTGGTTTGGTTTGTATTAAGGGTATGTTTTTTTTGGTTTTTGGTTGATTCATGATGGGGTTGTTGGTTATGATGCCTTTCTTCCAACGCCCAATTTAAAATCTTCATCCTTACGCCACCAATTTTATTCGAAACTAACTTTTTTTCTTTTATTAATTTCCGTTTTATATTTCATATTTGATATCGATCAAGGACTTTTTAAATTTGTTCTTGTACTATTCTTTTTTAAAAAAAAAATAAAAAAATGCATATACACTCTTTGTAACTACCCATCATTTGGCGAGAGAGGTAGGTTTAATAGAAAAATAATTTGAAGTAATGAATTGTGAAAATAACATACACATTAGTGTATTTGAATTTAATTGTGATGCCTAAGGCGTTACATAATCATTAATTTGTCCCTCTCTTCAATTTTAACATGGTCAAACCGTAGCGTCCTGTTTTGATATATTCATAAATTAAGTGGCGAAGCTTGAGATTTCCGACCGGGAGGTCGAAAACGTATATACCTAAAAATTTTCATACGAAAACTACATACCGAACACCACTGAGCAAAAAGTTCGAGGAGTCGGACGCCCCTAGGCCCTCCACAAAGCTACGCCCCTACATAAATCCAGATATACCTAGTTTGTCTACTACTATTGAATATTTGGTTTTCAATATTCTTGTTTGGCTATGCAAGCTCTAGTATTTATGGATTTACTGTTGTAAATGTCTGGAATGGAGGAGTAGTAATACCGTAAGATGAGGCCCGGTAGCTAAGATCCTTTCGCGGACATACCGCCTCCTTAGTTCAGACAGGTCTACACCAACAAGAAAATTGTTGGCCTTGACACAGAAGGGGATGATCCATTGTAATATCGTTATAGAGAGTACTTAGTAACAGACTAAATGTTACATAATGTAGGTTCTGAGACTAAATGTAGTGATGAGGGGTAGTTGTGGATGGCAATACGACAAGTTTAGGATGCGTAATGATAATCCAAGCCTCATACTTGATTGTGAAATCATGTCTCATACGTGACTCAATGTTTCTTGGTATCTATTTGGTAATTACGCATCGAGTATTGATCATACTCGTAGATACCAAATACATCATTTCTTACCATTATAACTCATATTTTATTCTATGTTTTTAACCACTACAGTAAATTAAAAATTGATAATTATATACATCTTATCATCATTATAAAATGTTTCAAATATCAAAACATATAGATTTCATGATGATAAGATACCAAAACTTAAGTTTATACTCCATAACATACAAAATATAAATAATATAATTAAATATGTTCTGAAACTAACCTAATTGCAAAGAAGATAAAAAGAGATTAGAGAGAAAGATAACTCATATAATATGAGTCATATTGATTGATAGATATATCTATACAAGAGATTATACAATGTAGAATATTATAGGATAAAGAAAACTTGGAGAAGAGACCAAAACTATTTTAGACGTTGATACCATATTAACATAACTATAAAATATATTAAAAATTATCATGTTAACTACAAGACATTTTTTAAATTTATCTTTTTAGCCAGAATTTTTTTTTACTTTTTACTAGATCATGTTAGCTACCAAGAGCTTTTATATTTTATTTTTTTAGTCACATAGTTTTTTACATTTATTTGTTTTACCACTAATATTGTATCAACATATTTGGTATGTGTACTATATTAATAAACATCACCGTTGTACCAACATGTTTGCTATATGTACTGAAACGTCATATACTTATATTCGTAGATTGATATAGTATGAAATCTTTTCTACTTTAGATTTTTTGTGATCATATTATATCATAAAAGGTCCTTACTTTTAGAATTAATTACCAAAGTGCTATTATAATAGAATTTTTATTTAAACACTCTAATTTTTAATAAGTTTATCATACAGTTCCTCTACTTTAGTAATAACATGTTTAGATCCTTAATCTTAATAATTGTTTTTCATTTTCAATCCTTACACTTTATGACAATCACTATCTGACCCTCAACTTTAATTTTTTCCTTACATTTTATTGTAATTACTATTTAAACCTTAAACTTTTAGTTTTTTTTCCTTTTACTTATTTATTGTCGTTTCTTTTTAGTTTTTTTCTCAAGGTAAAGTCTTTCTAACTTTTGTATATATCGTCGTAAGTAGGTTATTTTATTCACATTTCAAACATGCCGTAAGTATTCTTTTATGGTTATAACGAATGTCGATACCATCACGGACTAACCCATAACTTTTTGTGACATTCGAATTACCGTCGTAACGTGGTTTTTTACCTTTACGTAAAATGTCCATTCGTAATTGTTTTTTTATCTATGGTTTGAACCGCCGTGAAGCGCGGACGGAAACCCACTAGTATATATTATAACACTCCCCCTTGGTTATCGACTTCATACACTTTGAGATGCTGCCTCGTTAAAAACCTTGTAAGGAAAACCTAGTGTGACAAAACCTCAGCTAAGGGAAAAAGAGTGGAACAGTATTTTCTTCTCTTGATACTTCTGGATCAGATATTTTGCCTCGTTAAAAACCTCACTAAGAAAACCCAATGGGATAAAACTTAGTTAAGGAAAAAAGGGTACAACTTGAATAAATCTTCCCTCATTTATAATTTATCCTCCAAGTAATATGTGTCCATCATCCTTGAAAGTTGCTCAAAACTTTTGTAGCTAATGATTTACTACTTGATCCCTTAATATGCAATCTTTATGTTTAGAATGTTGTATGATCTTCAAAGTTTGCATTTTGTATGGCTAATATTATTGTATTAATTCGATGTACTTATGATTTGGAAGTATATGTGGTTCAACTATATCGGTTCAGATTGTTCGGTTGGTTGGGCCAACCTAAGTTTGTTCGGGTCATCAGTTGTGTAAAACTGCTATCATGGGTCCATGTAATTTTAAATATGTAATTGAGTTAAATATGATTTTAGTTCTTGTGGTTTGCTTAAAATATCTATTTTAAAGATTTTTTCTGACTTTTTTAACTCAATAGTTTGGTTTTCATATGAATCTAGGTCCAGTTCACTAACTTCATTCAAATGTTATGTTAATTTTTCATAAAAAAGACCAAAATACCCTTAACCCATTTTTAAACAAGTACTATATATATATATATATATATATATATATATATTATATATATATATATATATATTATAGTAATAAATGGAAATATTTTTGTATAGGGGTCATTCTTTGGTGCGTCCTCATTTTTAGATAATAATATAATATAATACCTTTTATGGGTATATAGGGTAAGGTTCAAATGAAAATCATCCTCAGTTGTGAGAACCGCGAGAACCACTCTCTACCAATCAGATCATGCCACATATACACTATTATTTTAAATCTTAAAGATTATTTTGGTAATTTACTCATAGTGTCATTTCTACTCTCTTTCTCTCTCTCTTTAAAGTCTTATAAGATTTTTCCATCCATCATCTTTCTTAAAATGTCATATCTACTCCCCCTCTCTCTTTAGACTCATATTTTCACCTAAATCAAAACTAGTTTTTTCCTAAGAAAAAAATAAATAAATAAAAGCATTATGTAATCAGATGTTTTTCTTTTCACAATTTGTAATAAAAGTATAATAAATTAATATACACTTAACTCAATTGGAAAAATAGCCTCCATACGATAATATTTAACCAATATAATTATAATAAATTAATATATTAATATATATTTATATCAATTGGAAAAATAGCCTCCATACGATAGTATTTAAACAATGTCACATTCTATAGTATGTTTAATTTGACAATAATTTATATTATTAAAACTTAATATAAATCCCAAAAACGATCCCACTGTATATATATCGGCGCGTAAAAAAAAGTTTTAAAACCGTGCGTAAAAAAGTTTTATACCGGTGCGTAAAAAAAGTTCTAAACCGGCGTGTAAAAAATGTTCCAAACTGGCGTGTAAAAAAAGTTCCAAACCGGCGCGTAAAAAAAGTTTTAAACTGCGCGCAAAAAAGTTTAAAACC
Organism: Scalesia atractyloides; assembly: GCA_947069175.1. Taxonomy (NCBI): domain Eukaryota; kingdom Viridiplantae; phylum Streptophyta; class Magnoliopsida; order Asterales; family Asteraceae; genus Scalesia; species Scalesia atractyloides. The sequence goes on along the minus strand of CAMTDV010000010.1, from coordinate 61,778,095 downwards.
GGCGCGCAAAAAAGTTTTTAAACCGGCACTTTAAAAAAGTTCTAAAACCGCGCGTAAAAAAAGTTCTAAACCGGCGCGTAAAAAGGTTTTGAACCGGCGCGTAAAAAAAGTTTTAAAAGGCGCGTGAAAAAGATTAAAACCGTGCGTAAAAAAAGTTTAAAACCGGCGTGCAAAAAAAGTTTTTAAACTGGCGCATAAAAAAGTTTAAAAACATGCGAAAAAAGTAAAAAACTGCGCGTTAAAAAGTTAAAACCCGCGCGTAAAACAAGCTTTAAACCAGCGGGTAAAAAAAGTTTAAACCCGAGTCTTAAAAAAAGTTAAAACCGAGGCGTTACAAAAGTTTTAGAAACCACATCGTAAAAAAATTATCTGAGATTTAAAACAAAATTAATAATTCATGTTTAAAAAAATTAATTGAGAGTTAAAATAAAAAATATCTACGAATTAAAAGAAAATCAATAATGCATGTTTAAATTTTTTTAATTAAAAACAATCTTATTAATTAAAACAAAATCAATAATCATACAAATTATTAAAGTTATAGTAAAAAGACCAACATATCATTTTCTCACTAAAAACAAAATGTCATTAACTAAAACACAATCATTACATTGCTTTATTGTCTTTTTATTCTCATACATATAAACACATTTGATCAATGGTTAGTATTGGTTCCTACGGTTCTCACAACTCAATGTGGTTTTCATTTTAACCCATCTATATATATATATATATATATATATAGGGTCAGGTTATTGTAAAAAATTGTTTTTTGTGAGACGGGTAAAAAATAATTTAAACCATTAGATCTTTAATCTAATGGTTGAGATTTTGATGACAATTTTGTAAATAGCGTAACAATTAAAATAATTAATTTTCTAGATTAAGAGAATAAAGGTAAAATTAACATTAATAAATTTAGAAAGTCACATGCAAGTTCCCCCATTCTTTTTTAAACGTCAATAACTTTTACACTTAACTTTTTTTTAAAAAAAAATAAACCATAATAACGAGTGTATTTTTATCTTTAATAGGAGTACTATATTGTTATACTTATGAAGAGAAAAAATTATTTTTCGATTGGATGTTTTAGTCCATGGTGTTTTTTCTATGTTCATACAATTGTGTTTTAATTGTATTGTGATTCAAGTCATTGTGGTTTATAGTAAAACACCATGACGTAAATAAAACACCAAAGCATTGTAAATAATGAATTATGATTCAAGTCATGGTGTTTTAACATCTAGAGTATGTAACATTGTATTGTGATTACAACCATGGTGTTTTAACATCTAAAATGGCAATAGAATCATTCTAAATGTTTAAAACACAACGACTGTATTATGATTCAATTCATGGTGTTTTTGGAATCTGTATTGTGTTTTATACCTGCAAAAATAACAAAAATCATTACAGATGTTAGAACACCATGGCTGTATTACGATTCAAGTTGTGGTGTTTTCTGGAATTCGTGTGGTGTTTTGTACGAACTGATGATGAATTCCTAAAATTCCCCAAAAAAAACTCCTTAAAGACGGTTACAAAGATATTACCTTTAATTAGGATTATTAGTAAAATTACCATTATAGCCTTAAACTAATAAAATGGATAGGGACATATGTCATCACCAGAATCTTTCTTACCATTCTCACACTTTTAATCTTTTTTTACAGGATCCTCTACCTATATATATATATATATGATACGGTTCAAGAGAGAACCACTACCAGTTGCGAGAACCATGAGAACTCCTCCAATCCAATAAAATTTTAACACATCACCTATAATAAATTTAATCATAAGGGTAATTTAGTCTTTTTCTCTTAACGTCACATCCCCGCTCTCTTATCTATACACATCACATCATCATTAATATGTCTGACATAACAATATATCTCTTTCTTTTCATCTTTTTTATACTTTTTTATATTTAAAATTAGAAAAAATATCTTAAGTTTTAAATTTAACACAAAAAATATTACGTAATTTAGAAAATACAAAAATATCGGTAATTTTTGCTTTATTTACCTTAATTATGAAATGATATTTTTTTTAATAGCAAGCTATATTTATCTTATATGGTTGACAAAATTATCGAAAATGATATCTATTTCTTTTTGCTCTATTTTCCCTAATTTCTGACATAATGTTTTTTTTTTTGTAAAATGCAAGCTATATTTCTTATATGTTTTGACAATTTCTATTTCATTCGTTAACGTTTGATAACTTTCCACTACAACTTAAAAAAAAACATTCAACAAAGTGCGCAAAAATAAAGTTTTGAAAACGTGTGTAAATTTTTTTTGACAATGTGCGTAAATATTTACACGAACTGAGTATGATAACACTACTAGGTAAAAAATGTTTTGAAAACGTGCGTAAAAAAGTTTTTTTAAGCCTCTAATCGCCGACCCTGTAACACCCCAAAAATGTCGCAGCGGACATACAAACGTAATGGTGACGGAAGTTGGTGCCTATAAATATCTTAGTGGACGATGCATCGTTAATTTTGGACATATTACTTAACTAAAACATTGTTTACAAAACATAAACCACAACCATAACATAGCTAAGTTGTCTTGATCCTTATGGATCTTAATACAGTCGGTCCCAAATAAGTTTTAAAAGCATCCAAAGTTTATTATTAACAAACATGCATCACAACCACAAGATACGCCAAAGATTCCCGAAGCCATGCTCAAGTACCTGAAGAACACGTTAAAAATCAAGTGTCAACACAAAGGAGGGTGAGCTCACATATTCAAATTTAAAACAAAGAAAACTTTCTAATTATTTGTTTATTATCAAAACATCCAAATAATATTTTCGAAAGTTAATTTATTTCCTTAATAAAATCCATGAGTCAGCCGTCGCAAGCGTTTCCCTGAAACCTCCGAACTAAGCATCTTCCCAAGTTTTACATATTAAATTTATTGCATCAAATGTCCAGACTCGTACGTTTGCAAGACAATACGAACTATATATTAACATTAAGGGTATAATCAACGCTAGACAATAACAGAATATAAATTCGTTGCTTGACATGACACGGAGCTACCGGTTGCGACGGGATTGTCAACCCGATAGATCTATCAACAATTCCACGCAATCCATATTAATGATTAAATTGTCACACCCCGACCCGCAGCGGAAAAAGGTGATCGGGGCATGATTGGGTTATCATCAAAGCTCATGACATTTATTAAGCGTTTCATATTCATTAATACAAATTAAATGGAAATTTACAATGATTGCTACAACATGATCTAACTAACAATCTAAACTTCTTTGTTCTCTTCTAAGGCATATCCTATGTTTTCCTTGCTTCAACCTGTTCACCTGTATCACGTGTAAAAGGGATTTTGGATCAACATAATGTTGGCGAGTGAATCCTATGGAAAACATTTGAACAATTTATTTAACTTGATTATCAAATATGTGCACAACCAAACATGAGTAAAAATAGATGTAACTTAATCAACAATCATAAGATGTTAAATGAAACACTCATGAACAATAATGGAACAATTAAAGGCACGCGATGCTCAACTCGTCTCTCACGAGGAACTGAGGGGCCTGATGAATGAATTGCATAAACATGATAATATGAATGACACAACTACAAACAATACAAACTCAATGATATACACATAAACAATAATGAATTTGAATTGAAGCACGCGATGTTCTACTCGTCTCCCACGAGGAACTGATGGGCTTAATGTATGAGTTTCATATAATTTGACAAAAGGAATATAAGTAAATCACAACAATAAAAACAATCTAAGTTTAAGTCATGATGTGGTAGGGCACAAGTTTAAATAAATAAATTAGTTATTTTCATAACACATGACACACCCCAAAACGTGTAATTTAAAAGGGGGAATTGTAAGATTCACTCACAGTGGGTGCGTTCGGTTGATGACGTTGAATGCACGCGAAGTGGTTTTAACCACGAGTGAGATTTAACCTAGATAAATCGCATTATGGTTTGGTAAGTAAACGGATTTTATTAAACTATTTTAGTAGGATTGTTGGGTGTATTTTTGTGAGTTTGAGGCTATTTTCTAACCTTAAAAATGTTATTTTTAAGTATTTATAATTGATTTTTAATTAAAATAATTAAATAAAAATAATAAATTTTTTTTTTTCTGACCGTTGACCGGCCCGTTGACCGTTGACCTGACCGTTGACCGGTTCGATGGAATATTATTGTGCGCTGAGTGAGGCTCGAACCCGAGACCTCTCGTACGCGTGCACGCAGCTCTACCAACTGAGCTACGTGTCTAACCCGTTATATATCTGATTTTAATTATATATATATACTAATTAATTTAAACCGAAAATCATTTTATTTTAAAAACAGTTTTAAGCGAACCGGACTTGCACTCCACAGGTCTCGAACCCGGGACCTGTGGTTTAATCTAACACACAGTCCACCGCTGGACTGTGTGTTCAACATGTTATATAATTTGATTTTTATTATACTTAAATACAATTTAGTCATTTCCTTTTCTGCCTTTTTTTAAAAACAATCGATAATTGTCCGAGTCGGTGCTGAAGACCGGACTCGAACTCGTGACCTGTGATATAAACAAACACACAGTCCACCGCTGGACTGTGTGTCTAACTTGGTTATTATTCCGGTTAACAATATACTTAACATATATCTGTGGCGACTCCGGTTCAGTTAAACAAAAAAAAAATGGTTTTTATTAAGGCAGCGTGTGTGAGACGGGAATCGAACTCGAGACCTTTGCATGTTTAACGTTTTATGTGCACACAGTCCACCGCTGGACTGTGTGTCTAACCCGATTAATATCCTGATTTTAATTAAACTTATAGGATACGGAAATACATAGTCTTCCTCGTCAGGTTATAACCAGAAATCGGGTCTGACTGGTTCGAGTTTTTATTCAAGTTTCATTAGTGTTTTAGGTTAATTACTGGTAAGATAGAAGTAAAAGAAAGGAAAATAAGCGTGAGGTATACCGACTCGCTTTCCTCTGTTTTCCGGCAGAACTCCGGCGACAGAAATCACCTCCGGCGATGAGTTTCTCGTAGCAGCGAGTCTCCAGGAAGTTTAGTAAGGGCGTGGGTATCTCCGGGATAACTCAGGGGCTCAGTAAGGCTCGGCAATGGAGAAAACGGTTTTCCGGCGATGAGCAGAGAAATTCCGGCGAGTGGAATTACGCCGTGGAAGAGTGTGGTTTTAAGCGAAAAAGGTTTGTCATCGGTTGTGGGTCAATTTATAAGAGAAAAACGAGATGTATTTGGTCTGATTTTGGACTGTGTTCGTTTATTTAAATTTTCCGGCGGTTTTGATTTTGGTCGCGGACTTCAAACATCGGTTATAACCGATATCTGGTTAATGGTTTACGTTATAACGTAAATTGTAGTTAAGACTCGCGAGTTTACCGGGATTCCGACGACTGAACTGTTTGGGCGCCGGTTTTGAATTCGTAAAGTCATTATAACAATTAAATGATTTCAATATTGAACAAACAAAACAAGTGGCGCAGTGGTTCAGTGTTATGTGTTAAATCTTTGAACCGATTCGGGACTGACCCGGGTTCGAAACCCGGCTAGAACATTTTATTTTTATTTTGCGATTTTCAACAGTTTTTCAAAAACTAATTATATATTCTTGTATAATAATTGATTACGGATCGTTTAAAAATATTTTGGGCATTTAATTCGCAACGAAAATTTTGACTGACTGTTCGGTTGATAAACGGAGCGGGTTTGGTAAATCCGTTTTTTACGGATGTTACAGTATCCCCTGCTTTTTAGAAATTTCGTCCCGAAATTTAAATAATGATATATTTTGACTAAAAGGATGATGATGTTTTGTTTGACAGTTGTATGCTTAGCAAAATAAAGGCTTAAGTTTTTGTTCGAGGCGGTAACGTTCCTTGTAAGGGTTAACTACCCTATTCAGGAATCGCTTTTTGTTGCCTACTGTATAAGTATTGATAAGCAGAAATGATTTGCTAAAAATGATATCATGCATAAGAGTTTAGATACGTTTGGGAAAGTATGGTTATATCCTAAGGCAAAACTTCTAACACTACAACCTATATGGAACATAAATAAAAACACAACAGCTGATATTTGAACATAAGTAAACACAACAGTTAATATCCGAACATGAATAAACACATCAGCAAATATTTGAACATGAATAAAAACATCAGCAAATATTTGAACATGAATAAACACATCAGCAAATATTTGAATCCACATTCTGATAGCATATATGTTTGAATGATGGAAGTTCCTCTCTCGTTTATTATGATGGAGAGGTTAGTTTATGTAGAAATGGAACACAATCCAATCTCTTTAAATAACATGATGATATAAATGTAACACAAATTCCAACCAAGGCAATACTAAATCCTACATGGAACTTCTCATAACCGCCTGATAATGCCTCTGATCCTTTGGAAAGAATACTTATATATAGGAAGTACCAGCGGCGTATCCACCATATTCTTGCCAAATTTTCATTAGTTTTATCCACAAGTTATGATTGGTTACCAAGAAACTAATAAATCCTACATAGAACTTCTCATAACCGTCCGATAATGCCTCTGATCCTTTGACAAGAATACTTATATATAGGAAGTACCAGCGGCGTATCCACCATATTCTTGCCAAATTTTCATTAGTTTTATCAGTGAATTATGATTAGTCCTACAACTCTACAACCAATACAACAAACATAAAATACTGAAATGAAATATATCTGTGCGATCAAGGCTCAATCGAACGGAGCCGATCGTATTGCATGTACTGAAAATGAAATGGATGTGCGCTCAAGGCTCAATCAAACGGAGCCGAACGTATTGAATGTACTGAAATTGAAATTATGTGCTCAAGGCTCAATCGGGTGGAGCCGAGCGTATTGCATGTACTGAAAATGAATAACTTAACCATACAAACAGCCTATGCATGGAACCTCTCATAACCGCCTGATAATGCCTCCGATCATTTGACAAGAATACTTATATATAGGAAGTACCAGCGGCGTATCCACCATATCCTTGTCAAATTTTCATTGACTTTATCCGCAAGTTATGGTTAGTTCGATGCGACTCTACTACAAACACCACAACCACAAGATACTGATAATGAAATTGTCTGTGCGCTCAAGGCTCAATCAAACGGAGCCGAACGTATTGAATGTACTGAAATTGAAATTGTGTGCTCAAGGCTCAATCGGGTGGAGCCGAGCGTATTGCATGTACTGAAAATAAATAACTTAACCACACAAACAGCCTATGCATGGAACCTCTCATAACCGCCTGATAATGCCTCCGATCATTTGACAAGAATACTTATATATAGGAAGTACCATCGGCGTATCCACCATATCCTTGTCAAATTTTCATTGACTTTATCCGTAAGTTATGATTAGTTCTATTTTTAAGATTTTAACATTATTCGGCGGTCACCGGCGTTCGTTTCGCATTTTAACCGTTATGCGATAAGCGTTTATTTTAATATTGCCAACATAATTTTATCAAACTTTGGATTTACCAACACATCAAATACCATATATAAACATCATAAATAATCAAATACGACATTTTATTCATTCATGACACGTGTTACATTTGTACGGGACAGCCTAAATAGCCGGGTGTCACAGGCCCGAGCTCCTCTAAACGTCACACGTAAATCTAATTTTCATACGTATGTAAAACGAAAGGCATAAATTATTTTTGACGTATGTTTGAAAACTGTTTTTATGTAAGTTGTCGAATGTAAAATATTTTTTTTGCGCACGGTGTCAAATGAAAAAAAAAGTTTTTTTACGCTCATGAACGTCGGTCCGAGCTCATCTGACGTCACGCGTAAATCTATTTTTTCAAATGTATGTAAAAACGGCACGCGTAAATGTTTAGTTTTTACATACGTTTGAAAAATTGTTTCTCGTACGTTGTCAAATCTAAAAAAAATTCGCGCACGATGTCGTATGTAAAAAAATTCCCGCACGGTGCCGAATGCAATAAAATGCTTTTTTAATACACACGAAAAAAATGTTTTTTTACGCTCCTAGTCGCCGGCCTGAGCTCCTCTAAACGTTTGTGGAATGTAAACGCTCTGTTTGTTTCTTTGATTTTCGTAGGCGTTGGGGCTTTTACGTTCTAATGACGAGGATAGCAAAAAAAAATGAAGATCAAGATCCAGGTATTGAAGACGTTTCTTTTTATACATGTAGTGTAATTTTTTTTGTATAAAAAATAATGTGTTAAAATTAATTCTTTTTTTAATAGATAAAAGGATTTAATGTTGACATGAAGAGTGATGTAGTTCTTGATGTTTAATTGTCAATTTGACAACTTGACAAGAATAGTACACAAGTCAAATTTTCCAAATTACCCTTCTTGTATTATTTATTCTTTTTTAATCAATAAAATCACTACAAGACACATTAAATTCAAACTATTTAATCTCAACCACTCATGCATGAGAGACCTAGGGTGAATAATGGTTTCTATAGTTCTCACAACTCAATGTGGTTTCTATTTTACCCAATCTCTCTCTCTCTCTCTTTATATATATATATATATATGTATATATATATATAGTTATAATATTAAATGACTTGGGCACTTGGGTATATCCAGAACTTCAACCGGTTCCTTGATAAATCTCAATTTATCGTCTACTTGAACCTCATCAGGGGGTGTAATTAGTGTCTCATCCGACAAACACTTTCTCAGGTTGGAAACATGAAACACGTCATGAACTCCATTCAAATCCTGCGGCAGCTTAAGCCTATACGCGACTGAGCCAACTCGAGATGCGATTTCGAAAGGACCTATATACCGTGGGCTTAGCTTTCCCCCTTTCCCAAATCTAACAACACATTTCCAAGGTGACACTTTCAGTAGAACACGATATCCGACTTGAAACTGCAATGGTTTCCTTTCGGTTGTCTGCATAACTTTCCTGTCGATCAGCGGTAGCTTTCAACCTTTCCTTGATCTGGACAACATTGTCGGTGGTTTCCTGGATAAGCTCAGGTCCGGTTAGTTGCCTTTCGCCAACTTCAGCCCAACACAGGGGCGATCGACACTTCCTTCCATACAAAGCTTCAAACGGAGCGGATTTGATACTAGCGTGGTAACTATTATTGTAAGAAAACTATGCCAACGACAAATGAGTATCCCAACTTCCACCGAAATCAATCACGCACGCTCTCAACATATCCTCCAACGTCTGAATGGTTCTCTCACTCTGACCATCCGTTTGAGGATGATACGCCGTACTCATGTCTAAACGAGAATCCAACGACTCCTGAAGAGATCGCCAAAATCTGGAGTCAAATCGTCCATCTCTATCGGAGATAATTGACACAGGCACTCAATGTCGGGCTACAATCTCGTTGAGGTACATCTGCGATATCTTTTCCGTCTTTTCTGTTTCCTTAATGGGCAAGAAATGAGCAGACTTCGTCAATCGATCCACAATTACCCAAATAGTGTCATGTCCACGTGACGTACGGGGTAATTTGGTAATAAAGTCCATGGCAAGATGCTCCCACTTCCATTTAGGAATCTCTGGTTGCTGCAGAAACCCAGATGGCCTATGATGCTCAGACTTTACCTTTGAGCATGTCAGACATTTACTTACATACACCACAATATCTCTCTTCATATTCGGCCACCAATATAATTCCTTAATATCCTGATACATCTTGGTAGAACCTGGGTGAATCGAATATCTGGACTTATGAGCCTCGTTCATAACCAGTTCACATAGGTTACCTCTAAGCGGAACCCAGACTCGGTTCATGAAGTACATCACTTCATCCGCTTTTGGTATCAGTTCACATTCCAAACCTCTCAAACCTTCTCTTCTTAGGTTCTCATCTTTCAAAGCTTCTAGCTGTGCATTACGAATTCGATCGGTCAAACTCGTTTGTATGGTCAAACACAAAGCACGAACGGGCAAAGGCTTTTCCGCTCCTTTCTACTGAGCGCGTCAGCAACAACATTTGCTTTCCATGGGTAATAACGAATATCACACACATAATCATTGAGTAACTCTACCCAACGCCGTTGTCGCATGTTGAGTTCCTTCTGATCAAAGATATGCTGGAGGCTCTTATGGTCCGTATAAATCGTACACTTCGTGCTATACAGATAGTGTCTCCAAATCTTCAAAGCGAACACAACAGCTCCCAACTCTAAATCATGAGTTGTGTAGTTCTTCTCATGCACTTTCAGTTGTCTGGATGCATAGGCTATCACTTTGTCCTTTTACATAAGCACGCAACCAAGGCCCAAACGTGACGCATCACAGTATACTACAAAACCGTCATTTCCCTCTGGCAGGGATAGAATAGGTGCACTACACAACTTCTCCTTCAACATCCTAAAAGGTATCTCCTGCTTTTCCGTCCAATCAAATTTCTTATCCTTCTGGGTCAATAGCGTTAATGGTTGCGCTATTCTGGAAAAATTCTCAATGAATCTTCTATAATACCCAGCAAGTCCTAAGAATTTTCGCACCTCTGACGGAGTCTTCGGTGCTTCCCGATTCTTAATCGCCTCAATCTTCGACGGGTCCACATGTATACCTTTCTCATTTATGACATGACCGAGGAAATGCACCTCTCGAATCCAAAATTCACATTTAGAGAACTTGGCATACAACTTCTCTTTCTTTAACAACTCCAGAATCATCTTCAAATGTTGCTCATGATCTTCTTTGGTTCGCGAACAGATTAGTATATCGTCAATGAATACTATCACGAATTTGTCCAAATAGGGTTTGCATACCCTGTTCATGAGATCCATGAACACTGCAGACACATTAGTTAAGCCAAAAGGCATGACTAAGAACTCATAATGGCCATAACGTGTTCTAAAAGCAGTCTTCGGAACATCTTCCTCAGCAATCTTCAACTGGTGATAACCTGAACGCAGGTCTATCTTCGAGTAGTAGCTTGATCCTTGAAGCTGGTCAAACAAATCGTCAATTCTTGGTAACGGGTACCGATTCTTGATATTCAGCTTGTTCAACTCTCTGTAATCAATACACATTCTGAAGGAACCATCTTTCTTCTTCACGAACAAAATAGGTGCTCCCCAAGGCGAAACGCTTGGTCGTATGAAACCTTTGTCTAATAGCTCTTGAAGCTGATTTGACAATTCTTTCATCTCGGACGGTGCTAATCTATAAGGAGATTTTGCAATCGGTGCAGCACCAGGTACAAGATCAATCTTAAACTCGATCTGTCTCGCAGGGGGTAATCTAGGCAAGTCTTCAGGGAAAACTTCCGGATAATCACGAACTACAGGAATTTCTTCAATCTTCCCATTTTTGGCATTCGTATCCACTACGTTAACCAAGAACGCAAGATAGCCCTTACGCAACATCTTGTGCATCTTCATAACACTAACCACTTTTGATACTCGACTCGATCGGTCTCCGTGAATAAGTAAAGCTTCACCACCACCAGGACGAGGTATCCGCACTTGTTTCTCCGAACAAATAATCTCAGCTCCGTTCTTGGATAGCCAATCCATCCCAACGACTACATCAAAACTACCCTGCTCCACTGGTAGTAAATCGATACTAAAACTATGATCACATAACCAAATTTTACAACCACGAATAACTTCGCTAGTCTCTATCAATTTTCCATTTGCTAATTCTATCGAATACTTTTTACTTAGCTTACTTGTTTGAGAACACAGAAATGGTTCAAAGTTTTTCGAAACAAAACTCAAGTCAGCACCAGTATCAAATAGTGCGAACGCAGAATGGTCATTGACTAATAACGTACCAGTAACCACTGCAGGATCATCACGTGCTTTCCCAGCATTCAGCTCAAAATCTCTGCCCCTAGCACCCTGATTCTTCAACGATGGACAATTTCGCTTGATATCCTTGCTTTCCACATTCGAAGCAACCCTCAAGCTTGACTCCATCTGCGGTGCTCTTAGCATAGCACTCGCGAGTAACATGGCCAGTTCGAATACATCTGGCACACTTTCCCTGCTCATCACCGCGAGTCTTCTTCGCTGAACCACTTCCGCCATCCCTGGCATTATCCTTCCTCGAATCACTAGCACTAGCCACATATGCTTTCCCCGAATCGCGTTTCTTCTCACGCTTCACATCGGAATCTTTCCTCGAGCTCTCAGATCTTTGCTTCCGCGAATCCCCAGATCTAGACTCAGCATGCTTCGATCTTTCAGACTTCTCATCTGCCTTGACCCTTCCTGACGACTTCCCAGTCTCCTCTTTCCTGTTAAGGCTACTTTTGCGAGCAGCATCATCCGCTAATGATTTCGCTAGAGTAGTAGCTTCCAATAGGTAGTGGGCTTCACTGACGTAACCATACTACGAATTTGTGGTGACAATCCCCAGATATACCTTTCTACCTTAACGTACTCAGGAGTGACCATTCGTGGAACCAATCTAGCCAGATCATTGAACCGAGACGTATAAGCCCTGACGTTCAGGCCTTCCATGGTCAAATTCCAGAAGTCAGTCTCAATTTTCTGCATCTCACTGCGCGGGCAGTATTCCTTAAGAAGCATCTCTTTTAGTTCAGTCCAAGTAAGACCGTAAGCTGCATCTTCGCCCAAAACTTGAACTTGAGTGTTCCACCAGGATAAAGCTTCGTCTAGAAATGAACATGAAGCATACCTCACCCTCTGATCAGCAGCACATCTGCTGATGGCCATCACAGATTCCATTTTCTTGATCTATCTGGTGATTTCAAGAGGCCCTTCAGAACCAGTAAATGATCGTGGGTTACAGCCCTGAAATGTTTTATACGTACATCCATGCACTGTTCACAAGGTTAATGAAAAATCAAGATCTCGCTCTGATTATATCATAACACAGGAACCGTTAAAATTTTTCTGATCATTATATTACCTTGCGGGTTTCCAATCTGTACACCACCTTCACCATGCCCAGAAGCACCACGTCCACGTCCTTGCCCAATATTTTGGTTGGCTTCACGCTGTTCCAAGGCAGTATTAACGTGTTGGGCTATGAGTTGTGCCAACTCTTCTGGGGTGGTAGGTAGTCCAGTTCCCTGTCTCGCTTTTGGCGGTATCTTGTCGTTTCTTTTATTGCAATAATAATATCAACATAAGATATTGTTTAAATATTTCAATCATTAAATAATAGTGGACTAAACAATACACATGCATCCACATAATAATGAGAATAATTTAACCAAAAGAAACCTATGTCATTGATATTTATCACGGAAATTACAAAGCTTGTTCATAGTACAATGACTAATCAAAATTTGGTGAGACACAATCAACCACCAATAACAAGTCTAGATGAAATTTCCTCCTAAATATCCAAAAATTTGGCATGCAAGCCAATATAAGGGTTTATCAAAGAGACATACAAAACAAACAACCAACAATCACTTCTTCAATCCCGCAAACTCAAGAAGCCTCCTCACAAGCTCCTCCAAGTCAGCTATCCTCCAGTGCATTTGATCCATTGCACTGTCATCCAAGTCCTTTAGCTCATCAAACCAGTCCATTTGCCCCTCAAGGTCCTTCACTTTTCCCCTAATCGCCTCCAGATCTCCGCGTATGGCCCTCAACTGACGGTCGCAGTGAGAGCATCGGTCAACCCACATTCCTTTCTGCTTCTTCGAAGCAGATGCAGTCTCAGATCTAGATGTTGAAGCGATGTCTCCGACAGGTCGTATCCTCTTCCTACATCGAAAGTATACCAACATGGGTGCAGTAGGAGCGCGCGACTCGATCGATGGAAATGACGACTCGGTAACAACTGGTGGAGGGATCTCGGTAGCGGGCTCAACAACGACAGCAGATGAGACGACCAATGGCTCTAATGGCTGAGCCGTAACAATGGTAGCGTCTACTGCTGGTGCGACACTATAAGATCCTCTGATCAACGGAACACCTCTACCCACGTCATCGATAACTGGCACAGTACCTGATGATTGCCCAGTCTCATAAATCGAGGGTGGATCAGCATCATCGTCTTTGATCCAACCGTTGCTTGTAAAAGCATAACGTGGGTCAACCTGACTTGCAAACGCAGCAGGGTTAACCTGGAAGGACGAAGTGAATTCGGCCGCATCAACAAACTGTGGAATCGTAAGGGGTACCTCTGGTAATACGGATCTAGGTGAAGTCTCAAATTCTGGCTCGCTCTCAGAGTCAGTAATCTCGATGACCTCGTGCTCGTGCAACATCTGTGACATATATAACCGTGCAAAGTAAGTGTGTGTTCAAATGAAAAATAACACATAAGGCCCAAATAAACAGATTAACACGTATGCACAATAACACGCAATGGTTCTCATACATGATAAAAATACATGTTTATTTAAAAATTTTGGCTTCGCGAATTTTGGGCTTAAATCTCAAAATTCTTTGGTTGAAGTCTAGAGTTTTCTCTTGAAAACATCTAGTTCGCTAACAACCGTTGGCTCTCATACCAACTTCTGAAACACCCCAAAAACGTCGCAGCGGACATACAAACGTAATGGTGACGGAAGTTGGTGCCCATAAATATCTTAGTGGACGATGCATCGTTAATTTTGGAAATATTACTTAATTAAAACATTGTTTACAAATTTAAACATAAACCACAATCATAACATAGCTAAGTTGTCTTGATCCTTATGGATCTTAATACAGTCGGTCCCAAATAAGTTTTAAAAGCATCCAAAGTTTATTATTAAACAAAAATGCATCACAACCACAAGATACGCCAAAGATTCCCGAAGCCATACTCAAGTACCTGAAGAACACGTTAAAAATCAAGTGTCAACACAAAGGAGGGTGAGCTCACATATTCAAATTTAAAACAAGGAAAACTTTCTAATTATGTGTTTATTATCAAAACATCCAAATAATATTTTCGAAAGTTAATTTATTTCCTTAATAAAATCCATGAGTCAGCCGTCGCATGCGTTTCCCCGAAACCTCCGGACTAAGCATCTTCCCAAGTTTTACATATTAAATTTATTGCATCAAATGTTCAGACTCGTACGTTTGCAAGACACTACGAACTATATATTAACATTAAGGGTATAATCAACGCTAGACAATAACAGAATATAAATTCGTTGCATGACATGACACGGAGCTACCGGTTGCGACGGGGTTGTCAACCCGATAGTTCTATCAACAATTCCACGCAATCCATATTAATGATTAAATGGCTAAGTTTGCGCAAAGTGCCCGCAATGGGTCACCCAAGGTGCCAACCTTATGAACAATATATATATCCTACAAAAATGATAAAATTTAATATAACACGTTGTACGAATCCCCGACGTCCCCACCGAAACGTAAGCCTAATCCCGATACTTTCTCTCTTGAGACCGAGCCAATTCGTTACAACTTTAGATTTAAACATTTTAAATCCACACGGTCGTTTTATCCAATAACGCCGTAAAATCCCGTTTCATCCCCGAAACGCATATATCATTATTCCAAAATCCGTTTCATCCCGAAACATATTTATATCCAAAACCATGTTTTTCTCAAAAGACATATCGCATAATTTCCAAATCATATTTTCCACGAAAATATATTTATAGTTTAATCAAAGGCATATTTTATACGAAAACGTATACTTATCATATTAAGGCGTGTTCTTCCCCCAAAACATATACTAAAACAGTAAAAAGAGGGGTTTAGTGACACTCACCTTTGGGTGCGTATTTAAAATAGCGCGATCCACAATTTGATTCTACACGTCCTAACATACGTAGGCACGATTTAATAATCACACATCACAAAATTCCTAAGTTTCTCAAATCTTGGAAGTTTTACATAACTTTGAGATTTTATCGAAAAGTTATTATTTTTGGTTATGTTGGCATATTATAATATATATATATATATATATATATATATATATATTTTAAGATTTTGCGACTTGAACGATTTTATTGGTGATCTTAATGTTTTATCCGTTACACCCCCGTTTATAAATATTATATATCTACGATTTACGCGTCGTAATATATATACATAAACGTGCACATATTCACAATATCATAACGCGCGAAAACTCATTAACTTATTCACTTTATCATTTTCAAAGCATGTATACATGAAATAACTAATTAAGTTAACCTATGTATCAATTTTCATGCTCGATAAATAAGTCACATATTTAACGCGATTTTTACCGATTCTACCGTTTTAAACATACAAGCGTACATGCATAGTCTTAATTTCCGTTATCATGTCAACACTTAACATATTATCATATTCACATATCCAAATCACATAACACATTTAAACACATAAGGTTCACCCATGAACAACCCATTCTAGTGTATGTTGAAAAATGCGTATTTTAGCGATTCGGTAACTTTTCGGGCGTCGGAAGTCACGTATGACCAACCAAACACCAAATAAACTTAATATAAGTTAAAATACTTATATTTATATCAAAAATATCAGTTTAGTTACTGATCTAAATCAGTTTCGTAAAAACCTCGTAAAAAGGCGATTTTTACCGTTTTACCGCATAGTTTTGTGTCAAACGTTACCCTAACCATCCGAATTCGAAACGACTTCATATTTTAACACAATACGTGTTATATACTGAGTAAAATGATGGTTATAATCAGATTAGTGCAGTTTTTTTGTAAGGACACATAAATCATGCGATTTCATGTATTTTACAACACTTTTAAGCATATAGTACAACATGCAAAGCTAGTAAACTTTATGTTAAAGTTCCATACCATTTTATACTTCAAATAACATTATTTTATGCTTTATAATCTGATCAAAACTTATTTTTTTTTTATCAAAACACACTTTGATCATCATTTCGTGTACATACACCTAAATGCATGTCCATGTACAAGCTCCTAATGCATCCATAACATATTTTCATCAACATGCATGTATTCATATGCATCAATATCATATTTATTTTATGTTCATCTATTCAAGAACATCATCTTCATAGGACCATCATCATATAATCATTTTCATTAAATGCAAGACATATATTCTTTCACATTTAGTCCATCAACTTCAAAACAACACATGCATGCATACACACATATATATACATACGACATATATACATACACACATGAACTTCCAAAAGTTCACTTTTCATCATATCCTTTTCAAATCACAAAACCCTTTTTAGAACATTCTCTTATGACAACTTTTGATCATGCATGCATCAAATCCTCATGAACATCATCAATCAAAATCATTCAAAGTCAAACTCAATCTTATACACACATGTATACATACTCACGACCACATGAACACACACACACACGTCTCCATTTTCATTTTATACAAAAACCCATTTGTTATAGTTTTTAAGTTAGTTTTTAAATCCAAGAACAAGAGAAACCTTCATCTTCATCAAAACTCATCAAGAATCAAGAACAAAGTTTTTAAAATAAATTTTATACCTTCTTGTTTTTGATGGGTTTTTAGCTAAGTATGATGGTATGGAGCTTGATTCTTGATTGGAAACCCTTTGAACCTTCAAAACTACTTGGAACTTGCTTGAAATCAACTTGAATCTTCAAGAAATGGGTTTAAATTTTCGAAATGGGTGTATTGGGGTGTTCTCGGCTGAATCTAGTATGGGGTGATGGTAATATTGTTTTGATTAAGTATTGGATGATTAGTTGTGTGTGTAAGTAGGTAAAATGATTACTACAAGTCCCAATACTCAACAAATGGCAAAAGGAAGAGAGAGGTGGGCTTGGGAGCCGCCACCTATGTCTCTCTCTCTCTCATATATACACGGTTACACACACATACATACATATATATATATATATATATATGGTTTGTAGGTCAAAAACGGGTATTTAACTAGATACCAGGTGTTTTATCTAGCGTTTTAACTGCGTTTTAACGCGTTTTAAATTATTTTCAATGCTCTATAAAAATAAACTCATTAAAATATTACTAATCAATATTTTATTTGCCAGGACCAGTTACGTTGTCGGTAATTGGCAGTATGTGCGCTGTGTTGCGCAGTACGCGCTTAAATTCGCAAAATAAGGATTTTAAGCGTTTTAATTTATTTTTATCATTCTATAAAAATAAACTTGTCAAATTATTACTATAATAATTTTTAGTTGCCCTGAACTGGCTGTGTTGACAGTATTTTGTCAGATACGCGCAGTATCGCGCAGTACGCGCTTAAACTCGAAAAATAGAGTTTCTTAGCGTTTTAAATTATTTTCCTCACGATTATGATTAAATATTATTTAACTCATAACAGACTATTTTTAAGATTTTAACATTATTCGGCGGTCACAGGCGTTCGTTTCGCATTTTAACCGTTACGCGATAAGCGTTTATTTTAATATTGACAACATAATTTTATCAAACTTTGGATTTACCAACACATCAAATACCATATATAAACATCATAAATAATCAAATACGACATTTTATTTATTCATGACACGTGTTACATTTGTACGGGACAGCCTAAATAGCCGGGTGTCACAGGCCCGAGCTCCTCTAAACGTCACACGTAAATCTAATTTTCATACGTATGTAAAACGAAAGGCATAAATTATTTTTGACGTATGTTTGAAAATTGTTTTTACGTAAGTTGTCGAATGTAAAATATTTTTTTGCGCACGGTGTCAAATGAAAAAAATGTTTTTTTACGCTCATGAACGTCGATCCGAGCTCATCTGACGTCACGCGTAAATCTATTTTTTCAAATGTATGTAAAAACGGCACGCGTAAATGTTTAGTTTTTACATACGTTTGAAAAATTGTTTCTCGTACGTTGTCAAATGTAAAAAAAATTTCGCGCACGATGTCGTATGTAAAAAAATTCCCGCACGGTGCCGAATGTAATAAAATGCTTTTTTAATACACACGAAAAAAAATGTTTTTTTACGAACCTGGTCGCCGGCCTGAGCTCCTTTAAACGTTGTGGAATGTAAACGCTCTGTTTTTTCTTTGATTTTCGTAGGCGTTGGGGCTTTTACGTTCTAATGACGAGGATATCAAACAAAAATGAAGATCAAGATCCAGGTATTGAAGACGTTTCTTTTTATACATGTAGTGTAATTTTTTTTGTATAAAAAATAATGTGTTATAATTAATTCTTTTTTATAGATAAAAGGATTTAATGTTGACATGAAGAGTGATGTAGTCTATGATGTTTAATTGACAATTTGACAACTTGACAAGAATAGTACACAAGTCAAGTTTTCCAAATTACCCTTCTTGTATTATTAATTCTTTTTTAATCAATAAAATCACTACAAGACACATTAAATTCAAACAATTTAATCTTAACCACTCATGCATGAGAGATCTAGGGTGAATAATGGTTTCTATAGTTCTCACAACTCGGTGGTTTCTATTTTACCCAATCTCTCTATCTCTCTCTATATATATAGTTATAATATTAAATGACTTGGGCACTTGGGCCATTCAAAAATAAATACTTTCGCACTTGGGCTTAATAAGAAAAAGATAAATGTGTATAAACCATCTAGTGTGGTTGGCTTATAGATAATGGGCCTATGCCCACCCTACTTATCAAGTGAATCCGCCGGCTAAGGTAACTTAAGTGTAAGGGGGAGTAGGTGCACTATATTAACATCATATACCACATTCAAGAGTGCGAATGGATTAAAGGTTTCCAATATAAAGGAACGACTAATCGCATTGCTAAGGCCTGTGCTAATGATGTTAACAGCTTGTGCTTTTAAAGTAGCAAGTGTGACATGATTTTATCACTAATAAATGAAGATCAATTCATGCTCTCAAATGTAAATGAAGGAATATATCAATATGCTTTTGCTTAAACAAATTATGCGATGAAACTTTCATCATTTTGTTCATGAATTCCTACTTTTGTGGCTGGCTTTCATATTCATTACTATAACAACTCTTTAGTGGTTGTTAGTACAATGATCTTATATTCTTACATATGTGTTGTGAATATCACCATCTTACATAACGACCCATAGCTAATTATTGGTGTTGTGAATAACACCGTATAATTATATTTATTAAGGGTATAATTATTGGTTCGTTATGACACCGACACTTACCGAAACATAAACAAATAAAAAAGTCATGATATGACCAAAAAAATACCGAGATGTGTTTACATCGAACGGAACAATAAAAACGAATATCAATTCTGGTACTGACGTTGTTCGATCAGTATTAGACCGTTGTTTTGTCACATATAACCAGGTTCTTCGATTGAAACTTAAAAAAAGAAAAACAAAAACAAAAAAATACACCAGAAAAAGTAAAGATGAAAAAAATTCACAAAAATACAAAAGACACTGTAGCTAAGAAGTTCAAAATTTATATATGTAATAATAACGTAAAACATTTTATTGGTTGTTAATCAAAGTTCTCTATAAGTTGTACCTACTTGTTTTGTGTTTAGAACATGAGTGTGGTTTTCATCGTACAGCTAAAAAAATCATAATAACATTGTTACTTTTTATTTACAAATATATATAATCAAAAGAATCATGACAACATTATTGTTTTTTTTTGTAATTGCTCTAGCATTTTGTTAGTTTTTTTTATTATAATAATACCTCTCCGCTGTTAAAAGAAATAGGGTTTGGTTTTTTATAGAAAGACAAACTCACGCATCCACTAAATCTACTATTAAACATTAGACCAATCACCAATGTCCATGACGGAACTAAAGCCCTCACCAGTAACAACTTAACTTAAAGGGGCAACAGATTACTGCAATTTTTGATATCACCAGGCTAGAAGCCCTTTTACACACACACAAAAAAAAATCTGATCTGATTACAAAATACTTTTTTGTTAGATAGTCAGAAGTTACATCCTTATCTACAATTCTACAAACCCTAATGGCCTAATGATACCTACAATTCTACAAACGCTAATGGCGTAATGATATAATGTTATGAAAGAGTCAACAAACACCATCTATTAATTTAATGATCCAAAATAGAAGGCCTTTTAAGCCTAATCCATAACCCATAAAAATACGCCCCACCGACCCCAACCCAACCAAACAAAAGAAGGCCCCCCTCTCTCTCTCTCTCTGTGTACGAAACCTAGTCCTATTAAATTTGTACAGTAAATATTTGCATTTAAAGACACTGCATCTTGTCCTCACAAATTAAAAAAAAAACTAGTAAGGTTACCCGTGTTATGCTGCAGGGTTTTGGTCGATATCTATTTTGGTTCAGTATAGCAACCGAAAGAAATATGTTCAAAAGAATATCGACACATTTACATCGACCGAAAACCATAAAAAAGAAATTTAGATTGGACAGCGGGACAAAATGATATTAAATTAACTGTAAATGAAAATGTAAAGTTTATCTTAAATATAACTTTAATGAAAAGGAAGCTAAAACTAAAACACTAAACATAAAGAAAACTAAAAAATAAAAATAATAAAGTCCAGAAAAACATAAGAAAGAAACAAAAAAGCCAATAGGATAAAAACGCTATCCACATAACTTCCTAATTGTAATTTACGTTAAAATGTAGACAAGCTAAAAACGTATATAAAAATAAGCAAGAAAACAAATTATATTTGAAACATATCTCCGAAGAAAATTTACGTCGAATCGTAAACCAACTTGAAATATATATTGACACGTGCATAAAAATAAGCACGTAAGAAAATAGTTAAGGCGTGCTGCGGCGATGTCAAAACGTAAATTGACTCGAATTTATAACGTTTAATGAAAACGTATTATATTTGACTCAACGTGTTTCCGAACAAAATTTACATCAAAACGTAGAACATTTGAACACGTACATAAAAATAAGCATAAAAATGTATCATTTTTTACCAGACTCATTTATAGAAAAAATAAAATAAAATTTACAATAAAACGTAAACCAACTTAAAACGTACATAATGATAAGCATAAGGAATATTTTATATTTGACCCAACTTATTACCGGGAAAAATTTACGTCTCAACGTAAATCAATTTGAATTTATACAAACACCAACATAAATATAAACACGTAAAACTTGATTATAAAATTTTAGAAAGTTAAGAGAGTGTAATTGCTAACACTGAAAGTTAAAGGGTAAGTTATAAAAAAATAAAGACAAAAGAAAGAAAAGTAAAAAAGCAAAAAAAAAAAAAAAAAAAGTAAGTTAGTGTTCATCCAACTTGCAATTATTATATTATATTTAAAGAAATGAAGACTCTAAGAGTTCTAAAATCTAAATAATATATACACGTGTATATTTTAAGAAAGGGAAACATACTTTTGCCTTTAAGTTTTTCAATTATTAATATTTCATATCCCGGCAAATCATTCGGGTCGGATGGCTACAAGTTAAGCGGGTTTAAAGAAAAAAATGGAAAATTGTGCTTGCATGTCATTTCTTTTATTGTATAGGTTTATTAATATTTTGCGCTCCCATTATTTGATTTGTGCTTACTTACACTATCAAGCGTTATACTTTATTTGACCTGTTCGACTTGTTCGTGTGAAATTTCATCACTAATGACAGTCAAACTTTATTCTCCCATTCAACCTCGAATTAGTTGAACATAGTTATCAAATTTCTGTTTGCAAAATTTTATCATCTTTTAGTCATAACTCATAATCCGAGTCTTTTGACTTTCAATCCGCATTCCCGTCTTTTGGTTTACGCATATATTTGAAATCCTACCCATTTATCGGGTATTTTACTGAAGTCATTATTAAAGCAACCATTCTGGTATGCATTATGACTTCGTTTTGAATTATTTTGTTGTCTTAGCAAAATGCATCGCTTTTATTCAACCAAGCTTTTATTCTTTATTCAATCCGTTTGACTTGTTCGTATGAATTTCATCACTTATGAACAATCAAACTTTATCCCAATGCCTTAACATTCCCGTTACTCGGTTTGTATTTTCGTTTACATTGATCCTTGTCCGTTCTCCTGGCTCATTATTCTAATGTAATACACTTTTGTTACCCGGTTTGCGTTTACATTTATTATCAAACATTATGCTTATTTGATCCGTTTGGGTACCTTTTAATTCGTCCCATTCGCCCCATCTTTACTACACCGGACGTAAATGCGTTCATTATAAGAAGTTCATAGTATCATGTGTTTACTACTTACTTGGCCAAAGTAAGTGATTAACACATGGTATACATGACCTTATTATAATTTTTTCACATCACGCCCTATGTAAGTAACTCCTCTATTCATTTTCATATTCATGATTTCATTTGGTAAAACTTTATTTAATTGTTATTTAACAATCATTAGTTTACCCGTTTTATCCTTGAACATACAAGATGTTTTCCTTTTATCAACAATTATACAATCACATTCGTTAATGTGATCGTTACTTTTCTCAATAGTATTTATATTGAGAATACTTACTTGGATGATTACTTCTGTCCAAGTTTCTATATAAACAAAATTATGTTATTGTCTTGTTATTCACAATCGTGAATAACACATATTTCTACTTAATTTCTCTTGGAAACATCATCCTGGTTAGGTATCCTATTCAGGTTTTCCAAGTTTTTTTACATATGCAACAATCAATCTCTACGTATTTGTTGCATATTACTATTTGTACAATAAATTTAAAACGTGCACCTGGTAGATGCTCGCACTAATGGGCTTTCCTTGCCATTATCCTTGTTCGATATCGTTACACGACTAAGGTCCTTGGTGAGCATGCTCTACTTGTCATACTTCGGACCGTTCCTCCGTCATATCCGTAAGCCATCTTCAAATGCGAGTGTCCTTCAGCTAAAACGTTTACAAAATATTAGTAATGTTAACATTAACAAGCGCACTTACTATAATACAAGGCTTTTACGATACGTGTTAACACACATAATTCGTTAACTATATCGGTCTATCGTTGGTTTAGTTGGGTAACGTGTATTTACACGATAACCTTATGTGTTGTTTACAACACTTTAACACGCTAGAGCGTTAATATACATATAACTTACCGGATTAGGCGATCAAGTCTCGAGCCGAACACATTTACCCTTTAACCTTGAGCTCCGATTACCAACTTGTAAGACCCTTACTTTATTTAACAACATCTATATAATTTTTCATATAAAAACGTTATACGATTACATATACAATCTAAAAAATACGGGTTTCTTAAAACATTTTAGAATTTTAAACATTTCGTCTTAATATAAATACGTCGTCGTTCAAACCGTGACGACGAGACATAATGCGGAAGCTTAAATCTTGACCGTGTTTGATTCTTCGTTGAGCTTGATCGTTCTCCGGTACCATACATTATATCTACATTTCATAAACATGAAATGAGTTAGTCTTAATCAGTTTATAACGTGTCTAATCAAGTCCGAATGCCCAAACGAACAAGAAAAACAATTTTTTTGCCAGCTATTTAGCCCCTCGCGGGCGCGACCGGCTTTGTTCTTTCTTTTGTGGGCCGCGAAGACCTCTGGCGGGCCGCAACCGAGTTTATTAATCCCGTCGCGGGGCGCGATAGCCTTGTTTCGACAGAAAGATGTTTAGCTGGTGCTGTATATTCCCAGCAAACCCATTTTTCGCCTAAACCTTCATAACTCGCTCAATTTTTATCCGTTTTACGATCCGTTTTTTCCTACATGATTGTAATTTGATTCTCCATCACGTGGAGTCAAACCCGACATCTGAATTAACAAAATTCTAAATTATAAAGCCCTCGGCTTAAAATTCAATTATTAAACTTTTGACCCGTTTCATGATTTATTAAGTAAACTTGTTTCTAAATCATCACAAAGCTATGTACTACTTATTAACTCAAAACCTTTAACTCGTGATCAAAACTTTTATGAATTACGCGACCAATAACTAAGCTATGCGCATAATTCATTTTGACCCATTTAGAGGATTTAAACATTAAGTTTAAATCTCGCTCTTTCTTTTCAAGCATCCCATTTCCACATTAAGTTATCTACTTATCTTCCACCACAACTATTTTTGTGGTGGATTTAATGTAATGAACCATTTATTCCGAATACTACCATTCGGTTAGTCATTTTACGGAAAAGACCTATTTCTAGGCGCTTGACCCAAAAAGGCTTACATCTATAACTTTTACATTTATCAAAGATTTACTTGATCATAATACTTATTTCTAAACAACCTTTAAAGGTCATTTTTCCGGTTTATCGATCGAGGGCATTTTGGTTATCTTTAGTCCCTCCTTTTACGACGAGGTACTTTCAATAGGATATTGACCAAACTCGCACATTTAACTATAATCTTATTTATGCGTACCTGGCTCGGGTCAAAGTATTGACCCGTTTAATACCTTGCCTTAATATTTGCTAATTCGTAGCAACACAAATTCCATAAGTCGTTTTACCCTGTGAGCATTAGACTCGACAAGCACTTATTAGTCGTTATTTGTCAAATGGTGTTAACATTACCATTTGACCCGTTCGGTCTAAACTACCAAACATTTTGCACTTATATTTGAATGGTATTTATTTATTTACCATTTTATTATTTCACCCATTTCGGATTTCTCACCATATGGCTATATCTCTTAAATCCGTTTCTTACGCGTAAAACCCAACATGGCTTGTATCATATAGGGTCGTTTAAACTTCAACTTTTACCCGTCTACACGTGACTAAATCACTGTTTAACCCTTAATTTTCGTTTAGGCTTACCTTATAAAGTAGCCATTCAAAAACTCATTTTATATATGTCATCTCATGACCAAATTACCATTTCGCCCCTTTTTACCATTAAACATGGTTTTCATCATTTTATTTGTTCCGACCCGTATCATTTTGTGTCGGAACCCATATTTCGGATATGACCCGTATTTATAACCTATAAAATAAATACGTATCTTACAAAAAGGGTGTAAGTTTTACTTACCTTGCATCCAAACTACGCTTTTCTTTCATACTTGATTCGTTCGACTCGCCTCCTTCCCAAGCTTCCACCTAGCTTGTTAAGCGTCAAACTATCATTCATCATTCACAAGGTGGTTAGATTAATCATAGTTTAATACGATTATTCCACCTTACGCATTTTATATCGAAATTATCATTCATTGTATTATAGGTCAGTTTGACTTTTTTTTTAAAGTCAAATGCCCATTAGCATATGAAATGCACAATCAAGTTCAACAACTAGTTTAGGCATTCCATTAGTTACCCGGTAGGCGTTATTTTTAGGCCACCATTTAAACTAAAATTCTAATCAAGTTCATTACATTTCCAACACTTTAACTAGTTCAAGCGATTATCAAAGCTAATTTATTCATTCGCTTCGCAAGAACTAAGGGTTTTCATCTATAAGTGAAACCTGTTTCATCATACCACTAGACATTCATCCGAACACCTAATATAATCAAGTTCTATCTATCAACTAGTAGGTATCATGATTTCAAACATCCATATACATGTATAAAATCACCAATTTCAACACAACATTCAAAAACCCATTTCGAATCATGTATGAATAAGTACTCAAACTTGTAAATTGTTTAAGTACCTTGCCTTTACTATCCAATATGATGATTCAAATCACAAGTTAGACACTAACTTAGTCATATTATAAAAACCCATTTAGCTAGGTCTGGTAATTCATCCCAACACCTATATTATAGCAATTTTACTTTAAATCTTCACTTAGGGTTTGTTCCTAAGCAATCATACATCACTAATTCGGCCATAGCCTCTACGATTCATACATAAATCGCATCTTGTAAAGTTAATCGAATTTCACAACTTCATCAATATCAAAAATTCGACATACGGTGATCGTTAATTCATGTTCATGCAGGAATTTAGGGCTCAATTTCACCTTCAATTTGATGATTTGGTTTGAAGAAGGGTTTCACCTTCTTCTCCTTCCCTCTCTGGTCGAACACAGCACACACATGTGTGTTTTTATTTTTAGTTTTCCTTTTTTTATTACTTAAATATCAAATTAACCCCTTATGGTCCTCTTAGTTCCAACCTTTTATAGAAAGATTCACTAATTCTTGTTTTCTTTGTTGTTTTCACTTAACTACACATTACTAACTAGGTTAATTTTTCCTAATTAACTTAGTGGGTTCCGGGAGTTATAACCCGTTTTATTTTAAGTCCCGTTAACTCGGCCTCTTATAAACTTTGTTTTCTCAAAGCATTTATTCTCCTTTTAATTAATATTAAGATTATTTGTTTAAATCCTAATATTCACCGGGTAAATTTTACCACTAAGGATATTTTACCCGGCTTTTTAATATTAACGTGGTTTGATTACTAAACACGTTTTCCGGGTGTTACAAAAGGGGGTCCATAACTTATTTTTTAAGATGAAAAAAGCTGAGTTCAGATATGTTTAAAGAAAAAAAAAACAAACAGTCTTCAAGGGTAACGTCTGCGCTTCTGCAGACATCAGCTCCCTTGAAAATGTTTGAAGAAAAAACAAACACCTCGGCAAATGTTGACAAAAGGGTGACACGGGATGAAAAGTAGAGGTGGCGGTAGTGGTATTGTGGTAAAGGTAACGATCGGGGCAGTGGAGGTTGTGGCAGTAAGACAAGTGGGTGTGGTCTCGGGGACATCAGCGGGGACGTGGATGGTTTCCCCGTCCGGGAACACCCCCCTCCTCAAGTATTCAGTGAGCACGGGGGCTCACTCAGTCTGCTCAATCAACCTCTCTCTCTCTCTCTCGGGATTCTCTCCCTCTCTCTCTTAATATCATAGAAAGGGATGGATGGAAAGACCATTTCTTCTTAACTAGGGAAAAGGAAGGGAAGAAGAAGGTGGTGAGGTGGAGGTGATGTGGAGGTGGTGAAAAGGGACCATACCTCTTAGTCTAATGGTGGCAAGGAGTAGAAAAACAAGGCGGATGCGACAACGACAATGATGATGGTCATTCATTTAAGCTTAATGATAATCAATGAAACCAAATTATAGAGAATGTGTTATCATAAATAGGCTCTCGTTATTTATAAAGAGAAACTAAACCTACAACACGTGTCCATTTTAGAAACTATTTTCAAATTTGCAAATGAACTATTGTTTTCAAACAGATTAGGGAGGACGGGCACTCCCTGGGTAGCCCTCCATGTGTTTGAACCCGAGCGAACACATCGCCACCACCCCCACGGGTAGGCTTGGCGGGTTGTGTTGGCTAGCTCCGGTACTCGCTCGAGATTTGTGCAATTTGATGGTTGTTGACAACGGTCACCGTTCAAATAAAAAATATTTTTTAAACCTTATAAATAACCATATCTTTCTCAATCCATTTTCACACTTAACCATCTCATTTCACTCTAAATCCTATACTCTTTTTCATTCTCAATGGCCAATCATTCATATGAAGAGTTGGGTATTTATTTACCGCCAAACGATTACGAAGACAATTTTTTAACCCATAGTAGCCTAGTTTATTTCGTGGAGAAGCTTGAGAAACTCGAAGCGGAAGACACGGCAACGTCATCTGATGTTCAAATAAAATTGTCAAACGTGATCGCATACAAGGTAAGGAAAATCTTATGAACTATTATTTTGTTGATGAACAAAAGTATGATGATGAAACATTCAAATACCATTTTCTTATGTCGAAATGATTATTCTTACAAATTGTTGGTGATATTGAAGCACAATATCTTTGGTTTCAAGAGGAATATGATGGGCGGCTCAAAAAAGTTTTACGTCAATACAAAAAGTTACATCCACCATCAAACAACTCACGGCCGGTAATACTCCCTACGAGTATTTACAAATGTCCGAAAGGACTTCACGAGAGTGCCTTCAATTTTTTTGCAGCACCGTTAACCAATTGTACGACGATGAGTTCATGGTAGGCCGACAAGAACAGACGTGGCGAATCTATACAAAAACCATGAGGAAAGACACCACATCCTCAGGATGTTAGGTAGCATTGATTATACACATCTTGTGTGGAGGATGTGTCCCAGAGCGTTATGAGGCTAATATATGAGAGGTGATCATAAATACCAAACGGTCATGGTCGAAGCGGTCGCGTCACAAGATTTATGGTTTTGGCACGCGTATTGTGGACCGCCGGGATCACTAAACCACATCAATGTTCTCCACCAGTTTCCAATATTCCTCGCTGAACGGAATGAACCGCACCTAAGTGTCCATTTCAAGTGAATGGACATACATACAAACGAGGATACTATTTAACCGACGGGATCTACCCTACTTGGTCAACGTTTGTGAAAACGTTTCCGTATCCAGTCGATCCGAATGAAAAGAAGTTTAACAAATTGCAAGAAGGGACAAGAAAAGATGTGGAGCGAGCTTTTGGTGCCCTAAAAGAAAAATGAGGCATACTCAAGAGACCCATGCGTGCTATGACGGTGAACAAGATTATTAGCGAGACGCATACGTGCATGATACTTCACAATATGGTCTTAAAGGACGAGGGCATGCGTTCTCACCGGTCCACATTTGGGATCTAGTCACCCAACCCGTTGTTTACGACACAACGCTTGTGGAGTTGATAGATGTTGATACGCATTATCAGCTTAAAAATGATCTTCTCGTCCATATTGCAGCTCAAGATCTACCGCTCCTAGAGGAAGAAGACGACGCGTAGGATTTTTTTTCATTTTTTTATTTGTTTGTGTTGAAATATGTATTTTTTAATTTAATGAAGTTTATTTTCTATATAACATTTGACTTTATTTAATAAAAAATAGTTTGCGGCATGGGTAGGCGTCACCACGACTTACTAGTTAATGTGCACTTTAGCACTTTTGATGTGGCGAGTGATGGTTGGTCGAGGCTAGAATACTTACCCTTGAGTGCCCCTTCCTCCCTTCTAACCACAGTATTACTAAAAACCATGAAAAGGTCAAATATTATTGTTTTTATCTTAATCTTCTTTGCTTGCTCATATCCTAAATATTATTCAACTTTTACTATCGTTTGTAAAAAAAAATAATTTGTAAAAAAGGGTTCTCAAGCTATTTTTTTTAGAAATCGAGGTTTGACATAGCTTTGTGGTGAATGGTGACGTCGGTTATTTTAAAATTTTCCATAAGTATTAATATTTTTTTAATAAATTACTCAATCCTTGGTAGTCTAGAAGATAGATAATCACATTATTGTATTTATTAAATTAGAGTCTCTTATATTTCATTATAATTGTATCATTTATTATTGGTTCTAAATATTAAACTCTCAACACGTTAGTAGAGATCACCGAGTGTCCAGTATCATGGTATCAAGCCAAAGGTCCTAAAAACTCCCTTTCCACTGATCGTCTTCCTCCCGCTCTTCCCTTTCCTCCTATCATTTTCCGGCCATATCAGCCTCCTCCTCGGATACTACTCTCTTCCACTTGTTGACCCACACGATTACACTCAAATTTACAGCCAACAATTACCTTGCCTGGGTTCATCAAATGACTTATCAATCATGTCGACGACACCTCTTCTGCCCTGGCTGCCACCATCACCAGTAATGACAAGTCCGTCAGTGACCCTGACTTCTGTACTTGGGCTGCTGATGATCATCGAACCATCATCTTACTGCACACTTCATTGTCTGAAGAAGCTGTTATCGTTCTTCCAACAGCCCGCGACATGTGGGTTTCCTTGGAGAACGCTTACGGCAACACGTCTATTAAGTGTGTTCACAATTTATGTGAGCATCTCCGGTTAATTTAGAAGGGCTAGAAGTATGTTGCCGAGTTTGGTCGTAACTTCATTAGTTATCTGGTTGACCCGTTGACCAACTTCGTTAGTTTTTGTGGCCTAAGACCATCTTTTGAAAGATTTTCCACTACCATCTGCTCCACTCGTCCCATTCCATCTTTTATCGATCTTCTTGCTCGTGCTGAAGGCGACGAATTATTCCCCATGCCCTTCATGCTTCTTTTATCCCACCGGTTGCCTTTTCGGTTCAAACACAACGCCACAACTTCTCTTATAGGAGTCACGGTGGGCGTTCGTCTCGTGGTGGAAACTATGTCGGTACTCGTGGTGGACGTGGTCCTCGTCCACCTCATTGCCAATTATGTCGCCGTGCCGGCTACTATGCCAACATTTGCCCTAATCTTGGTAATTATGTTTTTCATGTTAAGCCAACAGAAGACACATTGTCTAGTGCCTTTTTATCCGGTGTGATATTAATGCTCCAGATTGGGTTGTTGATACTGGCGCCACCGATCAGTTGAACCAATCCACTCAAAATGTAGGTAACCCTTCCACTCCACTACATCAGGTAATCATTCTGTCACTTTTGGTAATGGAACCTCTCTTCATGTTACCCATAAAGGCGACTAATCTCTTTCTCACAATATTAAATTGAATGACATATTGGTGGTTCTTAATATTACCATAAACCTCTTGTCGATAAGTAAACTGACCAAAGAAAATAATGTTGATGAGTTATTATCTTACCCTCATTTTCATATTCAGGATTGCCTCACTCAACAGTACCAAGCCCAAGGACGATGTGAAAAAGAGCTCTATATTCTTCAATCGGGTCCTCATACTTTTGTTGCTTCTTCAATAAAATCAAAAGATTCCTTTGAAGTTTGGCATTCCTGGTTGGGATATGTCAATATTGATATAATTACAATGTTCCAAAAATTTGAACTTTTACTATTTCGGTTGTGTTACCTAAACCGGTTATTTGCTCTCCTTGTCAACTTGCTAAGAACAACCGGTTACCTTTTACTCATAATGATAAACGGGCTTTGCACCCTCTTGATGTTATCTATTGTGATATATGAGGTCCCTCTCCAGTCACTTCTGTTGATGATTGTCATTACTAAGTGGTTTTCGTGGATGATTATTCACGTTTTTTTCGCTCTATCCATTGAAACTGAAATTTGAATTGACAATATTTTGCTGTTATTCATAAAGTTTGTTCAAACTCACCGAAAAATCAAAATATTTCAAAGTGATGGTGGAACCGAGTTTATGAACCATAAATTTCGGTTACTATTTGAAGAGAATGGAACCATCTATAGGTTATCTTGCCCATACACACTGATAGAACCCAAAATCAAACAAAACTAACTAATAGATTTTATTGTTGTAAACTAAAATACTATAAGATAGAAAACCCGATTCGAGATGGGTTAATCTCCAAGAACAAAGGTATAGATACCCAATTAGATAATAATCATCGACATGATCCCCAAAAACTAAAGATATAAATAATCAATAATAGCATTAAATTAACTGGCCCTTCAGCTTCCATTTACCCATCAGTTTTCCTTTTCAATAACTTCTTTGACTCATTAATAACTTTTACCCTAATACCCATTCGTATAGGAATCGGGTTTGTATCAATACTACCGGCCCGGAGAAACGGCTTGTCCTCAAGTCGGGTATAAGAGAACGGAGTTGTTAACAGATCTTGATGTTCATGATTGTGTTTCTTCGGTTCATCGTAATCATCAGCACGTGATAGAGATTCACTTCGATCATTAATTTGGTGGCGATTTGGCAGTAGTCGTTGGTGGGGAAAATTTTTTGGCAACTGGTAAGGATAACTCAGAAGCTTCTCCCCTCTATCTTTTAAAATGTCAAAGAATAATTCATAACCAGCAACCTTCTTCCCCAGAGGTTTATTACAAAGAGCCCTTTCTCTTCCTAGTAGATATAACACGTGGAACCTCAAAGTCTTGCTAAGGTTATAAAAAATATTAAAATATAGCTGAGACTCAAACACCTGTCCAATTCTAGAAGTTCCAGGCCCTAACCTGAATCCTTTAATTTCTCTCCAAACATAATACTTTTCCTAATGATCTGCGTTTTCAAAGCATCAAGTCTATTGGATTTAATTTCAAATTCCAAATGAAGCTCTTTCTTAATATCAAAGTTAACCAAGTCGCCTCTTTTGGTTGTCATTAAATTACTCTCCGCCACCGTGATCTTCGAATCCTTCTCTACTTTTTCACGATTGTCGCCACCTCTGATCACTTTATCGCCCGTCAAACTACCGCTACCCTCTTCCACGTTCATATTGGATCCGCTATGGTCCTCCTTGTGGAGACGATCACCGTTACCAGTAATACGTGCTTCGGGTTTTATTGGTAAGATCATCCGATTCTTGATTGCTTCGACATCGTTTTTCAGTGGTACATACATCCGAGCCTTGAGTTCTTCAACATCAGCCTTCAAGGGTGTAAGAATGGCATCCAAACGAGCCGCAATGGCTGCTAATTGGGCAGCGATAGATGCGCCTACTTCTCCTTGATTGCAGCTCCGGATAGAAGTCGCCATCGATTTCCCGGCAATGGAACCAAATGATAGAACCCAAAATCAAACAAAACTAACTGATAGATTTTATTGTTGTAAACTGAAAACTACAAGATAGAAGACCCGATTCGAGATGGGTTAATCTCCAAGAACAAAGGTATAGATACCCAATTAGATAATAATCATCGACATGATCCCCAAAAACTAGAACAAAGATATAAATAATCAATAATAGCATTAAATTAACTGGCCCTTCAGCTTCCATTTACTCATCAGTTTTCCTTTTCAATAACTTCTTTGACTCATTAATAACTTTGACCCTAATACCCATTCGTATAGGAATCGGGTTTGTATCACACACCTTAACAAAACGGAACGTAGAACGTAAACATCGACACATTGTAAAACATGTTTGGCTATGATATTTCACTCTAAGCTTCAAACAAAATATTTGGTTGATGCTTTTTCATCGGCTATTTTCATAATTAACCAACTGTCCACTCCTTATTAAAAGATAAATCTCCTTTTAAGGTATTATATTCTCAATGACCAAATTAGGACATTTTTAGAGTTTTTGGTTGTCAAGCATTTCCACACTTGCAGGACTACTCGGAACACAAACTTGAAACAAGGAGCATCCATTTCGTCTTTATTGGGTATAGTCCCACCATGTCTCAGGTCTACATCACGAGACATGTTTGGTTTAATGAAACTATTTTTCCCTTCCGTGGCACTACCGATGACAATGTAACATCAGACCTCTTCCACTGAACACTTTTATTAACAATTCCTACCTTAAATCCCCATCTAAAATCCAATGTCCTAATCCACCTTCCACACCCATTTCATCAAACCCTACTCCTCAATGTACTATTTGCATGGACCTTTCCCCACCAGTCTCCACACCAACAAACCAACCCCCACCTCAAACGAACCTGTCATTCCATCCTCTCCTACATCACCGCCATTACCACAAAACCCTCCTACCCCAAACACACCATCATCACCCGCCTCTCCTGACAGTACCTAACATCCGGTACCATTACACCCGCACCACCTCTGCCCCCTCCACTTCCCACCCATCTTATGATTACACGAACCAAATCAAGTATTTTCAAAACTCGCCATATAGCCGACTTATCTTATGTCACTTGCCACCCACTCCATCAGGCTCTCTCTTTGCTTCTAAAGACCCTAAAAACTTAAAAATGGTCATCAAAGATGAAAAATGGCGTCTCGCCATGTATAAGGAACTTGATTCTCTCACAAAAAAAAATACTTGGTCTTTATTGCCCCGACCTGTTAACCGCCATGTTGTTGGATCAAAACGGCTATTTCGTACTAAATATCATTCTCATGGCTTGGTTGAGCAACATAAGGCAAGGCTTGTAGCTCAAGGATTTAGCCAATTTCCGGGACGTTACTTATTCCCACACCTTCAGCCTAGTGGTTAAAGCTTCTGTTGTCCGCATTATTCTTTCCCTGACCGTTCTTAATGAATGGAAGCTACATCAACTCGATATCAATAATGCTTTCCTTCATGGTCATCTTAATGAATATGTGTATATGGAACAACCCCTCAGGTTTCATTGATCCTTGTTACCCCAATCATGTGTGTAAACTTAATAAAGCCATATACTGTCTCAAACAAACTCCTCGCGCGTGGTTTCATTGCTTGAGCATCCTTCTAATCGCAAATGGTTTTGTTTGTAGTCGTGCCAATCCATCCTTATTCATATCAAACAGGGGACATGCATTATGTACCTTCTAGTGTATGTGGATGACATAATCCAAATGGGAAATCAACTCACCACCATTCGGTCCTTTATCCATCGCCTCCATAATGAATTCGCAACAAAAGGTTTAGGGGAGCTCAATTATTTTTTAGGCCTTGAAGTCTCTTATACTCCCACTGGATTATTTTTTAAACAATCGAAATATGCCACTGAGATTCTCTCTCCCGTGCTGCGATGATGATATATGCTAAACCTACCTTTACATCGCTTGTGTCTAACATCACCTTCACCAATGACGATGAACCATACTCGGATCCCACACACTATCGATCAATTGTCGATGTGTTACAATATCTCAAAATCACTTGACCCAACATATCATATATTGTAAACCAGGTGAATCAATTTTTACATGCCCCTACAAGCTACGATTAACCATTTTCAGAAAGTTAAGCAGATTATACACTACATCAAGGGAACTCTTACCTTTAGCCTTACTTGCTCAAAATTAACACATTCATCACTCATCGGGTTTTCGTATGCTGATTGGGCCAGGTGTTTAGAAACGAGACGCTTCATTTATGTGTACTCTATTTTTCTAGGGGGAACCTTGTATCGTGGAGTGCTAAGAAACAACCCATTGTTTCTCACTCAAGTTGTGAATCAGAATATCGAGCTATGGCAAACACAACGGCTGAAATCATTTGGATCACTCATTTGCTTCGTGAACTTCATTCTTTACCACCAAGTCCCCATATGCTTCTTTGTGACAATAGAAGTGCTCTTTTCCTCGCTCAGAACCCAGTTTCTCACAAACGTAAAACATCTTGACGTTGACTATCACTTATACGTGAACTTGTATCATCTGGGAAACTTCACACTAGCTTCATTCCATCCAAGCTCCAAGTTGTGAGCATCTTCACCAAGAGTCTTCCAAAACCTCAATTTGAAACTTTCATGAAGATGCATGTCTTGGTCCACCAACATCTCACTGGTCGGGGGGGGGGGGGGGGTAGTAGTCCACAAGATACATAATCACAATATTGTATTTATTAAACTAGAGTCTCTTTGTATTTCATGTATTGTATCATTTATTATTTGTTCTATATATAGTAAACTCTTCACACATTAGTGGAGATCACTGAGTGTCCATTATCAATCCTAGCTTCTCGCTAGGTTTCTGGTTTAAATAAAAGTTTTAGTTGTTCATTAAAAAAATGCCAATGTGGCATAAAAATATCAATTATCAGTGGAGTCTACCAATGGTTTCTCCACCGATAAGTGGAGTCTACAGCAAGAAGTGGAGTCTACTACTTGGACCCTCTTAAAGGGGAGGTCTTAGGTTCAAAACTGGGTAACGGGAATAATTTAGGATTATTGGTGTAAAAGAGAAACATTTATCGTTCAAATAAAAGTTGAATACAATAAACCACTTAATAATGTATTTACATTTTGAACATATAAGGGAGCACATTTTTATTCCATCACCAAAATTACCCTTACTGGCAAGATGCTAGATTGGAGAATACACACACCAAACACTCATTAAACCAAGTTTACATCGAATTTTTCCACCTATCTATTGTTATTGTTCTATGTTCAACTGGATTTGATTAGAGGGTTCTTGGTTCAGTCGGCTCGTGTGGTCATCGAAAAAATTCTTTTGGTTCTGAGAAGGAGGTGTGTCAATGGGGAGTTGGCTCCCCATTAAAGTTAACTATCTTATATGGACGGTTCTTCAAAATCGTGTTCCGGTAAACGATAATCTTCATGCCCGGGGTATGGTGTCCATCTCGATGGAGGCCTTTCTTTTGCCTTGGTTTAATGATATAGCCTTTCCAAAAAAAATATATATTGTTATTGTTAAGTCTTTCCACTTAATAACTTAATAATGTGTTATAATGTAGTCAACAATTCCTTTTTGCACTTTACTCCAAAATTAATTTTAAAATAGTACTATTTGCACTTTAATTAAAAGCATAATTAATGAATACTAAGCTTTACTTTATTCGACACGACACATGGTATAATCAAATACACTCAAATCAAGTTTCATATTTCAATTTTTAATAAGGATCTGAATTCCGACATTTTCTAACCGCAAAATTTAATAACAAACCCGCAACTAGAAAAGGATTAGAAGCCAAAAGAATACAAAGAATCAAGGAAAAAGATTACATCAAGCTATCCAGTGTAAAAGTACACCAAAGGGACCAATCTAAATCTTTGAACTTGGACCTATTTTTACCTAAAGAAGGTGTTGCTCCTTAATTTCTTCGATGATGTTTAAGATGGAAACAGATTTGTTAGAGAAAACCTTTTCGTTGCGAACTTTTCATAAACACCAATAAGCAGCAAAAATAACCACCTGTGAGTCATTTTCGTTATTTGTTCTTTTCCACCACAATTTGATTAGCTTAGCAAACATAATCCATTTCATCCTTTTGCTTTCCCGCCACATGCATTACAAGTTTTAAAGGACTAAAGGTAGAATATTGTTAGTAACATTATGTTTTTACTATATTGTATTTAAATTACTTTACTTCAATGTCCTTAAAAATAGAAAAAAAAATTTTAGATAGTAAAAATCTTAAACATCTAAAAACCATATCAGTCTTTAGACTTTAGATCTTCCCTCAATTTTTATAACAATATTTTTTTCTAAGATTATACATCTTAACATAGTTCAAAAACATCCTTACAATTTTACATTATCACCACTTTTTACATTTATTTTGTATAATCATATTAGTTTATTACACTATAGTATTGTTATTATTTTTATTAATGAACTCTATTTGAAAAATATATTTTAAAAAGTATATGAATTTTTTTAACTTCTGTATTATATTTTGAATCAAAAAAATCTACCCATTGCATAAATTAAATCTTACAAACATTAAACATGATACATTAAAAATACAAAACTTAAACAAGATGTCATTTTTTCCCTAATTCTAGTGTATAGCTTTGCATAAGTTGTAAATTGTTTGGGTCCCCTATTGCTTGGATTGGAGAATGGGACGACTTCATCATCCTTTGCATTCATTTCATGCTCTAGTTGAAGATAATATGTCATCTAAAGAATGACCTACTCCAATATTATCTTTTTTTTCAAATAAACTACTAGGTTAACATTAACATCCACTGTAGAATCTAACAAAAAAACATATGATTTCTGAAAACCAAAACATGCTAATCATATCAAGAAATAAACTGATAATGATGCACACTCACCCTAAAGATAGTGAATCTTGACACTAATCAGAACATCTATTTGAAGATTGCAAAGATCTGTTCAAGGCATGGAATAGTTGTTGAGGAAGAAAAACCTATGTTTTATTGTCAAAGCCCTATTGAAGACAAGCACTGATCACGAAGACCAAACATCTGTCTAGCCAAACAGATGTTTGAAACAAGTCAACAACGGTTTGAAGAAAAGTGGTTAAATCAATGTAACAGTGTATGCTTACAATAGATATTAGTTATACTTAGACAGTGTTTGATTCTCGTAGATGCCTATGATTGTGCATTAATGGCTGCCACCATTGGAACCTCTACATGTCTAGATAGTCTATGGTATGTAGATAGTGGTGGCTCTAGACATATGACAAGGTGTAAAGCTCTGCTCGCAAATTTCTCTGCACATGGAAAATATTTTTTAGTAATGATTTAAAAGGTAAAGTGTTGGGTTCAGGAATTGTTCGAGCTAGTAAGCTAAAATTTGAAACTGGCAATCTTGTTGATAATCTAAAATTCAATCTACTTAGTGTTTCACAAATGAGTGATAAAGGTTATGGTTCATTCTTTATCAATAAACTAGTAAAATATTGGAGCATAACTAGTTAAAAAGATTGACAAATTATAGCTGACAACACTACACAACTTGTTGCTCACAGAAGTGGCAATGCTTATGTAGTGGATATGTTGAAAGATAACTCTATAAGGTTAGGACATGTTAATTTTCAAACCATTAACTCTCTTTCAACGAAAAATCTTATCGGAGGTTTGCCAACTAAAAAATTTAAATGTGATGAACACTGCATATGCAGTCTAAAGGGAAAACAACACAAAGTATCATACAAACCCATTGGTGAGTCCAAAGCAATCCACTATTTAGAAATGTTACAAATGGACTTGTTTGGCCCTGTAAAATTTATGAGCTTAAGAAGAAGAAAAAAGATATTGTCTTGTTATAGATGATGATTTTTCAAGCTTTACATGGACTTACTTCTTACATTCTGCTAGGATCTGAGTTTGAATTAGTTGTGATTGTTTTAAAAGATGGTTTTATGAATGAAGATAAAACAGAGTGAAATGCAGTGGAAATAGAAAACTTTGTATCACAACTAATGGAAGATTTCTTTGATCATCATGCTTTCAAACTTTATAAGTTTTGCATGTGAATTACAACTCTCCCTCGACCTTTTATAACTTAAGTTTGATCGTACATAATGCAGAGAAGATGATTGGTAAAATGATCTTTTGATAGATGATAGAACAATACATAAGCACTGTCTATTTATAGTACATGTCTAACCTTTGAGCATCTTTGCTGATGTCAGGGTTGATAGTGACAGCTAGCAATACAATAACTAACTTCTAAACTCTGATAGCCTAACCTGTGCTAAGTACTAAAACACTGTTACATTGAATATAATAAGATAAACTAAACTCAGATGCAATCCACTGTTGGTCTTCAGCAGAGCTTTGGATATCTTTGTCGTTTAGCTTCAACAGATGCTTGTTGGCAGGCTTTGGCTATATCAGATGTTATTCATCAGAGCTTGTAAACTCTGATATGAAGGATCAGTTGAAATAGCCTGTTTTGGCTTTCTATCATCTGTTCCTTTTGAAAGGGGTTCAATCCCAACAATCTCCCCCTGGAACAGATGATGCCAAAACTTCCTTTATTCTTGGTCTTTATTTCTCAACATAAGTTCTCTTATCTGACCCTTGAACTGAAGTTCAAAGTTCATAGAGTCCATATCCTCAGCATCTTTTTCAAGCTCCAGATTCATAAGATCTTGAAGGTCTTCTGCACATAGTCCATTTGCATCCTCCATTCTAATCTTGGTAGCTTCACCATATGATTTGAGAAAAGTCAATTCATGAGTGTCTTTATCTGACTTCTATTTTAGAATTTTTGGATCAGATGGTTTTCTTGAGAGCTGGCTTAGTGTTGAGGTTGGTGGTGGAAGAATTTGATTTGCAAGTTTGGATAATGTATCTCTTAGCTGATCACTTGCATCATCAGTATGGAATTGCACTTGGCACTTTATCCCCTTTTTGATGAAATATTGTTCATATACTTCTTCTCATCAGCCTCAGACATCTGCTTCTGCCTTTTTACATTTCTTAAAGCAGTAGGGGTAAGATCAGATGTTGAGATCAGACTTTTTGAAGAGTGGGTCTGTTAAATTGTATCCTCTGTTGGATAAACTGGCTTCTGAGGTGCAGTTGGATCTTTCTTTCTAAGATCTTCCAACCCTTTGTAGGACTCCATCACCTTAACCTCTGACCATCTAGCAATCTGTTTAGTTGTTCCATAATTAGCAGCAACCAGTTCTTCTTTTAGTCTTTTAAATTTCAAAGCTCTATCAGGCACATTTTTCTTGTATTTATTCCAGTCTGGAGGTGTAGGTTTCTTGTGAGGATCCTTGAGCATTGTTTGCATCCTCTCAATTTCCTGTTTGAGATCATTCACAGACCAGTCTTTAAATTGTATCCTTGTAACTTTGTATTGCTTGTGCTGCGTAATATGATCCAGATAGTCTTTCCTCAAACTTTCATCCTCCCTTTCAGACAACCTTTTGCACAAGTCTTTTGAAAAGTCTTCTGGCCTTCTTACCTTGCTAAGTTGATATTGCATGAAGCTCTGCACCTCTTTATCTCCTTTTCCCTTTGTAACCTTATTGGTTATATCATCTGCTTGTTTAGCTTTCAGTTGGAGGTATTCATCAATGTTCTTTGGTTTTGTATAACCCTGAAGGGATGGGAAATCTCTCTTTTCTAGTTCCTCAATTGAGTAAAAAGATTTGATCTCTTCTTTAACAAAAATCAGGTCTATAGGAAATTGTGTGGTGAAAGGGAGTATAGTACATGGTGGCATGCTGGGTTGAGTTGTTTTGGGAATTACTGAAGTTGGTGAGGATGATGTTGTCAGTGGTTGTGAGGATAAAGGAATTGGTGATGGGATTATGTCATCATCTGTAACAACAGAAGTTTTCCTTCTGCGTTTGAAGGTGATTTTTGGTAATGATGGATGTTCAGGAATTCTTGTGGGTGTGGGAATCGGTTGAGTTGTGGTTGAGAAGGTGATCATGGCAGAGGTTTGTGAAAGATTTGCTGTAATATCTGATGCACAACTGTTGACACAACAAACGTCACAACATCTACTGGAGTAGCATTTGATGTAGAGATATTAGGAGTTAAGCTTTGAGTTCTTGGGGCAGAGGTTACAGCTGGAGTTGCACCAGTAGCAGTTGTTTTAGAAGCTGTGGATATTGGTTTGCCTGCCTTTTTGGTTGAACTATTCTTTGTTGAAGAACCAATGTATTCTTTTTCCTCTTACTTGTCTAGTTTTTGCTTAACCAAACTTTTACTCTCTACCCTGAGATTCCTCAATCTTTTCTACTTGTCAGCAATTAACTTGTCAGTTTCTTTGTTAAGAGAGTCATCAATCTCTTTGTTTGATGCTGCAGCAGTGGTTACAGACTCTTTGGCTTTGAATAAATATAATTGGTTACATTTATTTCAATCTTCAAACGAGGTACGACATTAGAATTATAACTTTTTGGTAAATAAATATAAGTGCTTATATTTATCTCAAACGTTTAAAAACGAAACACAAGACGTGAATTTTGTGATAAATAATATTATTTTCTGTATTATCTTACTATTCAAACAAAATAAAATAAATATTAAATATATCAATTCTAACGATTATGAATGGTACGCAAGCTCATCATCGACTTACCTTTTGGTTGTACGTAGGTATATGCTTAATAAATGCTCTGCTATATATTTATATTCTACCGGAGTTACGATAACTCGCTAATTAAATAATTGTCATTATATATGACAGTTACTTGGAAAATCATAAAAATATACGTAGGTTCTACAACGAGTGTTATTTTTATACAAACACCTACTTACGTACACGTACTACTAGTCAGATGATTAACATGAATATATGAATATATATATATGTGTGTGTGTGACTTTAATCACTTGGAGATTAAGTTATTCATAAGGTATAATGCATATACAGGATATACAAGGGATTAAGATATCATAGAATTGTCGTTTTCGTCAAGAGAATAAATTTCTCATCGAGTCGTTTGGTTAACGGTTCGGTAGAACTCGATGACAATCATAATAACCATGGTTGCAAAATTCGCTAGGCGCTCCCTAGTCGGATTTGAGAGTGCTGGAGAAAAACTCGTTCTAAGCGGAGATTAATCGGGGATTAATCAGCATAGGAGAACAGTACTCGGGCCTCGACAGCCTACCTTGTAGCGACTACTCAGGGAGTACTCGGAGTCTAGGCGGGACTTTTACAACCGTGATTATAACCGTATCCTTCCAGTAGAAACTTATCAGTTTGCTATTTACTAGGGATGTCTTAGTATTAGCATACACTTAGCGAGCTGATGATTCCGAGATCGTTTTTCTTGCATAAGTATATCAAGGTGAGTTCATACCCCCACATTTTACAAATTTATATTTTTACAAATGTTTTTGGGGGGAAACATGCAAGTTTTGCAAAAGCATACGATATTTCAATAAACAAAAGTTACATGTTTCTAAACCATATTTACAAACGAGTTCCGACTAACACAAATGGTTTTTGAAAGGTTTATGCCAAAACACACCGGTTTTACAAAAACATGCGCATTTTACGAAACATGCATGAGTTACAAACTAGTGACTGGATTGTCCTAGCTACAATTAGTGACTGGATTGTTGTGGATACAAACATTTAGGGACTAGATTGTTGTGGATACAAACATTTAGGGACTGAATTTTCCTGGACACAAACAATTAGGGACTGGATTGTGTTGGATACAAACAAGTATGGACTGGATTGTTCTGGATACAAACATTAAGGGACTGAATTGTCCTCTACACAATAATAAGGGCCAGAGCGTCCTTGCCAAAAATGACACAACTGTACGCTAAAGTCCTCGCAACATTTCAGAACTATAACCAGCTGCTTCATCTTGAGTACACGATATTGCGAGGCACTCACTAGCCTGAGGTTGGTTATAGGCTTATGCGGGCATGTAGTCTTTGTCTTACATGGGCAATGACGGATATACAAGTTCTTACATTTATTATGTTTTCAAATAACATGCCAAAGAAAATGGTCTGTTACATTTTCATAATGATATCAAAACCGGCTCTCAAAAAGATATATCTCAAGTCTCTTTGAAACAAACTATATCTCAAGTCTCTTTGAAACAAACTATGAACTCACCAAATTTATGTTGACGTTTTAGCATGTTTTTCTCAGGTTTTACATTTGGGCAATGGCACGATTGGAATAGGAGAACTCTTTGGGGATTGATTACCTTAGAAGGCGTTCAACACAGTAGACGTCTTATACATATCTTCCGCTGCACTTGTAAGTGATACCAGTCGTTATGCCCAACTTTGATTTTGCGGGTGTGACACTTCAAGCTTCAAAATATTATAATATTTTGAATGCTGATGCACCCATTTACGTGGATACATTGAGAAACTTCTGGGCTAACTCGGATTTCCTATTACGAGACAAGAAGCCCTTTACAGTCATCTCCAAAATTGATGGTGTCGACATTCAGATTACACCACAATCTCTATACACCACTTTCAACCTAGATAATATGGTAGGTATGGATACCTTTCACAAAAATGATCTTCATGTAGAATTCATAGAAAGAGGGTATGAAATACCTTCGCAAACTCAGTACTTGGGATATGCAATTTCAACAAATGCAAACTATAGGCTATCTCAAACTTTGTTTTTAGAAATGGTGGGTAATGTGAAGGCCATTAACTGAGGTTCTGCTAAAGCCTTCATCTTATATCCTAGGTTATTAAGTTTTTTCCTACAAAAGGTTTTAAAACAAGAAGTTTTTGAACAGGGTCAAGCCCTTCAAAGAATAGCCTTTCTAATGAAACATTCACATGCATGATGACTAAAAGTCAAGAAAAGGTTGATGAACAAAATGTTTTAGAAAACCATATAACAGAGGTTACAATCACTGTTACTGAGCCCACTGCTCTTGATGCCCACGGTGCACAACCCACCACTGTGGTACCCACATCAGAAATTTCCACAAAAAATTATCTCCACTTTGATCACTAAATCCAGAAAAAAAAACAAAAAGAGGGTATCTCTGGAGGATGATACGCCAGAACTCTGTTGTAACACAAATGCAGCAAACATCTATTGATACTTCCTCACAACAGATGGAAGCATCTCCAGCCATCCAAAGTCCTCACATATCCTCCCAAAAAGATTGTGTTGTAAGCACAGGGGAACTAAAAGTAGAGTTTGATGATTCACTTGAACATCTATACTCAAGTCCATCTCCTGGGGTTGATTCTCTTTTCACTTCACACACACAAATACATTTACCATATTCTCCACATAAAACCATTATTTGATGCAATTGACCAAAATTATGACTTGGATATACCCAGTTCCACCCAAACACCAATCATCGGGAGCATACTACAACAAGTGACTGGACCAAGTCATGTCATTGCTAACACACAAGGAGGGGATGGTACACCTCTTCTGTCACAAGTGACACTTGAAGGTTTTTCAAGAGAGCCAGTCACTACAACTGTGGATACAACAGCCTCACAGCTAGACAATGATTACATAGCTAAGACCTCCTTGAAGGCAACAACTGTCGAGTCTACAATAGTACACTTTCCATCAGTTGGAAGTCCCTAGAACCAAGAACAAGGGGCATTTGTTCAAAACCATATACAACTACCTCTGGTAGGAATCTAGATGATCCTA
The DNA here is from genome assembly GCA_947069175.1 of Scalesia atractyloides. Lineage (NCBI taxonomy): Eukaryota > Viridiplantae > Streptophyta > Magnoliopsida > Asterales > Asteraceae > Scalesia > Scalesia atractyloides. The sequence continues at coordinate 61,733,161 of CAMTDV010000010.1, read as the reverse complement.
TTAATTTAGGTGATGGGTTAAGATACAAGATTTGATGAAGAGGGTAACTAAGATAGAGTCATCAGTTGATGAAATTAAAGACATGTTGAAGACTTTGGTGTAAAACTCAAGAACTTTACCAGACAATGCAGGAATTGCAAAAGAAATATGGACACATGCACAAATGTACCTCCAACTTCAAAAGCAATCTGTTGATGCAACACATAACATGCACGTGGAGCTTATCCGAAACATGGTTGATGCAAGGTACCAATATACTCATCTTCTACAAACCACTGGCACTGCTCCATCTCTTCTCAAGTACACAGCAAATGATGCAAAAAAGGGGGAGAATGACAGCATGAGAAAGCTTCCACCAAATGTCAAAAAGGCTCAAAAGAGAAAATTGACACATCTGTAGCCAAAAAGGCCAAATAAGCTGCCTTAGAAAAAGGGAAAAGAAGGGATAAAAGGGAAGCAAAGGATGCACTGGCAGTCCAACTGCAAGACAAGTAAGAAGTACCGTTACAGCATCTATTCCCCACAGCTTTGTGTCTACAACTACTGTTCCATCCAACCAAACCACTACAACCACAATTGTTGATCCTTCAATCCAAACATCTGTTGGCATTACAAAAATACAAAGAGATGTTACATCCACAACAGCACTTACCATGCCAATTTACCAAAAGACCCATGCAGAGGTTCTCAAAAGAACACCATCCATTCACAATCTCTCACCTCCGACAATAACTCCCACACCAAAAACCAAAACCAGAAAAACAAAATTCATCATCCAAGATGAGGATGAAGAAACCCGTGAAACTTCACCCACCAATACCACATCATCACTACCACCTACCACTAAACCATCCACTACCAATACCACAACATCCACTTTTACTTCACTTCCACTATTAATCCCATCTTTCACCACAATAAGAATCACCATTGCACACCCCTTGGAACTGACTACTGTATCACAAGAAATATAGTCATTCTACTCCACATCAGATACAAGTCAACTCATATTCCCTTCTTTACAAGACCTTCTAAAGCCAACCAATGTCAAAGAATACTTGGAGCTCAAAATGAAGTAGGCAGAAAGGATCGTTCTAGAGAGAAAAAAAGGAAAATATGACAAGCAACTGAAGCTAAACTTATCTGAAGACTACAGAAAAGTAAATGCCTTCGAAAATTATACCAAAGATGCATGCAATAGTCTCTCCCATGCCCCAATAAATGATCCTGATCACAGAAGGACATTGAGGGAAGACTACCTAATCCACATCGTGAAAAGGAAGCCTTACAAAGCAACTAGAGCACAATTTTCAGGATGGCCAACTTGAAAGCAAGAAGAAAGTCCAATGACAAAAGGGCTCTGTAGTTAAAAAGGATGAATGAGGAGATGGTTGCTGCAAAGTTTGGTACTCTAGGGTCAATGGCTAAGTGGGATGAGTCAATAATCACTCAGAACCACAAATAGTTAGAATCTTAAGAGAGAAACATCAATGACTCCCAAGAAAGCCTATCTATGATCAAGTAGACTTCCCCATCAAAACATTAATAGCTATCACATAACTTCCTATTGCACAGAACATCTCTTATGCTGTAATAAGATACCTCAAAAGGCAAAAAGAGATGTCTGAAGAGGATGTAGAAGGATATTAATATTATCTCAGAAAATAAGGGATTGGAAATCAGCTAATGTATGGGTATCCTGATAAAAATCCAGAAGATCTACTTGGTCAAATCTTGGGAAGACCAACTTCCCCCAACTCATCTGTAATAACTCCGGTCCAAGAAAACCCTCCTAACCTCAAAATTCTAAAATGAATGTCTGATAAGAGAAGCCATGAATTGACATTGCTCAGAGCGAGGAGGGGTTCAAAAGATCTCTATGAGTAGTGCCCTTGGCCTAAAGATTGAAGATCTGCAAAACCTACTGGGTCTTCAACTCGAAAAGGATCTAGACAATAACTTATCTTTAAACTTTGAATTATAATATAAGGGGTAAATCAGAGAGAAGTTCATGAGGAATAAAGATTAATCATATAAAACTGAGTTTTGGCATCATCTGTTCTAGGGGGAGATTGGTTGACCTACAAAAGAACAGATGGTTTCTGAAAGCCAAAACATACTAATCAGATCAAGAAATAAACAAATAATGATGCACGCTCCTCCCAAAGATAGTGAATCTTGAACACTAATCAGAACATTTGTTTGAAGATTGCAAAGATCTATTCAAGGCATGGAACATCTGCTGAAGAAGAAACCTCTGTTTGATTGCCAAAGCCCTATTGAAGACAAGCGATGATCATGAAGACCAAACATCTATCTGTCTGGCTAAAAAGATGTTTGAAAAAAGTCAACAACGGTTTAAAGAAAAATGGTTAAATCAATGTAACAGTGTATGCTTACAACAGATATTAACTATACTTAGACAGTTGTTTGATTCTCGAAGATGTTTGCAACATCTGTGGAATCTTTTCTATTAAGAATGTTAGATGTCGTTATCAGGATAATGTCAGCCCTGATTGTGAAAATTTATGTACTTCCTATAAATAGATTTCACCTGTTAGAGATCTATTTATCACTCAAGATCCTTATCGTACGAACAGAGTGTGTGATCAGGCCAAGGGGAAGTTTGTATAATCGTATCTGTAATTGTAATCCTTTAATTTCAATGCAAAACAGTTTGATAAAACTTTCCACTCTTGTGTGCTCATAAAAATCCGTTGCAATTCATTTTAATTCTATCTTTCATTCATTATTGTTCACCTAATGTACTCAACTGAAAACTAAGATCCTAACATCCACGACTTTGCCTTTGCCTTTTAATAATGACACCTTCGCCTTCTTTGGTCCAATTGGGCAGGGAAGTTCATCATTCCCACCTGGCACTTCATCTGCAACAATTTAGAAGTCCTTGATTGAAAAAGAAGTATCACATGTGAAGTTAAAAGATGTGTGGGCATCCGTTGAAGTGGTGTACTCACTTGAAATATGTCTTCGTTGTCTTTGGTTGTTGGGTATTGAGATGTCCATTTCGTGTTTCCACTTCTGCATGTACTTTAACAATTGTCTCACATGTTCGTATATGAATTAAAATTAATCGTCGAATAATACTCCTTACGAATGAAAGTCATGAGTTGGTCATCGAACCGACAATCTATTTTTGTTGGTCATGAACGAACGGTATTCCTTACGAGCGCATGTCATTAAATTTACTAATACTTGACTTTATCATGTGCCTATGTGAGCGCATGGTTGCAATGGGTCTCACAACACCAGAATGATCTCTGTGCATGTAATAAGTATGAATCTGCTCCCTAAAATCATTTCCTTTTTGCAAGTTCACGATATACGCATTACGAAATACATGTATCTAAGCCTTTTCCAGCAGCTCATTTTTAGCATTAATCTATGGGTTTCGTTTCACAGCTGAGGACGTGATCCCTTCCTCCTTTTTTCTTTCTATCATCAATCTTTTACTAAGCGAACAAAGATTCATCCACACTACCACTGCATGGTGCCAACATGAATGTTTAGGTGGTTGAGACGAGTGGAGATTAGGGAGCCAGTACTTTGAAATTAGGATAACCCGTGATTTTGAATTTGAGGGAACCAGATAGGAGAAATAAAGCTTTTGTAAATTGGAACAATCCAACGTTATAAAATCGAGATTTCGAAATTGGAAGAATCCTTGAAGTGGTAGATACCCGAAGATTTTAGGAACTGGATGAACTAAAAAAATTGAAGATCTTGAGGGGATAAAAAGAAAACGATGCGTGTGTGTGTGTCATATTTAGAGCAACCATAACAACGGACTAAGTTCATCCAACAGACTGCCTAGTCAGCATGCCACATCATTCCAAACCACCACCACTCCAAACCCCCATTCCAAACATCCACTTTTTACCCATTTTTACACTAAAAACAAAATAAAAAACCCGATGGTGAGTGGATGGTCACCACTCCTTCAAAACCATACCCGTCCGCTGGAGCAGACCATCATCGCCGGACCATGCTGAGCCACACCCCTCCATTGATTATGATATTTGTTCCTTTTCAACCATTGTACAGTCCCAAACAATTTTGAATCCAATGAAATATTGTGTTTCATTTCCAGGATTGTATAATTACATGGGACATTTGCATGTTTTAAGTCCTTGTACAATTTCAAACTCTCAAACCTTTTCTAGAAGTAAAATCGCAAACTATTATGCAAACTTAATGAGTTTAACATGACGTCCACTCCGGAACAAGGAATAAGCTAAACATACCCTAAATACCCTTTACATAACTTAGCAATAAGTTTTGCGGGGTTCGGTATGGCAAAAACATGCTTATTCAAGTCCAGGGACTATTTTCGACAAACTGCGAAAGTTTGTTGGTCCATATTCAAGATACGAACCACATATACAAATCCAAATATTTTTGTAATCAATAAAATCTTGTATTTTATTGATGAGAATGCAAAAATATCAATTGTTGCGCAATTTCGGTCATTTTCGTGTTCGTTATAGCGTTCGTCGTAATTAAGCGAAAAACGCAATCGAGCGAACCGACATCCGCGACATTTCCAGGAAAAATCCAAGTTACATATGTCTTAACACATTTATAGAGCGTAAAAATTGGGTTAAAAGGGGTTAAAAGTGAAAAAACGCGACGAAACAAGTCCAAGGGCCAAATCTGCCAAAACCAAAGTTTGGGTCTCTGGGGGGCTCCAAAAACATGGACCTATTCTCTCGCGAGGCGGGAGAGGTGCCCTGTAACAGAAAAATTGTGGCAGCCAGCTGTTTTTACATGCTTGGAGCCCAAGATTTCATTTCCTCCAAGCTTTAACCTGCAAATGACATGTGTCTAAGCTACCCTTGATGCTTGCCACCTCCATGGACACTTGGAATGATCCTAACCATTTCAAATTGCTATAAATAGCAAGCTTTTCAACCAAATTCATTGCTCATTTCACTTCTTCTTCACGTATCTGCTCTATATTGGAGTTTGCTCCTATTGGAGGCCTCCTACTGTGTATTCTTGCCTTCCTAGAACACAAGTAAGTGTTCATTCCTAATCTTGTTCTTTATTTTGGCTATTTTGAGCCAAAAGTCAAACAGTTTGACTTTCTATTTGACTTTCGATTCTGAACATTTTTTGTTAAGTCAAAGTTCAATTGAACTTTGCAACGCGATCGTAATCACGAAGGTTATACTCCCTAGCGATTGCACCTTCTGATTACCACGTTTACTAGTCGAAGTGACGAGTCAAAATTTCGGTCAAATATGCGCATAATGTGCATTTTACAACGAAACTATTTTTGGATATCAAAACTCCATTTCAAGCTTAGTGCTTTATTAGGGTCGTAAGTCATGTTTTAACATGTCTAACTCGTCATTTCAAGTTTAGTGCTTCATTAGGGTCGTAAGTCGAGCGGTCTTGACCACCGCTTTGACTTTCGAATCCGACTCGTTTGGTCGATCTTAGGATTCGAATCAAAAGCACATTTATGGGACCATAGTTGTATAGGGAATAAGCTACTGAGGTTATACCTTATGGTCATAAGGTTTGGTTAGTATTATGATAAGTCATTCTTATGTTCCTTAGAAATGACCAAAATGCCCTTTTTGCGCATAAATCCGTTTTAAACACATGTAACCAAAATTTTGACATATAAACTGATGTTATAACATTTTCAAACATGTTTGGGCATTTAAGACTTATCATAGGACATGTTTAACCATTCGATCATGCGTTTACGCAAATGACACGTTAAAGTAGCGTAAACTACCTTAACGAGCCATAACGGATCAAAAGCACTTAGGATCGCTTTCAAATTAGAATGTTAAGTTTATTAAATCATGCCATATGAGTTCCAACACTCATTTGATTTATAAAACTTCATTCTATCCAATCCTCCGATTTAAGTCCCGACGCACTAACATAGTTATCCGATATTAGGACACACTTGAATCCTTGATCTCTTGAGCTTTGTTTGATCATTCGAACAAGACTTATACGCAATCCCAAGTGAGTACATGGTCCACTCTTTTACTTTTTTCAAATGTTTTGGGGTGATTCATGTTGCAGCCCCTGACCCCTACCCTGGGAGCGGGAGCCGCGAGGCGCAAATCCGGTGGTATCGGTGTTAATTAATTTGGCAGCGGAATTAAAACATCAGGACCGTAGTTAGGAAATATTATCAGAGTTCAAAACACCAACTTTTATAAATAAACAAACGGGATAAAACCCAAGTTTCAAGTACAATACATTTTGTAGGGATAAACCCTAATTTATGTAAAAACATAAACTCCTTTTATTTAGGTAACTTTTATAGCCACTTTTCTAAGCCTTCAGTGCTCTCTAGCTTGCTTCTATTAACTTCACATTAAGTTACCTTAAACGCGTTTAAAAACATTTTATCAGCAAGAAATACTGGCGAGTGCATTCCAGTTTAATCAAAACAAGTTTTTATAGCTTTACAGTATTGAGAGCATCCGCGATTACAATGTTTATATCTACACAATTACTCATTCAGTATTATCAACACCTGACTTGTGGGTCATGTTACTCATTGGCAAACTCTTCGTCCAACAGTAACGGATTCAAATAATGTATACAAAACCCCAATATGCCGCCAGTAATTGTAGAATACATATACTCAATCACTGTTAAGCATAATTAAAACATTTGAGGTTTTGGTAAAACCGTTTGACTCTCAAAAAGATTTAAAAAAGAGAATGTACTCACATTGAAAACTTAGATATTGCTACGGATTTCCTGGTGACAATTCTTGATTACTTTCCTGGATGTCTATTAAAACATCCAATGCACGCGTGTTAGTAAAATAACCCAAATTACTTTAGCCATACAACACGAGACAGAACCCCAACGAACTTAGTCGGGCAGAGCCTTGACATGCATTGGTGGGTCCTAAATCAATCGGGTAGGGTAACAAATTAGTGATCGGGGGTTAAGATACTTACAGCGGGCAGCGTTTCGCAAGTTTAGGGGGCGTTGTTTAAGAGAACGGGGATTCAGAGAGTATACGATTGATTCAGAGGATCGAAAGTGAGCGAGTTTTCCAGTCCCAGGCATGGCCTTCTTATACCCGAATTTGGCCTCTCCCGCGCGTCGCGCCAGGATTAGAGGTAGCTCACGCGTGGCGCGACAGCTGCCCCTAGGGCTAGGTCAACCTCGTCAAGGGGTATAGGATTGACACTTGTCGAAAATGGACAAACGTCTACCCGGTATCTCCCACGTGTCGCGCCAGAAACAGGGTGTCCTGGCGCGTGGCGCCTGGGCTACCTGGGTGTCGTTTCCTCGTTTTGCGTGTCGTGTCTCGATTTGTGTGTCTGGTTCCTCGTTTCGGCTCGGTTTGGGGTGTTTTGGAAAGTTGTTACAATTCATATGTGCCTATCACTACTTTCTTCTTTTCATGACATTATACATGTTTTGCTTATCTAGTACATATAGTACACGGTTTTCAAAGACATTTTGCTTCGTATGTTGACCTAGCACACCTAGTACATGGTTTTTAAAGACATTTTGCTTCGTATGTTGACTTAGCATACCTAGTACATGGTTTTCAAAGATGTTTTTGTTTCGTATGTTGACCTAGCATACCTAGTACATGGTTTCAAAACATTTTCACGACATGCTTACATTGTTTGGACATTTTGGTACGTTGAGCTCGACAATGATACATTCATTAACATTGGTCACGCCGACCGATAGTATGTAATGGTACCATAGGATTGACAATCCTTTTCCCGCTTCCTAGGTTTGTTTGGAAGTGACCTTAGGAAATGACAGAAGCCGATGAACATTTGATAAACCTTTATCTTTATAAGGGTTTATCCGACAGTCAACAAGGCTTGAATGTATTCGCTAACAATCCATATTTATATGTCTACAAAATAAAAGCAATGATTTATAAAACAAAACCTTTGATTAACAATACATTTGTTCATTTAAAAACATTGTTTTATACAAGACAATTGTTTATTCATGACATTGGTTTACACATGACATTGGTTTAAACAAGACATTTCATTTGTTGGTTTATGGTAAGTGACTTAAATAATGAGACGTGTGTAATATAATAAAAGCATGGTGGATACGCCGTTGGTACTTCCTATATCTAAATGCTTTTATTATATTACATATCGTAGCGTTATCTAAACCACTTCAAACAAAATATAAGACATGACACATTTTATACAAGATGTGACATATTTTATACAAGGCATAACACATTTTGGTTATTAAGTTAACCATGCATTATTTCTTTTAAATCATTTGACTTTCACATGATTTTATAAAAGAAACATTTTATAATGGTTCATGGCTACTTTTGTATTAGTTAAACTATTTTTTTAACACTCAAAGCCATGAATCATCATCACAAAACCTATGTTACTCACAGGCATTTTTATGCTGACGTTTTATTTTCACATATGTTTCAGGAACATATGTTGATTTGAGCTTGCTACACATAGGACGAACTCGGCCCTTAGTTAACTTAAAACTTGAAAGACAATTGTTGTGTTTAGTTGTTTTTTTTTCCAAGACAATGTAATTTAACAATTCATAATACAAAACTTTATGTACCATGTGTTGTGAAACAATAATTCTGTGGCATGACTTCTCGACGTTTCTGCCGCGGTTTGTTGTTTTACGCGGTTGGGGTGTGCCATTGATGTCGCCCGCTTGTTCTCTTCGTCCACCCGAGCGGACTTGTTGTTGTTGTTGCTCTTACTAAATACACAATTACTACAAAAGAAACAAATCCAAATCTTTTAACTCTATTTATCAAAAGTTCATATTTTTAAAATCTTTTTACTTCTTATATAAAAACATGTATGCCATGTATATATAGAATCATTAAACTAATTTGTTCATATGTTTTCTAATTAGATACCTTTTTCCACTTAATCTTACAAAGATTTAAACGCACGTCACTTTTGTAGGAGTAAACACGATGCTACAAGACTACTAGGGACATGGACATGTGTAAGTTATTATGTCTATATAGTAGGTTATTTGTAGTTAAGATGACCAACAAAAGACTATACGTATGTTAGTTTTATATAAAAACAAAAAATATCAATATAATTTTTTTTAATCTTATGATAGATGAATAAACTTGTATACCCATATTTATGTATATTTAAACAAAACTAGTGCCCCCTGGTTATATGTATAAACACTTTCTTATTAGCACCATCTCGAATTAAGCCCCTGCAATCTAGCGGGGGCGTAAAATCTTGCCAAATAGCACCGGTGTCACACCACCAGCGACCATCAACACAGAGTCGATCTAGGACCCGTGTGCTGCGATGAACCTATAAAACGGAAAAAATAGACCTAAAACATTGAACCACACATGCACGTTGCGCCGTATTAACTTACGAAATTTTGAACAAATCGTAAAAACGTTAAACCATACATGCACATTGCACCGGGTTAACTCGCAAAATTTATAATGAAACATAAAATGAACATTTTAGAGAGATAAAATGTACAGGGAACAAAGTTGAAAGTAAAAAAGTTGTGAGTGTAAATTTCAAATAATGAAAAGTTTTGAGTTAAAACTAAAAAAATAAATTTGTGGCCTTAAAGTTATTATTATTTTTTTCAAAGTGACCACAACCTTTTATGTTTTTTAAACTAAAATTGACTAAAACATTTTGGTTTTCTAAAATTTGAAATCAAGTTTAGGAATAATAAACTTTTTTTTAAATTGACCTCAACTTTTTTTATTTTTATTTTTTAAATTGACCACAAATTTTTAAGTTTTTAACTCGAATTGACTCAAACCCTTTGTTTTTTAGCTTTTGAGTTAAAAGTAAATTTATTTATTTATTTTAATAACCCCCCAAAACACGAGGTATAACACTCTAATGCATAAAAATGTTGCTAATTAATAGTATGTAAATATCGTGTTGAGAACTACGAGAACTCCTAAGATATTTGTACATAGTGCAATAATGCATTGATACTTTAATGAAATAGTTGGATAGGTGGACATGCGATTATGCAATACACTTAAAACAAAATATACAAATCTTCCGTTCGATTCGATATTACTATAAAAGACATCTCTTTAGGACAGTAAGGTAATTTTTATTCAATTTTAAGACGCCTTACAAAAGCTTTTATGTGTTTGGTACAAATAATTTATATATCGTGGTGTGTAAATTACATTTTTATCCAACGTCTTATGACCCCCTACTACATTCAGTTCATTATATTCATTTGCATTCAATTTTAAAGTATTTATTAAGACATGCTTATAAAATACATATGTTTAAAATACATATATTTAGTTTTATGATACATGAACAATAGAGTGAGTAACTAACAAATCGTTTGATTAGTTGTTGAGCCAATTTTAATGATTTGTTAGTTTCTTTAGATAGAATATATATATTGTTTTGTATGTATATGCAACTATGTGTTGTACGGAAATTGTTCACTCCGTCACATCGCGCATGTTCCCTCTCATTGCTACAAACTCATTTTGTCAACTGAAAATTTAAAAAAATTGATGCATGTCAAACATCTATAAAAAATACCATAAATATGCCATCCATTTTCCAAATTAATGTGATTACTACTGAATTTGGTGTAAGATGACATTCACTCTAATTGTGGATTTGGTGTAAGATGACATTCACTCTAATTGTTGAATCAAAAGTTCTTAAATGAAGTGAATACAAATAAAAGGACCTTTTTTAAAACTAGAAACTTAACAGGAATTATAGTTAAGTGTTTAAAATATCACGCCGTTATATAAAAGTGAAAAACAAACAACATTATTCTAAGGCTTGCTATCAAAATGGCGGAAAACTGAGCTTTAAAGAGTAAGGAAGACAAAAAAAGGGGTTAAAGAAAGGCCATAAGTCAAACGAAACCATAATACCATTATAGTTAAAAAGTTAGAATTTAAAGTAAACTAGACAAAAAGAAGCACGACTTGATCGAGAGATTATGTTTGACACACTTTAAAAAAGATATTTTGTGTCTGTCTATTGTGTACACTTGTAGCAAAAACGTATCAAAACTTGTTAAAATTTGAGAGAAAACCGTATCCATATATATATATGTGCGTTATATCATGGTATGTGTAGATGCGTGTCTTTAATTGTTGGAATTTTGAAATTTAACAAGAAATGTTTTTTATAGCCGCCAAAGAAATAACGATCAATCTTTTTTATTTTTCAGAAAGGCTAACTCACGAAGACGAGAATTCTCAACCTCACGTCGAGGGGCATTTTTCCAACATATTGGTAAAATGGTACCACTAGGCTACAAAGCCTTTGGTAAATATCGATTGATCAATGATTAAAATTGAATCAAGCATCTTAATTTGTAATTAAAATGTTTGCATAAATAGTAACGTTTCTAAGAATTAAACTGTCTCCAAAATAAATCCAGATCTAAGCAAAACCTGATTTTGTGGGAGCTCAAAAATACAAGTTCAACATTTAAGGTTTGCGTGTCACAACGACACACAAGATCGATGTTAACCGGGTTCTGTAAATTAAATAAAAAAAGGTTTGCGACGGACCTTATGCTATGGATTACATACTACAAGTTGGGTTTCTTTACTTAGAAAAACAGTTTGTTATTATAACATCTGGCCCGATGTACCACTAATATTTTTTTCGTTTTATCGATAGGAATCTCACAGATTTGTATTTAATTGTCTTAGTGTTGTTGGCGGAAACTTCTTAATAGGTCATCTATCCGGGTACTATTCTCAACTATGGAGTTCTCATTGCATCCACCACCATTAAACGCAATACGCATTGGTGATACTTGAGGCGGAGAATACTTTATGACTCAATATCTTTTGCGGACAGAACATAACATAAACGGTACGGTTACAGTGTTTAATCGATTCTTCTCTCCATCCGTAGCGCTACCTGTCTACCTCGCTAAAGCCGAACAAAATAAAAAGGGAAAGAATAGAAAGACGTAGTCGAGTTACCAACCAGACAACGCAGCAAAGTAGGAGGCAAGGCAGGGGCTGGAATCCTTTGTCGATATGTGGCGCCGACGATCGTTAATCGGCTAACTTTACCTCTCCCATGGGCCCTTTTATTTAATTCAACTTTTCTAACTAATTCTTTATATTATTAATAATTATCATTTCTTCTTAAAATATATGTTTAATCATCTATATACACAACTATAATTATATTTTTATGCATATATAAACGAATATATATTTTTTTACTTCAGAAACAATTAACTTTTAATTTTTTTTACTATCATATGGTTGTTAGCTTATAATTTTTTTACAAATGGCTTCAAGCCTAACGATATCAACGAATTTAGTAAATATGTTCCTTGTTTCTCAGAGCTTAAAAAATGTTTAAAAAGAGCTTCTAGCTTAACGGTATCAACAAGTTTACTAAACGTGTTCCTTCCTTTTCAAATTTTCCACTTCATTTCTAGTTTCTAGAAAACCGGCCAGTACATTAGCTAGTAACCAAACCAGCACCATCGTCATACATGGCTTTCAAAGTATGCACTTGCCAATAAACTTCAACCTATCTCTAAACTTTTCAGCCACTTCCTTTATTAGTCATTGAAGGGGTATGGTCATAAATCTTGCGTCGACTACACGAGATAACCTTGAGTCGCGCACGAGACCATACCCAAGTTAAACCAAAACGATAACTTTTTCGGCCTTGCGCCGACTATACAGATGTTTCCACAAGCACGCGCGAGGTCGGGATTAAGATGAAACAATTTCCGGCACTTAGTTCCTTTGACAAAAAACCTGGCTTACTTGACCTTACGCCGACTACACGGGATGTAACCATGTCGTGCGGAGGGAAGAATCAAGAGATTTCAAAGATAATAATCAACATTCAATATCCCATACTATCAAACACATAAAGCTTCAAAATAACCATTACAGTTCAACAAAATCTCTTAACATAAATCCAATTCGATCTCCCCTAGATTTTATTATAAACATTCTAATCAAACTAACAAAACGAACTAAACTATGCATGCAACATCCAAGGCATCCAAGCTAAATCCTCAACCTGTTACATACGTTAAAATACAAGTCAATACAATTAAGTAAAGGTGAGCATACGAGTTTAATTAATACTAGCATAGTCGAGAAAGCGTCTGCGAAACAATCTAATTACATATCATGATACTCAAAAACACTTAACATAACATAGGCTTATTTCTCATGCTAACTACCGAGAAAAGGCTTGCACGACCATCCTAACTAGACCCCGTCGGGTGTTAGGCAAACTATAGACCATACTAGCTAAGGAGGCAAGTTAACGAAAATAAGTCCTAGTCACATGTTTCTAGTATCACGTATCGAGCATATACAATCAGATTATTCGCGTGTGATAAACAGTTTTGATTTGTGAAGTGATTTTGATATAGGAACGTATGTAACACCCAAAAAGTGCATTAAAGCGAAAATGGGTCAAGTATACCCACTATGGGTGCGCTTAGATAAGATTAGAGGATCTGAGGAGAGTTGCGGAGAGCGCCGGATCAGCCTGCATACGCGAACGAAAGTGTATCAGTCTCCGAAAAGCTGAAACGGTTAAGCTTTGATTGGGCAGTAGCCAAGTTCGGCCGAACTTGTATGTAAACATACAAGTTCGAGCGAACTTGCATGGTTTTGGTGAGTTGAGAGTCAAGTTCGGGCGAACTTGCAAGTTCCTCAAGGAAACTTGACAAGTTCGAGCGAACTTGTAGTTAACTTTGATAGGTGAGACAAGTTCGGCCGAAAGTGAGAAGTTTCATGAGAAACTTGACAAGTTTGAGCGAACTTGGGGGGGTTCTTGAAGAGAATTTTGTGCATTTCCATTCAAGTTCGGCCGAACTTGACCCCTAGAGGGCAAGTTCGAGCGAACTTGACTGCTGTGTTTGTCAAAAATCAGTAAAATCTCGAGCGAACTTGATGTTGTCGGGTCCAAAATCTTGCGTTTTCGCGTCGTTTGCGGAGGAAATCGAGTGTTCATCCCTCCAACCCTGTGCTACTGAGCAAACTTAGGTCGGAGAGGTCTTTTAGAGCGGTTTTAGCCGTATTACAAAAGCATGGGCTAATCCGGGCGAACTCTGCCTTCGTTCGGGTTAGTCCGGCTTGTGTAAACCAACATAAACGTCCTTGTGCTTCCAGATCTGGGATGTTGAATGATAAATGCTTCGTTTCATATCAGAAAATGAACAAAACATCATCAAAAGTCCGTATTTTTTGTCAAAATCAATGTTTAAAAGGTTTTGCTCAGATCCAAGTATGGATCTGAGTGATAAACAGAAGTTTTATGGGGAAAAGGATGAAGATTTTCGTAAATAGAAGAGTTTGGATGAGAACGAAGGCTATGCCTTGTGCAAAAATCATTGTAAACCTTTGTAAACGTTGTTGAACGTTGTTGTAGTTGAAATCGGGTTGATTCTTACTTAGAACACGAAGTTTTCGTGTTTCGAGAGCTCTGGGCGAACTTCAGCAAGTTCAAATGAGAGGAATGAGCTGGGTATTTATAGGAGAAGGCAAAAATGAAGCTGATTGGAGTCAAGTTCGGCCAACTTCCATGGAATCATGCAAGTTCGCGCGAACCTGTAAGAAACTGAGGGAATGATGAGTTAAGTTCGACCGAACTTGACCTCCTTGAGGTAAGTTCGAGCGAACTTGAGGCTTGGAAGAACAGAGTTGGGCCAGTCAAGTTCGGTCGAACTTGGTAACACCAAGGTCGAGCGAACTTGACCCAAAAGTTGGGTTTTTCTTCGTTTATTTCTCGTTAAGAGTTTGTTTGGCGATTTGGTTCGTATTAATTAGTTATATTAAGCGTTTTGGTAAAGCGTTAAGCGTTATTATTGATATAATAGTGCGATTTAGTGATTCGAGAGTGCGAGAGCGATGCGATAGCGAGCGTAATCATAACTACGAACACACATAATACATAAATAATATAAAACCACAAAAATAATTGCGATTTGCGATGTGATGAGATTAGCGATGAGATTTAATAAGCGATTAGATGTGATAATAACGTACAACACCATGAGTAATTAACATAAACTTTATTATAGACCGAATCTCGGGATTACAAGGTAGATAAACGGGAAAACAAAACTGAAAGATAACAATCGAATTTTCGAGTTGTTACAGTCTCCCCTACTTTAGGGAATTTCGTCCCGAAATTCAAGTAGTAGCTGTAACAAATAGATGCGGGTACTTGGCCTTCATATCACTTTCCAATTACCAAGTGAACTCAGCGCCGCGTTTGCCTTACCATCGGACATTCACGATAGGGATGCGAGAGCGTCGGAGTTTCTTGGTCTATCGGTCCATGATTTCCACAGGCTTTTCCACGAAATGGAAAGTCTCGTTGATTTGCAGATCTTCGAGAGGTACATGCAGATTTTCTTCGGCTAAGCACTTTTTGAGATTAGACACGTGGAATGTCGGATGTATATTATTGAGTTCCTCCGGCAGTTCGAGTAGGTAAGCCACTTTGCCGATCCTTTCCAGAATCTTAAAGGGTCCTACGTATCGTGGCGCTAGCTTTCCTTTCTTGCCGAAGCGGACCACTCCCTTCCAAGGTGCAACCTTAGGAGAACGTGATCTCCCACTTCGAACTGTAGGGGCTTGCGTCGTTTTTTCGGCATAACTCTTTTGACGACTCCGAGCTTTCAATAGATTGTCTCTGATCTGGAGGATCTTGTCCGTCGTTTCTTGAATTCGCTCGAAACCGGTGATTTGTGCTTCCCCGATCTCGTGCCATGCAATAGGCGATCGACATTTTCTTCCATACAGTGCCTCAAAAGGAGCCATTTGAATGCTGGTATGATAACTATTATTGTACGAGAATTCGATTAAAGGTAAATGCATATCCCAGTTACCACCAAAATCTATGATGCACGCACGAAGCATGTCTTCGAGGGTGCGGATCGTGCGCTCAGTCTGACCGTCGGTTTGAGGGTGAAAAGCGGTACTTAGATTAAGCGTAGTACCGAGGGCAGATTGAAAAGTCTCCTAGAGACGTGAAGTAAAGCGACCGTCTCGATCAGAGATGATGTCAAGAGGCGTCCCGTGTCGACATATAACTTCGTCAGTATAGATTCAGGCTAACCGTTCGACCTTAAAGTCTTCTCGTATAGCAATAAAGTGCGCGGATTTAGTAAGACGATCAACGATAACCCAAATGCTATCGTGACCGGATGAAGTGCGGGGAACTTTGGTAACGAAGTCCATAGCTATACTCTCCCACTTCCACATCGGGATTTCGGGTTGTTCGAGTAAGCCAGAGGGCCTTTGATGTTCGGCTTTAACCTTTGAACAAGTTAAGCACTTTGAGTCGTTGGGTTGTTTTAACGAAGAAGATGAAGTTTAGGTTGTGTATATATTTAATATAAATCGGGTTATATCTCGAGTTAGACACACAGTCCAGCGGTGGACTGTGTGCATTTGAAACATAGAGATACCGAGTTCGAGTGTGTCCTTGTTCCGATTCGTCACAATATTCAAACCTTTTTATAAAACCCAAATACGGAACCTTTCAGTTAGTATATAAGAGAAATAAAAACAAGTATTTTAACCAGGTTAGACACAATGTCCAGCGGTGGACTGTGTGCAAAGTTAAACCACAGGTCGCTGGTTCGAAACTCATCATGCACACCGGTTCGACATAATTAAAATCCTTTTTAAAATAAATGAATTCTGAATAAATTAAATAGTATATAAGTATAATTAAAAACAGAAACATTTCGGGTTAGACACGTAGCTCAGTTGGTAGAGCTGCGTGCACGCGTACGAGAGGTCTTGGGTTCGAGCCTCACCCAGCGCATACATATACAAGTCCGAACCGGTCAACAGTCATAGTCAATGGTCAACGGTCAACGGTCAACCCAAAAAGTCAACATTTTTTTATATTTTTATTTATTTATTTAATTTAAAAATCAATTAAAAATACTTAAAAATAATATTTTTAAAGTTAGAAAATAACCTTAAACTCACAAAAATATATCTAAAAATCCTATTAAAATTATTAATAAAATCCACTTATTTACTGTACCTTTTCGTTATTATTTAGGTTAGTTAATCCTCGTCGATCAACCCTCTAAACTCGTGCGCATTCAACATCATCAAACGAACGCACCCAATGTGAGTGAATCTCTACAAATTCCCCGTTTTAATCACATTTTGGGGTGTATCATGTGTCTTATTATTTATTACATTTAAACACTTGTGCATCCATCATATCCATGATCAAATGTGTATTCAATATGTATCAACTGTTTGTGTGGTTAATGTTTAGAATAAATTTATCATTTTCAGTACATACATCATCATAGGCCGTCTGTTCCCCATTACCTATGAGCAGAACCGTTCCCCATTACCTATGAGCGTGAACGAGGCGTTGCCAACATACGATCGGCTCCGTTTGATTGAGCCTTGATCGCACATACATCATCATAGGCCGTCCGTTCCCCATTACCTATGAGCGGAACGTGACGTTGCCAACATATACATTATCATTCATGTCATATACTCATGCAAGGTGGTTTGTTATTGTATGTTTATTTACGTTTGCTCACATATGATTATTGCACAATTTTTCCATATTAAATATAACAAGAAATCAATAATAAATGTTTTCTAACAAGGTTCACTCGCCAACTTTTGTTGACCCAAAAACCCCCCATTTTTACACATGATACAGGTGATCCAGTTGCAGCAAGAAACATATAGGACGGCTTAGAAGAATAATTCGGTTTAGGCTTTGGACTGTTTATTTAGTTACTTTTTCTTTGTAATTGTATGAACTTGTTTGGAATATTGAAGTTGTAATTTTGAATTTAATAAATATGAAACATATTAGTAACATCATGAGCTTTGGTAATAACCCAATTATGCCCCGACTCTTATTCCGCTGCAGGTCGGGGTGTGACAGATTGGTATCAGAGCCATGACTATAGGGATATAGTATAGGTTATTAGACCCTTAGAGCCTATACTATAGTTGATTAGAATTTTAAAATTGTTTATGTGTTACATACAAAATTCGTGATGTTTATATGCTTTATGTTTATTGTTACATTCAATGTTATGCAAGCATGTTCATAAGTACATATTACTATACAATGCTCATCATGAATCATATCCTCATAACATATCATATCCATGAGAGCACACACCACACAAATTCCATGATTTTTGCAACGATTTTTGTATTTTTTTCAAATCACATCAAAGTGAGTTCTCATGACGGGCATGTAGTAACTGGAAGGGTACAAGTACCGGTAGTCGGAACGTCTTGTCTAGGCTTGGCATTCGTATAAATCCAAAATAAAGGACCAGTTTGCCTACCTGGGGACTAACGATGAGAGTACGAAGGACCTATTAGGCCAAAGCATGCTATACCAAACGTCGTGTGAGCTAACCCCACTTTGAGTTGTCATTGTGTCTACACCTGGACACCCTCCGACCATACATCTCGCAAACATATTTCATGGTTTTCATTTGGGTGATGCGAGTGTTAAACCGCCAATACCAATGTGAATCCTACTAAGACAATAGTCATGGGGGCCCACATGACTATATAGGCGATGGTATGGGGGACATTGGAGGCCCAAACATGAGCAAACCCAAGACATCCTATGGATGTAGTTGCATTATTGATTTTATGTTATTTTTTTTAAGACACATGACACCTAAAAAGACTCCTTAAACTCACAATCTTCTTATGTATGTTCCTGTAGATGTCGGCTAGGCAGCAACGTGGGGGTAGAAGGTCAGGAAGGTCAAACGAACGCTTGGCCACCCAAATCGCAAAACAAATGGCCGTGGTGCTTCCTGACATCGTAATTCAAGTCCAACAAGCTCTCGCCACAAATCCCCTCAATCCTCCCCATCAAGAAGACCAGAATGTTGACAACCCTCCCTCCAAAAAGTGCTCTTACAAACACTTCAAGTCTTGCGATCCCCCGAAATTTGAAGGGACAGAAGGTGTCACTGCTCTCCTCCACTGGTTTGAGGAAATGGAAAACACCTTCCTCAATTGCGATTGTCCCGAGGATCGAAAGGTACGTTAGGCAACCGGGAGACTATTTGGAGTAGCTCTTACCTGGTGGAATACAGAAAAAGGTAAAAGAGGAATCGAAGATGCAATGGCCTTAACATGGGAGGAGTTAAGGGAAATCATGACGAGACGCTTCTGTCCAAGAAGCGAGATCAAAAAGTTAGAGGATGAATTTCACTCGTTGAAGCAAAAGGAGGGAGATCATACTTCCTACAACAAAAGGTTTCTAGAGTTGAACCAAATGATCCCCAACTTGTTCACCCCAGTATACCGCTTAGTCGAACACTATATTCGAGGCCTCCCCTCGAAAATTCAAGACTCAGTTCTAAGCACTTCGCCTGCAACACTTGAAGCTGCTATGGAACTAGCTACCGAGCTTACCGAGAATCGTATTCGTAATGGCAAATTTAAGGACGAGAAAAAGAAAGCCCCTATTGAGGGCCAAACTTCAAACCATTCCACCTCCTCCTCAAAGTTTGCTAATAAGAGGAAACGAAACACCAGAAACTTTGCTGTCACACAAACAAATTTCCCTATCCCTACTGCACCCATCACTCAAGTTGCCCCCTCATCTGTACCATATAAAAAGCCATACTCCGGCCCATACCCAAAATGCAACCGTTGCGAATACCATCACTTTCCTGATCATCCCTGCCAACATTGCACCGGCTGTGGCCGCGCAGGTCACACCATTCAAACCTGTCGCGCGCTTCAGCGAACGAACCGCAATCAACCCTCAACCCAAACCCACCATCAGATAGTGGGTCAAGCCCAACAACCTTTACTCCTACCACCTGCCCAACATGTAGCCCAATCCTACTACCAACCCAACTATCCCATGGTGCAACCTATGCGGGCTTGTTACAACTGTGGAGACCCGAACCACTTCAGGAACACCTGTCCACGCCTGGTGAATATCATCCATGCCCAAGCTCAAGCTAATCCAGTAAACCATGCTAACCAAGCTCCTCCACCTGCTAGAGGTAGAGCTTTCAACATCAACGCAAATTAGGCTAGGGCTGACAACAATGTGGTTAACGGTACGTTTCTCATTAATGGTAGTTATGCATCCATGTTATTTGATACTGGCGCGGATAAGAGTTTTGTGTCCTTAGAATTTGAACCCATCCTCAACCAAACTCGTGATAAACTCATGGAATCCATAACGGTAGAAGTTGCTGACGGAAAACCGGTCTCATTAAACTCTATCATACGCAATTGTACTCTTACCCTAAACGATCACGATTTTCCAGTTGACCTCATTCCTATGAAGTTGGGAAGTTTCGACATTATAATTGGTATGGACTGGCTCAGCCAACATCATGCTGAAGTTGTATGCCGCGAAAAGTTCATTCGCATTCCTCTTGCAAACGGTCAGACTCTACGAATCTTTGGAGAAACCCCTTCGAAAGGACTCAAATTAATGTCCTGTCTTCAAGCCCGAAAATATCTCCGCAAGAATTATGTCGCATTCTTAACTCATGTCGTCAAAAAGGGAACCAAGGAGAAGAAACTCGAAGACATCCCAGTAGTAAAAGATTTTCCGCAAGTTTTTCCTGACGACATTTCAGGACTTCCTCCCGTGAGAGAAGTCGAATTCCGCATTGATCTTATACCTGGAGCTACACCAGTTGCAAAATCTCCTTATAGGTTAGCCCCATCCGAAATGCAAGAGCTAGCCAGTCAACTGCAAGAGCTGACTGACAAAGGATTCATACGTCCTAGCTCATCGCCTTGGGGTGCACCTGTCCTTTTTGTGAAGAAGAAAGATGGAACGTTTCGCATGTGTATCGACTACAGAGAACTCAACAAGTTAACGGTCAAAAACCGCTACCCATTACCTCGCATCGATGACCTCCTAGACCAAATTCAAGGCGCCACCTGTTTTTCAAAAATCGACCTTCGTTCTGGTTATCATCAACTCAGAGTACATGAAGAAGACGTCCCAAAGACCGCCTTCCGAACTCGTTATGGTCATTATGAATTCATGGTCATGCCATTTGGTTTAACCAACGCCCCAGCTGTCTTCATGGATCTAATGAACAGAGTCTGCAAACCTTATCTCGACCGTTTTGTTATAGTCTTCATCGACGACATCCTCATCTACTCAAAGTCTAAGTCTGATCATGAACGACACCTTCGACTCATCCTTACGCTCTTAAGGACAGAAAAGCTGTACGCTAAGTTTTCAAAATGTGAATTCTGGTTAAGGGAAGTACAATTCCTTGGACACGTCGTCAATGACAAGGGAATTCATGTTGATCCCTCAAAAATCAAGGAAGTACAGGAATGGCAAGCGCCACGTACACCTACTGAAGTAAGATCATTTCTTGGTTTGGCTGGTTATTATCGCCGTTTCATTGCAAATTTCTCCCGTATTGCTGTACCACTCACGGCTTTAACTCATAAAGGAAAACCCTTCATATGGGTGTAACATTTGTAAAAATCGGGTTTTCAAAATCCGCTCCGTTTTGTAATCGAATATCAGGTTATAAAAGTTACGTTGAATATTTATGATTATTTTGATTTAAAACGATACATAATTAATAAATAAACTAAACTATAAAAATTATATTTGATAAAAAGTTAAAACAAAATAAATAAAAAAAAATTGTTGCTGCCGGGACTCGAACCCGGGTCAGCCAAGAACAACTCCAACGACTTAACATACACTCACATCACCACTCCGCCACTTTGTGTTTTCTGTTATCTCTAGGAAACAAATGAGATTTATATACAGACTAGGTTAAACCGGTTTCGCCAACTGAGAAACGGAAATCGGCAAATCAATCGTCATTTCTCGCGTATTCACGTTCATAATCGATGAACCGATGTCTGGAATCAATTCAGAGGTGATTGAACATAAATTTTCATTACTATCGGTTTTTATAAAAGAATCAAGGTCTCAATTACTTCAAATCTAGACCTCTCTCGCGACTCAGAAACGTCATACCAATACTCCATTTCACTCTCGTCACATTTTCAGACCGTCAGAACGTCTAAATTAACTCGCCGGAATTTTCTGCAAAAGTCGCCGGAAAACCGTATTCAACCCCAAACGGTAAATCTTTCAATATCATTGTAGTTCAACAATTGTTAGACTATTTCTAACTTAAACCTCTCAATTGAAATCGAATTCAGGCGCTGTATTCAACTAATTCCAGTTCGCCGGAACTCCCCTGAAAGTCTTTATTTCCGTCTGTGAAACGGTAAGGACCTTCAAACACATCGTTAACGTTTGTTTATCACTTCAATTCCACAATCGACTAATCAAAAACGGCTAATCGTCTGTTCAGTTGAGGTGCACAAAAACAGAGACCGACGCCTGCCGGAACTCTGTAACCAATCGTTCACCGGTATGTTTTTCCTCTAATTGTCATCCCTGCTATCTCTTATCAGTTTGTGTAATGCTTAGCAATCGAATTAACAAGTTTTAATGATGTAAACTGCTGTCGGTAAAAATCCAGTGAAGAAGATGAACTTTGACAATACTATAAGTATAATTAAAATTGGTAGTTTAAACGGGTTAGACACACAGTCCAGCGGTGGACTGTGTGAAAAATACACACGCAAGTCCCGAGTTCGATCCCTGCTACACGCACTCCTTATGTAATAAAATGCCTTTTTGTTTAAAAACTAAACCGGGTTAACTCAGTTAGTTGTTAAGTATAATAAAAACCGAGATAATAACCAGGTTAGACACACAGTCCAGCGGTGGACTGTGTGCAACATTAAATCACACGTCGCGCGTTCGAAACCCGTCACTGGCACCGGTTCGTTGAATTAAAATGTTTTTGCAATTAAAAGAATTTCGGTTAAACTGAATAAGTATAGAAATATAATTAAAAACAAGATTATTTCGGGTTAGACACGTAGCTCAGTTGGTAGAGCTGCGTGCACGCGTACGGGAGGTCTCGGGTTCGAGCCTCACCCGGCGCAAACTATGTCACTGACCGAACCGGCCAACAAGTCACAGGTCAACGGTCAACGGTCAACGCAAAATAAACAATTTTTTTTATATTTTTATTTATTTAATTTAAAAATCAATTAAAAATACTTAAAAATAACATTTTTAAAGATAGAAAATAGCCTTAAACTCACAAAAATATATCTATAAATTTCATTAAAATCCTTAATAAAATCCACTCATTTAATATATTTTTCCGTTATTATTTAGGTTAGTATTTCTCGTTGTTCCGCTCATCTAATTCGTGCGCATATCACCATCTCCAATCCAACGCACCCAATGTGAGTGAATCTTTACAAATTCCCCGTTTAATCACGTTTTGGGGTGTATCATGTGTCTTGTTATATATATTTAAACCATAGTGCATACATCATATCATGAACATGTGTATTCAGTTTGATTCTGTTGTGTAGTTATTATTGGATGCAATTTATTATTTTCAGTACATGCAAATTCATAGGCCGTCGCTCCCCATTACATTATGAGCGTTGAGCATGTTCCCCATTTCATTATGAGGTTGAACCTGGCGTGCCCACATATGATCGGCTCCGTTTGATTGAGCCTTGATCGCACAGACATTTTCATTTTCAGTACATGCAATACGATCGGCTCCGTTTGATTGAGCCTTGATCGCACAGTTTCATTTATGTTATTTATCGTATGATGTTGGTATGTTCATGTATGCTGTCACATGTTATTGTATGTTATAGTTGTGACTGCTATTTGCCACTGCTTGATTATTTACATTTGCTCATCTATGATTATGCACAATTTTTCATTGATAAACTAACAAGTAATTCATTAATAAATGTTTATCTAATAAGGTTCACTCGCCAACTTATGTTGACCCAAAAACCCCCATTTTTACACATGATACAGGTGAACCAGCAGCAGCTAGGAACACGTAGGATTGGACTAGAAGAATAAAATGATTTAGAGTTGGGATTATTATGTTTGGTTTATTTTTCTTTGTATTGTATGAACATGTTTGGATATTTGGAAATGTAACTTTGACTTATTTAAATATGAAACATATTAGTAAATGTCATGAGCTTTGGTGATAACCCAATTATGCCCCGACTCTTATTTCCGCTGCGGGTCGGGGTGTGACAATGGGGACCCAAACAAGAAGAAGCCTTCCAAACTCTAAAGCAAAAACTCTGTGACGCACCTATCCTCACACTTCCTGAGGGTAGTGATGACTTCGTGGTTTATTGCGATGCGTCAGGGCAGGGACTAGGCTGCGTACTGATGCAAAGAGGAAAAGTGATAGCTTATGCTTCTAGACAACTCAAAATTCATGAGAAGAACTACACCACCCACGACCTGGAACTTGGAGCCGTTGTGTTCGCTCTTAAGATATGGAGACATTACCTCTACGGTACTAAGTGTGAAATATACACTGACCACAAGAGTCTTCAATATATCTTCAACCAAAAGGAGTTGAACATGAGGCAACGAAGATGGGTCGAACTTCTTAATGACTACGACTGTGAAATTCGGTATCATCCTGGCAAGGCAAACGTGGTGGCCGATGCGCTCAGTCGAAAGGGTTATGCGAACTCCATTCGTCTTCTATGTTCGCAAATCATAACCGACATCAAAGATCAAATCCGAGAAGCCCAACATGTATCAGTAACGGAAAACGACGTACGTAAGGAGCTGTCTTGTGGAGCTGAACTTAAAATTGAAACTAAATCCGACGGTATTCTGTACTATCTAGATCGCATATGGATTCCCGATCACAATAACCTTCCTGATTTCCTTATGAATGAGGTGCACAAAACACGATACTCTATACACCCAGGAGCCGACAAGATGTATCAAGACCTTCGATACACCTACTGGTGGCCTGGAATGAAAAAGGATATTGTTGTTTTTGTTTCCAAGTGCCTTACATGTTCCAAAGTAAAAGCTGAACATCAAAGACCCTCAGGACTTCTAGTCCAACCTGAAATACCTGTATGGAAGTGGGAAAACATAACAATGGACTTCATTACAGGGTTACCTCGCACCTCCGGTGGGTATGACACTATATGGGTAATCATTGATCGTCTTACAAAATCAGCTCACTTCATTCCGATTCGCGAGGACTTCAAGAACGAGAAGTTAGCTTGTATCTACATCAGCGAGATCATAAGCCGTCATGGTGTACCTTTAAGCATTATTTCAGACCGTGATGGTCGTTTCACTTCACGAACATGGCAAGCCGTACAAGCCGCTTTGGGTACACGATTAGACCTCAGTACCGCTTATCATCCTCAAACTGATGGACAATCTGAACGCACTATCCAAACTCTTGAAGATATGCTTCGAGCATGTGTCATAGACTTCAAGGGAAATTGGGACGCTCATCTACCATTAGTTGAATTTTCGTACAACAACAGCTATCATTCAAGTATCGGCATGGTACCTTTCGAAGCTTTATATGGTCGTAAGTCCCGATCTCCAGTATGTTGGCACGAAATTGGAGAAGCTCAAATTACCGGTCCAGAATTGATTCAAGAAACCACAGACAAGATCCATCAAATTCGAAACAATCTTCTAGCGGCACAAAGTCGTCAGAAGAGTTATGCAGACAAACGACGAAAGCCTTTGGAGTTTAACATTGGTGATCATGTACTTTTAAAAATATCACCGTGGAAGGGAGTAGTTCGTTTTGGCCAGAAGGGCAAGCTAGCACCACGCTACGTAGGACCTTTCAAGATACTCGAAAGAGTAGGACCTGTAGCATACAAGCTTGACCTACCAGAAGAACTCAACAGAATTCACCCCACATTCCACGTATCAAACTTAAAGAAGTGTCTCGCCGATGAAAACCTCCATATTCCCCTAGAAGATATTCAGATTGATGAATCTATGCACTTCATTGAAAGACCAGTAGAGATCATGGACTTCGGAGAAAAACGTTTAAGACAGAGTCATATTCCAATTGTTAGGGTACGCTGGAAGTCGAAACGAGGACCTGAGTTTACTTGGGAACGTAAAGACTCAATGCGCGAAAAATACCCGCATCTTTTTCCTGTTACCACTACTACTTAAATTTCGGGACGAAATTTATAAAAGTAGGGGATACTGTAACATCCGTCGAAAAACGGGTTTCCAAACCCGCTTCGTTTATTAATCGAATAGTCAGTTACTTTTTTCGTTGATCATTTAATGCTCATTTTAATTTTAAACAATACATAACTAATAAACATTTGAGAATATGGAAATTAAAATTGTTAAAAAATAAAAATAAAGTAATTAAAAATGAAAATGGGCTGCCGGGTTTCGAACCCGGGTCAGCCAGAAGACATAATCAACCAACACTTAACCACTCCCCCACTTGATGCTTTTGTGTAATCAAGGAAACAAATGAAATTTAAGTTACCGTGAATTCACCTGTTTGCGCCAAAACTGAAACCGCTCATCGGCTTTCAAACATCTAGGGACTTTTGAGTGATCGCGAGTTCCTGAGTATAACCGATATATCAATGCCAACCCACGTTCTCAATCAATTCAGTCTTCAATGCTTCGATTCATATGATTTTCGAGTTTGATAACCGAAATCATTCACTTCCAATTTACTCTAACAATATCATTGTCTCGCAACTCAGAAACACTCACAGAACCTTCAATTTCATTTTCGCTCTAATTTCTGTCCGTCGGAATCGCTATCTGATATCGCCGGACTTTCACCGGAAAACCGTGACATTCATCGAATCGGTAAATTTCTCAATTGTTTCATCTTCTATCTATTGTTAGACTTATACTAACTCAAATCCTTCAACCAGAATCGGTCCCAGACGACGATACCGGATAATATGCAACCGTCGGAAAATCTCTGAAAATTCCGAAATCGCGCAGTGAATCGGTACAAACATTTAAACTCTCTGATAATCCTTGTTTAGTCACTTAATTTCACAATTAGTTAATCAAAACTGTTAATTGGTCCACTCAAACGGAATTCATAAACAGAGCCGACGACCCTTGCCGGAGTTCTGAGAAAAATCATCTTTCCGGTACATTCATCTCCAAAACTTTCTCTATCCGTTGCATTTCAATTATTTATAAGTTTCGTTAATTGAATTGAACAAGAACAGTCGAATATCAATTGTCTGGGTTGTTTTAACGAAGAAGATGAAGTTTAGGTTTTGTATATATTTAATATAAATCGGGTTATATCTCGGGTTAGACACACAGTCCAGCGGTGGACTGTGTGCGTTTGAAACATAGAGATACCGAGTTCGAGTCTGTCCTTGTTCCGATTCGTCACAATATTCAAACCTTTTTATAAAACCCAAATACGGAACCTTTCAGTTAGTATATAAGAGAAATAAAAACAGGTATTTTAACCAGGTTAGACACACAGTCCCGCGGTGGACTGTGTGCAAAGTTAAACCACAGGTCGCGGGTTCGAAACTCATCATGCACACCGGTTCGACATAATTAAAATCCTTTTTAAAATAAATGAATTCTGAATAAATTAAATAGTATATAAATATAATTAAAAACAGAAATATTTCGGGTTAGACACGTAGCTCAGTTGGTAGAGCTGCGTGCACGCGTACGAGAGGTCTTGGGTTCGAGCCTCACCCAGCGCATACATATACAAGTCCGAACCAGTCAACAGTCAAAGTCAATGGTCAACGGTCAACGGTCAACCCAAAAAGTCAACATTCTTTTTATATTTTTATTTATTTATTTAATTTAAAAATCAATTAAAAATACTTAAAAATAATATTTTTAAAGTTAGAAAATAACCTTAAACTCACAAAAATATATCTAAAAATCCTATTAAAATTATTAATAAAATCCACTTATTTACCGTACCTTTTCGTTATTATTTAGGTTAGTTAATCCTCGTCGATCAACCCTCTAAACTCGTGCGCATTCAACATCATCAAACGAACGCACCC
Source organism: Scalesia atractyloides (assembly GCA_947069175.1). NCBI lineage: Eukaryota > Viridiplantae > Streptophyta > Magnoliopsida > Asterales > Asteraceae > Scalesia > Scalesia atractyloides. Next base: position 61,705,239 of record CAMTDV010000010.1, on the reverse strand, counting down.
AATGTGAGTGAATCTCTACAAATTTCTCGTTTTAATCACATTTTGGGGTGTATCATGTGTCTTATTATTTATTACATTTAAACACTTGTGCATCCATCATATCCATGATCAAATGTGTATTCAATATGTATCAACTGTTTGTGTGGTTAATGTTTAGATTAAATTTATCATTTTCAGTACATACATCATCATAGGCCGTCTGTTCCCCATTACCTATGAGCGGAACCGTTCCCCATTACCTATGAGCGTGAACGAGGCGTTGCCAACATACGATCGGCTCCGTTTGATTGAGCCTTGATCGCACATACATCATCATAGGCCGTCCGTTCCCCATTACCTATGAGGGGAACGTGAGGTTGCCAACATATACATTATCATTCATGTCATATACTCATGCAAGGTGGTTTGTTATTGTATGTTTATTTACGTTTGCTCACATATGATTATTGCACAATTTTTCCATATTAAATATAACAAGAAATCAATAATAAATGTTTTCTAACAAGGTTCACTCGCCAACTTTTGTTGACCCAAAAACCCCCCATTTTTACACATGATACAGGTGATCCAGTTGCAGCAAGAAACATATAGGACGGCTTAGAAGAATAATTCGGTTTAGGCTTTGGACTGTTTATTTAGTTACTTTTTCCTTGTAATTGTATGAACTTGTTTGGAATATTGAAGTTGTAATTTTGAATTTAATAAATATGAAACATATTAGTAACATCATGAGCTTTGGTAATAACCCAATTATGCCCCGACTCTTATTCCGCTGCGGGTCGGGGTTTGACACTTAGTACCGTAAAGGTAGTGTCGCCATATCTTCAATGCAAAAACAACTGCACCGAGTTCGAGATCGTGGGTTGTGTAGTTCTTCTCGTGGATCTTGAGTTGTCGAGATGCATACGCGATAACCTTGTCTCGTTGCATGAGAACACAACCAAGACCAAGATTAGAGGCATCACAATAAACAACGAAATCGTCGTTTCCGTCGGGTAAAGCGAGTACGAGAGCGTTGCATAGCATACGCTTGAGAGTTTGAAAAGCTTCCTCTTGCTTGGTTTCCCAAACGAAAGGTTTGTCTTTATGAGTTAAAGAAGTAAGCGGAACAACGATTTTTGAAAAGTCGGCGATGAATCGACGGTAATAACCCACCAATCCCATAAACGAACGGATTTCGGAAGCATTCTTCGGTGTAATCCAACTCTGGACGACTTCAATCTTTCCAGGGTCGACATGAATTCCTTGACTATTAACGATGTGGCCGAGAAATTGGACTTCTTCGAGCCAGAATTCACATTTAGAGAACTTAGCATAAAGACGATTTCCTTGAAGAAGCTCGAGGACTAAATGGAGATGACACGCGTGTTCGTCTCTCGACTTCAAATAGATAAGGATATAATCGATGAAAACAATGATGGAACGATCTAAGAAAGCTTTACACACACGGTTCATCAAATCCATGAAAGACCACGGGTGCATTGGTTAGACCAAAAGGCATGACCACGAATTCAAAATGGCCATAGCGAGTAAGAAAGGCGGTTTTCGGAATACCTTCATCCAACACACGTAACTGATGATAACCGGAACGTAAATCGATCTTAGAAAAACAAGTAGCACCGTGAAGCTAATCAAATAAGTTGTCGATACGAGGAAGAGGGTAACGGTTCTTTATCGTGAGTTTGTTAAGTTCACGATAATCGATGCACATGCGGAACGATTCATCCTTCTTTTTCACGAAAAGGACGGGTGCGCCCCATGGCGAAGTGCTCGGGCGTTGAAACCTTTATCAAGAAGCTCTTGAAGTTGGCTTGATAGCTCGTGCATTTCGGATGGTGCGAGGCGATAAGGAGCTTTAGCAACTAGAGTAGCTCCGGGAACTAAATCAATACGGAATTTGACATCTCGAGTAAGGGGGTAAACCGGGTAAATCGTCGGGAAAGAACTTAGGAAATTCACAAATAACGGGAACATCTTTATAAGTCTTCTTTTCTTTCTCCGGGTTCACGATATGAGTGAGGAAAGCAACACATCGCTTTTGCAAGCATTTGTGTGCTCAAGTACATGACAAAAGCATCAACTTCTTTGAGGGAGTTTCACCATAAACATGAAGTTGATCACCATTTGAGAGGGGGAAGCGATCATTTTATCGAAGCATACAACTTCAGCATGATTCTCACGAAGAAAATCCATGCCTACTATGATATCGAAGCTACCTAACTGCATAGGTATGAGATTGATCGAGAAGACATGGTTGTTGAGATCGAGAGAACAACCACGTAAGACGGAACCAACGGTAACGGATTTTCTGGTGGGACTTCCACATCGAAAGTCTTTGGGAGTTTAGCGCGCTTACATTTTAAAACCTTTTCGAATTCTAACGATACAAAACAATTATCGGCACCAGTATCAAATAAACATGAAGCATAAATACCATTCACGAGAAACGTACCATTGACAACATTGTTGTCATTCTGGGCCTGGCGGTGGTTGAGATTGAAGGCTCTGCCACGCGCAGCTTGTGGTTGCTGCTGCGGTGGCTGAGGCTGCTGCTGAGGCTACGGTGCTGGCTGTTCTTGCTTGACAGGACGATTCGGGCAGACATTGGCGAAATGATTCGGATCACCACACACATAGTGTAACAACTCGAAAATTCGTTGTTATCTTTTTCTTTGTTTTATCGTTGTACTTCTTTTGTAATACCGAGATTTGGTTGATAATAAAGTTTATGTTAATAAATTACGGTATTGTGCGTTATTATCGCATCTAATCGCTTATTAAATCGCATCGCTAATCTCATCGCATCGCTAATCGCAATTATTTATGTAGTTTTATATTATTTATGTGTTATGTGTGTTTGTGGTTATGTTTGCCATCGCATCGCTCTCGCACTCTCGAATCGCTAAATCGCACTATTACATCAAGTATAACGCTTAACGCTTTACTAAAACGCTTAATATAACTAACTAATACGAACCGAATAACCAAACGGACACTTAACGCGAAATAAACGAAGAAAACCCAATAATTGGGTCAAGTTCGCTCGAACTTGGTGATACCAAGTTTGGCCGAACTTGACTGGCCAATTGAATTCCTCAGAGACCTCAAGTTCGCTCGAACATGACCTCAGGGAGGTCAAGTTCGGTCGAACTTGGCACTTCTCCTTCAATTATCTCAAAAGTTCGCGCGAACTTGCATGAAAACATGCAAGTTCGGCAGAACTTGCCTTCACCAGCCTCACTTTTGCCATCTCCTATAAATACTCAGCTCTGTTCTCTCATGTGAACTTGCTGTAAGTTCGCCCAGAGCTCTCAAAACCCGAAACCTTCATGTTCTAAGTAAGAATCAACCCGATTTCAACTACAGAAACGCTTATCAACGGTTTACAAAGGTTTACAACGATTTTGGCACAAGGAATAGCCTTCGTTTTCCTCAAAACTCATTCTTTTACGAATACCTTCATCTTTTTCTTCCAAAACTTCTGTTTTAAGCTTAGATCTACACAAAACGGGTTCGTTTGGTGTTAGCAGAGGCTTCCCAAACACGAGATCTGAAAGATCTTGGCTTGTAAGTTATAGATCTGAGAAAAACCTTTGATAAACATTGATTTCTACACAAAATACGGACTTTTGATGATGTTTTGTTCATCTTCGGATATGAAACGAAGCATCTATCATTCAAGATCCCAGATCTGGAAGCACAAGGACGTTTATGTTGGTTTACATAAGCCGGACTAATTCGAACGAACCCGAGTTCGCCCGGATTAGCCCACGCTTTTGTAATACGGCTAAAACAGCTCTAAAAGACCTCTTCGACCTAAGTTTGCTCAGTAGCGCAGGGTTGGAGGGATGAACACTCGATTTTCCTCAGCAAACAACGCGAAAACGCAAGATTTTGGACCCGAAAACATCAAGTTCGCTCGAGAATCACCAGCTCCCCAGGTCAAGTTCGACCGAACTTGCACCCAGATGGGT